>CM017328.1:35102873-35345622 GCA_006937295.1 Carpinus fangiana | reverse complement strand
GGGGGGGGGTGAAGAAAACAAAGGGCCACCATGCAACTTACATAGAGAGCACAAAACAAGGCGATGATTATACTTGCAAGGTATATGGCTGTAGCATAAATACGAACAGGGTCAAGCATCATTGTCACTTGCCTCTTGGGGCCTATGAGAAATGCTGTGCTGCCATACAAAAGACCCAACTTAGCATCTGAAGCACACAAAATAGTCATATAGAATAAGTATGAAAGATAAATATGAAATACCTACTCCTACGATCTATTTGAAAGAAGGCATCAACAAATTGAGACAAGTAACTATATAGCTATCTGAATATGCAACAAAGATGCCAGCACAATGTGCCAAATTCAGAGAACAAGACTTGGCCAGCAAATTCATCTCTTAAGAAAGATTGCCCACATCAATAAAAAATAAAAATTATTATCCATTGAAAATAATGGCCAAAAGTTTGAAATATATTACAACAAATCGCAGCCCCAACAAAAGCTCTCATGTATCCCTGCATAAAAAAAAAAAAAAAAAAACAAAGGAGTGTGCTGAACTTTGAAGATTACATTTATACTAGGAAAGATACCAGGACACAATTTCAAATCTCAAGTCTAAACTTGAATATCAACAAAAGTGAAGTAGAGGAAACCTAAATATAAGACCTTACATAAAATGACTAATAGCCTTTCTCTTCTTTGCCATTTGTTTATAGTCAATCATTTCAAGGTGTTTTAAGCTCAAAAGACATCATACGTTAGCTTAATGTAAATTGGAAGATATGATCAGATTTGATCACCTCCTAGAGACACAAAACGAACTGATGAAGCAATCTTATTCTTCACTCTAAAGTCCATTGCTTTTAATATATATGAATAGTGAAAACAAAAGAAATTCACATAACCTCATCTACATTGCCCATTCCCCTTCCCATCCAGTCCCACCCCCAACCTGGGGCAAAATAAAAAAGAAACACATATGACATGCGCATGCAATTATTCACTCAGACAACAGAGCATACAACATAGGAATATAATTACAAACCTTCCGAGTGACAGTAGGTTGCCAAATGTGAATGTTATACCGAACTTGACAGGGTTGAAGAATACAAGCATCGACTGTCCATGGAAAGAAAAAATGCACGCATATTAGTCCCCTTGAGTTTTGAAGGCCACCTATATAAATGCAGGTCACAATTCATTAATATGCACATAAAAGTTTGAGACCCCTTTAACTCTACCCCTCATGAAAATATCATGATCTCTATTAATTCTAACTAATGCAAAGGAGCTATTCCTTGGCAACTTATAACCTCAAATTTCCCGCAAAACCATGAAACAGAATATGTTTTCTAATTCTGCATCATCTATTATAAGATGCTTCAGTGCCTCCCTCATTAAAAGCATGTATGGAGTGAAATTTACATATTCGATCACATTCAAGGAATATTATGCGACTTATGCCAACTGAAATTCCTAATCCAATCAAGTAAATGCAAGCAAGAATTATTTGAAAAAATTATTAGTTAAAGGTGCACATTATGTCTGAAATTTTGACTTGTCCTCATATATGTCTCAGCACCAAGTGGAAGAGTTTATGATCAATACAGTTCATTGAAGCATAGAATGCTTAAAGTAATAAGTAGCGTCCTTATCTTTTTATCCAACATTGTTGAATTATACAAACTCCTCATATACTAGACTAACAACTAAGAGTACAAACAAGCAGTGGCAAATGTTGGCAGAAAGCAAGTTATTCTGGTACGGTATAAATTTCCTAGCTGCTTACAAAATAGGATGTTCAAAATAAAGGCAATTACCAATCAAAAGAGATTAAGCCTCAGTTCAGTTGAGTTGGTAAAAAGCAAGGCAATGCTAGTCAAGATCCAATAGTCAGCCAATAAATCCTTCATTTCCATTCACTACATTTACTAGTTATCGAAGTTCTTAGCAGAGATAATATGTTTGGACAAACAACACTACTTGGCCACATTCCCATTCATCTAAATCCAGTCACATCTATTTACTTTCCACTCAAAGCATATATATAGATAACTAAAAATAATGAGTAACAACCAACTTGAAAGGAAAACACAACTCAAATCATCTAAGGGTCAAAACTTACCAAGAGCGTACAAGTCAAACCAGCAACAAAGCATATGACAAATCCGTTAAACCTCTGTTTAATCAGAAAGAGAGAATGAGACAGACTTATTAAAAGCAATCTTATCAAGGAATAGAAAATATTCAAAGTTCTACCAGCAAAACATGGAATACGTCAACAACAAAACTTAGTGGATACTATGCGGAAGTAATGAGCTCAAACAAAACATGCCCAATTAGCCAGTAAAACATCTTCGAAAATAAAGGAAAGAAAAATGTAGATCTAACTAACCAATCTTAGCTTACATTGACCTCCTTAACTCAGATGTCATCCAACTGAGCTCACAGCTTCCTTAAGAGATCAATTTTACAAGACATTCTCCATTACCAATATAAATTCCAAAACACACCTAATCCAAACACTAGCAATCAAGTCTAGATCCAGAAAGCCCAACGCCTTCCACTGTCATTGATCGCATCAACATTTTCATCATACCGTTCCAAAACCTTTCTGCTTGGTAAGTTTTAACCCAAGTTTTGCATCAGTTTACAGGGACTACTCTAAATGCAAAAGAATTGCGGATTTAGCTAATCTTTCCCTCGGTTTTATTTTTTTCTGAGCAACCAAACAGAGGCTAAAGCAAAGACCTACCTGCTTGGTGGACAAGGAGCAGCTGCGATTGAAGTCGTCCATGAAAGAGAAGGATCCGTTCGCTTCTAGCGATGCAGCTTGGCGTTCTTCTTCTTCTTCCTCCACCTCCATTCCCACTAGCATCTTCATCTTCTCCAACGCCTGGTTCATCTTGTCCATTTCGTTATTGTTTCCTCACTCTTTTTTCTCGAGAAAACTTGGAGAATGGAGAAACTGGATCTGTGTGAGAATTAGAGTGAGAAAATTGTCGTTGCTTCAATTCGCAGCAAATTTTCCGAAACAAGGGAAGATGATGATTAATTAATTGAGTAACGCTGGGGAAACCTATTTCCCTCCCCCAGGGCCCCCACTTATCTATACCCTTATACGTGGCATTACCACGTCAGTGCCACATTCACAAAACAAATAATTTACCTCTCTCATTTCCCAATTTACCCCCATCTCTTACTCAAGGCCACCCCAAGTCTCCAACCAAATATGTCTAAGACTACCAAATCGAGAGATCTAATAATTGTTGGGAGAAACTTTAATTTGCACCTCCCAACTTTCAGTTGATTGTACAAGTTTTTCTTAAAATTTCAAAACTTTTATTTGGGCTTTCTGAACTTTGATTTGCTCTCATTTAGAACTACTCATGTTAAAGCTATAATGTTCTAGGCCTCAAACTTAGCACCCACCAAACTCAAAACGACACCACTTTTGGGTATTAAAACTAACATAAGGGTTCAAAGTGAGAGTTTTGAAAGTTTAGTGAGATCTAATAATTGTTGGGAGAAACTTCAATTTGCACCTCCCAACTTTCAGTTGATTGTACAATTAATTTTTCCTAAACTTTTAAAACTCTTATTTAGGCTTTATGAACTTTGATTTGTTCTTACTTAGAACCACTCACGTTAAAACTACACTGTTCTGAGCCTCAAACTTTGCACCCACCAAACTCAAAATGACACCATTTTAGATATTAAAACTAACAAAAGGGTTCAAAGTGAGAGTTTTAAAAGTTTAGAGAGAATTTATATAATTGGCTAGAAATTTAGGGGGCCAAACTAAAGTTTTCCCTAATTGTTACCACCAAATTCGTGCGATTTATTAGTTTGGTGGTCATGAAGACTCCAAAAACTTTAAAGTGGGTGCATTTAGGGTGAATGGAGAGGACAATTTTTTTAAAAAAATATTTTTTTTAAGTTGAGGATAGTGTTACATTGCAATGCCACGTCATAACACTCAGAAGGTTGCAAAGTAAAAGAGAAGAAAAGATTACACGTGGAGGTAATAAAGAGATAGGGATCCGACTTTAAAAAAATATATATATATATTCAAACATGCACTTACCAAAATGAGAAATGTTATGTGTTCTTCTAGTGTTCTCTTGGTATTCCCAACTATGATGTGGCTTTTAAAATCTCCAATAAATTAAAAGTCAATAATAATAATCTCAAATTCAACGATGATTTTAAAAGCCACATCAGAATTAGCTTCCTATGATTTTGCCTCCACGTGTAAAGTTTCCAAATATTGAGTGATGTTGTTGCAAGTATGAGCTTGAATGCATGATTTGGCAAATTAATACAGATGTCAGATGTGGGATTATCACAAACAGTAGTGCATTTATTTGGACATGAATTATCATGCCGACTATAATTAAGTTTATATAGGTGGAGAAAATGGAAATCCCACCATCACTAGAATCTTCAATTCTGGGGGGCAACTCTTTTGTACGATCAATATTCAATCATTATATATATGTTACTATGTACATTAACTGCATGCTTGCTCTCCGGCCACTTCGATCTTATATATACTACAAACTCCACTGATCGATGATATCTCCCACTTTCGATTTCTTGGGTTCTTTCTTTCCCTTGGGCCTTGCATGTTATGCCAATGAGATCTCCAAATTTAGTCAAGATGGTTGGTGGCAATTTTCTTGGTGTAATCTTGCTAGTGGAGATTATAGCAGTGATGAGTGGTCATAGCTTTGGAGCAAATGGTCTGAGCATGAACTATTACCTCACGACTTGCCCATTTGCCGAACAAATTGTGAGAAACACAGTTTTCAGAGCTTTGCTGGCCGACCCTACTCTTGCAGCCGGCCTTGTTAGAATGCATTTCCATGATTGCTTCATTCAGGTTCTCTCTCTCTCTCTCTTCTTCTTCTTCATTTTTCTTTCTGGGATGTGATGAAAACATCATTTGGTTATATATAGTTTGTTACTTAGGAAGTTTTTGTTTTTGCTGTCGATCGAGTAGGGATGTGACGGGTCGATTTTGATTGACTCAACGAACGATAACACAGCAGAGAAGGACTCCCCTGCAAATTTGAGCGTAAGAGGATATGAAGTCATCGATGCAGCAAAAGAGCAGCTTGAAAAAATGTGCCCCGGCGTAGTCTCATGTGCTGATATTGTTGCAATGGCTGCCAGAGATTCAGTCTTCTTGGTATATATATATATATATATATGACCAAATCTTCAAACTGAATCTTCTTTCTTTCTTTTTTTTTTTTTTTTGAATGGGATTTAGATATTGAAAATTGGAACAGGCTGGGGGTCCACCATATGGCATACAAAATGGTAGGAAGGATGGAAGGAGGTCTAAAGCAGAAGACACATTCAACCTTCCCCCTCCCACCCTCAATGCGTCTCAACTCATTACCAAGTTTAGGCAGCATGGTTTTAGTGTAGAGGAAATGGTGGCTCTTTCTGGTAAATATATGTAACAAGTTTTTTTTTTTAATTTGTTTTTTTTTAACAATTCCTTGTTCCTCAAGCCAAAAAATATTGTTAGATTGAATTATTTAGAGGTTAATATGTCGCAATTAATTAAGTTTCTTGTTCCTCTACCTAAAATAATTGATGTACACCCACTTGAAAGCTTCTAGTCTTAATTTTTGTGATCTCGACTTATCTTAAACTCTTAATCATATAAAAAATGATAAATTTAATTTTTTAACTTGTGAGAACGTCATTACCCTTTCCACTTTAAGTGAAATGGATTTCATGGTCGATATTAGATTTCACAATATCTGCCTAAGTTGTCATGTCATTTTAAATGATGTGGCACCATATATGTACACCGTTAGATGCTATAAAATCTAGCTAATATGAATCATGAAAAAGAAAAGATTTTATTGAGCTCAAACTCTCTTTAAAATAAGTAAGGCTCAACACATGAAATATTTAATCGCAATTATAAGTAATAAATTGTTAATTATTGAGACAGGATTCCAACTCTAAACTCTAGACTTCTCCCCTTAGTTTCCTTTGAAAAAATATATATATATATTCGCGGCCATTTATTATCTCAAATATTTAAGTTTATAAGAATGATTGAATTTAATATTTTGACATTGGATTTGCATGCAGGGGCACATACGCTAGGAGTGGCAACGTGCCGAGCCTTCAAAAACCGATTGAGCGATGTGGATCCGACTTTAGATGAAGACTTCGCAAAGACATTGTCAAAAACATGCAGCTCCGGCGACAATGCCAAGCAACCCTTTGACGAGACAATGAACAGGTTCGACAATCTCTACTTCAATACGTTGCAAAGGAAAGCCGGCGTGCTTACTTCCGATCAAACGCTGTTCGCCGACTCAAGAACCGCCGGCACTGTGAATCGCTTTGCGTTTAACCAAGCCATGTTCTTCGCCTCTTTCCAAGGGGCAATGATCAAAATGGGAGCCCTTGATGTTAAACAAGGCTCAAGAGGCGAAGTACGAAAAAATTGCCATAAATTTAACTGATACTTTCTACCTATCAACTTAATTTAAATTCCATAAAAATGGCTTATATATATATAGTCTTGTATCATGTCTATCTGGTCGATTGCAATGATAGAAGGGGATTCTCTGCATTCGGATTGCAGCCAATTCAGACCCTCTCTCATGCAGTAGGCTGCAATTTGGGCAGTAAATTGCAGTCAATTCCGATCGTTATGTCAAATTTTAGTGTACTAAAATTATGTACCTCTTTATATGTAAAAAAATGTTTGACAAAATCCGTTAATATAAGTGACACGTGTTATTATGTGATGGATTAACTTATACTTTTGCTTCTTTTCTTTTTTTAGGGGGGGAGTGTTTAATCACTTTTTAAACCCCAATTAGAAAAAAAAAAAAAAAAAATGGTAACAACCTTTCTCTCCAAACACTTTCATTCTCATCTTTAATTCCTCTTCAACATCTTAAGTTGAATACCCTAATATGGTGTTGTATCAAATGTCGAGTTTCACTCGAATAGTACTTCAACTTGAAGGATTGTAGAAACCTGATTCTCATTCTATTGAGCTCTCTGTAGTTCACCCATGTTTGGAGAAGTATCGTAGCTCAAATGCAAAATAGATTTGATTTAAAGAATGGGATGAACACGTTTTTTAAGCGTTTTACATACTTTACTAAAATATTGTGAGCATAAATAGTTCAATATCCCACATGCATCATGCACTAATGATTAAAAAAAAAAATTGAGTACTTTCTATAATATTATAATGGGATATAAAAAAAATTTCTACAGTACAAAGATATAGAAATCAAAACAATAAAGAAAATTCCTTAATCCATATTTATTTCACATTTTTTTACACATAGAATTAAAGAGGTACAAGATCCCAGTACACTAAAGCTTATCGTTAAATGATCAAGATTGACTGCAATTCATTGCCTAAAATTGCAGCTTACTGCATGAGAGAGGACCCCGATTGCCTAAAAACCATTATTATATATATATATATATATATAACATATATAATAATTTAGTTGATTTTATGGCAATTTTTTCGTACTTCGCCATTTGAAGAGTCTTTAACATCAAGGGCTCCCATTTTGATCATTGCCCCTTGGAAAGAGGCGAAGAACATGGCTTGGCTAAACGCAAAGCGATTCACAGTGCCAGCGGTTCTTGAGTCGGCGAACAGCGTTTGATCGGAAGTAAGCACGCCGGCTTTCCTTTGCAACGTATTGAAGTAGAGATTGTCGAACCTGTTCATTGTCGCGTCAAAGGGTTGCTTGGCATTGTCGCCGGAGCTGCATGTTTTTGACAATGTCTTTGCAAAGTCTGCATCCATATTTTGATCCACATCGGTCAATCGGCTTTTGAAAGCTGCGCACGATGCCACTCCTAGTGTATGTGCCCCTGCGTACGTGTAAATCCAATGGGTAATTGGCACAGTTACCATATAAACAAGGTGAGATGGGGATGAGATATTAGTGGAATTAATTTCCACAAAACTTAATACTAGATACAAGCTTTCAATTAGTACGTGTACATCAATCAATGATTTTTAGTAGAGGAACAAGAAACTTAATAATTAATTGTGACATGTTAACCCCCTAGCTAAATAATTCATTCCAATAATTTTGGCTTGAGGAACAAGGAATTATATATAAAATTAAGAAAACTTGTTACATATATATATTTACCAGAGAGAGCCACCAATTCTTCGACAGTAAAACCATGCTTCCCGAAAATAGTAATGAGGCCAGAGGCATTGAGGGTGAAACCGGGAAGGTTGAATGTGTCTTCTATTCTAGACCTCCTACCATCCATTCTTCCCTTTGGTATCTCATATATTGGCCCCCCAGCCTGTTTCAATTATCAATATCTCACTTAATTATTGCAACAAAAATAATCTAATTCTTGCTGGACTAAAAAAAAAGTAATGATAATCTCTTGATCACACTGATCATATATATATATATATATGAAAGAAGAATAAGAAGATTGAGTTTGAAGATTTGGTCATGCCATGGATACTGCATCTCTGGCAGCCATTGCAACAATATCAGCGCATGAGACTACGCCGGGGCACATTCTTTCAAGCTGCTCTTTTACTGCATCGATAACTTCATATCCTCGCAAGCTCAAGTTTGCAGGGGAGTCCTTCTCTGCTGTGTTATCCTTCGTTGAGTCAATCAAAACCGACCCATCACATCCCTACTCGATCAACAGCAAAAACAAAAACATTCTGAGCTCATTAGTAAAAACAAACTATAACCAAATCATGTTTTCATCACATCCCAGAAAGAAAAATGAAGAAGAAGAGAGAGAGAGAGAGAGAACCTCAACGAAGCAATCATGGAAATGCATTCTAACAAGGCCGGCTGCAAGGGTAGGGTCAACCTGCAAAGCTCTGGAAACTGTGGTTTTTATAATTGGATCAACAATTGGGCAACTCCTGAAGTAGTAGTCCATGCTCAGACCATTTGCTCCAAATCTACAACCACTCATCATCACTACTATAATCTCCACCAGCAACACTACTCCAACAAAATTGCCACCAACCATCTTGACTAAATTTGGAGATCTCATAATATTAGCATAAGAAGGCCTAAGGAAAAGAAAGAACCCAAAAGGAAATTGGGAGAGAGCGATCAGTGGAGTTTGTAGTAGAAGGAGTAGAGAGCAAGCAATGTATATATAAATGCAAATGATTGTCCAAAAGATGATCCGTTGCGCCCTGCAGAAATTGAATGGAAAAAAGATAAGGTTGAAGATAGTGGGCTTATCATTTCTCCACCTAAACTATTGTCAATATATGATTAATTAATTACTATATATTAATGCATGTAGGTCGAACCAAATGCAAGACTAATGATATGAATCATATGATCAACAAATCATGCATTCAAGTTCACGTCTTCAGCAGTAGTAGTTAAGATGATCAAGAGCAAGCAACTTTATTAATTTTAAACAAAAAAGCCAGTGTTGACTATGTTACACAACATGGCTCATCTTAGTATGATAAGAGTTGTAAACCACATTCTCTAAAGAATTATAGTCGCCGCACTAAGAGCATTCCTAGCAGCTTTACCAAATTTTACTCATCAAAAATACACTTGTAGTTATTGTAACTCACTTTTTTAGAGCACCATGGCCAGCAACCTCACTATTTTAACAATTCACTTTTACTATTCTATTTAAATATTATTTTTCAAATATTTGTTTATTCTTTTTTTAACTATTAAAGAAAGAGAGAAAAATGAGTTGTTAAATGAATATGTGAGTAAATAGTAATTTTTAAATTTGGTTAGTACTGTTCACCTCACTACTTTTTTTTTGTTAAAGTAGTGAGGCTGAAAAGTAGGCATTTAGGCCATTTTAGTTAGATTGCCTCACCAAAATAACCAAAAAATGATTTTTGTGAGGCTGCAAGAAGTGCTCTAAATGATTAAATTCATTATTTCTTATCAGTTTAAGTTTTTTGTATTTAAAGTTTTGAAATAAGTGGTGATTTAATTCAATATTAGAGCTGAGTTCCAACCTTACCCCCATTTTCAATATAAATAATTAAATTTTTTATTTTTTATCCACTATATTCTAGCTATATCTCTCTCTTGGTGCCTATTATATAAATCATTAAATTTTTTATTTTTTATCCACTATATTCTAGCTATCTCTCTCTCTCTCTCTCTCTCTCTCTCTCTCTCTTGGTGCCTATTATTTTTCCTGTATTTTGCAAATAGATTCTTAACAATTAACTCTCCAGTCCGATCATGCTCTTGCTCTATTCGTTTCTAATTAATTAGAGTTGACAATTTTTTTTATTATTTTTTTTTTGGTAAGTGGTTAGACAAAGTCAGTTAGTGAGGGAAATTGCAAGATAAGATATGATTAAATTAGTAGAAGTTTAACTTTTGTTCATTTTGCTTCCATTTGGCTGATGATGTGTGAGCATATATGCCGCTCGAGTTATCCATACATATATATATATATACAAGAAAAATGTTACGTGCTTTTTTAAGTGCATATAGCTAGCATTTGTTATGTATATAAAATAATATGATTTGGTGTTGAAAGTCAAATGGAAGCTAGTATCAGTTGTTGGTGGAGATGGTGGTTGTGGGGGTGGAAAGTGCACGCAGCAGCTGGCTCCCATTTTGAATGGGAGATCCAACTTTTTTGGTCAAGTTAAAAGTGGCTATTGGCTATTCAACACCATTTCTTTCAGTGCTGTGCACGCGGCTACTCACATGTGGTGTTGCCGGTACCCCCATTCCACAAGTGCTGTGTGATTGATTGATTGTGGTACCATGGTTTTTCTTTTTTTTTTCTTTTTTTGGAGAGAGAGAAAGGAAGTGGTAACCTGGTAGGGCAGGAGATTTGCACTGGCCATTAATTATCTGAACTCTCTGAAACTTCTTAGGATTCCATGCATGCCAAATATCAGCCAACTAATAGGGTTCGTTTGGTAAAAGCGTTTGGTGTGGAGATTGTGCACGTTTTGACCGGCCGTACATTTTGACTAGACAAGGATTTTATTTTCAAATTTTTTGTCAGGCAAAAGAAGACGATTTTACCTTCCAATTTTCGAACTTTGTATTGTTCGTTGTTTTTGGTCTAGACGACCAAACTACTCCCTCCATCTTCATCCTTGCTCTTCTCCCTCCATCTTCACCCCTGCAAAAAAGCAAAGAGAGCGGCCGACAATCAACCAGAGCCGTCTTTGTGTGCTCAGAAAAGAAAAGAGCCTCTTCAATCAGAGCATTCTATTTATGGAGGAATAGAGACGAAAACAACGCTAGTTCTTGACTGGGAAAAGCTCTTGTGCGAAGACGACGACTCACCAGTCGTTCTGGTCGCCAAGCCCACCACGACGACCACTCAGCCGTCGAAGCAGTCGGAAATGCACCATTGCGCTTCCTTTTGTTAGACTTGGAAATGAAGCAGATCTGAGCCCAGCTTTTTTTCTACTTAATCGATGATGATGATCTGAGCCCTGTTGCCAAAAAAAGGCATTCGTGGGAGATTGGTGGAGAAACATAAAACTTATTAAAGGGGTATTTCGATAATTTAAAATAATAGGTCTAACTGTGTTTGTTGATTTTTTAAGAAAAAAGACAAAAGATGTACAATATCCACGCCAATATGTACAGTGTCTACCCCACATAACGCTTTTACCAAACACCACCATGCTTGAGTTATTGGGCTTCTACATAAAACCAAAGAGCGGGGAACACTAGAAAGATTTTAATAAATACGGATGATTTCAAAAGAAAATATGAGCACTCACTCGTTTATACAATAGTGCAAAGCGTGCTTACAACTACTTTGAAAATACAAGCACTCACTCATTTATACGATAGTGCAAAGCGTGCTTACAACTACTGATCTGACCTTGGTCTTTCTTGCTAAGATTTATATCTTATATGACTTTTAAGCTAGAGTACAGGGCTATCAGCCTATAGCCTTTTAACTTTCATTCTTTAGTGGTTTTTCTTTTACTAAAGGAAACTTCCTTGTTAATTAATTGGCAGGTTCTTTTGTTCTGTATAGCCTGCTTCTCACAAGCCTCATCTCATTTGACAGGCGAATTACTTCTTATATAATACAACCCTCCACTTCAACTGATATATATATATATATATATATATGAACGTGTGTAAAAAGAATATTAAATTAATTAGGGTTATTATTTTATTTTATAGATAAACAAGATTACATCAAACATAAAAGACTAGGCAATCCAACAATAACCCTCAGAACGACTCCATCAGTATAAGTAAACAGGAAAAAAGAGGCAATGCATCAAATAAATGATATGAGCCTATGCTTTCTTGGTACGAGGACCAAGAAAATTGGCCACCAATTAAGGTGGTTTTAGATGGTGCACCAGAGATGGTGCACACAAGATATATACAACTGCAATAGCGAAAGAGAGCTACTACAACATGAAAAACCTTGATGAAACTCGAATCAAAGCTAATTAAAAGGAAAACCAGCACGGAGTCTAGGAGACACCGCATAAAGATCTGCAACCAGATCAAGAGAACACCAAGGAAGGCAGATAGGGAATCTAAATCCCTGAAACTACAGCAGATACATAGAAACAAAGGAAGAAAAACACAAGAAAAAACAACAAAATTACAGGAATAGTTAAAAACAGTAATAAAACATGAAATAAACCCACAAAACATTGACTTCGGCAGAAGAGACGGAGAAACCTCGGCCAGTGCAGACAACTCGCCAGCACGTGAAGACCACGCGCCGAAATTGATACCCAGAAGACCAAAAAACACCACTAGAGATTTGGCATAGGGGCGGTGGAAAGTCACACAGAGTTGCGTGACCAACACACGCCATCGAGGGAGAACCACTCAATGGCGTGTGCAACTCACTTTCTGGTGCTTAGAGGTTCGATGGTGGAGCAACTGGTGTCTACAGATGCAGATGGTGACGGGGAACAAGATGAGATGGAGCGTGACAACCAAAGGCTGACAAAGGAAGACAAATCTAACTTTAGGAATTTTGATCTGGAAACCTTGACAAAACCAGTGGAAATCGCCATGGTGGAGGAGGGAGGCCAGAGTTGGCAGTGAAAGGGTTTAGATCCATAGGATAAAGTCTCCTCATAGACGAAAAGAGCCTCAAAAGAGACTGTGAGAGCTAGAGAGGACTCTAGTAGCGAGCTTTTTGCCTCCAAAGAGGCTGAAAAAGAAGGGGGTAGGAAAGTGGGAAGGGGGAAGAGATGGGAGGGTGAGGAGGAGGAAGCGGGAAGCAACTTGTTGCTTCCCACCTCCCATGGCAGACGGAGAGAAACTACAATATTTCAAAGTGTTTCGAGTATACGCATTTCATGTTTAGAACAAACTATTAAAACACATTTACACATACAAGATGTTTCTAAATATGTATTAAAGAACCATAACGTGCCTGAAACCTCAAACCTAAAATTAGATACATCCCATAAGCTGGCCTAAGAATGATTTGTTGTTGAATGGTAGTATATAATGAGTTGACACATTTATAACATCATTAAAAATAAATAAATAATATTTTTTTAAAAAAAAACCTACGCTCTGAGAGTCTGAAGGAAGAGAAAGATCCAAGTTTGGATGAGACACAAGTGCAATAAGAAGCGATGAAGCAAATAAATAATTGTTCATTACTTTTCCTAGCATTTTGGGTTTATTTCGTTTTTGTTAGGAACTTCAGTCATTAGTAGAATAAATACAAGACAAACAAAAGGGAGTAAATTAAAAACAAAAAAAAAGGTGGACCGCCCTACTGTAATTTTGTTGGCCTGTTTTTTTTTATATACATATTCGTTTCGGCCCGAGGAAAAACTCCTAAAGGAAACTTTGAAAACCTTCTTTACAAACATTCAACACCTCAGCGAACATCAAAAGGAGTTGACAAGCAATTTCCAAAGCAGCTGCTGCTACCAACATCGGTGACTGTCTCATCCTTGCAGTGCCCAATGGCTTTGGTATTTCGATCAGAGCTCCTGCATCTGTGACAAACAAACTTGGCAGGGACTGCGTCGGAGTCATCGATACCAGAACACCGAGTGTGTCGCCACACACCACAGATATCGCAAGCCAACATTCTCTCCCCATCGTCGTCCTTCGCCCCGCAGCTGCAATCCACCGTCCACCTCTCAACTCCCCTCTCCATTCTAAATCTACTCAGCCCATTTTTCCCGATGCACATTCCTCGCACTCGAATGGATTCAGTTGTTGACCCTAACAAGAGCTTCACCTGGGTGGTGTCATCTACGCTGCCGTAGCCAAGTAGCTCTTCTGCTTGAAATCTTGTGAACATCAGATACACCTCTTGAAAAGCTTTTGATGCTTCGAGCTTGAGGTCGGATACAGTTGCATTTGGGTGCAGGATAATCAACTCCGGGGGTGGGTTTATGGCAGAATCTTCAGATTCATCCATGAGCTCCACCTCACATGACAGGCATATTGCAGATGAGTTTGTGATTGATTCAACCCTGTAGTCTTTCACAAAGTGCTTGCAGTCAAGGAGCTTCTCCGCTGAGTTGACTGCAACATCCCTTGCCTGATGGCCATTAATTACCATAGTTTGAGGATGGAGCAAGGATTCATACAAGTATCTGAGATCCCGCTGATGATTTTCTTCAGATGAGCAGCTAAAAATGGAAGAATCATTGCAAGCTGTCATTTCACCAATGGAACCATTTCCAGGCTCCAGTCTGTCAAAATAAAGGGCAATGTGTATAAATCCAACCAAAGATAAAATAAAATACACAGTAAAAAGGGTAATAAACAGGTTCGAGGACCAGAATGACCACTCACCTGTATTCAAGAGCACCTGAATCGGGATTGTATCGGGCTTTAACAACCATCCCTTCTCCTGCCAATTTCCCTTCAAGTTTCCCAAGGCAGCAATCGAGGACCTCCGGAGGACCTGCCTTGTATACGGCACCTCTAAGAGCTCGACAACTTACCCAATTAGAACCCGAAACTGCACGAAGAACTCTAAGCATGGCTGCTTCCACCCGTTCAATGTCGCTCCCAGTCCAAGAACTCAAGACCTCTGAAGTGCAAGCTCGGTGCTTCTTGCAGGTGACATCATCAACCCTCGACAAAGACTTGTGAGCATCATGGATCAAACTCATCAAAAAACAAAAGAGATCTCTTATATTTACAAGCTCATGCTCCGATAAGGACTGGTAATGTGAGATAATAGCCTGCAGGCGGGTTCGGGGTTCCAGTCCCTGAGAGAGGAAGGTGGACAATGGAAGGCTAGAGAGGGTTTCAACAGCCATTCTGTAGGCATCAAAAGTGAGGGCAAAGCTACCAGCACCAAATTCATAACCCCAGTCACCGTACCATGGATGGCCTTTGGTGATGGCATGAAGCAGCCGGTACTCCAACCCATACTTTTTTGACACATCCATCACACTCACTTTTCTGTTAATGTGTAGACAAGTGAACAATGAATTAATAAATAAAAACCAAAATCTATGTCATGACCATAATTAAACTAAAAAATATATGGGACTAAGAGCATCCATCAGAGGATGCATCATGAAAAGGGGGTCAAAAAGGAAGGAAACATCAAATATGAAATGAAAAGAGAACATAGACATCATAAGAGAACATAGACATCAACTGTCAATCTCAGAGAAAGTAGACTATATGATATCTGACTGATCCTAATACATCTACCATTTCAATAGACAATTTCACCGAACTTCAGTTGATATGGGCACAGGAAAAAAAAATATGAAGGATTCGAAACTAATTTGTTCATACAAATAATAGAAACACTTTGACTACCATACAAACAAGTTGCAATTACACAAAAATCCTAACCTGACACCAAGAATTTTACAAAGGCGATCCCAGAAGCCCATTATATGATATCCAGAAAGAACCCTTGAGCCACCTTCCCTACCATTAACCCTAAGAAGGTGTCCATAACCATTTGAATGGACTACACCATGTAAAAGATGAGTTGTGTTCTCCAATTGGTTAAACACCCAATCTTCAACATCATCTGTACTTGTCACATGGTTGCATGACTTGCACCTGAAATAAAGATCGCATCATATAAGAAAAAATCATGTACACAAATAATCATGTCATCATTTTCAAACTAATTAGAGGTACAAAAATAATACAATCCATGAATAAAACTAGTTTAACTAGTTCAAAAGCTATAAGAATCACATTGTCCATTCATGAACAAACTATGAAAACTTTTTCGGAGCTGATGATATCCTTTACAAAAATCTTGTAAATCAATTTTTTTAATAACACCTCAAAATTTACTTCAGTATCTAGAGAAGTACATTTTCTTTAATTTTTTAGAAACATATTTAAAGCAAATTTAAATTAAATGGAGCTCTTCACGTTACTGTTGTCAAATAGCAATACCATGATAAATCAACTTAATATTAATCCACAAGAGAAATCAAAGAACAACGATGTCATCAGATATAAACATATAGGGTCAGTTCCGAAAGCATCTAAAATACATATTGAAACCTATTGCATCACCGCTCATAGAGTCTCATGCAATCATGCATGAGACGCATGCATATCCAGAATAAAAACATATGCCATCATAATAATCACACATATCTGACACCGTTTACTTCAGATATCGATGTTGCAAAGAGTACAAGAGAAATAAAAGTAATCCCACACGAGTTACATTACAAATGTACATAAACATGGGCAGATGAGGAAAGAAGTTAAGGTCCTCACTTGGATTCTGACAAGTGCAAGACGTCTCCGCAGCACATGCATGGCTTGTGATAAGCACCAATGGAATTACCATCAGCCTTGATGATAAAATGAAAACGTTTCCCACATACTGGATGGCCACTCCAACCTGCGAATTGAAAAGAAAATAAAAAATTAAAACGTTGTAACTAAAATTTGGAAGCCACATTTTAGCAATGTCCCAGCTCAAAAATTAGAGAGGAACACTCTACTTAATGTTACAGATTTTTGTTATCTAATTTCAGTAATTGCAACAATATCGTTCATTGTTTTCTTACATTTTGTTGGCAACTACCCAATTTCAAATTCCATTCAAAACTTGTAAAATATTATTCGATTAATCGGAAAAACTTTAGTCAGCAAAGCTTATAGATTTCATTTAAGAAATAATAAACACAGAAATTAAACAAAATTTTCAGGTCCCTCCAACCGATGAGCATGTTTGCTAAAGGACTGGATCCGTATGAAAACCCAAAAAAAAATTCTCAAAATTAAACTTTTTTTATCACATAAATTACTTTTTATTACTATTCAAAATATCAATCAAATCTCCCTTGCCAAAGCCAAACCCACCACCCAATGTTCACAAGGAACCATCTTACCCACCTAGGATGCTAACGTCAGCCCAACCTTATCCGAACTGTATAAAACAAACACTTGCCATTAATTATTACAGTCGGAAAAACCAAGTTTAAATAAAACAGATAAATAGCCGCCCACTCTTTTGTTTTTTTTTTTTTTGAAACGTCAAATAATACTTAGCTGTCACGCAACAGCGAAAGCACATTATATGGTGGGACAAGTTGGTTCACCTGCGTGACACGTGTAAATTAATAGCAAAAGCCAATGGCAGAGAGGTACGTCTCTTTCAACCATGGGCCCCACACCCCTTAATGTCTTATCCTGTCAGCTGGACCCACGAACCACAGGCATGTACCACTAAAAGAAAAGATTTTCATCTCATACCCTCTCGCGTTTCAATCGCGAGAACATGATGTCCAAATACTCCTCTATCATTATTGTTCTTCTTCTCTGTTTTTCTTCCATGGGGTATTAGGCATTAGGCAATATTCATGTTTCATTTAGTGAGTCGTAAGTTAACAAATATCAAAGCCTATGATCACGATATATTCCGACGAAATCAAAGCGAGTTGGAGATATGCAAAGAAGAGAGAGAATCGGTCAACAACTCAGTGAGTCGACTCACCAACCACTCGGCACTGGTCGCAGTACACCGATCTGGATCTGGCCACGTCCTCTTCGACGACGTCGAGGCAGACAACCGCAGGGTGCGAATCGGGACCATCCGTAAGATCTCCCACCCGGAACAGCATCTGCCACGTCAGTAGGTGCGGAAACAGTGACGAGGGAGGCGGGAGCAGCGCGTTCCTCGTCAGAAACTCCTTCACGCGCGTCCTGAAGGGCCCGCCGGAAAATCTGTCGTCTCCGTCCATTGACAACGAAGGAAACGTCAGGAAATCGTGCAGATCCGCCGTCACGCGCCTCTTCATCCGCTTCTGAGGCCTCCCGTTCTCCACCATGGCTGTAATACCAAGCGCGTGGATCTGATATTGAGGCGCGTGACAGATCTGGCCGAAAACAGGAATATAATCTAGCCGGAGGAGGCTTGGAAGGTTCTAGATCAAGATCTGAAAACGGTCAATCGAACGGCTGAGATTGAAGGATGAGAGAAGCGGTTGATTCTAGAGAAGAGAGAGAGAGAGAGAGAGAGAGAGAGAGAGGTTGAGAGGGGAAGAAGAACGTGTTGTTGGTTTAGGGTTTTCAGGGCGTGTTTGGATTCTAAGATTTCATATCATCATCCAATTAGTTCTATTTATTTATTTATGTATTTTTTTTTAATTTATGTTCGTACTTTAAAAAAAATAAAATAATAAAAATCTTTATATTTTCTGGGAATTCGGGAGAAAGGAACGAGCAGGCCGGACTCCGGAGATAAAGAAGGAGAGAGGTTTTTTTAAGGATTCCAAATCTTAGATCGTTTTTAAGCGTGTGTTTACTGCTTCCCAGAGGGTATAAAAGGGCTTATGAATCAGCGGAATTACGGGATTGCCCTTCTTTTGTCCTTATTATGATGTTTCGCTGTTGTGTTTCCAATTACTCTCGATAATCCCATTCCCATCGTATCAATTCATTTATGGGATTATTTTGGATATTTTCGGATTATGCCAGCTATAGCCTATAGGGTTTACGAGTACTATTAAAAGCTTGTTGGAAAAGGCAGTTAAAAAGAGGAGAAACATTAATTATGCAACATAATATGTTTAATATAGTAATTCTAATTAATTTTTGAATCAGTTCCCGTTAAAAAAATAAAAATAAAAAATCGGATGGAACTAATAAAAATATTTTTTTATTAGGATCCGGCTTATAGAATACATGGTGAAGATTTCATTAAAGTATTTGAATGGTTCAGATGTGTCATAATAAATATTAATTTTTCTTTCATTTATTACTTTATCTATTTATTAGTATTTATTATGATAAATCATCTTCTTTTTCAAAAACCCTTCTATTACTTTAATGAAATTCTTATCATTTAATTAGTAAGTATAAAATTGGTTTCTAAGAGGTAGCTCAATCGGCTATGAACTACGCCTTATGAAGTAGAGGTCACAAGTTCGAATCTCTCTCCCCCTACCCTCGCATAGACAAAAAAAAAAAAAAAAAAAAAAAAAAAAAAAAAGAAGGTATAAAATTGTTTGTTGTAAGCAAGGATTTGCTTAAGATGTAAGGTTTTTTTCTTTTTTTTTTTTAATTCAGAATATTTGCTGCCTTTTACTCTAAAAAGGTGATGAGATGGTTTTGAACACAATTAATGTTGTTGGGTCAATTTGACGAGGTGCCATGGACTGGACCATTTCGCTGGCACAGTAGGCCCAACATCATCTAGTGTTTCAACTTCCAACTGCTAAGCCTATGAGGACAAGGTCCATTTAAAAGCCACGAAAACTGTTAGTATTAGAGACAACAATGAGAAATAATTTTATAAGTCACTCTAAAAATGAGGTGTTTTTAAAATTATCATTTGATCACAATTTAATAATAATAAAAAAAATAAGAGGATCAATGGTAATTTTAGAAGTCACATCATAATTTAAATGATACAAGAGTAAAACTATAGTGACTTATAGCATTACTCTTAAGATGAAGGGGACATAAAAATTGTGTTAGATTATGATTAGGTTGTTTTAATATAAGATTATGATTAGTTTTGTCATTGGAGCTCTTATCAGTTTATGCCTTATTTCTTTTTCTTCCTAGCATTTAGCACATTAGTGTTAATCTTTATTCCTTTTAAAGCTAGAAATGATTTGAAAATGTCTAAATGTGTCAACATTTTTGTACATGCGTTAGCTAAATGGACCACTACTCACCGTGTGTTTGGTATCATTCATTTAGAGTGAGAATAATTCTCCCATGTAATCCTTCTCCGAATGGTAGGTGATTTGGAGAAACCATTCGAAGAAGGACGGGTAGATGCTCTAGCATTAAATAATCAAATAAAAAAATTAATGTAAGTGGCTCACTGAATTTTTGGCAATTAGACTTGCTAACCTTTTTTTTATCATTCATCCTTTATGAAATGATTTAAAGAAGAGTGGTTAATTAGTAGTTGAATAAATTGCTTGGAGACTTTCCATCTTTTGAGCATTTATTATTATTATTTTATTTTATTTTTCAATTTTTAACTATGAGACTTTTTTTTTTTTTTTTTGAAAGAAAATCGTCAAAATTTCATTAATCAATCAAATAGGGAAAGAGTAGAAAATACTCCCCTAATACAACTCCTGAAACCAAACAGTCTAACAAACATCCTCTCTAAAAAATCTCTAATTTCTCCCCAACGGCCTTGACCGACAACAGGTAGCGCCACCACAAAGGCTGTACCTTCCGCTGACCCCATTAGTTTCTTCAAAATTAGAGTTTTGAGAAAGCAGTCTACGCCTTGAAAGAACAAGTCAAATTGCTAGCTAACGCCAGGTGCTCCATCAATAGCACCTCGTGAATGCAAGCCGGGGGTGTGCAACCCCCACGTGTTGTTCAGATCCAGTTGCACTGCCTCTCGAGCAAGGAGGTGTGCTGCCTGATTGTCATCCCTTCTAACAAACTGAACCTTCCAGTCTTCCACAACGTGGATCTCCAATTTAATATCATCCATATATAACCTGCCCCATCCATCCCCTATCCACTTCAGCTGAATTAATCCCATCAACTACCCCTTTGGCATCTCCCTCGAAGACTACTCGTGAGAGACCCAGGTCACGACATAGTTGTATTGACATTAACACAGCCTCAGCCTCAGCCTCAGCCAAACTCGACTCTAGGCAGCCCCTCCTGGTCCCACATCTCGCCGACAACAGAACACCATTGGAGTCCCGGATCACCACCCCAAAACCAGTGCGTCCAGACTTTTCCCCGACCGCTGCATCCCAATTTGCTTTGTACCATCCGACATCATATCTGGCGCTTTCCATCCCATAGCAGACTGGGTGTCCCCCCCTATTCTGCACCAGACCATTTCTTACTTGGGCCATTCGGAAATCTTCAACTGCTTGCTTGCTTGGCTCGCTTTACTAGAGCATTTGGATGATCGAAAGTCCCCCCCGTACGTGAAGGACTTCATTTCGTCTTAACCATATGCGTCTAACAATGCCGTTGAAAAGCTCCATTTCTTCAGTAGTGCATTTAATTATCAAACAACCCCTCCACTACTTGCATAAAATTAGAACCTGCAAAATAGCTTTTCTGAATTTTCGGACACCCACTACTCCATACATCCATTGAAGAAGGGCATTGCCACAGGATATGAAACCCGGACTCCACCTCTCTCCCACATATTAAACACATAGGGTCCGTAACAATCTTTTTTTTGCACAGATTCTCCTTCGTTGGTAGGATATCATGACATGCCCTCCATAAATTTTTTTTTCTCTATTGGGTACCGATAGAGACCATACCCTTTTCCAAACCAAATTCCATTTTCCAGTTTCAGAGCATGTTGCTTCATGGCGGGAGGCAAACTCCAACTGCATGTAATAAGCACTCCTAACCGAGAATATCCCATTTTTAGTGCCCCTCCAAATACGTATGTCCTCTTGGTCCGTGCAACTTATTGGGATTTTTTGGATCATATTCACTTCCTCGGCAGAAAAAATGGAGCTCAAAAGATTATTATTCCACCATCTAGAGTCACCATCTATGAGCTGGCTCACTGTAGCATTCGAGTTTAAAATAGTGGGTGTTGAGAAAATTTTGAAACTATGAGACTTTCAAGAATCGAACATCTTACAATGATTTTATAAATGATTTAATGATTTTATAAATTATTCATTTTAAATCTTGGGGTTAATCGGCTGGGACCACGCTTAATGAAGCGGATATCATTAGTTCGAATTTCCCTTCCTCTCTTGTGCGGACAAGTAAAAAAAAAATAAAAATGATGGGTAATATTATAAATTTTGTCCTCCAACGTTTATGTTAAAACAATATTACCCATAATTTTAAACTAAATAGATACTCTCCATTTCAACTAAAATTTAGAGAATTATGTTCTATGAGGAGAAAATATCATAATTAAAGATACCAACCCCCAACTATTATGAAATATTGCGTATAATATTACAGTTCTTCAACTTCAATTACCTGTTTACTATAATTGGCTGCCTTAATTAAAAGGATTACCTATAATTAAAGCTTTATTTATTATGTTAATAAATATATCTTTATCGTCCATTATTAATTGGGGTTTTAGGCGGCTGCCTAGTATTTTGTAATCAATCAATGGTATTCTTTTGTCCTTAATGGAGTTCTGTGGTGTTTTCTCTACCTGAAGTGGAGAATTGTTTTATTTAAATCAATTTCTATTTTTTTTATATAGGTAATGCTACTTTTTATACTTATTTATCATACTTATGTTATATCAGTGGACATATTTTAAATAGTTTTTTGTTTTTGTTTTTTTAAGTGTTTGATGTGAAAAATCATGTAAAATAAACTACGTCTATTGGTATAAAATAAATGTAATAAATATGTGTGAAAAAGTAGCATTTTTTTCCCATATATTTCACTCTGGTCTACAGGAAAAATTTATATGAGCACCAATCTGTTGTGCTTGCACAACTTAGGTGTGAGCCATTGAGCCTCCTCCAACAATACTTTGAATAACATTCTCATTTCCTGTGTTTTTCCATTAGGGTAGATAGTGTGAAAGCTCCCAAAAGAGATCAAAATAACAGACAAGCGTTCAAAAGACCAAGCATGCCAAAAACCAGGAGGAAAAAGCTTAGACAAAAAGCAAGACATCAAGGTAGACTGTTGCGGATTCCAAATTAAACCGTTTCTAGCTTTTCTAAAAGAAACATTTGTTGGTGTTCTTTATATATATATATGAAAGGCCAAACCTGTTTCATAACTATAGTACTGTGAAAGGTACAGAAGCTCAAACATGGATGTGCCTGCAGCTGCTGCTCTTGTGCTTGGCATCATTTTCATCCTTGCTTCCCCAAATGAAGCTGCACAGCAATTTTCTGGAATGTTTGTGTTTGGAGATTCACTAGTAGATGATGGAAATAACAACTTCCTCAGTTCTTTAGCCAAAGCAAACTACCTCCCTTACGGCATCGATTTTTTTGAGGGGCCAAGCGGTAGATTTTGTAATGGCAAAACTATCATTGATTTTCTTGGTAACTTTCTTTTCTCTTGGTACATCACCCAATATTCTTCTCTTTTTTTTCACAAACCCTCTCTCTCTCTCTCTCTCGAACCACGCCACTCCCAACCATCGTGTAGGGACGGGCATGACCACCAAATGTGGTGCATACTAAATTTAGTGTGTTTTGTTTCGTACCAATTTCAAGATCAAGATGGTTGCAACCGCTAAGGCCTTGTTTGTTAAACAACATGAAATTCCCCTACATTCCACCACACTATTAACTTTATTTTTTCAAAAAAAAAAAAAAAAAAACATATCAAATCATTTACTTTTTATATCACATAATTTACTTTTTATTACTATTCAAATAAAAAAATTACTACAAAACAAAATGTTTCCACTTTCCAATACAACTTTTTCATTTTCTCATATCAATCATTATTTTCTTTTTTTCATTTTTTTTAAGGGTGAACAGTGTCATAGGAGGTTTTCATGTTGTTTAACAAATACCAACTAAATCCCAACCACCAAATCCCACTCGTAGGAAGGTTCAATGGGGTGACCGACAGTGGCGGAACCAGGAATTTGTTCCTGGGGGGTCCCGAGTCTTGGGACCAAATTTTGAAATGGAGTTTTATTTATTTTAATATTTAAATATTTTTATTTAAAAATTAGCATGAAAGAGAAAATTTTTTTTAAGAAATTGAGTGGCGTTGAGTTTGGTGGGAAGGGAACAATGCCGACAAACCATGTCTAATATTAAATTTTTTGTGGAATCTAATATTATATTGGATAGTGTATTGCATTTTCCTCCACCAAAGGATTCCATTTGTTTATTTTTGTATGGACAAAGATAATATTAAATTGTTTTTTAACAATAGTTTAATAAAGTTGGGTTCTTGGGGGTTGGTTTATAATTTTTGCAGTGTCCAACATAAGGATATAATATAAAAACATATATATTTTGTAAAGATTTTAAAAATTTTTGGAGGGTCCATGGTCCCCCCAACTATAGGTGTGGGTCTGCCCCTGCCCCTGGTGACCGACCACCTTTTTATCCTTGATTCAAAGGATGGCCAACCACCCATGAAAGTGATGGGGCAGCTGTTCGGTGTTTTCTTTTTTTTTTAAGACTTACATGGCATCTCTGGTCCACGTGAATTGCCACATCAAGTTTAATAATATGTATTTCACTTTACTTATCAAAAAAAATAATATGTATTTCACTGTTGCTGCTGTGTTTGAAAATTGTAGGGGAATTGGTGGGTCTTCCTTATCTTCCAGCCTTTACAAGTACTTTAACATCAGGGATTAAAGTTGATAATGGAGTAAACTATGCTTCGGCTGCTGCGGGGATTCTTGATGAGACTGGACGACAACTAGTAATGTCTTCTATATATAATTTAGATGTTTTTTTTGGCCCATTAATTATTCACACAACATTAATATGCATGTCGATCTGCATGAAACAGGGAGATCGGTTTAGCTTAAGGCAGCAGGTGCAAAATTTTGAAACCACCTTGAACCAACTAAAGAGCCAAATGGACGAAAAGGAATTGAGTCAATATTTGGGCAGGGCTTTAGCTGTGATGATCCTTGGTAGCAATGATTACATCAATAATTATCTCTTGCCCAGATTTTACACCACAAGCTCCAATTACAACCCTATAGACTATGCTGATCTTCTCATCGGCCGCTACACAAGCCACATATTGGTATGGAAAAATAGGATTTATTCAATTATGAAATATTTCCCGACTTCCTCTCTCACTCCTTGCTCGAATTCTATAAAATCCGGACAAAAACTTTCGAGGGATACTTGTCGTACAAAAACCGATACATGTTTCGACATTTTTCTTTCTAGATGAAGCTTTTGATTTTTTTTTTATTTATTGCAGGCACTACAAAGCTTTGGTCTTAGAAAGTTCTTGTTAGCAGGAGTTGGGCCACTTGGTTGCATTCCTAACCAACTGGCCTCAGGTGCTGCTCCGGCGGGGAAATGTGTATCATTTGTTAATGACATTGTCGGACTATTCAACACTCGGCTAAGATCTCTTGTGGATCAGCTAACTAGAAGCCATTCTGGGTCCATTTTCGTTTATGGAAATACCTATGAAGTCTTCACCGACATACTTAACAACCCTGATAGTTTTGGTATGAATCCCTTCATGAAATAACTAAGGGCAGTATTTCCCAATTTCTTATGAGCAATACTCGCTCGTTTTACATCGGCTGACGTCTCGTGTTTTAAGTGGCTAACATGAAAAGTCACTTAAAACACATTACGTCAACCCGTAAAAAATTAGCCTTACTCATATTTTATTTTACAGGCATGATGAGAGTGATCATGTGTTTATATGTGTTGTAGGATTTAGTGTGGCCGATAAAGGATGTTGTGGTATTGGAAGGAACCAAGGACAGATAACTTGCCTTCCATTGTCAATCCCATGCTTGAATAGAGACAAATATGTCTTCTGGGATGCCTTCCATCCAACCCAAGCTGCAAATCAGATCATTGCTCGAAGGGCTTATATTGGCCCACCTTCGGATTGCTACCCAATCAATGTGAAGCAAATGGCAGAAATGTAGAAGTTGATTCTTCAACTATATATAATTAATTCTCGCCTTATATGAATAATAATCACTAATTATATTCATGCCTACATATATAAATGTAAGCAAGGATATAATATAAGTAGTGAAAACACTTATATGAGAGAACTTGAGTCGGATCATTTTGAGCAAGTGTTCGAACAATATGAATAGATACCTAATTTTTTTCCGACCGAACAAAGTGAGACTTTGGTGCTTTCTTACATAAGATTGTCCGATCTAAATCCAAGGACATAGTGACTATGCATGGGACTCCCAGCGTGCACGTTAAGTTGAATATATGTTACATTGGAGAATCAGAAATGCATGTGGGGATGTTTTTCAGGTTGTGATATCTATAATTCTTTGTTTGGTGGGGCCTAAAATGGCCAAAAACAACTAGAGCATGAGTTGGCTTCTTGCCAATTTCTCCTAAAAGCTGTCTCTCAATCTTCAAGATAGCCTCGAATTGAAGGATCTAAATCCAAATTCAAGGCTGAAAAAAACACCCAAAATACTGTTTCTAGATACTACTTCTCACAGCTAGCTCAGAAAGAGGGGAAAAAAAAAAGAAAAAAAGAGATAGTAGTACTTCTCACAAATAATTCATCCAAAACTTTCATGACAAGTAATGAGGTTCTATTTGTTAATGCTTTTTAGATGATTTTTTTGTTATTTTTTTGCTTTTTACTTGAAAAAGTATTTTGATTTAACATAAAGATTAATATAGTTTTAAGGATGTTGTAAGTATTTTGTATGTTGGGTTGTTTGATAATATATATATTAAATGTATTCAGCAAATGGAGTTAATTTCAAACACAAAAAATCCTAGTAAGCTTTTGATTGTTTCTATCAAGATTGAATAGCCGAATATTACACTAAATTATTCGCATAAATTTATAACAAATTTGGGCCATCTCGATCTATTTTCTATCGTTATTAGGACACCCACCAAATACTCCATTTTTCTTTAATAAATAAACTAACAATCTTTGGTTCCTTCTCAATTTCAATTGAATAGAAATAATTGATTTTATTGTTCAGATTAATTTTACAAATATAATAATGTATATATTATCACATAATAAATATATTATTACATCATTTAAAATTTTCAAGTATTGTAATACAATATATTAAATAAAAAAAAAATTAAAGCAAATGATAAAAAAAGTAGGAGTAGTATTCAAGTAAAAAGCGGGCTCATTCACAAATATAGAGGAGGTGTTCAAGCAGGTCGGCTGCCAACCATTAACCACTTTTAACCGCTAACTACTAGCTAGTGTGGTAGTCAGTTATTAAAAAACCCTAATTGACTAGGGCGATTGCAATTAGCGATTTTAAGAAGTAGGGAAAGACGATTATAACAGGTAACCGACTTTATTTATATATAATAATATAAATATATATTAAATATTTATATTAATAAACTATTAAATAAAACATCACCATGTATTTGGATTAATGGATTTGGGTTATGTTTTTTTTAACCATGTTTTTGGGCTATAATTTATTTGGCCATGTTTTTTTTGTCTTTTTTGGAACATTTTTTTTTTTTTTTTGCCTTAAAACCTTAAAATAAGATATAAAAAGAAGCAAATTAAAGGCCAATAACACTTAAAAAAACCCAAAAACCCATTTTTTTAAAAAAGATTATTAGATTGAATAACCGCTAATTGCTAGTTATAAAACAACCGCCTAGGCGGTTGCCATTATTAAAAACTGATTACTTCTAAAAACCCCTCCTAAGAAGTTATACTTAATTTGTTTGATAATTTCTTTATTTAGTTCTTTTATTGTTTAAATAAAAAGATTAACTAATAATTTTAAACATAAAACACTCACAAAAAATATTCAAAACAACTTAAAAATCACTTCAAAAGATTTTGCCAAACAGAAAAGATATATACAGCTCAGCACCCTCAATGGTACTCCCATTGGCCATTCGTATCACACTTTTCGGATAAACTTTCCCGAATTTCAAAATCTTATAAACCCTAATTTAATAAAAATTTGGGGTCCGAAACCTTTGGTGGACCGCCCTTATAAAAGTGTCCATAATCCGTCAAAAGCTTCTTCTGTAAGCATTTTCTCCTCTCAGTCTCTCTCACTGTCTCACATACATCACTGTCTGTGCCACTCAAACCCTACGCGCTTGCTTCACAATCGCCGGCGAGTTTCATAGCGGACCCCGCTATTTTCGGCATTCTTCGTCCTTATCCGACCACGATCCGCAGGTATTGCCTGTGATACATTCTTCTCTTTCTTAACACGCCATGTGACCAAAACCCTATTTCCTTGCATTCTGTGCATGTATGTGTACCTTTCTTGCGTTTTCTTCTTCATGCATTACTACTTCTTTGAGTTTGAACTGATCATCTAATTTTCGGTGTATATATTTTTTTGTTTGTGTATGCATATGCGCGCTGTGTATGCGTATGTGTATGTACATGTGTGCGTTTGTTTATACTTGTTGATCTTTGTGTAAAAAGCAATCGCCGATCAGTCTCGTTTTTCAGCTAGATAGGGTTTCTTCTTACGCTAATTTTTTGCTCTCTCTCTCTCTCTGAAGCTGTGTATATGTGTATGATTGTTGATCTATGTGTGAAATGTGATGGCTGATCGGTATCGTTTCAGCACGATAGGGTTTCTCCTTGAGCTAGATTTGTGCTTTCTCTCTGTGAAGCATCGACTCTTGCTCACTCTATAGAAGTTTAGGAAAGATCTGTTGCTTATTTATTTTTTGGGGAGATTTACTTTAAAATAAAGTTTTGTTTTGAGGTAGATCTGTTGGTTAGTTTGTGCAATGGATGCGTTGATGGTGAATATTCTAGAACATTTCTGGAGAGCTAATGTGTTTTTATTAGAATGTACCTTTTGCCCTGTTTGGTTGCCGAGAAGCTGAAGGATAATGTAAAGGTATCATAGTACTGCATTTTCGCGTGTAATTGGTTTATTCTTGGTAACTCTATCTTCTGTTTGGTTGCCGAGAATGCAAAGGGATGAAAAGGATAAATCGATGTAAACCTGTACATATAATATCCTTTTCTTATAGTAATATAGATCTGTGCATTCAATATCTTTTTCTCTTAAAGTTGAAAATGACAATTTTAAGCTTTGCCCCCTTTTTCCAATGAAGACTATGGGTTTACTTAAATCTTTGTTGGTAAAACTTTTCTTCTTTGAACTTTTTAACCATGTTTGTTGAAACTGATATTCTGGCAAAATTATTTTATAATATGCATTGCTGCCTCTATTTCTCCTTGAGGATGTTCAATTGTTGAAACTAGTTTTTCGGTGTTATTCAAATTAGCTACAGGGTTAAACAGCATAAGCCCATAAATGATACTCTTTTCTTGAGGATATAATTGGGAGCAGCTCAATTAGCATGTAATTTGTTGTTGCTTGGGCATTAGCAAGGGAAGTTTATGGCCTCATTTCTGGTGGACGCTGTCACACATGGCATTCAACATTGTAGAAAGACAAAAAAAGCGAAGTGGAAACTTATAAACTGTTTTTTCGTGTATCTTCTGGGTAACAAATTGGGAAAAAAAAAAAAAGAGAGTTAAGTTTGTAAATATCATGACTGCTGTTTTAGATTAGTTTGAAGTTATTATGCAGCAGTTTGTTTGAGACACATTGCAGTAATGGTTTCTTGCTTCCCTGTTTATGCTACTAAGTTCTTAGTGTACTACTTGTCTGTAACCAACCGCATAAGCTATATGTGTTCTTTGTGTTTGCATTACTAAGCAGTTATATATAAGCAATCGTTGTTTCTGTTGCAGAAAAGATGAGTTCGGCAAGAGGAAATACTAATAATGATCCATCAGCTAAGGGAAAAAGCATATCAGGAGTCTCTAGCCCAAGTGTTAACCAGTTGAGTAATAGCTTGGCAGACATCAACCTGAATTCAGGACAGGATGATGGCGAATGGGAGGTTTATGCAAGGAAGCCAAAGAATAGATCTGGAAGCAGTGCTGCAAAACAATGGGCTTCTCAAAGTAATAATAACTCTAGAGCATGGGGAAATCCAAATCTGGGTCAGAAACAACAAGGGATAAAGAATAATGGTGGACCAGGAAGGGCTTATGGAAATACCCGGTCGACACAGACAGCTGATCCTAAGCGACCTGCTGGCAGGGGACATGTGAGACCCCAACCATCCACCAGGGGTTTTGATGGCAACTACATGGCTCCACAACCTGTAATCGGCCCTCCATTGCAGCATGGATGGAACTGGTCTGCTGTAGCTGGCTCCACACAATCCAAGGGATCACAAGATGATGGCCTGCAAAACGATGAAATCATTTCGGAGTCCCATCATAGTGATGATGTTGTGGCAGATAAGTATGGCAATGCTGATGAGGTTGATGATGATGACTCTGACGTAATTGACGATACCGATGATGATCTTCTAAGTGATGAATCTGACTCTGGAGCTAGTCAAAAGAGCCATAACACTCGCAAGAAGAGCAAATGGTTCAAGAAGTTCTTTGAGATTTTGGATAGCTTGTCTGTTGATGAAATAAATGACCCAGCACGGCAGTGGCACTGTCCAGCATGCCAAAGAGGTCCTGGTTCCATTGACTGGTACCGAGGCCTGCATCCTTTGATGACACACGCGAAAACAAAAGGCTCAAGCAGGCTGAAGGTCCACAGGGAACTGGCTGAACTTTTGGAGGAAGAGTTGTGCCAGAGGGGAACTTCAGTTGTTCCAGCTGGAGAGGCATTTGGTAAATGGAAAGGTCTGAAGGATGATGAAAAGGACCATGATATAGTTTGGCCTCCTATGGTTGTTATCATGAATACAAAGCTTGAACAGGATGACAATGACAAGGTAGGATCATATTTTCTTATCTGTGACTTGCAGTCAATATCCAAAATATAATGTCATCACAAAAGCAGCTTCATGTTCTTATTTTAACTGAGCAGATTGATTGCTTGATTTTGATGCTTACTCTAATTTTACTCATGTACGGTTTTCAGTGGCTAGGCATGGGGAATCAAGAGCTTCTTGACTACTTCAGCTCGTATGCTGCTCTTAAGGCTCGACACTCATATGGTCCACAGGGGCACCGTGGGATGAGTGTGTTGATCTTTGAGGGGTCCGCAAGTGGTTATTTGGAAGCTGAGCGCCTGCATAAGCATTTTGCTGAGCAAGGAACTGACAAAGACGCTTGGGGACGTCGCAACCGTGTCTTATTTCATCAGGGTGGGAAGCGCCAGCTTTATGGTTTCATGGCAATGAAAGAAGACTTGGATGTGTTCAACCAGCATTCCCAAGGTTCTCGATCTGATCTGATCTAATCTCTCTCCCCATCAGTTGAATCCCTTGGAAACATGTGATAACTTCTATGCATAATGTTTATTCTTCTCTCCTCCTTTGTGGGGTTTCCTCTGAACTGTTATTGCTATTGACTAGGCAAATCTAAACTGAAGTATGAGATGAGATCGTACCAGGAGATGGTCGTGAACCAAATCAGACAGATGAGTGAGGACAACCAGCAGCTTGTCTATTTTAAGGACAAGATTGTCAAGGAACGGAGGCATTCAAAAACTGTTAAAGAATCTCTTGATCTTGTTACTGAGAAGCTGCGCAAGACGGAGAAGGATTTCCGCATTGTTCGACAGAGAACCAAAATGCAGCATGAAGAAAACAAGGAAGAGGTAATATCAGTTTTTTGATAATCTTGTACTTGTAGGTAGTAGCCAATGAGGTGTCCCACCAAAAAGAAAAAAATAAAAAACAAAAATAAAATTGCTGGCCCTTGTGTTTGTCTGTGTCTTTCATAATGGTTGCTAGATATCTCTTCTTGTTTAGGAATATTAATTCAAATTGGCTCAAGTGTTTGAATGTCTTTTTCTTTGTTTATGAAGATGTACATGCAAGAAAATTTCTTTAAGGAACAAATCAAGATCATCCACGAAACGAGGGATGAAAAAGAGGAAAGCTTTGAGAGGCTCCAACAAGAGCAGCGTGAAAAGATGAAGCTTTTAAACGCGAATCCTTCAAGTGCGGATGAATCTAGCCAAAGGTAATATAATATAATATGCAAGCTGAGTGGATATATTTGTAGTGTAGCATAATTAGTGCTTTGGGTAGGTGGCGGTGTTTTTGTTACATTTTTTTGAAAATGTATTTTTTTTTTTTTTTTTTTTTTTGTGTATAGGGCTGAGAAAATCGCAAAATACATAAAGTCCCAAGATGAAGAAATGGAAGCCTTCGTTGAAGAGAGAGAGAAGCTAATTAAAGCTCAGGAAGAGAAAAAGGCAGAAATGAGGCGTAGGCAATGGGAGGAGGAGCTTGAGCTTGAGAAAGAGTTCAATGCACAACTAACTCAGCTAATGGACAAATACTCCCCAAATCATCGTCCTGATGCAGCGGCTGGCCTTTGAATTCGATGGTGGACGAGTGTACCCATTCCATTCCCCTCACCTTTCCTACTTTTTGCATACACTACTAATTCCCTCTCGCAACTTTTTTTAACTTTAGACAGTATAGACTTTTTACCTTTCCAAAGAATATACCGAAAAGATAGGGAACAAAGAAAGTTAGTAGCATATGGTAATTACTGTAGACCTGTGTCTGACAGACAGCTTTATTGCGTCAGTTTTTGTGGGTAAACGATGGCTGCAATTTTTTTCAAGTTTCATCTCTTATCTATGATGGTATATATGAAGTTGTTGTTTAAGGCTTTTTTTTTTTTTTCTTCATTCAACTTTTCTTCTCTTTTGTTAGTCTGTGAATGATTTTCTAGAAAATGATGATTAAGGTAAATATTTAAAGAAAAGTTTCTTTTGAAGTAGTATTTTTCTTTTAGAGAAGTAGACAGGCTAATTGCTGTATGCATACCAACTTGTTGAAGGTAGTAAAATAAAAAATAAAATAATTGCATAGCAATTTACTGAAAAAGGTAATTCAATACTGTTGATGTGTGAATGTATGTGACACGTCATTTACCCTAAACCAATTTTATTGTCAGCAAATACATTGCGATTCCAGCAGCACCCTCAGTTTTAGGCTTCTTTAATCTCCGGCGAAAAATCTAGACTAGTTAACTAGATCTAGATGTCAAATTGACAAGAAAATCAACTCAAAAGATATCATCGAGAGCTGCTCCCACATAATGGACGTTTCTTCATGATGTATATCTCCTAATCTAGCCGTCAAATGATGGGGAGGACAACACCTGTGCCACCAGTTCAATGGTTAAACAGCTGAGAAATATGTCATAAATGGAGAATGCGGCCGCTAAATATAGAGAAAGATGACAATTTAAATATTTTCCTGAAAAATCTCTCAAAAAGGAACAAATTTCAAAGGCAGTCTGTCTGGCTTTAATAATAGTAAAAACGATGGTTAAGACATAATACTACAAAAAGCCTTATGTTTACAAAAAAAAAATGTTGCATAATTGATGGATTACATCAAAACTTGATTAAATGAACAAATAAGATTAAAAAAAAAAAAAAAAAAAAAAAAAAAAGATCAAAACACAAATTCTCTTACCCTCCTGGCCTGGGCCATAAAATTCTTCCAGAAGACAAGTCAATGGCCTAGAACCAAGCTTTTTTTTTTTTTTTTCTGAAACAACACACTAATGACAATGCATAAAACAAAACGAGAAATAAGTAATCAATTTATCCTAACTAAATATTACAGTTGCGAGCTGTAACAGGGTTTCGATTGATAAATTGAAAAAACATTTCAGTTGGTCTTCTTATCATCTTCCTTTGTAGCGTTCACCTCTGCACCATCAGCAACCTGATCATCCTCCTCACCACCAAAACCAAATTCGTTCACACGTTTCTTGTCAACTGGATATTTCCACCTCTGGTACAGATATATCATAAATATAACATCTGCAAGGCAGCCAAAAAGAAGGATGAAAATCATACACAAAAAAGCAATGACGTCTCTGACAAAATCAGAACTGTTAAAAGGACAAATCTAACCCACAAAAAACGAATTCCCTTATCTCCTAATTCGGGCTATTTCAGGCCCGAGTGCAGTACCGTTTGAGGCATTTCATTCTCATAGTAATTATACACAACTTGTGCAGCTACCAGTTTTCCTTTGAATATATCTAGGTTCACTATTAAAACATAACCAATCTGATTTTACTTCGAAACTATCAGAAGCATCACAGCACTTCATCTTCTTTCTTTTTTTTTTTTTGAATAATAATTTATTAAAAAGCAAAGGCCTCTTACACGAAAGGTATACTGGAGAGACAAACACCCTACAAGTTTCTATAATCTAAAAAGGAAACAAGATCTAAAAGACTCAAAAAAGAGGAGTTTGGAACATAGACCACAGCCCAAATCCAAAAGAGATTGGGCACTTCATCTTTTCTTTTTTTATCTTTTCCTTTATCCTTTTAGTAGTTTTTTTTTTTTGGGCATGCTGCATCATGGCACTTCCATTGCCAACCCCTCATTTAAGCATATAACAGCAGAAAAATCCCCTTGGGCAAATGGACATTAGAGCTATACAACAGTTACTAAGGAAATTGAACTACTATAGATTGTGAATGTGATTATATCTTACCATCACGAAAGACAGACAGCCGATGTAGAGTTGGCATTTTTATGACAAAGGCAAAGAGATCATCAATGATGGTGTTGAGGAATTTGTATGTCATCTGCCTCCAGGGTAGATGAGCGACAGACTTCAGCTTATAATTTATGAACAATTGAGGGCACATCATTATGAAACCTGCAACAATGAATTCAAATGCAAAGGGAAACAAACCTGTCAAACTTCTACATAAAATAAAGGATTCAAAAGCTAATAATCGAAAATATATTTTTAGTGCAAAATTGGCAGATGATGCAAATTGTTATGAAACAGATAGTATTTTTCCTTTTTTAACAAACAAAAGTCTTCAAAAGAAAAGAAGCAGGGTTGTTGTCGGGGTAGGCATATAACTGGAAGACAATGAGCATGCACTCGGAGCCATTTTGACTTTTTAACAAAACAAATTAATATGGAATTCATAGGGCATAGTCTCATAGAGACAATCTCAATCACAAAAAAACAAAGGGCTACTGATGCTGCAAGTATAATTTTGAAGTAATGACCCACTAAAGCCTGAGTTGGGAAAATCATTGTTTTTCTCTCCATCTATGATGACATAAACATCTCAGTGACTTAACAAGCCTGGTAAGAAGAAGAAATAGCAATACCAAGATAACAAGTTTCTTACCAAACATGTATACACAGCTTGTCAGTGAAGAAAGAATCCAAGAATACCAGCTCTTGTGGCGTTCATACATGAGCGAGTAAATAGATGAGCATATAGCAAGGAAGAAGAGCACATAGGACAAATACTTCATTGCGATATCATCATATTCCTTTGTCTTATTCCCTGCATAGGACTCACGATCCCGGAACCTTAACATAGGTATTTTCCCACTTCTATCAACCTGGGGATAAAAGAGAAAAATTACAAAATTTTGCTCACCTCATAGGAAGGTAAACTAAAGATTCAGAGCAGTATAAATTACTTGAGCTCAGATACAACATTATCAAGTGTCAAATGCATAGGTTCCAAGATCTAAGAAGATGACCACATAGTAAGGCATGCACAAAATAAAAGTGTGTTTATTATGTAAATCTGACATGCCCCATAAATACAGTACTAAACATGAAAAGATAACACATACCCACACACATTATCCTTGTAAATGTGAACCTAGCAGGGATGTAGCAGCAGCAAATGGTTGAGAAATAAGGTATATCAAGCATAAGATGACATCTCCATGCAGATAAATTACAAGGTATACCTCTATGTGCATAATTTTAACATCTAATTATAAATTATACCTCTATGTGCATGGCTTTCCCAATTTTCCAGAACTCAATGCAGCAGCCAACTCCAGAACTTGCAAGAATCATCCATGAGGTGTCATTATCAAGTAGATAGAGGAAAACAATGAGCTGACATATAAAGCTCACAACAACAGACTTTGCAGACAGTCCTTCCATAGATTTATTTTTGTTCCAAAATTGGATATCTGCAGTGGGAAAGAATCAGATTAATTAGCAATATTAAAACTCAAGAACATCCAAGGGGTGAAATTTAAAAATTGCCATTATACGAAAATTACTATTTACCGTTCTTGAATGCCAAGAAGTCAAACACTGAATGAAGTAATGAAACAACCATTGTGATTACCAGGAGGTATGGATTTCCTTCCAAGAAAACCCTCTGAGAAAATTATCAGATAATAGGCATTTAGAGATACAAGGAAACAAAATATTAAATGGTATGATAGGTGCTAGAAGCAACAAGAAGAACCAATAGCAAAATTCAGCCGGAAAACCTTATAGATCATTACGTAACATCTTTTATCCCCAAACCATTCAAGTGACAAACTTCACCTCATAGAACTGTGACATCTTATTTCGGCAAAAATAAATGGCATATATCTGCCTGTAGTATTGGCCAAACTAAACTAAACAATGGATATAGTTTGTCAGCTGAAGTTTAGATTTTTAAATTGATTACAGGTTCATGCCAAAGAAATTTCCAACAGTAATGAAGCTAAGCAATACCTTCAACTCATCAGCCTCGCCCTCGAGCATGCTTCCATAACTACGGTGAATCTGGAAAGATTGGTCAATCTGCAGGAATAGTTGCCACTTGGTCATGCTTATGGGACCCACCTCCAGATTAAGTGGCAATTCTGTCACTGTCTCATTAATTTGTATCAACTTATCTCTGAGTAACCAGAACTCATTGAAGAAGATGGTTGGGTAGTAGTTTCCTGTAGTAGGCTCAACATTCAAGTCTATGCAAATCTAAGTCAAGAAACTCAAAGCTATGAATAAGACAAATCTTCCCATAGTCTACTTAACATGCAGCTCCAGGCCAAGTAAATTAACAGCACAGCAGTTATCTAAAGACAATTGGCGGTATCTACAATCTTGATGCAAATTGGTATGAAAATCAAGTTTTCTATAATAGAAAAAGGGAGAAACATAAAGCTTAACCAAGCTGGAAGTGTTATAAGAAAGTTGACATAGAAACTAGAAAGTATAGAGATAATAAAGACATCAAAAGTAAATGTAGATGAACAAAAATAAGATCTTGAAGGATACAAGGAGCAACATTTGGTGGTACAGCATTATGAGGGTATCTGCAGGAAAAAAAAAAGGGGGCCAGGAATGAGCAGGTTTAGCAACAAAGTAGCTCATAAAATTGAATAGAAAAAAAGGGAATAAATTTAAGCTTTTTTTTTCTCTTTCTAAGCCAGTTGCGCATCCAATTAATACACAATGAGGAAAATGATATAAACTGAAATTCAGAATACACATAAATATTACAGCTAAGAAACATTTAGCTTATAAACTAGAAATCAAAAGACAGAACAAAAGCTACACACACTTCGTAAGACACTTAGAGCACTAGCAGCAGATACCTTATAGCCCATTCACTTCCCTATGTTTAAAAAAAAAAAAAAAAAAACCTTTTTTTTTTCCTGATATCGGAGAACCTCTACAAGGCAGGGCCCTTAGGACCCACCCCTACAGAGTAAACCTCGGTTCCGTGCACCGCATCCTAGGAAGTTTCCCTACACGGAACTGGAAAAATCGCTACTTTTTCACCAAGGAGTGTGGCCTCAAGGGATTGTTTGCACCCAAGAAATGTTGAACCTTGGACCTTGAAGGGAGCAAACCTCCAAGACCAATGCTTTCACCACTTGGGCCAACCCCTTGGGGTTTAAAAACATAAAAACACACCCACATTAGATTCCCTATATTTAACCTACACTAAAGGGTAGGTTAAATATGGAAGGGATCTAACATATTCTATCCGCATCTCCTTGCCTTACTCTGAAAGAATAAATCTCAAAGAAAGAGGAGAACAAATCCAACTCACAATCCTACATGGGTCTAGTAAAAATAACATATTCCATTGAATCCTTCCATTTTAGAACTGCATATGATCCACCGCCACACATACTTACAATGTGCAATATTAAACAAATCCGAATAAGATATCTTCAATGGCTATTCCCCGCACATACATCATGCCAAAAACTGATCTTTGACCCATCACCCACCTCAAATCTCACAAATTTTGAAAACCTCTCTCACCCCCACTCCAAAGGGCCCTATTACCTCCTTGGAACACCAACCTCCCCTTGAACTGTCATATTTAGTTTCTATCACCAATCTCTACAAAGCCTCGCTCTCGGTAGTATAATGCCATAGCCATTTACACAATAATGCTCAATTGACTATAAACAACCAATTATTCAACTACTATGTTTCTATTATAAATAAGAAACAACAATATTATTCAAAGGACAAGAAACCTAGAACCTAAAAACAAGATGACCTTCAAAGGGGACTAAGAGGCCAACTTAAAACAATGGCTAAGAGAAAGAACAATAAAATTAAAAAAAAACCAAATCAAGGTACGTAACTATGCCCTTGAATGCCTTTAAAATACAGTCTCCTCTTTTCACCATATCTGTCTTGTTAATCTCTAAAAAGTATAGTAAAGAAGGATAGAAGCAAATATGGAAATGGAGACGCTTAGATACTTTAGCTTTCATACAATATTACATTTGTGAGAAAGTATAACATAAATGCATGGCTTTACTTGATAAAACTTCATGACCAGATAGTACAAGCCTCAGATGACACAGAAGATCAGGAAGACATTACAATCAGAAACTTTATCTCAAAAAACAATAACTCAGGAAAAAACTTTGCTCAAAGATCATCCTTTTTCCTTTTTATAAGTAAATTAGAAATCACAGTTCCAAAACCATAATCTGACAATAAATAAAAGTAATAGGAAAAGAGGAGATCAAGGAAGTAGGTAAACCATAAAGATGTATCACTATATAGGCAAAGAAATGGAAGCAAATCCTGGAAATGTACATAACTAAGGTATTTCAAGTTTAACGCAGCGGAATGAATTAAATAGTGTGGTCTAAATTCAATAATTTCATACCACATACAAAACCTTATAGAGAGCTGACACTCATTTAAAACATACCGTGTAAAATCGTCCACTAAATTGATTGTAATATTTGGTTTCCAAGACGCAATCCATTCAACAGGTTTATCATCTTTAGAATCACCTTGAGTATCATCAACCACCTGAAGCCAACATAAATCTTCATTAGGATATGAACACCACATGGATAAGTGCAAGATTAAATCAAGATGTGCCATCACAAGAAGTCTAGAAAACAAATTGTGTTTAACATATACAACACTGAACAAGAGACTGTAAATCAAGTTTCACATATATTTGTATTACATTTAAGACACAGTGTATTGATAGTGATTGGATATAATATTAGGCTCAGGGAAAATATTATATATAATGTCAGCTTAAATTAGGTTGTCTTTAAATTACATAACCACCTTAGTCTCGCCAAATCAGATCTCCTAGAATGGGACTAATTAATAATCAGGTCTTGATCCTCCATTTGCATATAGGCATCTGGAGGAGCCTAGAAATTATACACTGTATTTAATTGTATAATTATTAATACATACTATGTGTTTGCACTTAAATGAGCATCCATACCAAAACCAGTTCAAATTGTGTAGACTTCCTAGATGATAAATGGAAGCCAATCATCGTAGTTATCCAATTGCAAAGGTACGTATATCAGAATTTGATATCTGAAAAGCAAAGCTAGCTTGTAACAACTCATCCCGAAGTTAGTATGATAAATATTTAATACTAAAAGACAAACCTCAGTCACTGCTTCACCCTCATCAGAACCTTTGGAGCTCCCCAATAAACTCTTCCTTTTGTCCGTTTTTGTCTTGGGCAAGTATGTTATAATAGCTGAAATCAATGAAATGGAAGATCTCTTTAATCTTGATTTGTTTGGTCATCCCTTAACTACTGACATAAAAAGAATAATATAAAAAGTACATAAAAATGCCCAGGAACACATTCGTACAGTGTGTTTTTCCAAAAGCAGCCAGAGGTTGGTACTCTGGATCATTTGGGTCAGGGGAGTAACCGGAGCGTGCAAAGAAAATGTGAGCATACAGACTTCCATTGTGCTTCAAAGCCTGAAAAACAAAGAAATACCATCTTCATATGTCCTAAAATATTAACTTATTGGAAGCAACAAGTGCAAGGAAATGATTATCCACATATTGCTTCATATCTTAAGTAATATACAAAATTCAGAAATGTACGAGGCATATACTAGAAAGTTTACAAATTCAAATCTAGTGCTTCCCACTACAAGTGATACCTCAGATGGATAATACTTCAAAGAAAGAGACCTGGTACTCTCCGGTCCCCAAACCGCATATGGAATATTACTTTCTTGCCAAATAAGTGCGTGCTCATTGCCGAAGTCATTGAACTTTTCATGTTCAGAAACATACAACCACATATCCTAACCAAAATTAAAAAGCAATTAGAAATAGAATATAAGTAGCGGAAGAATAAGCATACATAAATGGGAAATACCAGCCCTAGCGACGCAACCAAACATGGTGTTAAGGCAATAGCAGCCAAAAATAAAACCCTGCAACTGGATTATGCAGAGGCGGCAAAAACCTGAACCATTTGATAGAAAATAAGCTTTTCAACTCTCTCAAAATGGAATCTATTCCAAACATTTATGCCACGGTTCCTTACTTCAAAAGGGTAAATATATCTAAATTTGATATGTTTAGATACTTTTTCAGACCTATTGCCAATACTGAGTAGCAGCCAAAAATTTGTATCCATTTTTCATGATATCATGGCGAATTCTTCAGAAAAAAAAAAAGTAGATCCTAATCCTTCTTCTCATATCAAATCAACAGCTGTCTTCTTCTCTTCCTCGATCACGTATATCTTTCATAACATAGTGTTACAAAGTCCTTACCTAATTAGCACATAACCTAACCAGTACAAATTGTGAATTAACCAGACAGAAGAACCATGCCAAAATCACAGTATGAATACCAACACATATATTTGTGGATTTCTCGGCAAAGAATTCATATAATAAAGAATAAAGTCGTGGATATAGATCGCAGAGCACGTAGACGACAGAAAACGAATGCGGGAGTAGTATGAATATAAATGGACGAATTACTAGAGGCTCGGCCTTTTGGAAGATATTGGAGATGAGCTGGGAGGGCTCGGTGCTGGAGGGGCGTTTGGGAGAGAAGAATTTGGAAGCGAAGTACCAAAACACTGCCATCCTTATCACACCCGTTAGCATCTGAGAGAAACCTCCTCGCTGTTGCTGTTGCTGTTGCGGCCTTCCTGGCTCAACTTGCCCCTCCGTCTCCGGCGGCGCCATCTCTCTATCTTTCTGATTCTCACCGCCGCTCAAAATGTTATTTTCTTTTCTTTTCACACAAGTAGAGAGAGAACAGTTTCTGACGGATCGGGAAGACGAAGATATTTGTTTGTAGAGATGGGGTTTTGGGAATCTCGCAAAACAAATTGAAATTGAAATTGAAATTAAAATTAAAATTAAATTAAATCTTGGCGTGAGTGGGCCACGCAAGCCGAGCACTACAACCCCGTTACCCCAGACTCTGACACTGGCACCCCTGCTTCTGCCGTCTCAATGCCACGTCATCAACTTAAACTGATTCTCTTGCTTCTCTTAATTTTTTTAATTTTTTTTTTAAAAAAAATAAAAAATTAACGGTCTAATTTAGATTTTAGAATATCTAATTACGTATATACACACCATCAAATATGATCATTTTCATTTCACTTCAAATGAAGATGATCATATTTCTTAATTACTAGTGATTTTTTTAATTGTTAAATATTATTTTTATTGTTTTCAAATCATAAATTTAAAAGTATATGATAGATTGAGCACTCTAGGTTTCAAAGATTTTTGTGATATCAATCCTCAATTGACTGAGTATCTCAAAATTTAGTACTGTACTTCACCACATCACCTTAGTTTGATCGAATATCAACTTAGTATCTTAGTTTTTTGTATGGAGCATGGTGCACATGCTTGGTCGATCGAGCATAGGTTGAGGGGATCGACCAAGCCCTTCTCAACTTCGATTTTTGATACATCTTCAATTACATTTTGACCCTGACTTAACCCTAAACTTAATGTTTATAACAAAATATATTTTGATACCGAATTTGCCAATGTCAAAAACCTAATAGGATATCTATTAGTTTTTATCCTACCTAAAACTTTTAGGCCACTTGACAGAATGGGTATATTTCTCAATCATATGATGGTAATGTCAACCCAACTTTTCTCTTGTAACTCGAATCCAAATAAAGTAAAATATGTGAGCATTTCAAAAGATATAATATTTGGCTGAATATTCAATATTCAACCAATTCAACATTTATGCATAGGCTAAGCATGATTTTATTTGAAAAGTATGTCTAGACGCAGTAACGGACAAACATGACCACCTCATGGATCACTATTTCTTATACGAACTGCTCAACAAAGTTTTACTACTTCAATTCTCCCGTGTTAAATTGTCACTTATTTCAAAATTTTAAATTAGTAGAAAGAGATAAATTTAATCATTTAATCAACACTTTAATGTCCGCCAAAGGCCATTAGCATTAATGACATGTTACATTGTCATTGTAATCAAACAAAACCAGCATCGTTCCCCCTTAATGAAAGCCTATTCTTCAATGGTTTTCAAATAACTCAGAATGGAGGACTTTTTGATAGGGAGAACGAGATTTATTTGGGCTCACATGAGATCACATCGTCTGAGGCATAGGAGTTGGAGCCACACTTGTCCTGAAATCCATCACCGGCCATGAGACTAGCTATAAAATTTAGCTCAAAATTTCTACATACCAACTAATTACATGTTAAACGAAAATCTCATTATCAGGGACTTATCATCGGATCATATCTCAAGTTTGTCAAAATTAATATTCCAACCTCTCTCGAATATATATTACATCGCCAGTCATCAGCACTTCAAATCATACATTATTGTCACGAAGCATAGTTGCATATGTGTACGGAGCCCAAGTGCCAACAAAAATGAGGCTGCTTCCTGCTGCAAATACTATAGCCTTTTGTTTGCATTAGGAGACTCTTTTGCCGACTAGAGCCTATGAGGGTTATATGTAGCTTTCAACATTCAAGGCCAATTGAAATTATTACATCTCTCATTCTCATTTAGCCTCCCGAGCAATCCGGCGCTGGCTATGGTTGATTTTCCCTTCTAAATACACACACTCACACACACACACACATATATATATATATAAGAGCAATCTGCTTAAAATATATATAACAAGCAGCAAGGAACAGACCATTTTCTTGCTGCAAGAAGATTATCCAAACAACCGACGAAACTATGCTGACAGATGAGTTTAGTTTCCCAAAAATCACCACCGACACCATTCCTGATCATCACTTCACAATTTCAGCATCTCCACGGCGAGATTTTTCTCTAGTTTATCCAGATTACAATCTTGATGAAGATAATTGTGGTAGAGGGGAAGGTTTTGGTAGGAAAAGCTTTTCCTACTTAGAAAGCAAGATGAAGAGAGAGATATTGGATGCTGCAGCAAGCCCAGAGATGTCAGAAGAGAAAATGGACATGTTGTGGGAGGACTTCAACGAAGAACTACAAAGGGTATCTAAATCTTCCATGGACAAGGAGAAAGAAGCTGATCAGAGATTGTCAACAAGTGGTGCAACCAAAGATATGCAAGAGTTTTGCGATTTGCAGGCCTTGAAGATGTCCAAAACAAGCCGCAAGAGACCCAACGTGATGGTGGTAATGAAGATCTTGAAGAAGCTCCGCTTGCTCCGTACGCGCAACTCACCTCAGATCAAGCACGACTACTAGCATATATTAACTCTTTCTTCTCTATCACTTGGATGTTGCTTGCTGCTGTGCATCCTTCGATTCTGGTTAACAAAATCTGCAACTTATTGATCATAGGCTCATAGCTATATGTCTTCTGATGGCTACTGAATACTAGTGGGATACATTCCAATTTTATTGATATGAATTGATTTAGTTTGATCACAATTTTAAATTAAATCCGAAGATTTCAGACTTCAGTTGAGTATGATACCAACAAAATTTACAAAAATTTTCATCAACAAAATCTATCTGCAATTATAAGCACAATTTCACCAAAGTATCAATTTTCATGTTATCATGAGTACAATTATTTACAACCTCGCATAATCAAGGAGTATAGTAGGTGGACTATCAAATTGTTTACATTTTAGTGATTGACCTACAAAGTAATATGTAAGTTTCTAAATATAGAAAGTATCACATTGATAAAGTATTATATGACCATTTATATTTTAGATTATAATTATCTTGTCAATTTTGTAATTTGTAAAATGAAAAGGGGTTAGTGTCAATTAGCGTGCAATTTTTGTTTTAAAAAAAAAAGAGATTATTTACGCTCCACGTCAATAAAATAAAATAATAATAAGATAAAAATATGAATTCTAACCTCGATCATAATATTTTTTTTTGTCTCAAAATATCCCTTTATATTTAGTAAAAAAAAGTGTTATAAAATCAAACCATGTAGACCATAAGGGTTATTATTATCATTATTATTTTGATGAATCATTGAGGGTTATTTATATTTTAGATTAAAATTGTCTTGTCAATTTTGTAATTTGTAAAATAAAAAGGGGTTAGTGTCAATCAGCATTCAATTTTTGTTTTTTTAAACAAGATTATTTACACTCCACATCAATAAAAATATGAATTCTAACCTCGGTCATAATATATATATTTTTATCTCAAAATATCCCTTTCTATTTAGTAAAAAGTTTTATAAAATCAAACCAAGTAGATCATAAGGGTTATTATTATCATTATTATTTTGATGAATCATTGAGGGTTATTTATTATTTATTGGAAAAACTTCACTTACCCTCTTTGAACTTTGGTCACTTTTGTAAATACCCTCAATATTCAAAACATCTAATTTAAGTGTATCAAAATTTGGTTTTCTCTCACTTTGACCATTTCATAAAGAAAATCCTAACGGAATGCAAATTTACCCGACTCCAAAACTAAAACCTTTGTCGTTTTGGAAATGGTGTAGTTTTGTGGTAAAATTAACATTGTAAAGAATTTTCTGTACGGAATGGACAAAGTGAGAGAAAATCAAAGTTTGATAGACATAAATAAGAGTTTTTAAACATTAGAGGGATGTCTGCAAAAACCGCGAAAGTTTTGGGGTAAGTGAAGTTTCCCCTTATTTATTTATGGGTTTTTTTTTGGTAAGTATTTATTTATTTATGGGTTCGGTGGCCCAAGAAAATGGGAAAATTATGAGCGTTCTCCCGTGAACGTGACCAAGCATTTCAGAATCGAGAGAAAACAGAGAGGGTGAGAGAATGGAACTGGAAGCAGTGAAGAAATACCTGGAGAAAGGAGGAGACAAGAGCGTATCCACAATCGATGGACTGCCTCTCAGATTCTTCGAACGCTTAACCATGGAAGGCCTTCGTGTCGATCTCATCGAACCCGGCCGTCTCATTTGCTCCTTTAAAGTCCCAACTCGTTTAGTGGTTGGTTACTTCTTCTTCTTGATCTTCCTCATCTTCTTCAAAACCATTTGTCTATCTCTCCCAATATATCTATTTTTATATCGCGCGCGCACACACACACGTGGAGTCGTTGGTTTGTTTGACACCGATCCATTTCATTGTATGAGAATACAACCTTCGTTTTAAGCGACACGAAATGCCCAGGAAAAATCGAAAAAGCAACAGGAAATGGAATTTCTTGACTCTGATTTCTGGGTCTCTCTCTGAATTTAAGAATTTTTTGGGTAACCCAATTATTTTTGTGAAACATCAATCAAAATTTGACCTTTGGTTGCTGAAAATGGAGGTTCTAGGTCTGGGTCGCTTTCTGAATCCGAAATTTAACTCTTAACAACCCACTTGTTAGAAAGTAGACATTTGTGGGTAACTTCAGGTGAGGAACTTGGAAGTGCTTTTCCTGCTTTTCACCACAAGCAATATATCCTCTTGAAAGCAGGAAAATTACTTCCAAAGTCCTCTCTTTCTTTCTCTCTCTCTCTCTCTCTCTCTCTCTCTCTCTGAAACCGTTTCTGATCATTGGTTTCATTTTATCAAGAACGCCGGTAATTTTTTACATGGTGGAGCAACGGCAACGCTGGTGGACTTAGTGGGGTCAGCTGTGATATTCACTGTTGGAGCTCCAGCAACCGGAGTTTCGGTGGAGATCAATGTTTCATACTTGGATGCTGCTTATGTTGATGTGAGTTTTTACCCTTCTCTTTGTTTTGTTAAGTTATCGTCCCTAAGTTTTTGTTTTTAATTATCATTGTGGTATAAATTGAAATGCGTGTCTATCAGAATACCTGGTTGAGTCTAAGAACGGAGAGGGGAACTGATATTGTTCTATGCTTACCAGTACTGTTGGCATTGTGGCAATACTAGTATTAGTATTCTTGTTATTTCAGTTTAATTTGCACCTCTGCTAATGCATAATTGCGTCCTTAGCAAAAGTTGCATTTTGGATGGTTCTTATTGTCTGGTTGAAGATCAGTTTGGATAATTTTCCGTAAGAAATCCAGAGAAATAGTCATGAGAGTGACTTGTAGCAAGATATGGCCTCCATTAGATATATTTTTGTATCCCTTGAGATTATATCACTTGCCTAGTAAGATTTTAGCACTTGGCGGGCAGTGATTACCTTGAATTGGGAACCTGGTTTAAGGAGCATGGCAGAAGCTCTACAAATATGCAAATCTCCAAGAGAGATTCCAGATGATGTAAGGAATCAAAGGTTTGTTTACGTATGCTCATCAACAAATTATAAGGCTGAGTAATTTGGCCAAATGGGGAGTGATCATGTGACATTAAAAGCTTGATGGTGTGTAAATATATTTTCTTTATATGTTTTATTTTCTCTTTTTGATTCGTGCCTGGTGAGATGTCTTCCTCATAGTGTCGTGTTTGCCCTTCTGCGAAGAACTTTAATCTCCTTATTACTTTTAAAGGATTACATCCTTATTTAGAGTTAAATGGAAAAATATTGAGTGGCCATTGTGAAGTAGGTTGGGTAAGCATTAGATTTCAGATTATTATTCATCAATAACTGCTAATAAAGAAAAAAAAAAGACATTGTATGGGGCATATTTTATGATAAAGATATGGAAGGGTATGAGTTGAAGCTGTGGATTTGATGTTATACGGTAAACCTGAGCATAATTACACATAATTTTTTTTCTTGTTTTTCTTGGTAGTTGTTTGTCTATCTTATCAAGTTATAAATCTTGGATGAATTTATTGGTTTTTGATGTATTTGTTCAAATCTTGTTGAGTGTCAGAAATTATGTTCTCTCCATAAGTTATGGAAGTTGTTTTGCTAAAATATCAAATCAGCTGTTGCACTTTGGAAATATGGAACGTTTTTCCTCCTTTTCAGGGTCCCCTTTTAACATTTTCTTGCAGCAACTTATGTCTTTGATTTTGAATCCGTTCTTGCTAACAGATTTTCTTGCTGTTACTGTAGGAGGAAATTGAGGTTGAGGCTAGGGCTTTACGTGTTGGGAAGGCAGTTGGAGTTGTCAGTGTCGAGTTGAGGAAGAAAAAGACTGGCAAAATAATTGCCCAGGGGCGTCATACTAAGTACCTTCCTGTCGCTAGTAAGCTGTGAAAATTTGCTTCTAATTTGCCGTTCATTTGAACATGTAGTAATTGTCTTCCCCTTGAAAGCCAAAAGCCAAATAATGTATTATTTATGAATATATGTGCTTATAGCATGATTCACACAATTGTTGCATGCAAGAGGTGCTCACTTGAATCTCCTATGATGGATTTTCATCTGCCCTTTCCAATTTTTGCCAGTCCCCTTGCATGGCATTTCTGATGGTCTCCAAAGTAATTTTCTAAAGTTATTTATTCTGATATGAATGGTTCTGTTAAATCAGCTGCAAGCGCTTGATATTGTTCGGGAAAAGTTGATTTTTGGTGCAAACAACCTTTTTAACATTTGCTATGTGTCACAATCATATGCAGTTTACTTTTCTGTCATAGAGATACTTGAAGTCTTAATTTGTTTTGTGAAAATTTGGTTTTGAGGAATGTCCAAAGATGCTATGGAAATCAAGGGCTTGCCAAGACATTTGGGCATCACTTAGCAATCATGTCAATATCTTGCATCTTCTACATTGCATTACCACTGTATGTTGCATTTTCTTGTTAACGATTGCTAAGTGATGTCCAAATGTCTTGGCACAGAATTTTTTTTTTTAAAAAAAAAAAAGAAAAGAAGAAAAAGGCAATGAATTACCCAGGCTCCAATTTTATTTCTTATGTTTCAAAATATATTAGATTGAAATTGGTTGGTTTATGGAGTGAGTTTTACTCTTGATTTTGGGAGATTTAGCCATAGAAATTTCAGGTGATTCATCATAATTGGTTAGGAGTTGCTGAAGATTTAATGGATTCAAGGTGTAATCTAGAATTGGATCGTTGAAGCTTCAGTAATCTAATTTACAGTTTTTGCAGATGGATCTCATTAGAAGTTGCATGAATTTTTTGGAAGTAGGTACTTGAAGCATGAAGAGGCTGAGTACAATGTTTGGAAATTAGTTAGAATCGCGAGCATACAATAACACATAATTTGATTTGTATTAGCAAATAAGGACTACGAATTCTGTGGATGATCAAGCCAAGCCAATTGAGAGGGATTGAATATTCCACCCAGAGCTTAGGGTCAAAATGAATCAGAAAAGGCTTTTTCTTTAACCCCTCTTGTTTTTTTTTTTCATTGGTTCCTACTTCAGAGTCCCCTCTCTCTCTCTCTCTCTCTCTCTCTCTCTCACACACACACACAGTGGTGGCCATTAGTTGGGCCATGCCATTCACAGAAGTATTATGTAGACCGAAACCTGGCCCTGTGAACTTGAGAAAGCATTGTATTGGGGGTAATGTGTTGGGGTGAAAGAGGGTTAGCTCCATGTGCGGCCTATGACTATGAGTAACTGGCCTTAAATCAGAAAGCCATGCAAAACTTGACCAAACTACTTGTGAAGATTAATATTCAAACAGTGGTTTCTTTCCATAAGAATGTTCCAAAAAGATTCACCAACTGATTACCTAAGGTGAACAATCAATCAGTTCATCAGACCCATTGTTCGCATGTCCCAGAGCATCTTCCAAGTTTATCTGGCTTCTCATGCTTCTCCTCCCCATTCCTCCATTGCCCTTCCTCATCATTGCAGCAAATTCCCCGAAATCAATTTGTCCATCCTGAAACATTAAAGCTTCTATTAGTGCAAAGTAACAACTTGGAAACTTAGAAACAAATATTCAAGAACTTTTGCAAACCCAGCTCTAAAGCTGTTAGGTTACAGTTCTGATGTTAGCATAGGCTCTTAGAAAGAAAGCTATTGGATCACAATAGACATAGAGAGAGAGGGACATGAAAAGAGTCAGCTCTTGATTTGATTTGATAAAACCAAGAGAGTGCCAGCTCGTTTGGCAAAAAATTTTATAAGATGTTTTTTGCTTTTTAGTTAAAAAAAAGTATTTTGATGTGATATAAAAGTGATAAAGTTGTGTTTAAAGTTATTTATTAATGCTATTGCTTTTTTCTCCAGAAAGTGTTGCCAAACAAACTTAGTTAAGGATTCACCTTATAGATAGAGATAAGCTATTAAGTTCATTGGCACTAGTCTTGAAATCACTTACATTATCTTGATCAATTTCTTTGATCATTTCATCAAGATGGACATCACTTAAACCAAACTCTTTGCAGGCTTGTTGAAGCTCATCAATGGTTATGTAGCCACTACCGTCCTTGTCAAAAAAATAGAAAGCTGACAATAAGTTCTCCTCTCTCTCCAACTTGTTCAAGTGTAGCGTAGCAGCAAGAAATTCACCATAGTCTATGGTTCCACTGTTATCAAAATCTGCCTGTCAAACACCCAAAGGCAATTATCAAGTTTAGATGACTAGAATAAAGATGGCATCAGAACTACTGTAGAGTAGATCAATGGTGGAGACACTATATTCTTACTGCAGCCATAAGATCTTTGATCTCAGATTCCATAAGTTCAGAGCTAACTTGCTGTAAGCCATCTTTAAGTTCATCCAATGTTATTGTTCCACTGTTGTCTGTGTCCATCGCTTTGAACCAATCTTTCAAATCACCTATTTCTTCCTCAGAAAGCCTCTCAGCTATAACCTGCAATAGCGGCTCAATTTACACACAAAAACGTCACCACCTAAATAAATATAAGGCTTAAATACAATTAGAAATGTCAGCATTGCCTCTTTTCACCCATGTATTATACATGATAATCACATGCATTTTGAAAACATGTCATAGCAGTTGAAGATAATGCAAGAAATCCATTCAGATTTGTGTAAAACTAAAATATATAATTTCTAATCTATTTATGTCTTACACGCAAAGCCATCTTCTTAAGCTTGTTCATTGAAGAGAATTGTTTCAGGCGTGATAACACTGCAGAATCAAGAGGTATATCTGGAGCAATGTCGTCTACAATCCACGGGTGGCCTGATACAAAGATTAGTTTAGTATAACAACCTTAAACATATCAAACGGAATTAATCATTTCTATGACTTGTTTAAGTATCATCGTCTTATAAATGCCAAACAGACTTGCTTATTTGAGTTTGACTCGCAATATCTTTTTCACTGAATAACAGGATATCTCGTCTCAAATCTAGTTCCCAAGTAATTTATTGTTTATTAGTAATTTGGGTAACAAATGTAAGAGCTTATATAAGGCTCACTTGTTCAAGCAGGGGTAGATTACTCTAGACTTGGTCCGATAGGTGAGTCTTATAAAAATTCTTTCACATTTATTGTCTGAATTAAAATTGTTAACAACTAGAATAACATAATTGTTGAAAATCTTTATCCGTCTTGTTATCAAATATGGACGGTTAAACTCACTTGATGCTTGAAGATGTCCTATTCAATAATAAGAAATGCCATATTATTGAATTAATAAGAGGAAGCAAGTCAAACTCTGCTTATTTCTAGTGAAGACTTACAGAGGACATCACGAGCTGTTAGTCTTTTCTTTGGATCCCTATCAAGCATTTCCCGTATGAGATTCTTGGCACTGTCTGAAATGCTAGGCCATGGCTCAGATTGAAGATCTAGTTTTCCTTGTAAAATCTCTTGAAAGATCCCTCCTTCAGACTCTGCAGATAAGAAAGAAAAGATGCAAAAAACAATATCGATATTATGAATTGGAAGTAGTCTTGAAGATAAATTCTTATTTCTTCAGTAACAAATCTGCCAATATATGAAGTCAGAGATGACTACCAGCCCAGAAAGGTGGCATCCCACATAACAATATGTATAATATAACTCCTGCGCTCCATACATCTGCTTCAGGTCCATATCGCTTGCACAACACCTCTGGTGCAACATAGCATGGACTCCCAACAACGTCGGAGAAGATCTGACCTGAAAGAAAAATGTACAAAATAACAGTGACTCAGATTCTGAGAAGCATATTACAAATATACATACAACATTCTGGGAGTTGCCTGCCATTCTATGTTCATTTGGCTTGTAAATTTGACATGAATCCAATAGAAAATTAGCCGGTTAGGGTTGAAGGAGTTTGATCTGTTTAATTAAATTGATCAAGTTAGTGTTGACCTATATAGTTTTATACTAATGTGTCGACACAATCCAAACTTTACATACGAAATTTAGGGCTGACAATTTTTGACATAACACATAAACCCGACATAAACCCAACATGAAATTAAAAAATTACGGTTGAATGATTAGAATTAATCCATATAATCTTATACACATATCTTAATTAACACAATATGTATCAAAACGAAATCACAAATTCAACCCTAATTGTGAGACATAAGCCTCATTAACATGTGCATTATTGTCTAAACATTTTTTAGCCCCATCATGACCACCTTAATTATTAGCGTAAATCCAAGGTCGGTAAATTCCATCCCTGTGAGAATATTGTACATTGAGGAAAGGAGTTGTGTCAAATCATACATGATGGATGGGAAAAACCCAAAAGAAATATAACTACTTACTTGTATCACAAGAAAGCATCACTTGGACCCCATTTTTCCAGTTGAGTGCCAAATAAGATTCTACTAAGTATCATTTAAAAAAAAAAAAAAAACGTATGAATTGTAATTTTATTGAACGTTTAACTATTTTTTTTAGAACCAAATTAATCGACTATATTTTAAAATCGTTATTTTATCGAACAAAACAAAAACATAACGAATATAAATTATGAAGATTAACAGAAAAGGAACCCAAAAAGGCAACCTGGTTTATAGAATACGGAGAGACCAAAATTAGTGGCTTTGAGAGTGGCACCTTCCTCGTCACTATCGAACAAGAAGTTGTCGGGCTTGAGGTCTCTATGCATGACTCCAAGCGAATGGCAAGCGTCCACGACTTCAACAACAGTCTTCATCAACTTGGCAGCCTCTTTCTCACTGTAATGCCCCTTCCTCACAATCCTTTGAAACAGCTCCCCGCCTTCGCACAGCTCCATCACCAAGTGCACGGCCGCCGCGTCCTCGTACGCTCCTCGGATCTTCACCACGTGCGGCTGCTCCGACAGGCGCTGCATTATCTGAATCTCCCTCAGAACGTCGTCGTAGTCCTCGGTGTAGAAGAGCTTGCGCTTTGGGATTGACTTGCAGGCGTAGTTTTTGGCTGTGGACTTGTCTGTGCAGAGGTATGTGGTGCCGAAGTTTCCCTGCCAGAGCTTGTGGCCAATTCTGAAGAGGTCTGCGAGGTTTTGAGTCTGGTGTGGGAGAAGGACCCACGTGGGCTTTGAATCTCTTTGTACCGCAGCTGAGCTTGATTTGTTCATCATGATGAAACAATGGCTTTTGGAGATCGATGATGCATGAGAAGGAAGACGTACAACCTCTGGCCTTTAATGGTGTTCGATCCCCTCTGGATCGATAATAACGTTTAAGAATATTAATTAAATACCAGTCTAGTAAAGCAAGTGGATGAACCTGTGTTGGACGTAAATTCTTTTGCCGTAGCTTTTTCCAATATTGAAAGATCAATAGATCATAGTAAAAGCAAAAAGACTACTTTAGCATACATATATATATATATATATATATGGCTGATTTTTTTAAAAAAATAAATAAGGTGGGTCCGGTAGAATATTAAATAGCATTTCTCTTTCGAATTTTAAATGTAAATAGATTATCTTGAGAGCAAGAGGATCTTCTCCTCCATTTCAAGTGAAATTGAGAGCAAATCCAAATCTAATGGTATAAACGATTTTGAGATTAGTAATAGCCTGCTCCAAGTGGTCCGCACGGTTTTATTTTAGGGTTTATATAATTACCCCCAAAAGACCCTATATCATTTAGAAACAAGCTCAAGCAACATGCTCATATATAATATAATTAAGCACATCCCATTTTTCACACTCAATCAATAGAATGCCACATAATTTATAGTTTTGAGTTCTATTCGTTGAGTTGTTCAAGTTTAGCTTATTGGTTTGGGTTTGTATGTAAGGAGTCTCATCTGTAGTCTCCTTTTGTACGTGTTGTCCAGTTTTCTAGTTTGATTATAGTTTTTTTTTTTTTTTTTTTTTTTTTTTTTTTTTTTTTTTTTTNATAATAATAATAATAAGTGAACAATTAATATTTTTAGAATAAAATATAAAATAAGTGAATAATTGTTAATTATATGTGGGGTGAATGTGCATGTTTGGTGGGGGGAGAGAAACAAGCAAAGATTTGTCTTACTATTTTAATTTACGGGAAATTCTTACACCCTACCTAATAATACACGTGAATGTCCACATTCTATTTTATAATGTTTTTTACGAAGAGAATAGAATAAGAGAGCATAGAAGCCAAAAACGTGTATTAATATGGGTGGATCAATACCAAATCTTCTCAAGAAGATGCAGCTGTTGGTCAAAGCTGTATCATCTTTAGCTTAATTAGTTCCAAGTCAGTACTCAACTCAAAATTTAGATTCTAAATTTCAATAACTCTTGTTATACATGTTTTGGGATGAAAAAAAAAAGGGTTAAACTTTAAATTTTTTCACATAATTGAATCCTAAATATGCATCCTCGTTTTGGGTTAATAGATGCGATCAATCTTGATGTAGATTTTACTTATTCTTTTTTCCTTGTTTAAATAGTTAGATTTGATGTAATAAAAAATGAGTGCGGCTAGGGATACTACAACTTTTATTACAAGTTAATGTAACAGTTCACTTGATAGTTATCAAATTTTGTTGCTTAATTTTTTTCATCTATGTGGCACTACGTGATATTCGTGAAAACCCCTGAAGTTCGTAAGGGTTGCATAGAAAACCCTAATGTGACCAGCCCTTGAATCGCAATTATTAGCCAATTAATTACCCAACTAAGACATCCCTTTAACAGCGTTGTATCGTCATTAACCACAGCAGCCAAAACCTAACAATGCATGCAATTCTTCCTCTTCAATATTATTCAGCAACTTACCCAAAAAAGATTACAACAAAAATAAGCATTTTCAATATATTGGCTTCATAAAATGCATATCATCCTGATCAGGGCACAACGATTTCAAAGTGATTCATCGTGGGTTTCAATTAAAAACAATCAAGAGGAGTTGATGATTTTGATGACTCGATTCTTAGCTTTTTTTAGAGTGCGTTTTTTGCCCTCTAATTTTATAGACAAAAACAAAATCGCAAAAAATATCCCGTTTAAAAAAATGATAATTTGAAAACGTGAAAAATTCACATTTTTGCTCGGTATGCAAGAAGGCACGTTTCAAAAACACGCAATTTTAATGTTTGAACCACATTTTCACGCAGCAAGTACAATGCATGCACCATTATTTTGTAGATTTTGCTATTCATTTAACTGCGTTTTTAAAATTTACGATGAGCCTCCCTTCCTGTAAATCTCACAATCTTTTTTTTTTGGCATGTGTTCAACTGGATATAAATACAACAAGATCGTACAGCTAAAATTGCAGTGGAGCCTGTGTTCAACATCAATAAAGCAAAGACTTTAATATACATATTAATATAAAACGTCCTTTCAATCCAAGAGTTATAGCCATTAAATTGGCCACTACAGCGTATATAAAAAATGAAATACTTGGAATAAGATAATGTGGTGTGACATATACTTCTCTTTCCCAAAATGCCGTATAATGGAAGAGAGATGAGGTGACCTTCAATTCATCGCAGCACCACTCCAAAATTTTATCAGTGTCTTCTTTCCACAAGGATGTTCCCAAAATATATTGAATTGTCAAATGAATAATTACTTAAATGTGAACAATCAATCACCTCAGTTCATTGGACAGATTGCTGGTCAGTCCAAGGGCATCTCCCAAGTTTAATTTGCTTCTCATGGTTCTCCTTCCTATTCCTCCATTGCCCTTCCTCATCATTGCTGCAAATTCCCCAAAATCTATTTGTCCATCCTGTGATACAAAACTTTCATTAGTTCAAAGTCGGAAACCTAGAAAAAGAGATTCAGCTCTTCCTCATCAAAGTTGTATGATGAGTTCAATTGAGAGAGAGACAGAGAGACAGAGCTCTTCATTGGATTTTTTACATGAAGAGAAATGCCATTTATAAAAGAGCTTTGGTTTGTGTCCTATGTTTGTGCGCATAGGACTCAAGTTGGAGGGTTCCACACATCCCTAAATACTGATGTGCCACCCTAGCTTGTGTCCTGTACATGCGCATACAGGATGCAAACCATACTCAAAATGGCTTATAAAAGAATAGGTGCATGGTATCACTTCACCTTCTAAACATAAAACTATTAGGCTCATTAGCACCATGCAGGATGTGAATGTAGTAGTCCTTTGAAATTTTGCTCATAAACAGTAACATAAAGCTAAAAAATTGTTCTTCTGAATACACCAACAGTCGTAAAGATATAAGCAGATATAGTAGGTGTCATCATGGTCAAAATATAAATGAACAAACTTACATTATCTTGATCAATTTCTTTAATCATATCATCCAAGTGGACCTCGCTTAAACCAAACTCTTTGCAGGCTTGTTGAAGTTCATCAATGGTTATGTAGCCACTACCATCCTTGTCGAAAAAGGAGAAGGCTGACATTAGATTCTCTTCTCTCTCCAGCTTATTCAAGTGCAAAGTGGCGGCAAGAAATTCACCATAGTCAATTGTTCCACTGTTGTCAATATCTGCCTACCAAACACCCACAAGTAAGATTCTTGCCCCGCATAAAAAATTATAGTAGATATGATCAATGACAGAGACTAAAGTTTCTTACTGCATCCATAAGATCCTTGATCTCAGACTCCATAAGTTCAGAGCCCACTCTCTTTAATCCGTCTTTTAGTTCATCATATGTTATTGTTCCACTGTTGTCTGTGTCTATCATTTTGAACAACTCTTTCAAGCCACCGATTTCTTCTTCAGAAAGCCTCTCAGCTATGACCTACAATGGAGTTTGAAAATTAATTTAACATTTACCAACAAATGTCACCATCATAACATATAAGGTGGTACAAGATACATGACACGTGACGGGTTGTTTCATTTTTATCAAAGTATTATGCATGAAGGAGCAGCAATCCTATATTATCAAATTGTCATATAGAAAATGCACGAAAGTTTTGGTGACAGATAGTTCCTCCAAATTGCATCAGTTTCAATACACTGTTCAACATCTTCTCTATTATGATGTCTTTGACAACTCATCCCCATATTGCAAGTTAATGTATAAATCACTCATTAAAATCATCTGGAGAATTTGTTTTAGCATTAGTAAGATTAGTAAGATTGTCAAGCTCCAACAGAACAATGAGATGTATCTCTAAACTCTTGCATCAAACTCGTCTTAGTGCCTCTTTTGCGCAAAATAGAAATTGGTAGATACAGTCTAATCTTTAACCTCGGCAGTTATATGTACATGTGTGAATCCACAGTGTATGTGTATATCATAGTTGAGTAATTTTTTACACCTTGCATGCAAAACTTTTCAGTACTTTCCCTCCGTCTAAAATGATGAAGGTGCAGGAGTATAAAATCTCATTTTGAAAAGCTTATGCACTTTGCATGGAACCTAACATGTAACAGCTAGTTTCATTCATTTGCCCTTATATCAAGCACTATACAGCGTTTATAAGCACCTGCACTACTGTGTAGAAGGCAGAAGTTTCGATCAGGACTCATTTCTCAATCATTAAGTCCATGTCCCTCAATAGGGTTATGTTATGAAGGATGCAAATGACGCTGAAGATTTCCACAGCATCTCCCATTCAAAAGACTATATCAGGTCAGAAAATTAATAATTAGATTCCTAGACAGTTGAAACCTATGGAAGCAGAGGAACTGAACCAGTACTAGCCCTCAATATGAAATTCATAAAATTCTAGAGGTAATAGACCCGGAGTTCAACCTAATAGATGTAGATTTACTTGTAGTATCCAAAGGAATAGGTAAAAAAATAAAACAAAAAACTGTGAATGTGTTTGTGTGTGTGTGTTTTCAGACTGTTAGGGAATCAGTGCTCAATGGTCCAAGAAATGAACGATCATAGATATGTAACTAAAATGTATCACCGCTCATCTATTGAAGCCTTACACGCAATGCCATCTTCTTAAGTTTGTTCATTGCGGAGAATTGCTTTAGGCGTGACAGCACCGCAGAATCAAGAGGTTTATCTGGAGCAATGTCATCTACAATCCACGGGTGGCCTAATACAAAGATCACTTTAGTTTACCAACCTTTACAAATCCAATGAAATTGATCACGCTAGGACATGTTTAAGCCTCGTCTTCTTTTAAGACCTAAACAAGTCACCTCGCTTAATACAATTATGCAAGTAAAAGAGGCTTACAAAGGACTTCATGAGCTGTTAGCCTTTTCTTTGGATTCCGATCAAGCATTTTTCGGATGAGATCCTTGGCACTTTCGGAGATGCTAGGCCATGGTTCAGACTGAAAATCCAGTTTACCCTGTAAAATCTCTCGGAAGATCCCCCTTTCAGATTCTGCAGATGACAAAAGATGCAAAAAGGATATTGGTAATATGAGTTTGATGTATAGAAAGTAAATTCACTAGTAATATATCTACCACTCATTGATCAATATGTGAATTCAGAGATGGCTACCAGCCCAAAAAGGTGGCACCCCGCTTAACAAGATGTATAATATAATTCCGGCACTCCATACATCCGCTTCAGGTCCATAATGCTTACACAGCACCTCTGGTGCAACATAGTATGGACTCCCAACAACATCACAGAAGGTTTGACCTGGAAAGAATCATAGAAACTAGCCTTCATGTCCAGCAGAGATAGAAACCACCAGATTATAAAGATAAAAGCATGAGGTCATATCACAAGTACACTAAACAAGAAAGCATTGTATTCCAATAAAATTGGTCTTTTTAGGAAACTTCTTCCAAAAAATTGGGATCTTGAATGCTGCGGACACAACACTAATGTCCATCTGTTTCCATGTTTACAGATCCCAATATTTACGAAAATACAAAGAACCACAAGACAGAAAATAATCTCTTTTTTTTTTTTTTTTTTCTTCTTTTGTGCCCAAAAAACCTTGTCATAAAGCCACATACATTTAATACCCAATAGAATACGTAAAAGTGGTACATAGAAGGCACATACAAACAAGATCTGGTTTCAAACTACAAATAATGCCTTAGGAACCCAAAAGTATCACAATTTACTTATTTTACAAAAAGCAAGCAGGACCCCATTTATCCAGTCAATTGGCTAATCTACCAAAGAAGTAGCTAAATCTTTTGAAGCTGTTTACTTACGTATTTTCAGAGTGTTAGTTCTAGTTATAAACAATACAAATATTTTCTTTGCAAAATTAGCCAATTGTCAAATCTTCTTTCATTCCATAAACCAATTCCTGAGCTGTTAAGAGCTCAACTCGTCCATTTTGAACTCATCCTTGGCCTCCATCATTCATCATCTCATAATCAAGTAGGAAATGAGCATGACGGGATAGCTAGAGGAAAAATGCATTTGTAAAAATATGCTTCAATCCGTTGGCTTAAGTGGAAGTAATACACTAAGAAACAGAGACGAAAAATAAGACAGTATTGGGGGAAGAATGCAAATTTTACCTGGCAACAGATGACAAACTGGTTGGTTAACCATGCCAACAAGACTATTACTGTTACAAATGTTAAAAGAATGGCGGTAGCAGCCTCCATCTACTACATTTGGATGGAAAGAAATGAGAAAGCCCTTAGAGGGCTTGCTAGGTCGTCAAGGTCAGATATACAAGAAGTGCAGAAAGTAGTCAGATGCAAATTCTCTGGCAAAATTGAAGTGGAAGATTCAGCTAGAAAACAGATCATTCTTTGGTTTATGGAGTATAGATGTTATGTTTATAAAGGAGTGTGATAGTGCCTTTTAAGTGGGCTCCCCCTCCAATGGATTTTGGCATTTGAATATTGATGGATCACTATCAGCCAATAGAGGTGGTTTAGGATGTGTGATCTGGGACAATGAAAGCAATCTAGTAGTACCATTTTTTTCATGTGGAGGAGCGCAAGACAGCATCCTATCATCAAATTACTGCTGCAAGGATCAGCTTGGAGCTAGCCAAGAGGTTTAACCCAATGTATTTGATTCTTGCTGCTGATCCTACAAATGTGAAGGAAACTTTGCAGGACTTGCCCTGCTTAGATGATCGGCAAGCTAATCAGAGAAGTTAAAGATTTAATGTTTTCTTTTCATACTTGTAAGATAATACAAGTATATAGATAAGTAAATTGCCTCATAAGTATTAGTATCATCCATCAAACAACCATTCCATTTGCAGAAAAGAAAAACCACCTTCACAAGAAAAAGCAGAAATAACCAAAATTATTGAGGCGAATTATGAGAAACATGGTTCCAATAAAAAATATATATTGGAGAAACCTATATGAGAGAGAAACCACTCACACAAATCCAGAACAAGAGTTACTTCACAAACCCATGAAAACAGTAATAGAAGACAAAGAAAGAAACCCAAGAAGCAACCTGGCTTGTAGAAGACAGAGAGCCCAAAATCAGTGGCTTTAAGAGCAGCATCCTCCTCCTCGCTACTAAACAAGAAGTTCTCAGGCTTAAGGTCTCTATGCATGACCCCAAGAGAATGACAAGCCTCCACAACCTCAAGAATGGTCTTCAACAACTTGGCAGCCTCTCTCTCACTGTAATGACCCTTCTTCACTATCCTGTCGAAGAGCTCCCCACCCTCGCACAGCTCCATCACCAAGTGCACAGCCACAGAGTCCTCAAACGTGCCGCGGATCCTCACCACGTGTGGGTGCTCAGACAAGTGGTGCATTATCTGAATCTCCCTCAAAACGTCGTCGTAGTCCTCCGGGTAGAGGAGCTTCCGCTTTGGGATTGACTTGCAGGCGTAGTTGTGGCCTGTTGACTTGTCTGTGCAGAGGAATGTTGTGCCGAACTGGCCCTGCCCGAGCTTCCGGCCTAGCGTGTAGAGCTCCCCGAGGTTTTGGGTCTGGTAGGGAAGGACACATGTGGGCTTTGATGAATCTTTTGATGGTGGAGCTGCGGTCAAGTTGTTCATGATCTCCACTGTTCAATCTCTTGGTGGAAGAGATTTCGTCGAGAAGAAAGACCCCAGAGAGCCCCAACCTGACCCTACTGTTTCCTTTCCAGATAAAAGCAGCTGCTTTCTCAAAAGTTATTAGATTCTTTTCCCCAAGTTCCTGTCCAGTGAGTTTTACTCTTTCTCTTTCTCTCTCTCGTCCTTTTTTCTTTCAGATTGGGATTACAGTAAATGGTTTGGTGGAAGAGCTCACATGAAACTCAATTATTCAGACAGATAAATTTTTCTTCTTCTTTTTTTTTTAATAGTTCAATTATAATACCAATTTCTGTCTTTAATAGCCTCAGCAAGTTGACAACTTTGCCTCCCATAAAATAAATATATAAAAAAAGTTGATAACCTTGCCTAGTTGATAAGTGAGAGGTTAATTTCTAATTTCTAAGCTCCATATTGAAAGTGAAATGGAGGTGATTTATTTTTAGATTTATATTACATTTTACTGATTTAATGGTGTATATGTATTATGAGGTAAATATATTGTTATTATTTGCGTCTGCATTTTCATGCAAATTTAATTGTAAATTCATCAATTCCTATGAAAATAACTAAAAATGGTTAAAACCTAATGAATTCTCTTTCATAATATATGAAAAAAGTTTAGAATAATATGCAAGACTATTTTTTAAATTACTTTAGATGGAAGAAATATATGTACTCAAATCAGTAGCAAAAAAAAAAAAAAAGAAGGTGAATACAAAAATTTAATAGTAATAGATAAATTAAATAGATATATTTTCAAAAAAAAAAAGATATAATTTTTTATTTTTAACAAATTTCATCTATTTTAAATAGAGAAAAACGACACTTTAGGTATTAGGGGACAAAGAAAATATATGACAAAATCAATTTGAGATTTGATGTTGATGCATAATGTTAGAAGGCCATTTTGTACCATTTTTGTGTCACTCTATAAATGGTGTGCTTTTTAAATTACTAATTATTGATCACTATTAAATTTTTGATCAAATGATAACTTTAAAAGTCATCTCCTCAGTCCCCAAAAGGTAGCTCAATCAGCTGGGACCACGCCTCATGAAGCAGATGTCACTAGTTCGAATTCTCCCTCCCCCTATTGTGTAGTCATGTCAAAAAAAAAAAAGAAAAAAAAAGTCATCTCCTCATAAAATAGTTTTAAGAGGATGAGGAAGCAGAATGCTCCCTCCTCCTCTCCCTTTCCCCTTCTACAGTTCAACTCCCTGCTCTTACCCTCCCTCTCTCTTTTTGGGTGTTTTTTTTTTTTTTTTTTTGGTAAGTGTTTTCCAACCAAAGTAGTAACTTCGCCCTGTCCGCTATATATTCGTCCACCTTTCACTGTGTTGTGCAATTTATCTCCTCCTCGGCCGCACCTGCTTGCTGATTATTTGTTTATATTTTTTGTTTTGAATAAAAAGTTTATTCTTTCTAAATCTTCCCTCATTTGTATCTCTGACTTTTTTTGTAACCTTGTAACTATGATTTTTGCATAACTTTATACTTTGTACTATAAAAACTTTATATTCGTAATTTTTAATTAATAAAATTCTTAAATTTCTGTTAAAAAAAAAAAAAAAAAGTCATCTCACTTTTAAATCAGACATTTTAAAACCACAAAATTCAAACATGTTCAAATCTTGGTGATATAGAACCAAATACAGAACTAGTCAGATAGCGGTGGTCCACTCAGTGCTTGTTGGTGGGGGCATAGAATGGAATGTTGCTAGCATTTAAATTTAGGAGATATGCTTGTTGGCACGTGTGTGTCCCTATAATGCACGTGCCTCTGCACGTTTTTATTTTAACGGCAGACTAAAGGGGAATTACAGTTGTATCCGAGTCACATTGGTTGTGCAAAAGCCGACATGTGAAAGGCAAGTCAAGTGGCTAATATCATATGAATTCTAATTTGGAGATGCAAAGTAGAGAGATATTTGAGAATAAATAAAAAATATGCTTTTAAAGGAATTTTGCTTTTCTAAAACTATTTTTCAACATTAAATACTTTTCTTATCATCTACGGTTACCACCACCTTGAGCTTGAAAGGGATTTATTTTTTATTTTTTTATTTTTTTAAAGAGAATATTTCATATTCATTTATTGAAAAATATCAATAGCATAAAGTCGAGCATAACAATCTTACAATTAAGTCGAGCTCATTCTCAGTCATTTGCAGTGTCATCCCTGCAACTTTCATTTAACAACATTTATTGCCTTTTACTGCATAAGCCTCTTCATCGAGTCTTTATGCATCTTTGTTTCAAAAAAAAAAAGTCTTTATGCATCTCTAAACCTCCTTGTGCGGCCAAAGAACATGCCCGACTTGTTTATTGTTTTTTTATGAGGCCATGAATGAAACCATTGCCTATTGTCTGGTCATTTTTGATTATTCCCTGTATTTGGTCCTTTTGAACTTTCTATTTATGACTTCAACATTCGCTAACTCATATCTAAACTTTAGTTATATAACAGATATATTCAACCTCAAGAGATAGCTCAATCGGCTATGAACTATGCCTTATGAAGCGGAAGTCACAAGTTTGAATCACTCATCCCCTTACCCTTGCGTGAACATGTCAAAAAAAGATATATTCAAAGCATACTCAATTTAATACATTGGTAGCTCATATTCTCAATTTTTACTTTTCCGGCCATAAGAGCGAAACCCTCACACCAAAACTAACTCTCATAGACCCAAAGGTCAGGACAAAAACCTTTACCTCAAAAATTGCTCATGAAAGCAAATGTAAGGAAAAGTCAAACCCCTATTAAAAAAAAAAAAAATAACAACAAACAACTACAACAGCAAACAACTACAACAGCAAAGGCGAGGGAGGCAAAGAGCATTGGCTGGCATGTGGTAGATGAGATGGAGCTGTTTTGCGCTAATGGGCAACTGAGGAGCCAGGGAGCACGATAGGTCGACACATAACTGAGTAAAACCAGTTGAGGAGACTAGATTTATAATTGAAAAACTAAATCTAGAGTCCAACTGATTTCGAGGAGGGAAAGAGTGGCACAATACGATGGAGGGCGAACAGAGATAGCTCAACATAAGAAAATGGATGGTCGGAGCAACTGAATTGGTTGGAAAAACCAAAAATATAAACTGGAAAAAAGAAGAAGAAGAAGAAGAAGTTGAGCTCCTTCTTCCCTACAAATTTCAAGGACGGAACCAGCTTCGGATTTGGGAAGAGACGCATGGCCAAAAAAAAATTTGGGGAGGAACCAATTAGCCAAAAAAAAAAAAAACCTTCAACTTTTTTTTTCTTGTCATTCGTTGGGGGACCATGGCCCCTACTAGTCCCCCCTCAGTTCCGTCTTTGCCCACATGTCTAATTTTTTCTCTCTAGGGCCGGCTAGAAGTCTTCGTATAGTTTGAAGGGGATGTTAGAACATATTCTAATATTCACCTTATTTGCTGATTGAGCTATATACATTTGATTCTATAATATTGTCCATTTAACTATTGATTGTATTTTCTATTTTATCTGGCCTTAGTCAACCATAATAGGCACCCTTGTATACAAATTAATATACATAGAAATACAGTATTCAGTTCATTCTTATATTTTATAGTTTTTTAAAACAATTTGTATTTTTGTAAATTTTTTTTTTCTTAAGAAAAAAATAGACTCCTTCACTAGGCAACAAAAGTGGGATTTAGTGAAATTGAGGTCTTCAACAATTTTATTGTCCAGATTGTTAGAGCCCATATGGAATCCATAATCCAAAAACGTTTTGGGTTGTTCAATGACTTGCTCTAGTAAGCGAGTCTCGTATGAGGTCTCTCAAAGTTGTGGAGCAAATTGTTAACAATTTGAACAGTAACTTAAGCGCCAACATTAACTTTGATTAGATTTTCCTTAAATTTAGAGCATTGGCAGCAATTTTCTTTAGATTTAGGGAACAAAACAAATTTTTATTTTCATATTCAAATAAATTTCACAATAATTTTGTCTTTTCCTTTCTCTATACAATTTAAATATTCTTTCAAATAAATGTTAAGGAAAAGAGAAAGCCTCTTTTGCTACTCTAGCATTAGGTTTTTCTTGGTTTAGGGAACACCGAGAGAGTATGTTGCATCGACATTTTAAGAATTTTTCCCGTGTTTAGAAAAGAAGATAAAATTTAAGGAGTCGGATGCTAGTGCTCTTAAAAATCCCTATGTGATTGAATGCTAATGACTAAACAGGATGCTCAACCCTAATTGGACCCAAATTCAGTTTTATAGGGTCCATCATGGGTGATGCTCTCAATTGTCAACTTAAAAAGGCTTTTCTTCTTGGCCCAAGGGCCAATCTTGTTGTAATGGGCTTATTAAGGCCCACTCTTTCTATCGCTTCATATGGCTTTATGCATTGCTGTTTGGGAAACTTCTCCTGAAGGCTTAAACCCCCCAGAACACAGAAGAAGAACTTAAACCCCGAAACCTAAACCCACGACTCGACATGTCGGAGCAACCCGAAACCGAATCGGCGCTGCTCCTCCGCGGGTACGAGCTCCGTCTCCTGCGTTGCACCCTCGCTTCCTCACCGTCCGATTCCCCGCCACACCAACCAGCCCATCCGCCATCCGATCAAACTCCACTTCTCCATGCACTCATCAACGACATCCTCGCTTCAATCGAGTCCGGCGACTACCTCCGCGCCCTCTCCTCCGACGCCGCCAGACTCGTAGTCCAACTCACCGGTGACTCGTACATTGACTCTGCCGAGTGCACCGACCAAGTCTACTCCGAGTCGCTAGACCGCGTGGAGTCCTTCATTTCACAAGGAAATGAATCCGAATTCGACGACGAGGACAGGTCCTGTAGGGTGGTCCTCGTTATGTGCGTCACCGTTGCCGCGTTCCTTGGGTTCACTCAGTGCAACGTGACTGGGTTAGTCAGACCCCGAGTCATAGCACAATAATCTTNCCGCGCCCTCTCCTCCGACGCCGCCAGACTCGTAGTCCAACTCACCGGTGACTCGTACATTGACTCTGCCGAGTGCACCGACCAAGTCTACTCCGAGTCGCTAGACCGCGTGGAGTCCTTCATTTCACAAGGAAATGAATCCGAATTCGACGACGAGGACAGGTCCTGTAGGGTGGTCCTCGTTATGTGCGTCGCCGTTGCCGCGTTCCTCGGGTTCACTCAGTGCAACGTGACTGGGTTAGTCAGACCCCGAGTCATAGCACAATAATCTTTTTTTTTTTTTTCTTTTTCTTTTGGGGTTAACTGGATATTGAATTGTTTTGTAGGCCCTTGAAGGCAATAATGCCGAAATGTCCAGTGGCATTGGAAGGAGAGACAGAAATGGTGGAATGGGAGAATTGGGCGCGTAATCAGCTAATGGCTGCTGGCTCTGACTTGCTTGGCAAGTTTTCTAATCTCCAGGTAACTACTAAAAATCACTATCCTAAAGCAGTTAAAGTTGTTTATCATTAATGTTTATGTTGTTTATTTGTCAATTGTTGTTTTGCTGTTGTTGTTATATTGGAAGCTGAAACAAGTCCTTTTGATTGTAATGTAGTATATAGTATTTGCTAAGATGTTGCTCACGAGGACAAGAGACACGTTATTTGGAGGAAGTGTTTCTTCCACATACAAGATTAGTAGCATCACGTGGTGGCTTTCTAGAATCGTATTTCTTCAACAAAGAATCTTGGATGAGCGGTCCTCTTCTTTGTTTGATCTACTGCACGTCTATATGGGTGAGACTCTACAATGTTTTGACACTATAGAAAAAGTAACAAGTTATTTTGGTTCTAGTTTATGTGATGGGGAGGCTTCAACAATCACCTCAATGGTTCATTTAGAAGCTGGAATGATGGAATACACCTATGGAAGAGTTGATTCTTGCAGGTGGGTTATCATGGGGAAGCTGTTTTATTTAATCAACTTGTTTGTGGGCACATTGGTTTTAGTGAGGAAAAAAAAGCCTAAGAATCCGTAGTCATATTGATTTTTATTTGAAACTCTCTGTTTAATGTTGAAACGGGATCTCGGTTTTTGATTACTCCAGCTTATTTTTATTTGCTGAAGTACCTGTGTCGTATCAGGCAACATTTTGAGTCAGCTGAAGTGGCAGCTGGGCTTGAGCTTTCTGTTACTGGGATCCTTGGCTTCCGTGCTGTACATCAGGTAAAACATTTGCAGCACATAAATTGTGAGTTTGTTGAAGATGTACTTCTTCTTAGCTTTCCTGATTATTCTTGGATATAGGTAGAACCTAAGGCACAAATGGTACTTGTTGCAAACACAAGCTCATCAAACTCTGGTGATAACCGCTCCTTAGAAAGCTCTGGCCTCCAGGCACACAATTCTATTATTGGAGAAAATAATTCACATCTACATCAACATGAGATCTCAGAAGTCTCTGACATATTGATGGCCCCAAAATTGGTAGTGAATAATAATGAAGGAGCAAGATCAAAAGGAATTCAAAATGTTGGTCCTTCTGTGGCTCCTTTGAGGGAAATCCAACAGGCAGCAATTTTGGCCCAATGCCTTCTTATTGAGAAGAGCAGTCGGAATGATGAAATGCAAAGTGAGTTCTTGACACAAACTTTGGTAGTAATATGAGCCTCATTTTTGGTAGTAATATGAGCAAAGATTTCTTTACCAGAGTCCCTTTTACATTGTTCTTATTTTAATCATGTCCTGAAGTGAATTTCTGAGTTAAGGTACCCCTCTTTGGTTATTCAACAGCCCAATTTCTGTTTCAGGATGGGATATGGCTCCATACATAGAGGCAATTGATTCTCAGCAATCATCATGCTTTATTGTAAGTAGATAATTATTGCACTATGTAATTACTAACTGCATTTTATATTTTTCTGACTGGACCATTTCTTACTTCAACGGTTAGTGTGAAATGTCGAATGTCATAATAAAAGTCATTGCACTTTCTTTTTTTTTTTTAATAATTAATCGAGATATCATTACAAGCGTAAAGTGCCCCCCATGTACACAGGAAGTATACAAGAGAAACCACTTAGGTTGTAGGGACAAAAAGAACAAGAAAATCATAATAACTAATCACTAAAGGAGAAACATGATAAAAGTCATGTTATACTAGAAAATCATGTAAATCATGATAAAAGTCATTGTACTTAAATAAGAATGAGGCTTTTATTTTATATAGATAAGCCATTATGATAGGTACTAGGTTCAAGTATACAAAGGTGAGAAATTAGTCAAGATTTGTTATTCATTAGTCAGGACTTTCTTATACTTTTGGGGTTTGAGCAATGGTTGGTGATGGGACTTGCTTGTTCAATTAATCTATTTGATACTCCATATATGGGTGTATCTTATAATGATTCATGGGCTTTAGAGTCCTTTAGTGAACCAGAGTTTTCTTACAATTGATATTGTATATCTATTGATTTTTGATTCCTATGTGACTTGTAAAAAATCTTTTTCCTCCTCAGATAAGGTGTTTCTGTGACATCTTACGTATTCGATGGGAGTCAGCTCGTAGTCGCACAAGGGAGCGTGCTTTGATGATGATGGATAAATTGGTATGAGGTGCCTCACTGTTACCATGACAACTTGACCTTCTTGAAGATATCCAGTTGTTTTGGTTGTATATGGTCTTTTTTCCCTATTTTTGTTATATGTTTTCTATCACTTTGTATTGTTGAACAACTGCTTATCTTTCTCTTGTGGTGATTAGTTACCTTGATTTTCTTGTTCTTTTTGCCCCTAACGCTTTTAACTATATCTCAATTACTTATATAATTTTTTTTTTCCCAACTAAATGCCTTTTCCTTCCCATTTTTAACTGTAGTCATCCCTCTGAATTTGTGGGTTTTGCAAGTTTACATTTCCTTGGTTGGGAGGAAATATTGAAGACCAACACCCAGACACAAACGTGTCCAAGTACATATGTTTGAATAATTGTATGCATACACTTTGTGCTCAGCTATGTTCGAACTGAAAATCTACCCGCTCCACCCCACTTGATGCTACCTGAGCTAAGCATGGGGGCCTGTAAATATGATATTGGATCTATTGAAAGTCTCATTCCTATGTATTCAATATGCCCTTTTTTTTTTTGTTGGTAAAATTGCAGCATGGATAATGCTGTTTGTATTTTTAGCCTCAGTATGTAAATAGTCCTAATGTATTTGTCATATTGTTGTATCACAACAGCATCTCACAAAAAAATACTTTGCACTGTTTCAGGTTGAGACTGTCTGTAAGCCTTCTCCAGGAGTAGCACAACGACTTCCTTTTTGTTTTGGAGTTTATATCCCTACTATTCCTGCCTTGCGAAAGTACGAATTCACTTTTCATTGTCTTTAAATGCTGTAGTTATCACAAAAAAAAGGTCTTTAAATGCTGTACTTGAGTTTTGTCCCCCTAAACATTTACTTTCTTTTGCTATTTATCCAAGCTATCATCTCCTATTCACTTTTCATTCACTTTGTTTTTTCCCCCTCTAATTTTAGGGAGTACGGTGAACTTTTAGTGCGCTTTGGTTTGATTGGAGAGGCAGTTAAAATTTTTGAGGACTTAGAGTTATGGGATAATGTAATATACTGCTACCGGTATGTTGATACTTGACACCAGTATCCAAGTCAATTTCCTTAATATATTTTTTATTATTTGCCTTTGATCCTTTTTTGCTGGGAGTCTCATGCGTGATACAATATGAAAAATAGCCTATTGGAGAAGAAAGCAGCAGCGGTTGAGCTCATCAAGAAACGGCTATCTGAAATGCCAAATGACCCCAGATTATGGTACGTGATTTACTTGTTCTTTTATTTTCTTTCTCCTTTTAGTTGAGTTAACTTATCTCACCTAGTGCAATCAAACTGCAAAAGTTCAACTGACATATTCCTATGGAAGATTTAGTCTTTTCTAATAATAATATCGTGCCTGGTTATGCCAGCTTATTTTCAGAAGCTTGTTGTATCAATAATAAATGTTATGATATTCACATGACTACTCAAATCTTAAACTACATGCCATCTGTTAACTTGATATGATAATGTTGTACTGCAGCCTACGACTTGGGGATTTTTACCCAGTTGAAATCTTATTCTTGTATTTTTATTATACGAATATACTTTTCATGTTAAATTATGAAATAATGTATATTAGATGACTCAAATGGAAATAACTGAAGTAGCCAAGAAATTGTCAGAAGGCCTTGATGTCTAATTACTAGCTCAACAGTGTTCATGTGGTGGTGGCAGCATATCCTAGGTTTCCCATCTAACCTTACAAGTATCTTTGTTTGATTATTGGATCAATTATTTTGAGTTCTGTACTATTTGACTACATGTACATTTGCATGTATTTGTGTATTTGAGATTTTAATGTCTAGACTTATAGTGCCCAGCAAGTTATTTTCATGCGCTTCTTATTATAGCAAGTTACACATCACATCACTATAGCTTTTGAATTTCTTGATTATTAGTTGGGATATAGGGACTAGGGTTTATGTTATAAGGGTTTTTATAACTTATAACAAATCCTTTAACTGTCTCCGTTGAAAGTAATGAATAATCAATATAAAGTTTGCAGCAAAGATGATCTTATAGTTAGCATGACTACCATTACCCAAAGCCTCCTCCCTGAATCCTTAACTCATAGCTGGACTCCCAGCAATTAATCGTGGAAATTGCTATAAAGTTTGCCTTTGAAGTCGCATAATTTTCTACTGATGATGCGAAGGGAGCATCATCTAGGCATGGGAAATGCAAGGCTCATGCTTGTTAGCGTTTGAGGGCTTTGGGCTTTGTTGTCTTGTGGGCTTTTTGGGTGGGTTTGGTTGTGGGTGTTTTTGCTATTTTTTTGGGTTTCGGGCTTGTGGGAACTCCTTGTGTATGTGGCTTGTGTACTTAGGGGCGCCTTACACTTTCAATAAATTTTTTCATTACTTATATATATTTATTTATTTTCCTACTAATTCCCGTTTTTTGGCTCATGGGCCTTCCCTCTTTGTTAGAATGCTGAAACACATTCATGGTTTTGGCAAACACCATTTGTTTATGATAGAATCTTATATGGTTTGGTCAAAACAAATTGTACTTGTACTTCAAGTAACTTCTATAAGCTTGTAGTTTTTCTTAAAATGGTACTAACTTGGGTGACATTTGCAATTTGCTTTGTGTTTGTTTGTCTTGAAGCTCTATTTCCTGTTATTTATCCTCACTGTTGTTGTCTGCATGCATGAACCAATGCATGTGAGTGATGATCTGCTTAGCTTTTCTTTTAAACTGTAGTACGCTTGGAAAAATTTTTATGAGATAGCTAACATTTGGGTTTCCACAATCTATTTCACTTGCTCTAAATCTGTTTTCTAGGTGTTCATTGGGTGATGTTACAAATAGTGACGCTTGCTATGAAAAAGCCCTGGAAGTTTCAAAAAATAGGTCAGCTAGAGCTAAGGTGATTCCTTTCTTATAATCAATTTTTCATCAGTGTGCTTTTATATGGATTTTTTTTGTTAATACTATTGAATCTGCTTGTCAGCGGGCTCTTGCTCGTAGTGCATACAATAGAGGGGACTATGAGACATCTAAAATCCTCTGGTCAGTTTGCTTAAATGCCTTGTAGTATATTGTTTGTTTTTGTTAGTCCTTTAGTATTGATGATAATATGTATAGATCATGATGGGTTTGGGTTTACAACGATTTCCTTGTACTTATGCTTCAGGGAGTCTGCGATGGCCCTGAATTCTTTGTATCCAGATGGCTGGTTTGCCCTTGGGGCTGCTGCTTTGAAGGTAATTTATATGATCTGCATTGGGTTAATTCTCTATTTATTGGGGTTTTGCACCCAAATATTGTGCATTTTGTAGTTCCATCAAAATGAGAGAGGTCATTGAATTGTACTATTAAATTTATCAGAAATTTCTGAAACTATTGCTGAAGAATTGTTACAGGCTAGAGATGTTGAAAAGGCTCTGGATGGGTTTACTCGTGCTGTTCAGCTTGATCCTGAAAACGGGGAGGCTTGGAATAATATTGCTTGTTTGTATGTTCTCTTTGCTTTAGTCATCTTGCTTTCTGTGCATTCTGATATATACTGTTTTTTGTTTTCTCATCTCAATATATGTTAACATTTATATTCATAAAAAAGGGTTAATATTAACTTTTGCACACGTTTTCCTTCTCTCAATTAGTGATTTTTTTTTTTTGGCAATCACCATGACCTGCCTCCTTTCAGATATTACAATGGCCTCCTCCACGACAAAAGGGTCAATGCCATAAGGACAGGACAATACCCTTCGCTTGTGTCAGACATGGCCCTTATTGAAGAGGATTTTGTAATCTAAAGATGATAACAAAACTTCTCTATTTTTGTCTTATTTCACTTAAAAGAACTGTATATTAGCTATTCTTTAGTATAGCTTATGAAACTGGGGTGGGGGTTATAATTTCTCAAAAAACAGTGGGGGTTGTAATATCAACAACACCTCAAGGGAGACAAAGGCAACTTGCCTTAATAATTCCTTTTCTTTTGTGTGTGCTTGTTGGTGGGGGGGGGGGTTTGCTTCCTCATATTTGTTTGCTATATCTTTGACTTTTTTGTAGCAAATCTGGATTGTAGAAAGCTGCTAAGAGGGGATATTTTATATTAAGCACTGTATTCTCTTTTATATCCTCACCGCTCACCACTAAACTTATGAGTTCGATATTAGTTTGTCCAGAGTATACCTTCTGTTAGATTGAAATCATTCATGTTTAAAATATGTCAGTTGGAATATTTCTCAAAATCTCATTTTTGGCATGGTTGTCTTTATAGCATTATTTTCTTAGGAAAGTAATTCTTCGGGTTTATTTGGTGTGGAACAATATGTTTCAAGTCCAGTAAGGAATATAGTTTGGAACACTATGTTTGAGTCTTATGGGAGTTGATTCTGTAAGGGTTTCATTAGGGTTTGCAGAGATGTGAAGGAAACGGAAATGCTAGGATCAGGGAACCATTTGTCTCAAGGCTTTGCATGGAGGGAGCTAGGAAAGATTTTTGTTTCAGTGCTTTGGTGCCATTTGTTTTATTTTTTCTACTTCCGTTGATATCTTGCCCTCATGGTGGACTCTTCTCATTTTGGAACTATGAACCTTTTTTTGGTTGAAATACTGTGGATGAATTATTATATGCAACTTTTTTACCTTGAAATACAGCCTACCTCATTTTTATGTAAAACTTTTACATGTTAATTAGCCTCCCTCGTAACAACATTAAGCATCAAGGGCTATGTTTCGAACNACACTCACAATGGAGAAGCAAATGATCAATGTTTTCCTCATCCCTCTTGCACATCCCACACCTGTTAATCACCACCATATTCTTCTTCCTCAAATTATCTTGCGTGAGAATCTTGCCAAGGGCGGCCGACCAAATGAAGAAAGCCACTCTCGGGGGAGCTTTAGTACTCCAAATGCTCTTCCAAGGAAAGGGCAAGTAGCTTTAGAAACAATCTCATTGTAATAAGATCTCACCTCAAATTTCCCTTTTCTGTTAGGGACCCACCAAATCTTATCACCCCCACCCACCAAGTTGAAGGAGTAAAGAAGACTATAAAAAGAAGCCAACTCTTCCACTTCCCAATCATTCAAGGCACGGGTAAAGCTAACGTTCCACTGACAAGAACCACTCCCCAAATCCGCATTGTCCGCAATCAAGGCCTCCTTGTTGCTGGCTATACTAAACAACCCCGGGTACACCTCTATCAAGGGCGAGTCACCACACCACTTCTCCTCCCAAAAGCTAATTCTAGAGCCATCACCTGGGATAAGCTTGATATGAGTAGAGAAACGATGCCATTCATTGCTAATGAACTTCCAAAAACCCATCCCATGCGAACCAACTCTAATCCGGGAGCGCCACCCCCCTTTCTCCGAGCCATACTTCGCCACCACCACTTTCCTCCACCAAGCTTCGGGCTCGCTAGCTTCTCATTTTGGAACTATGAACCTTTTTTTGGTTGAAATACTGTGGATGAATTATTATATGCAACTTTTTTACCTTGAAATACAGCCTACCTCATTTTTATGTAAAACTTTTACATGTTAATTAGCCTCCCTCGTAACAACATTAAGCATCAAGGGCTATGTTTCGAACCATTAATGAAGAATAATTTTGAGCCATATATGATTATTTTTCATTATTAAAAGTCATTTGTGATTGATGTGTCAGGAAATTTATTTGTCACTTAATTCTTCCATCAGTATTAGTAAATTGTATGCACACTTTTTTGTTATTGGATAAATTACATGCAAGTTAGCAATTATGCAGGCATATGATCAAGAAGAGGAGCAAAGAGGCTTTCATAGCATTTAAAGAAGCCCTAAAGTTCAAGTTTGGTCTTTCTTCCCATAATTAGAATCTCATTTCTGTGCACGCACTTGTACACAATGCCCGCACACACACCCACGTAATATTGTCAATTGCTGTATTTGCAAAGGTATGTTATGCAGTAACCAAACATGATTTGGTGACAGGCGAGAGAGTTGGCAATTGTGGGAGAACTATGGTCATGTTGCAGTGGATGTGGGCAATATTGGTCAGGTGAGTGCTTTCTTTTTGCTAAGTAAGGCGTCTGGTTTAATATTTTTGATAAGTAATTATAAATTCATTGAAAAGCGCAATGGCGCAAAGTATACAAGAGACACCTAGCTAGAAGCAGAAAAAAGATCTAAAAAAAAAAAAATGAAAGTTCGAAATATTAAAATCAAAAGCTGCAGCCCAATAAAAAAAAGTTTTAAGGAATAAAGCCTTTAATTTCACCAAAGTTCTCTTACGTTCCTCAAAGCGCCAATTGTTTCTTTCCTCCAAAGGCACCGCGTAAGGCAAGACAAAATCATCTTCCAAATTGCATCAAGCTGAAACCTACCACCACGTAAGGCAAGACAAAGTCTTCACCTAAGCCACGTAAGGCAAGACAAAGTCTTCTACTAAGCCTTTCTTTGGAGGATTTATGTGCTTCATATGAGGAATTCACAACAGGAAACACTTTCTCAGGTTTTTATACAATGGATGTTGGTTGGCAGTTTGCACACCACAGTTTGCTATACTAAACATACAAAACTGATCATGTGTTTATCCTCACAGCTTAGCTCAAGTTCTTTTTCGGTGTATGTTCTAAATATTACATGTCATAGTACTTATACAAATAATTTCTTCCACTCTGCTGGAGATGTCCCAATTAGACAATTAGACAAGGTTTGTGAATTATGGATATTGGGAGTTACGGGTTTGAACTGGGCTGTATTTAATTAAGCTTGTATAGCAACAGTTGCTCTGTGTATGTATGGCAAATAATATCAACAACAATTACAATTATGTGCCGCATTGTGTGGGGATGGTGGGGGTGGGTGGAAAAGTAATAGCAACAACAATTCCACGCTGTAGCTGCATGCTAATTCCAAAAAGCATGATGGCATTCTTATGCTAGCAGTGTATGTCCTACTATTTCTTACTTACTACATTAGCTATAAGACCAAGTCTTGGTGCCTTGTGAGAATTTTAATTTAAACCAATTTTAGAACTAAAATAGCTGGGATTCTTTAGTCTGCTTGAATTTTGGAAAGGATTTAAGTAGTCTTTAGAAGGATATAAAATGCTATGATGTATCATGTATACATGTGACATGATGGATAATTAATGCTTAAATGTTTCATCTTCGATATACTTTTTTCTATTGGATTACTAGATTAGGGCTTTCAATTATTGGGTGGATCCTATTGTGATTACTTTTTCTGACTTTATTTCTCTCTTCTCTAGCCCCCTTTAGGCGTTCTCTTGTATACGTCTTATGTACTAGGGTTGCGCCCCTCTGCGCTTTTTCTATAAATCTTTACTTATCAAAAAAAAAAAAAAAAAAAATTATTGGGCCTTTTTTCACATTTAATTTTTCTTTGCATGGTTAATACATGTAAAAGTTCATGTTGGGTCATAAATTTATTTTAACTTTTTATGGTGGTGTCATTCTATTTGACCCTTCTTGTTATTCATTTCCATGATTCTTTTAGGCTCTGGAAGCTATACAAAAGGTTTTGGACATGACTAATAATAAAAGAATTGATGCTGAATTATTAAAGAGAATTATGATAGAGGTGGAAAACAGAGCTTCACCTAATCAGCCCGGATCTCATGTGATGACGAATGATGATAGTTCTTCTGATCAAGATTGTCTAAATGAGTCAACATATGCAGTCTCTGGCATGGGAAGGTCACATGAAACTGAGTATTTGGTGGAGTTTCTTGGAAAAGTGCTACAGCGGGTATGCAAATCCTTTATGATCATTGTTTTGCTTTTGACATGCAACTCCCTCTCTCTCTCTCATTCATCTATGTTTCTACTGTCTGTCTTACATTATAGGTTTTTTTTTTTATCTAACCCCACCCCACCCCCCCCACCCCCAGCTCCTCCTTTTCCTTCTGTAGCACATGATGCATATTTGACCATTCTTGAGTCAAGTCTGTCCACCCATTGGTCATTAATCATTGCCCATGCTTAAATCAATATGTATTGGTGTTTGCGACTATTGATCTGTGTGCCTCTGTGCCATGGCTCTCCATTGGCATCTTTTAAATGAATTAACTTATAGTGCCACACATAGGCATGTTAAATATATCATATTGTTACAGATTTCATATTTGAGTATTTATCTTTCTGGTACAGATAGTTCGAAGTCTGGGTGGAGCAGATATCTGGGGTTTATATGCAAGGTGGCACAGAATCAAAGGAGATCTGACAATGTGCTCTGAAGCCCTCTTAAAGCAAGTTAGATCATACCAGGTATCACTGTCAATGTCTAGTACATTTGTTTTTCTGCCCATGTTATTTTGTATGATTGCCTTAATGCAATCCACTTTATTTTTCTGTCATATATTCTCAAGTATGCATCATCATTCCACCTGTAGCACAATAGAATTATCCTGTAGGAGAAGACCCGTAGCATCATTTTGTGGGAGTCTGTTTGTTGCAAAGAAAAGAGGGTTTAGCTTTCACGGTGGACCAGAGATTGACCCAGTAGAGCTTTTTTCTTAGCTTGCTAATGTTTAAGGCTGTATGTGTGGAGAAGATTTGGGCTAATCTCTGGCTTGTAGACCAGAATTTTTGTTCCCAGAACTCTTCTTCTGTCCATGAAGCCTTGTTGATTGCCCAAGTAGCTCACTATTGTTTTTTCTTTGTTTGGAGGTGGATATTATGCTAGCTATAGTTGCTTTTCTCGGAAACAGATCTAATTTTAGTTGAGAAAGCTGTACATCACAAAGATTTACTGTTAGATAATCAAGTCTCTCTCTCTCTCTCTCTCAGGGATCTGATTTATGGAAAGATAGAGATCGTTTTAAAAGTTTTGCACAAGCCTCCTTGGAACTTTGCAAGGTGTACATGGAAATTTCTTCATCTACCGGTAGCCATCGAGAACTACGTGCAGCTGAGATGCACCTAAAAAGCATAATTAAACAGGCAAGATATTTAAATTTTGAGTCCGAGAAAAGCTTTCTTTGGAACACTTATTGTGTTTTTCCTTTTAACTTAATTGAGTGTAGAGCTGTAGATATCTTAGCTTATGTGTTAGTTTATCATTTTTGTGTGACATTAATTTTGTAAGATGCTTACAAAATCTCAGGCGGGGAGCTTCTCAGACACAGAAGAATTCAGAAATCTTCAGGATTGCCTTGATGAAGTGAAGATGAAGCTCCAATCCGCTTCTGTGCCTATTTAAATCCCTATTTGATGACGCCCCTTGAAAAATATTATTGAATTATAAAGAAAAGGTAAGACGTGCGCTAACAACATTTCAGTTCATAGTATTGTCTTAAGTTACGAGCATGAATATCATGGATTCTGGGCTCCTAGTTCCTTCTGCACAGGTGTTTATAGTTACCATGACAAATTCTGAAAATAGAAAGATAAGAGAAGATGTTGCTTCAAGTTCATTGTGCTTCTCGGCCTTCTTTTTTTAATTATTTTAAAGAATTATTTTTCTCGTTTGTGATCTAAAAATATGACGTGGACTGTTTTGATATATCAAGTTTAAGGTAAAGAAATCTCAACATTACATGCATGGTTGATATACAGGTGATGGATCCTTTCCTGATTGTGCACTTTGTTCTCTCTCTCTTTTTTTCTTTTTCTTTTTTTAAATTATTTTTTTGCAGGGATGTTTAAGTCAATAATACAAGTAGAACAGGCAGCCTTCTTTCTGGACAGTTTGGATTGGACGGTCACGGGGATATCATATTTGTTAGCACAAAAAAGAAATGTTTACGATCATGATTGGGCCTCTCTCTTTCTCTATAGCATTGAGTTTTTCTTGCCCTCCAAATCCATATCAACTGAATGTGTATCACGCCAAATTTTGTAATATTAGCCAAATTCCTTATTCGCCATAGTTAAGTTCACTTCTCACTGAATGATCGACATAGATTGATTATTATAAGGGTTATTTACCTTTAACCCTTTCAACTATCACTCATTTACATATTTTTACGAACTACCACCTCTCATATTCTTCTAAAAAAAACTCTCTTAAACTACCAATCACTAGCAAAAGACCAACTGATCAATGCTGTGAAGCTCCACCAATTTCATAAACTCTCAGTTCAACATATTTTGAAATTGCACCATTTTCTTCTTCAACAATGATACACAACTCTAGCTTGCAATTTATTAAACTAAGATGTTACGGTTATTGACAGGGGAAGGGGTGAAGAAAATTAGAGATATAATAAAAAATCTGTGACTAATCAATTTCCTCCACTTCTTTTAATTTTAAAATTTTTAAACTTAGAATAAAAGTTAAAAAAGAATAAAAGTGGATTCAACTTCAGTAAAACTTACTCTGGCTCGGACTGTTAATTTAAATTTAAATTTAATTAATAAGATAAGAGAATGAGAAGGGAAATGAAAATAGTTTTTATGAATCTTAGCACTTGTTATTCAATTTTGAATGAGATATCATCACAAATTGGAACTTGGTAGTTTTTATTCATTAAGAAAAGACGCTGTAAAAGCAAATAGCAAAGGTTAGGAAGCTGCTCTAAGACTCCCCATTTAAACAAGGTCTTCACCATGAGTCCATGACTCATGTTTTTATTTATGCATGTATGACGAACACAAGGGATCAGCACAAACTATTGAAGCACCTTCAAAGGCAGAACACCACCAATGTACAGCACATAAGTATGTTAAGTTTGTCAACAGATTCACCCATCGAATTGGATGTTGTCTCATCGTTTAGGTTAGATATGGATCCTACTGTCTTAATTCAACTTGTAATGCTATACAAAATCTAAAATCCTACTAGTCCAAGAGGGTACCTATGGTTCTCCAGAACATGGAGCTAATACCGACATCCTATCCTATTATCTCCATACTTTTAACAGCTGAAAGGTAGAAGAAAATCTATTTGGTTTGGCGCCTGCAGACAACTCACAGAATTTGATATCTGCTCCAGCCGTTGCTCCGTCTTATCCTTCCACTTAAGCAGCTCCATAATCACTTCCTGTCGGAAAAGGCAATTCCACAAGCATTATTGAGTTTAAATATGAAATTAAGTATCAAAATATTAGCCACTAAGCAGCTTTTCAAACTCACCTGAAGTGGAAGTAACGAGTTATCAAGGTCTGACTTTGAATTGGCGGTAGCAGAAGAATCTGGGGTCACATTAGCGTGATCTTCCTCTTGCTTTACGGGCACCAGCTCAGCCACATCTCTGTTTTAAACAATAAAAGGAGGGAACAAGTAAGATCAACCATAACACAATTTTTTTTAAAAAAATAAAAAATAAAAATAAAGTTAGGCTGCCTAGTACCTATTACCTCTTCATTTTGGCCATTTCTTCCTGAAGTTTTAGATCTCTTGCACAAATAGGTTCCTCAGACGAGCTATTACCAGGTATTGTTGGTAGGGCTGAGTACGGATTTTTCACAGCAACTTCTTGCTTGACATTAACCATATCTGTGCTCTCATAAAAAAGTGCAAATTCATTCCCGAGGATATTATCCTGGTTACTGTTCTCAAGCCAATCTTCCCATCTTTCAGAAGCTGGAGGACTGAATGCAGTGTCTTGCCTTGATGCCTGTATGCTACTCAACGAATTTTTAATTTCTCCCAGCTTCTGCTCAACCTGAGCTTTCCATGCTATCAACTCCTCATGAATCCCCTGTAACCAAACAAAATAGGCTGAATTAACAGAAAAAACATAAATCCTACTGATCTAAGTGTGAGTACACCTATACATAAAATGAAATAAATCAATAGAATTCACCTAATCATTTCTATCTATCAAAACTCCCAGAAGCTGAAAGACTGATGATAGTGTATTTTTTTCAGTACCTTCATACCCACCAAAGAATTAGTGATCTCCTTCAGGCGTCCGTCAACAGTAGATTTATATTTCACCAAATCCTTATGCATCACCTGTCAGTAAATATTCAAAATGGGGCTTCCAAAAAGCACTATCGGAAGTATATGCAAGATGTTTAACATTTTTTTTATTTTTGAGAGACAAGATGTTTAACATTCACCTCAGCTTCATCTCGCTCTTGATTCTTGGATACCAGCTCCTGCATATCTCTGTTTATGCAAAAGAACAAATGTAAGCAGTGCACCTTTAATAGCACTTATAACTATTTCCTTTCTTGAGGAGTAGCTTCTAAGTATTCCAGAGTATCACCTTTTCAGTTTGACAATTTCTGTCTTAAGCAGCATCAGTTCTCCAGCAGAAACAGGATCCTGTGAAGGGCCACAGCCTGGCCTATTTGGTGCAACCCAGTAAGGATCCTGCCACCCAGCCTCCCGTCGAGCGTTAACGAGGTCAGCACTCTCTAGCCAATACTCCATCACTCCAGTGGGGCTGAAGCACCGCCGGAACCGCTCAGTCCCCCCTGGTAACACTTTACCGTCAATGTGCTTCAGTAAGTGGTCTAGCAGTCCAGTGTCACCAATGCGTTTGCGAGCAGCAGTTCTCAGTGCTGGACGAGAAATTGGGTTCCCAAAAGTTGCTCCTTCGGCCTTCAAGACTTCAAGCATACTTTGCTCGGCCAGCTTATACCTGAATGATATATACTTGATTCAAAAAGTAGCATAACCAGCACTAAATAGAAAGACAATGATAAATGGTTTTTACCTATCAGCGGACCATCTCTCCATACCCTTGAGCTTCTTTGAATCACGCTTACTTTGACTACTAGTAAAGCTACTGTTTTGCCTTTCCTTCATGCGCGTTGCTGCTTTCATCTCTATCAGTTGACTACGGGGATCACACTTACTTTGACTACTAGTATAGGTATTGTTTTGCCTTTCCTTCATGCGCGTTGCTGCTTTCATCTCTACAAGTTGACTACGGCCGAGTCGCTTTCTCTTCCTAATTCCCGACATCACCAGAGGTTCAGGTTTAATAGTTGGTTTTCTATCACCCTCTGAATCTGCTTCCTCTGCAATGCTTGATGAAAGTTGAGGTTTGTTTTCTCGATGCACAGTGACACATGCTGCCACTCGCTTGTGACCAGCTAACTGCGCCATCCCGCTTTCTGCTGAAACCACTAAACCCCAAAGAATTAAGTAACATTGATAGATTAGATCAATTCAACTAGAATAGCAATATGGAAGATAGTAATAGAGCACGATTAACAAGAACATTGGCATTATGTATAAGGTCTACATTGAATTCCAGTGAAAACAGCCAAAAATGCTGGATTACATCAAAATAATTGCTGTACTTTTACTAATATTTACAATCCATTCTAAATAATACACATCAATAGCCAAACGGATGCAAAGCTAGTAGAACAAGAAAAGAAAAATAGCAACATGCCCTAAAATGTTCAAAAGCTCTAAAGGGTAAGAGCTTTTGGCAAGTTTCTATCCCTCAGATTTGCACTTGGAGTTGGAGAAAATTGTTAAAGCTTAGAGATGAAGCAAAACATTTTCTCTCTTTTGATGTTGGTAATGGGAAGAATATTTATCTTTGGTTTGATGTTTGGCACCCGGATGGGGTGCTCTATGAGAAATATGGGCATAGAGTCATCTATGATACTCATAGTAAACTTGAGGCTCGGTTAGATTCTATCATTCAGAACGGTCAATGGTATTGGCCTGCTACTCGTTCGGATCATCTTGTTAATATTCAAAGTAGGTTGTGTATGGTTCCTATGGGTGATGAGGATAAGCCGAAATGGAATGCTTCAAAAACTGGTACGTTCTCTTGCTCAGATACTTGGGATTCCATTCGGGTTAAGGAAAATATTGTGGATTGATGGTCATTGGTTTGGTTTCCTTTTTCAATTCCTAAACAAGCTTTCATCACTTGGTTAGCAATGCGGGATGCTTTGACCATTAAGAGCAAGTTGTTGATATGGGGGTTTCAAGGGGATGTGAAACGCATTTTTCGTAGACATGTAATTGAGGATAGAGATCATTTATTTTTTGCTTGTGGTTATAGTAGTAGAATTTGGTAGCAGGTTATGATTCTTTGTAGCGTGCTTAATTCACCTACTTGTTGGGAAGATGTGGTTTCTTTGGGGTTGGAGGAGTGGAAGGGCAAAACTATGAAGGCTTATTTGTGTCGGCTAGTTTTTGCTTCTACAATATATAATATTTGGAGGAATCATAATGCTTTGAGATATAACAATAATCTGTGTACTGAAGAGAAGCTTATTCAACGCATTAGATGGGAGGTAAGAATCCGGTTTACTACGAAAGGTAGATTTAAAAAGACTAGAGGAAATGATATTCTTTGTAGTGCTTGGGGTATAGATGGGATATTGGGTTAATATTGTGGAGTTTTTGCTTGTATAGGTGTTTTCAGCTTTAGCTAAGTGCTTTAGCTTTTCTTTGTAAAGTGTTTTAGTTGTTGGTCAATGAAAATTACTCATTCATAAAAAAAAAAAAAAATGCTCTAAAATGGTCCTGTAGTAACTTATCACCTATTTTTAAGAATATATAATTTTTTTGATCAGTAGCCTCTTAAGTAAAAAAAAAAAAAAAAAAACCTTCAAAACAATATGTACTACCACAAAGAATATTTATTCTCTTTAGCAGTTTAATACTCAATGCAGGTTCTCTCGCTCTTTTTTTCCCTTCCCAGAAAGAAAGCAAAAAGAAGAATAAATCACATCACTCAAACTTCTCTAGTTTACTTTGCATTCCCTCATTTTCTCAGAGCAAGCAATCAGAAAAAAAGGAAAAAACCAAGCAAAGCAAGCAAGGAAAGAAAAAGACCAACAAGCCCCAAAACCCAGGAAATTTCCTACGGAAAACCCAAAACGGGTCGTATAGGGCAGAGCATGAGAACAACTTAAAACCCTAAACAGTGTTAAAACCAAAGAGAGGAAAAAAAAAAAAAAACCGGGGGTTTTAGAGAAAACCAAAAGAAAAAAAACAAATGGGTCAGAGCCTTCAAGCCCTCAAAAACTGAAAAGCAACAATAAACCCTAAAATTCACCCAAAAAAAAACCCCCGCAATCTTGCCACTAACATAAAAACAAACAAACACCCAGGAAAAAAAACAAAAACAAAAAAAAAACAAAAAAAACAAACAAAAAGAGAAGAAGAAGAAAGAATGAGAAAGCGGGAGGAGAGAGATTACCTCGGATGTGATTTGTTTGAGGAAGGATCGGCAATGGGTTTTTGGGATTTTAGGGAAGAGGAAGAGGGTTTTAGGAGAGGCGGACACTGTAGCAACAACCCAAAAAACATAAAAAAGTGATTCCTATTTCTTAAAAAAGCAACCAAAAACAAGAAAACGACAAATTTGATTTAAATAACCCTTCCCTTAAACCCTAACCGCCAAATTCTCCTAAACCCTTTTGACTCCGACACAATATATATATATATATATATAATTGAATTCCTAATTCCTATTCCCACGTGGAATAGGACTATTTTTTTATTTATTTTTTAATAAAGGACTAACCCTAAAAAAAAGAATAGTAAAATGTATTATTTGTTTTGGATATATTTTAGTTGAAAAATGTTAGCTGTTTTTTTGATATTTTTTTGTGAGAAATACTTCAGTTCAATATAATACTTATATTTGGCCAATTTTTAGTGACATAGCAAATGAACAATCATATGAAAAGGATGATTAAAATTTAAAATTTGAATTTCAATATTCTCTCCCTCATTAAATATGAGTAAAATGTGAGCATTATATTGCATTGTAGTATATCTCTTTTTTCGTGTCCTCAATGTCCTAGGCGTAAATTATTTTATAAAAATTAAGTGAGAGAAATAAGAATAATTTTTTTTTTAATTTTTTATAAAATAATTTTCATATGAGATCAAAAAAAACAACTAACATTTTTCATTTTAGCTACTTGCCTAAACCATCATTATATTATTTAAAAAAAAAAAAGAAAAAAGCATTATATTATAGGTATTGGTTTTGTGTTTGGAGTCACGGCCCAGTAGAAAAAGGAAAGCCCATGCTTTGTTTATGATTCCAATTCTTGTTTGATCAGGTGAAGCGTGACATTTGACACCCACAAGGGCCACAACGTTGGTGTGTCCATTTCCTTACAAACCTGGATTTTTTTTCCCCTATAGAGTGTGGATTGACTTTCCTCATGTTTCCTCATACAATATTTAGAAATGCCTTTAAATTCGGAGGGATAAATAAGGTTGTGTGGCAAAGTCAAGAACAAGTTATTGAGTGATTTAGTTTGAACATTAAGATTACATATAAGTTGTCTCTAAGGAGTAGATCAATCGACTGTGGACTACGCCTTATGAAGCAGAAGTCACTAGTTTGAATTCCCCCTCCCTCTTCTCTTGTGTAGACAGATCCAAAAAAAAAAAGATTACATATAAGTTCATGGCACAATCTAAATGAATAAGCAATTGTTTCTATTATAAATTGTTTGCATAGTTTCTGAATGGGCAATTCACGTGAATCGATAGGGAGCCTAACTTGCAAAATAAGAAATTTTAGATAAAAGCTTGTCGAGTGAGTTGGCCGGGGATAACTCCCATACCTAAGTCACGTTCCCCGAAAAGTCTGCTAGAACTGCCTCTGGTCGTGGGTTATGGTCACAATGTAAAGAACGGTTGAGAGGGGTAGCGTGTGAGCATGTTGGTTAAAGGTGTTTGTGACATGTTGGAAGCCCCAGCTGCCCCATTACTTTGTTAGGATAATGGGCCACGCATAGCTGATGGGGAAAATCAACTTGGGCTTTAGTGGTCTTGCAGATCCCGACCGATCCACTACCCAACATATAAAAATGAATAAGTTGAAATGCGCCTATATATATATATATACCATATTGTAAGAATATATCTCCATATAATTAATTGTGATTTGATTAACTTATTTATGTTGTCTATATATATATATATTATAAATAAGTACCAATGGTATTGTAAACATCATCAAGAAAGATAGAAAGAAATTTGGATATTATTATAAACATTTATATACAAAATAATTGAAGCTTAATACGTAAAATATTTAATTGAAATAAGATGTGAATAATATAGACAGCCTGAATCTCGAACATTAATTTACTCTGATACTATATTAAATCATTATTTATCTCAAAAATCATTCTATTAATATTCTATCAAAATGATATGATGCACATACTTCCATTCCATGAGCAAAATAAACAAAAAAGAAGGAAATGTTAGAAAAAACCTCCAACTTTAAGGGCTTGTAGTAACCAGATAATCCTCAAAATAGACATGTGGTCTCTAAGGGGCACCTGCTAAATAATTGTACCCATATATATATATATATATGTATGTATCATATATGTATACATATATAGTGATAGACACTGCTAGCTTGGAAAGACCCACTCCATTGTCAAGTCTAATCGAAAACTTAATATCTCGCTGCTGATCAGTCCTTTGCTGCACATGGGCAGACAATATTCAAAAGATATGAAGGATTCTTGAGACTTTGGATCCACTCAATCGTCTTTAATTTCAACGTGAATTTCAGATGATCTTCAAAATAGATGTACATACCAGGCAGCAAATACCGTACACAAATATTATTGTTCATCTTGGCATTCCCGAATCTTGAGCTTTCATACTACTCTATATGGGCATGTGATAGGGCACTTGGGCTTCATGCTTGGTCAGGTAGTTCGAGCCCCACTTACTTGGACTGTTCGAAGGCTTGTCCAATCAGGTAAAGTTTGAATTCTCACACACATGAAGTTGTCCATTGCATATGCAATTGTATGTCATGTCCATACGAACACAATCTCAACGTGTTACCATTGATCAACATAACTAGCTACTTCTCTTCCCTTTTCCAAAGCAGGCCCGGTCGAAGATTAATCTTCTGCCCAATTTTATCATTTAATATATACTTATTGCATATATATGACTTTGGATCATGTGAGACTCATGTATGTCAATTAAGTTCGGTAAACTTTAACGACCTAATCTGATCCGAAGTGTAATTTGGAACATGATATAGTAGCTCATAAGGACGAGTTGTAGCTAGTAAGTCAAAATATATATTATAAAGGTATGAGTGTAAATGGGAGTGATAATTTGAAGGGCAATGCATAATTCACCCCAAAAAGTGTAGTGCTGTAGGATAGACATGCAGGGATAGCCCCATTAGCAAACCCAAAATCGGTGATTTTATTTGTTTCCAGAAAAAGCCATGTTTCATGTACGTATTGTCATGTCATGTATCGCGCGCAAGCATGATTCATGAACAGAATCAAGATTAGCCACATATATCCAATGAAGCATTTATATATAGCATGATCGATCGATCTGCAAGTCAAGAATGACAAGAACACTGAAGAAGTACAATATTATTTTTGCATGATTTTTCTTGTGCTTACGTACGTTGGTGTTACACCATGTGGATTGATATTTCTTCATAAGATTCACACGTAAAACACGTTTCTAGCTAGATTATAAATTGAGCCAAGGAATCGGATGTTGATATGATCGAGTTTGTGTTGCTCGATCACTTGCTTTCCAATCCGCCCATTTCCCCCATGTGCAGCTGATCATTGATACACCACACAACATGTTAGCCACGGCACAACAACAAGAAACCCGACAATCATTTCCCTCTTTCTCTACTCTCTCTGTGCCCCCACATGTTTAACATCTTTTTGTTTTGTTTTTTTTTTTAAAAAAAAATTCCAAATGGTTTGGTCGGTGGTATTGAGGAATAATCTCATATTACTTGTGGACAAGATCTTGTGCATGTTTATAAAGAATATACAACTCTCTCTTATTGAATTGATTTTATGAGATGAATTAGGTCCACAAATTTCTTCAATGTTAAGAAATAATCTTACATTGTCTGTGAATAAAACCTTGGCATGTTTATAAAGAATGGACAACCCTTTTTCTCTTGTAGAACCGGTTTTATGAGATGAGTTAGGTCCACAAATTTTTTCATGGTATCAGAGCCTACCACAAGATTAATGGGGCCCACACTACTTATCTCATGACAAGGAACATGTGAAATACCAGCCTGCACATAAGGGAGGGTGTTGAGAAATAATCTCACATTGCCTGTGCACAAGACCTTGAGCATCATATCATATATCGTATGTATATATATAAAAGCTGAATCACTCTCATAAGTGCTTTAATATTGCTACATGTGGTGTGAACCCTTTGTTTTATAAGGATAAACCGGTTTTTTAAGGCATAGTTTTTTAACCGGTTTTTTAAGAGTAAACCGATTTTTCAATAGTGAACCGGTCATTAAATTAGTTTAATTAAATGCATTTAATTATATTTCAATAATTTTCCTTATATATGATTTCATTAAATTCAAACATTTAATGCACAATATTAAGTATTATTAATGTCCAAATCAAATAAGAAAATAAATAATATAAATCAAATTATTATGTATTTAATTAATAATAGATTATCTACAAAATAAATATAATAAATTGTCGGTTATTTATTTATTTATTTCAGTTTGTTCTTTGATGAAAATTGCAACTTTTGAATTAAGATAATAAATTGTTTGGATTTTTAGTGGGCTAATGGAAGATTATAGTGTGTTTATTTGATTTTTGTGCCAAAAAAAGAATAGAAACTCTTTCAAAACACTAAAGAGATAATTAAATATTGAACCTGAGATAATTTATCTTATCGCATTAAATGTTGGGTGCAATATTTTGTTTTATTAGGTACTTATAAAATAAAAAATATTTTGTTTATTTTTGCACTATATTTGATTCTGTCTAGGGCTTCTATTTAATTGAAAATTTTGTTACTTGGATTTATCTTTGTGTATCTATGTATAAATTTTTCACGACAATAAATTGATTATTTTTATCTTTATTTCTCTAGAAAGTTTCTTTGTATTGAAATATAATAGGTACACCAATAAGATTTAATGTTTTAATTCATTTGAATCTTCAAACATAAAATATTCAAATGAATTTTTTTTTTCGTTTTTGTGATTTACTCGGATTTTCTAGCATTTTTTGAAAGTGTTGAAAATATTTATTTGATTGCATTAAATATTGAGTGAAATATGTGTTTAATCTACTGGTGTATAACACTTGGTATTTATTTTCATTAAAAGAGGTGTGATAGATTTTTGCACGCACCTATTTTAACTTATAATGAAAAGTAAGATGGGATGCGATTAAGTTTTTGAAATTAAATTATAATGTAGGATCATGGGCATAGCGTAGGTTATATGCTAGCGTTTATAAAGAATTGACAACCATCTATTGTAGAACCAACCGATTTTTTGAGATGAATTAGGCTTACAAATTTCTTCAAGTAGAAGGCCCCAAGGTCGAATCCCGAAATGGAAAGTTCATAGAATTATCCATTGGCTTGGATGTCCCTAGTGTCTTTAGTGAGGTTAGGTTCTTTATGTCATTGGTTCCAAGTGAGCAAGTACTACTATGAGTCTATGTTCATGCCCGATAGAGTAGCCACTCTAATTGCCCTCTCCTGCAAAAAAAGAAAGAAAGAAAAAAAACCTTCTGTTAGTTACTGTTTCTTTAATGCTGAAAAGGCAGGCATTTTTACTTCTATATATAGATATAGGGGAGACCCTTTTAAGCACATTCACTAGTCTGTGCCAAAATGGCTTGGAAACATGACAATGAGGAGATGAAAAGAGCACCAAAGGGGCATTTTGTGGTCTACGTGGGCAAAGAACTGAGAAGATTTGTCATTCCCTTATCTTTCTTGAAGAATCCCACTTTCCAGCAACTGCTGCAGAAAGCTGCTGATGAGTATGGGTTTGAGAGCCAAAAGAGCATTATCCTGCCTTGCGATGAACTGGCTTTTTTGAGGATCATAGACTTCTCCGCCACCAGCGCATAAACGTTGATTCATCTGAGAGATATTATGCTGATAGCGGGTGTAGTACCAGTGCCATCGACTCAATGATTTTCAAGGGATGTGCATGTTGAGACTCGAGTGTATTGTATATATAATGAATCAGATTGATTCACCAAACCATTGGATTTAATTTATGCGTTTTTGTATGGAAAAAGCTTCTGCTTTTTAACGACTCTGCAAATAACTACATCTTGGTCTTGATTTTGATCCATAGTTGTCCACTATACACTGTATAAGCATAGGCGTGGAGCTGGAGAATCTGCCTCTCCAGCTAGTTCTGGTTTGAAATTCCAGTATTTCTTTTCGGGGTAAATTACACTTCCCCTTCTTAAACTACTATTTTATTTGTACTCACACCTCTAAACTTTGACTCACTATAACTTGTTCTTAATTAGGACCTACCAATTTGTTTTGAATTGCACTCAGGGTTAGATTAGGCCTTTAAATGTGGATGGAAAGTTACAATGAGTCAAAGTTTAGAAGTGTGATTTTTTTTTTTTTTTTTATCCATGTACATGAAAAATTGAAAACCGATCGAGTGTGCTAGGGAAAGTATTTCAAAACTTATGCTGCGTAAAGAGAAGTAAAATTAACTTCGAATCCGTTCTCTTATATGCAATTGGTTGTTAGATTTTGTGTGCAATTTAGACAGCCCTACATAGAGGGGGCTAGAGAGTAGAGACCTACTCATCTTGGGCAGCATGAGGTGCAGAACCTAACTCTTTGTGGAGACAACTAATTATAAGGATTCTTGTCCGATTACTCGTTCTAGAGTTGGACCTCAAACTTGTAACTTGAAAACTCACTACACACAACACATAAGGCATTGCACAATCATTCTACCTCCTCATTTTCAAATTTAGAATCTTCCATGTTCTCTTTATGATAAAATGTTAAAAACAATGTTTTTATCATACAAATATCTCACAATATTGATGTGACCGCTTTAATCAATTCTTGATTTTTTTTTTTTTTAATGAGAATTAGTTGTAATTACCACATTAGCATTATGAATACATTTCCAACATTACTCTCTTTAATCTTACCACGATTATAATTTTAAAATCCTTAATATGTTACAAGTTTCTCGGCCGGATGATAGGCGGTGATCTACTGGGTTCATCCCGCTAAATGGCTCCTTGGACTTAAGAAACAGCTTCGTATCTTCTGCAGCGTGCAGTGTCTACCAGCTTGGACTTGCACTCTTCTCAAAGCTTTTAAGAATTACTGCACAATGAAATTAGAGATAAATTTTAGGGTCCAAATTTTGTTTTATCGTGACTTTACGCCGGTGTAATGATACCATTGAAAAATGTGACAAGACATTCACCATGCATGTGCCAACATATATATACACCATGGACTATTAAATGAATCATCTCCGTTAAGTGTCTTCACTACATTTTATTTGGTTCTGATTCATGCAAAGTTAGAAGAGGCCAACAAATGATCTCTTTCTTTTTGTGAAGTGCACTCTCACAAGCATCTCTCTATTAGGATAACCATATTGGTTTTTCATTGCAATGCTGCAAACAAACAAGAAAGAATATGGAATCCTTAAAGCATGAAACAATTAAGTGAAAGGAACAACCTCTATATCAAAATACTTTCTTGAGAAAAGACAATAATCAAATATGGAATGTAAGTCAGGTACAATGCTTCTAAAGCTTGAAACTATCCCGTCATGCATCTATCTCCTACGTCCAAAAAAGCATCCTAATATCATATTCTCCCTGCAAAATATTAATAACTTGGTACTTTTTAGACAATCTCCCACCACAATAGGAGGAAAATTCACAATTTGATTGATACAACTGTTAAAAAAATGTAAAGCCATTCAGCTATATTCCGCTCACTGGCTTTGCCTTTTTGATGCCGTCACGCCATCGGCTCCGGCCGCATAGCCATCCAAAATACAGCTCTTTCCACTTTGTTTCACTCAGACATGTTTCTTCTTTTGTAGATTAGCCGCAGCAAGCCGTTGACGCTTCTTCCAGGCTGGAATCTTACCAGGGAAAGCCCACCTCAAGAGTCTCTCCCAGGAGTAGCAGGCCAAAAACATGAGAAAAGCCCAAAGCAGTAGTTTATCCCTTAATCCACCAGGCAAAGGCACCAACTTCAACCAGTCGTTCAAGCTCCTAAATAGATCAGAAGTAATAACTGTGAAAAAACCAACAGCACCCAAGAGGGCATACAAAAATGGTTTGTTTTCAGAGATGCTCTGGTTGAAAGGATGCCCCATGTAGTTCACAGCAAAGGTAGCCACCTGAAGCATCATGTTCACCATGTATGAGACTGTATTCACCAGGTTGGGATGAAAATTGGAGTCTGGCTCGATGCACTCATCAGGCATGTGTTTCTCAGCCTCCTTCACAGAAGAAATCAAGAAAAGTAGGTGGATCGCAAACTGTCCCATAAGAGAAAGGAATACATAGGAGCAAAAGACATGAGGGTGGGGACGTGCAGCTGAAAGGGTGGGAAGGGGGCGGGCATGCGAGATAAACAGGAAAAAGGCAGCTGTAAATACACCACTGATTGTAGCCTGGATATCTCCGAGCTTGACACCATCCAAATACATGACACTCAACACATACGCTGTAGCAAGGCAGTTAAGGCCCAGTATTTTGAACATCTGGAGGGTAGTTACTAGAGTACTGCGACCCTGACGAATTATGTCTGTGGTGGGGGCAACCGACGCATGCTTTGCAGTGAATGGTGATGCCATAGAGGCATCACCAAGCTTGACAATGGGAGCTGCACGACCATCACCCTCCTCATTTAGCTCATCCATCATCTTCTTCAGCTTCTGTCGTTGAATCTCTGCAGCTGTCAGATGGCGATTACCAGCAGAAACATTGGTGGTATCCAACCTCGAGGTACCTTTACCTTTTGATGAGCCTTCTCCATTTAGAACCATACCTTTTCCAGTTGCTTCCAATGTAGGCTTAGATTTTTTTGACTTGGCAGACTTCGTACCTTCATCCTTAGATGTCCCAGAACTTTGACTTGGAGGCACCGCATTCAATAGAGCAACTCCCACATGGGCCTACAAAAATAAAACAAAATTACATGCTTGTACCTTTTTCTGCTACTTCTGATTTTGGCAAAAAACTATATATACAGGATTACAACTGGATGAAAACTTTCTAATTATCCCAGCTATTGAGGACACAAGAAGGAAAAGAAAGTTAACTATCCCCCATTCCTATTCCCATGGTACCAAACGTAACCTAAATATCCATGAAACTTAAAAAACAAACATAAACAAAAATTAACTATCTTCAGCAACTTATTACCTGCTTCAGAGCTCCAACATCATTAGTCCCATCCCCACACATCAATGTTATCCTTCCAACTGTTTTGAAGGTGGTCATAATGAATTCTTTTTGCTCGGGAGCAACTCTTGCAAAAACCTGAGACAATGATTCATAAATGCATTGTCAAGACTACACCAACATCAAAAACAGGTTTCAAACACAAAGATTGAATCAGAACCTTCACGTAAGGGATGACTTGTAGAGCAGCAGAGGTCTGTTGTAACATTTCGATGCAGTCCCCACCAATACAGAGATCATACGACTCTGATAAAGCTTCAACATCTTTCTCACTGAAATCAATTGCATTTCATTGATCAGTCCAGAAAATGAAAAGTAAATCATAATTTGGAAACAGTGCTCAATAAACTGGAAAAGCTATGAAAATAATTCCATAAAAAGACATAAAGATGGCATAAAGCCAAAGGACATAAGAACAAAGCAAACTAAACGTTCTGTGCAGTTCTTTAGGACCAAAAACAGTTTAAAGAGAAAAGTATCAAATTAAGAAAAAATAGAGCCAATTATTATTGGGGGAATTTTTTTTTTTTAAAAAAAAGGACAAAACCTTCACCTGTACTGCATAATCTCTGTCTCATCAGGGGATATCCACTCATACCCATCACCACTCCTTGCTGGACCAAGAATCAATGTTGGCTTTGATATAATATTAACTTGGCTTGCAACATGGCAAGCTGTCAAAGCTTGATCACCAGTAATCATCACCTGTCATTGAAAAACACTGCCTTCAGTTAGAGATCCACTTGAGCTGTAGGTCAAGCAGGTAAAGGGGTAAGGAGGGGTTGGTGTAGATTCTAGATTGGATTCCTGATAAATTTTATGAAGTATTAGAAAGGAATAGAAAGAGCGAGACCCAGGGGGGATAGACTCTGGGTAAGGAAGCCACGCAAAACTAGTAACTGCCCTACTACAGTACCAAAACCTTTGGCCTGAAGATAAACAGTTCATACCTAACAGTTGTTTTGTCATGTACTGATAACAAGCAAGGAATAGATGCATTGCCATTAAGGAAAAAAAAAAAAACGAAAAAGATATCTAAAAATGGCCATTTTCTCATGTGCATGGCCTACCAATTGATATTCCGAGGGGAACAAAATGCTTCTAAGGATTTAAGGATTTGGTAACATCTATATTGATCATTTTGAAGGGGTGGCTGTTGAATTGACTTCCAAAATAAAATCCATCCCTAGAAAGATTAGTCATAGTGCAGATCTAATTATAGGGCTAATCTGCTGAGATTTTAAGCATCAATGGGCCAACATTCTGATGATTTGGAAACTCATTACCAAATACAGTCTATTAAATATACACTATTTTTTTCATCATAGAATTATTTGCTAGAAGTGTAAACATATTAATTCATGCTATAGAGTCTTTTCAACATTTTCCTCACAAAAAACTCAGAAGAACATGTTGCTTACCAAGTCATGTGAAGATCCTTTTAGCTCAGACAAGATTGTCCCTGAATCTCCTCTAATAGGACAGTTAAAGACCTGAAAATTAAATTGTGAGCATTTACGAATTACAAGGCTGAAAAGTAACAACCAACAAGAATTTACTGCAAAAACTTATTCAACATGGGAAAGTCATTGGTATTGCATATAAACAGAAGGGTTTGTAGATTACCGCAAAACCAGCAAAAGTAAGGCCACTCTCCACTACATCCCTATCCAAGCTTCTAGCTTCACTAACCTTCACGCAAGTAACATACAATAAGCAATAAGTCAAACAAACATAGATAGATAGATTGAGATTTACCAACAAAGTAATGCCTGAGAGAGAGAGAAAAACCAGTGTGTTCTGTATAGGAAGCACAGAAAGGGCTTTTGTGTGATTCCACTTTTAAAGTTTACAGAAATTAAGCAGAAGTACAAACTTCAGAACACACTTTATCCTTTCCCAAAATAACCAAACGAGTGAGAGAAAGGAGAACAGTAAAAAGTTAAATATATAAAAGAAAGGGGATGAGAGGAAAAAAAAAAAGGTTCACAAACATGGCAAAATACCCGCATGCATTTTATCCTTAGTGCGGAATTTCATACAACTATATAGACAAAAGCACAACTATTAAAATTTCAGACCATAAAATATGGCACTTGAGCTCTCCCCTACAAAGAGAACATTGAACTGGACAATTTTCCAAACAAAACTGATCCCCTTTGAGCCAAGTCTTGACACTAAAATCTAGAGAAGAAAAAATTGAATTGTCACTCAACACCTGGCACTATGAATAACCAAACAATGAAGAAATCAGATCCTAACTCTAAACATGTATACGTATGCATCACTTCATAGATACTGCTTGATATATAACTTCTTTTGAAGGGAAAGAAAAGGAGCAAAGAATTAAGACAAATGACATTGAGTCAAAGATGCCATACAAATGCTCTCCTCTTTATTGCAAAAGAAAGGATCACATGAAAAAGAATATCCTATGACATCGGAAAGAAAATAAATCTCAAAGAAGTCTTACTGTCATATCTGGAATGGACTTGAAAGCAAGAGCTAGGACACGAGACCCTTGACGTGTATATTTCTTGTAGGTCTCAACATATGATGATGGCACATCAACAAGTCTATTCTGAATAGTTTCAGGGGCACCCTGCAGGGAGATTTAAAATTTTTATTAGCAAAGAAAAAAAATCGCTGCAAGGAAAAGGGCTGCACTGAGCCTCCAATTGAGTTCTTTTTGGATGACTTGAATCACTAGCAAGGATATACGTTGCAAGAAGTAGAGCAAATACCATCTCTAGATATTTTAAAAATTCAATACTGATAAACAATCAGGTCAACAATTAAGGAGAAAAGAGAATATTATCAAGGAGTCAGAATTTTAATTTCCCAGCTTCTACACAGACTAAATGAACTGCATGGAGAAAGGATGTTCAAACATCTTGATCCTTATAAATATGCACACAAATTGCAGAGTTAAAACCTGCAGACCTTCACAAAAGCAAAAAATTCCTCCTGAATGCGAACAACAACTGCCATTCGCTTCAAGTGGGACGCGAAGTGGTGTCGCTGAACAATCTGAACAGCATTGCCATTTCCCCTGCAACCCATAACACATAATAAAAATGATAAAATTGTCTATATATGAAGGGATTGGCTTCAAGACAGGATGCATTGTTTAGCAGTTATTACCACAAAAATTAATGGATATTGGAAACAAATGATCAGATAAAATAACAAGCCATGACCAAATCAGCTTTTTCACAACATATTGCCAATTTTTTTTTTTTTTGGGCTTATGTTCTTTTACATAAAAATATACCGCCATAAACCACTTTATTTTTTTCAAAGATTCAAGAACCCAAAAATATGGTTAACAAGGTAGATAAGAAAAGAAAAAAAAAAGGATTCAAGGAAAGGGATAATTGCCAATGCAATTGCAGTCTAATCACAGGTTAAAGGACAAATGAAACTAGAAATATATGAATCAATTCCAAAGAACAGTAAGACTCATAATATTGAAATGTTACTGCTTACTTTTTTGGCATGGCTTTCTCATCTGATTTATAACTCCAATCAATTCCCTTAAGTGCTGCCTTCTCGAGAGGATCACCCACCTACAGGCAATAATTCTTATTATTTTGTTCCAAGTGTGGACCTACAGGAATTTATGGAATATTAAAGCAACATGAGCAATTTAGAGCAAAGAATTTTCAAATAGGAGATTGAAAATAATCTTTTCATCAGTGCAAAATGAAACATATAGCAAGATTTCAAGTAAGTTGCTCTGGTGGCGCTGCCACGTTGCTTATTCTAAAGAACAAAATATGATCAAAAGAATGGAACTCTCCAACACAGCATGGAGTCAAAGTAACATGCATATTGAACAATACCAGCAGGGGAAGAAAGACCTTTCCAAAAAAGTATATTTTCTACTGCCAATGCGGATGTAGATTCTCAACAGATTAAAGATTCTTTTCTAACTGATGATATTTTGAACTTCTAGTTCCTTCTAAAGGGGTCTCTTCTAAGAAAATAGCCTCAAACAGTATAACAAAAATGGCCAACTTGATCCCAGCCAAGGTTGGAAAGAGAAAGGAGAAGAAGGATGAATTGGACAAAGCAGTTTCCAGAAAGCTTGACATATAATGAGATTTAAACTTAGACATATACTTTTTTATATCATGAGAAGTAGAATTTTTCACCATATAAACTTGACATATATTTTTTTTTTTACAATTGAGATATGTCCCTAAGTACATAGGAAGTATACATGAGAAAACATCTAATTAGAAGGAGAAATTGACATATACTAAGAGAATGGCTTCAACAACTGAATCTCATATGCCTTCCAAGCACAATAAAAATAGTTATAAGTAATGACCAAATAAAGGTGTTTAATACTGCTTGCCCAAAATACAATATTTGCATACCAGCTTGTTCTCAACAAAAACAAGGGCATGACAAGAAGCCAGAATTTCCACAGTGCGCACTGGCACATTTGACATATCAGTTTCTAAATCCATACTGCCCGTTAACCCACCAACTCCACAGAACTCCTGGAAAAGAGCCAAAGATAAAAGATTTCATGAAATGAGATGGTTCAAATTATCAAGAACACCTATAACAATAACAAATGAGCATCAAATACTGAGCTCAATATGGGGCATACCATGTCATCAGATGTAAGTGTTCCAGTTTTGTCAAAACAACATATATCAACCTGTAGGCGGGGAAACCATTAAAGATGTTTATTGTAACGATGAATCAATAAAAACTCCAGTAATAGGTTTCTTGTTACATGTGATATTTGCCGAAATTTAACTATAAAACCAGGAGAGACATGCTACAACACATTCTCCTCACCATCTCCCTTCTTTCAACATCTTGATTTAAAAAAAAAAAAAAAATACAAGAGAGAGGAGATGGTGAGGAGAATGAAAAAGAGCATTTCTCAAACCAGGAAGAGAGAAAAATGTATGACATGACGGATAATGTAGTAGGCCTACCAGCATATTATAAATATTTGGATGCCAAAGCTACTGCTCAGCATATCAAAAAAGAAAAATAAAGATAAGATGAACTTGAGACTAACTACACCAACCACACCAATGTCATACATTTGCCAAATGTAGATTATTATCAGAAAACCAGCACTATCTCTATGCAAGGGGAGAATTATCAACACAATTAACAATTTAAAGAACATTTCTTGAGCCCAGAAAAAGAAGTAAAAACTTAATACATAAAAACAGAAAATGGACCTTTCCAGCAAATGGTATTCGGAAAGGCTCTGTACAAAATATTCCACGCCGTGTCAAAGCAATCAGAGATGTATTAACAGCTATTGATAACTCCATTGGCAGTTCAGGAGGGATCACAGAAGTAATAATAAGCGAACAACTTAGTAAAAGCTTGTACTTGCTTCTCGTGGGATCCTCTAGCCCCTACAGCAATGATGTTCTCATTATCACAAAAAGGAACAAATTGTACTAATCAAACTCCATTATGTACCCTTAAGGCACCATTTACTTACCTTTTTAAGTACATAACCAGCAGCTATTACTGCAAATATGACTAAGAATAAAATGAACAGCCCACTTTCCCAGCTGTTAGCTGTAACCTGCAATGTATGTTTGATTAAAAAAAGGTTATCCCCAAAACAAGGAATTAAATTATAAAGTAAGGTAATCACTGCTCAACTAAGAATCACATATCAATTACCCTCTCTGTAGAGAATAAAATTGTTCGCATCAGTTTTCCCTGACTTGTTTCAAATCCAGTCCTCAGAACAACAGCTATGCAGCCACCATCAGGGGTCTTCAGATGAAAGGTCTGAAATCCAGTAAAAGACTTAAAAGCATAAGTTTACAAGCCCTGAACATGTCTCCACAAAAAAAAAAAAAAAAAAAGTTTTAACATTAACTACCTTATCTGGAGTATGCTGCAAAATCTTAGTCCCACCAAATAAAACATGGCTCTTATCTCTCTTTATTGATAACATCTCCTCAATTCCTCTTCCCATGATTGAAACCTAAAAAAGTCGAGATATCATTATAAGCAGCATAAGGTGCCCTAGGTACATAGGAAGTATACATGAGAAAACATAGCTAAAAGAAGAAAAAAGAAAAAGAAATCATGATAAGTAATCACTAAATTAGAAACAAAATCAGCTATCCAAATATACAAAATATAGTAGAAAAAAGACACAATCTTCTCCAAAGTCCTTTCACGGTCCTCAAAACTTGCCATTCATTTTCCTCCATGATTATAAAACCAATGCCAAATATAAAATTGCCCGAGTCTCCATGTGCTTATGTCCCAGACAAACTCTGGTAGAGATGAAAATTCACAAGTCCTTATGCAGACAAACTTATTTTATTTTTCGAGAGAAATATGAGGGAGCAGGAGGGGCATTCCATAGCCCAGACAAACTCTGGTAGAGATGTAAATGCACATGTCCTCACGAATACAAACTTATTTTATATTTTAAGAAAAATGAGAGAGCAGGAGGGATCTCCACACCTGTCATCACCCACATGATGACATTTTGAACTTAACAAGATATTAAGAAAACAGAAAAGATATACTTATCAAAAAAAAAAAAAAAATACAGAAAAGATATAGGTGAACATGAAGTCAGTAATTACACAATAATATATTTTTTTTATCAATAATAATTACACAATATTAACAGCAATCAATTAGCTGTAACAACAATAGTGAAGAAAATTCACTCAGTATAGGATTACTATTAACAAACACAAACATAAAAGAATAAGGAGATATAGCCAAGCATAAAAATTACTTACAAAAAAAAAGGGAGATAGAGCCGAGCATAAGAAAGTCCAACAAATGTACAAGTTTGATTTTAGTCAACCAAAATTATCCAAAATACTATCAAACACAGTTCCTATTATAAAAACTGATATAATCTTCTTTTATTTTTTCTCCTTCTTCCTGTCTTTGAATGAAGAATCAGTTATTGACATTCTTATGAGTGGGGAAAGTAATTCATGTCTGCAATTATGCATCACCAAATAACCAAAGAAAAGTAGCCTAGTACAGATTATGATCACTCAAACTCATAAAACTGAAACTACACAACATTTCCTTTTAAAAAAATACTTCACCCCAACCTGCATAAGACATATTCACCTTAGAAGCCTCATATCAGATCGATCAGTGTATCAGATATCACACAAGTAAGCACAATAAAAAAAAGTATATCAGGAAAAGAGAACCACCTTCCATTGTGGGGTAGACTCGCCTGTGAGAATGGCCTCATTCACTATAGCACTTCCAGCTAATATAAGCATGTCTGCTGGTACTGACTTATCTTCTCCATTCTGACCAGAAGAACGCCCAATAGAGACAACATCCCCAGGCAATAGATCCGTTCCAGAGAGTTTAACCCACCTATAATTCAAAAAAATATTTAAAAATAAATAAAAAAATCCACAAATAAACAGAAACAGCTATTGAAAAAAATTTTAAAATAAAAAATAGAAGTTAAAGGAACCAGCTTAATTGACATAAAGATAACATACTTCCCACATCGATACACCATTAAGGTCTGGCTATCCACTCTAACACGTCTTAGCTCAGTTAAAGTCTTCAACCGACTTTTTGCCATTGTTGACTCAAACATAAACAGCATGAATAGGGTGAACAAACTGTAATACCAAAACTCATCCAAACACCAGAGACCCACGCAGAAGACCTACATGCAGAGCGAGCATAAAAAATAGCAAAAGAGTGAAGAACCAAACATAAATTGATAAAAAAAAACCTGAAATGAATGAGAGAGAGAGAGAGAGAGCACTGACTAGAGACAACCTGAAATACAAAAAAAGGTTCCATGCAGTGCTCTTTCAATAACTTCTGGAATGTAGGTTGCGGGTAATCAAATCTACAATGCCAACATTACGGAGCAGAATTAAATCAATAAAGCCAAGACCAGTCTCAGAAAGATTAGCTTCCAATAAAATGGAATGATTACCAAATAATGAGAAGCAAAATAAAAAATTTAATTAGAAGGTATCCACAAATCAATGATGCAAACAAAACAAATATTATCTCAAAAAGTTAATCGAAATATCATTAAAAGCGTAACAATCTCAAACAGTATATGGATACTATTGTTCAATTGGAGGTTACTCTCAATCAACATTAGTATCCAGATAGTAAAAGCTTATGATTATGTTAACTGGGATTTTTTGTTGTACAAGCTGAGAAGATGCAGGTTTAGGGGGAAGTGGTGCTCTTGGATAGCTCATTGTATCTCCTCAATGCGGTTTTCGATTTTGGTGAACGGCTCTTCTACAGGTTTCTTTAGCAATTCTCGAGGTTTGAGGCAAGGGATCCTCTTTCTCCTTTATTGTTTGTTATAGTGATGGAGGCACTAGGTAGTATGATTTCAACTGTTGTGAGTGGAAGTTTGTTGTCTGACTTCTTTGTGGGGATAAGGGTTGATATCTCTTATCTTTTATTCGCTGATGACACTTTGATTTTCTATGGGGATGACACAACTCATCTTTGCAATTTACGGGATTTGTTCTTGTTATTTGAAGCTGTGTTGGGTTTGAAGACGAACTTAGCCAAGTCAGGATTGGTCACAATGGGAAATGTCGATAATGTGGCTACGCTGGCTTGGATGTTGGGTTGTGGGGTTTCATCCTTGCCTATGAAATATCTTGGTCTTCCTTTGGGGGCTTCCTATAAGGCCAAGCATATTTGGGACGGTATTATAGAGAAGATATAAAGGCGGTTGGCTTGTTGGCTAGTTGGAAATGGTTGTATTTGTCTAAGGGTGTTCAGATAACCTTTATCAAGAGCACCCTTTCCAACTTACCTACGTACTTCATGTCCCTCTTTACCCACCCTTCGAGTGTTGCTAACCGTATTGAGAAGCTCCAATGTAATTTCTTATGCGGTGGGAGGGTTGGGGATTAGGAGCCTATTGAGGTTCAATCTTGCTTTCTTGGGTAAATGGCTTTGGCGTTATGGGCTTTAGAGAGAGGCATAGTAAAGAGTGGCAGTGGAATCTAAATATGGAAGTTCTTGGGGAGGGTGGTGTTCTAGTGAGCTTGTTGGGGCGTTTGGGGCAGCTTTATGGAAAAATATTAGAAGGGGTTGGGGAAAGTTCTATAGTCACACCAAATTGAAGTGGATGATGGTTCCAATGTTAGGTTTTGGCATGATCTTTGGTGTGAGGATATGGAGGATGACAAGCTGTGATAATATTTCCAACATGCAAACATGTTAATGGATCTCAAGGCAGCAAAGCTCAAGGTAGAAATCAGTTTTTAACACATATAAGTCAAGGTAGAACTAAGAACCAATAATCCCCAGAAACAGTAGGGGTGGGCATCAACCCGATTGGGTCTGAAATCCCACCCCTTTTGACTTCCGACCCAAATGAAGTCCAAACGGAGATTAACTTTTGAGCTGACCCAACCTCAGGAGGGTTTCTGAGCCAAACCGACATCAACATCCTCGGTTCAGAAGTTGGGTCAGGCATTGGTGCCCTCTATGGCCAGCATGACATAGGTGGAAGTGCCCTTGCCACCCGTATAGCAGATGGCCCAAGCATAGCTGCCCACGGCGAAGGTATCAGAGGTGATGGCAGAGATCTCCAAGCTGTGCTAGTCTTAGTGATCTCAGTGTTGTTCTCGACTAAGAAATGCCAGGGATGTGCAGTTCTCAATGATCTTTGGGATCAGATCTCTAGCTCTCAGGATGGAGATCTTTGGCTCTTTGCTTGGGGATGCTCATGAAGAGACTGAATCAACACACCGCATTGTGATCTCTGTGGTTTCTGCCAAAGGAGCACCAACTGCCAACTGGGAGAGGAAATGCCAAGGGTTGTTACAGGTTTTTTTTTTTTTTTTTTTTTTTTTTCTTATAAATTAAATATGGGTAGGAAACCTAACACATGTCGGGAGTCAAAAAATCTTCCAACTACTGAGCCAACATGTATTGAAAGCCCATTATTAGGGTCAAAATGCTCAGGGAGGGTCGGTAAAAGTGGGTATTTGCATAGTACTAAGAAACAGGCAATGGTTTATGACTGTGAGAATTCAGACAGTAATAAGAGAAATACCACAGCTATTGAGAAAGATTTATTCATCTAACATCTCCATTCAAGGTTATGAAGTAGAAATCAAACAACCACAAATATTCAAAAGATACAAACATAAGAGAAAAGGTCAAAATGGTAACTCACACATTCCGTCCCCATTTTTCAGTGGCAACAACAACTTTAGCATCAGAACCATGGCCAGTACTTTTGAGATAGTGTCCAATTGTTTCCTTGGTAGGGTAGGTAAGCTTGCAAAATGTCTCCTTCTCCTTAGAAAAGATGAAGCACTGCTTTCTGAAATCAAAGTAAATCTCTTCCAAATCCATTGCAGATGAAGAACTTGCTGGCTGTTCAATGGAAGGACTACATCGTCAAGCAAAGGAATTTCAAAACTAAAAACAAATATGCCAACAATATAAGCCAATAGCACTGGCAAAAATAAGAAGGAAAAAAAAAAAAAATTCTAAGCCAAAATATAAAGAAACAGATGGAACCTATTACCAATCTATCTATCTTACATATATAAACTCCTAACTCAAATGTTTATGTATAAGATGCCTGATTTGAATAATTAACTCCTAGTTTGAGTCTTCTTTGTTTGACATGATAAACCAAAGGGCACCAATTGCAGAAAACACAACATTTTGGTTTATGTGAACCTAAGTAAATGGAATCAAGGCTTTCTTGAGTCAAAAACTAGCATTTGTCTCTGCATGTATGCAAATATAAAGGTACTCTTAGTAGGACTTGCCTAGCATCTATAAGAACAAACCAGAGCAGAGCAGGATAAATACATGATGGAACCAGAAAAGAAGGATGCATTTATTTTTTCAAGAACAAATCCAATAACTCTCTCATCCAAGGTGTCATCATTGCTCATAAACTTCAACCTCCACCTCTTTTTGCAAATATTGGACGCATCCAATGATCCACTAGCCTAAGAGTATCATGTCAATCTGTTTCCAGAACAGTTCAACTACAACATTCTGCTAAGTGTCCTCAAGCTTTGAGCTTTGTTCTCCTAAAAATATAAAAGGTTACAAATTAAATCAAGAATGCTGCCACCACTTTTTGTCATTTCCTCTAATCCGAGGACCCACTACCATTGATCAATTAGAAAAGTGGCCTAGTGGAGAAGTGGAAAAAATCCGTGCACTGTATTTTATTATCCGACTTCCACAACTGGCTCAGATTATGCATTTTTTTTTACAGCACCAATGCATATCTATTATTCTCTCGTCATGCTTTCACATCAATATCACCCAACCAAACCTTTCTCCATAATTCAAACTCTAAGCATCTTATAGGTGCATTTATCAGATTTCTCCAGATAAATTAGAGCATAAATTTCAGAGGGTGTGGTGCACAGGACTGGGGTTTACTCTGCAGGGGTAGGTTTGAAGGGCCCTGCTTTGGAGAGTTTCCCCGACATAAAAAAAAAATATATATATATATATATATAGAGCATAAAATTACAGCTTGCTGATTTAAATTTCCGAGGGTGCGGTGCACGAGACCGGAGTTTACTTTGTAGGGGTAGGTCCGAAGGGTCCTACCTTGAAAAGGTTCCCCGACATAAAAAAAGAAAAAAAAAAAAGAAGGGTGAATTACTATTATCAACTTCACAAGATCCACTTATGCACAAACCTCACGTTTTATTTTAAAGAGTGTGCACAAAACTCAAAATGAGACCAATAAGTAGATAGAGAATGAAAGAAAGAAACGAACAGCCATGAGAAGTAACCACACCAAATAATGTCCCAATATGTTAATCTTTAGAACCCACCAGCCAGAGGTAAGCTATAAAGACTTATACCAGAAATAGTCCTTAAGAAGCAAAACAACCTGATTTAAGTATGCACTGCATCTCACAGACTAAAAGCCATAACTCCAATATTTCTTTACAATCAAGGAAAAAATATTTAAGAAGATAAACTGTAAATATAATGGACTTACTAATCTACGAAAACGAAGAGGCACTACTTCTTTAGAACCAGAAAATTTGGCTGGAGTAACCTTGCATGCATCAGCTTGGTGAATATCATTAACCTGCAAACAAATATAAGCCCCAATCACATCCCAAAATTATTCCAAGGAAAATCAGTGGCGAAAACTTGCATCGCTTCAACAAAAAGACAAAATCAAGAAACTGGAGCATTCCTTTGAAAACAAAGTTACTTATTACCATTATAAACGTTGAGAAAAGTGTCATTCAATTCACTTCCTTGAGTTCTTGAGTGTTTTATACACACACACACAAACAAAAACATAAAAACAGACATATTTTTATAAAATAAAGTATGTGTATAACATTCATTATTTATATGGTTCTTGATGAAGATGTGAGCATCGCATACCTTACTATATTGGACAAAGCACTTGAAATCGACGGACCAAGCCGTGAAAAGCCAGACCAGAATGTGAAGAGAAACAAGTCCACCGAAAACAATGGCAGCATCCCCAACGTCTATGCTAGGAACAATGGCTGTCAACCACAAAATATAAATAATGGCAAAGGGCAACACGTCCAATCGCCATGTCAAGTTCCTCTTCCTCAACAACTCAACTCTTTCCACCACTTTCCCTCCCACATGGAACCTCGACATCTCTCAACCTTCTATCCACAAATAAATGATTCGAGGTTAAGATGACAAAATTGTACTGTTTGGTGCCAAGAAAGTGCAGGAAAATAAAAATAAATAAATAAATTCACCGGTTGTTCATTGCATAATACACTGTAATTCACCATTTGGTTGCCAAGAAAGTTGAGGGAAAAAACACAATTCCAAATAATGGGTTGTTCTTTGTATATTACAATAGGCTAACAGAGAACTGCAAATGTCGTTGGTTGCCAAGAAAGTGAAAGAAAAGAAAAGAAATAAGAGTAGAGAAGTGCACTCAATTTTCCTTTGATACAACCAACCATTAAGGTTAGTTGAATAGAGTTTCTTTTCTTTTCCAATTGAGATTTCAACATAAAGACCCACTTTTCTTGTTTCACTAGGTTCATGCCCTTTGCTTTCTTTGCATACAAATCAGGTTTGGGCCAGCTTTTCGAGGAAACCTTAACTTACCGTTTTAATTTATGCGAAAATTACTACTGTCCATTTCTACAGTATTTTTTATTACGTTGGTACTCCATCATCATCATCCAATCTTCTCTCCTACCAAACGCAGCCTTAATAATCTTTTCCTCTATCCTCACACAAACACATCATTAATCTAAAAAATTTAAACCATTTCCAATCTCTGCCGCAAAGGCAATCCATAATATATTCTCAACCATTTGCTTTCCAGTATTAAAAACTAACAATACCACAAAACACAAACAATATTTAAGGTATTCGAAACGATAAATTCCTCGAGTACTCTCAGCAACCGAACAGAGAAATGGATAAAATTCAATTCAGACTATAAAGTAATAACACAAAAAGTAAATTTCGCAACAAAACAGAACGTCCAAACAAGGAAACCTAGAAACAAACCGACAGAGATCGTCGCGGGCGCTTGGAGGAGCTCGCAATCGGAGAAGCGAGACTGAGGTATCCAGAATCCCTAGATCGGACGGTTCTGGCTGTGAGTGAAGGACTTTTCTATAGTAGCTGAAGTTGCAAGAAAGGAATAGCCGATTCCTTCTGTCTTTCTTTCTTTGTAACTAATTTTTCTCACTTATTTCCTGTGCTCTTACGAACAAAATTTGGGTAAATATATGATAAATTTTTTTAGTAAACGCCGGATTTGAAATCACTTTTTTATTTTGGAAATTAAATGCTTTAATTTTTTTTAATTCTTTCCGAGGATTAATTATTTTTTTAGTACCTACGTTTATATATTTTTATTTTTTATACCTGGAGTTCAAATTCAATCACAAATGGTATCTAACTTACAAAAAAAGACTAACTTAATACTTTTATTAGGTTATGTTAGTCCAAACTAACGGAATATTACGTGTTCTAAAAAACCAAAAAATTAAAAGCTATATCCTAAAAACAAAATTTAAAATTATGGGATGGCCCGATCATCCCATTTTAGCCATTGGTTAGCCACTTCGAAGGCAAGTTTAGGGGTGGGCAAACCACCCTAATGGCCAAAAAAGGGTGACTAAAACCACCCCCAAAGACTGACTACTTCCAGAGGCCATAGTAAAGCCACCCCTTGTGGGGCCGGTCTGGGGGTGGTTTCGGCCACCCCTTTTTGGTCATTGGGGCTCTTGGGGTGGTTCAACCATACATGTTATTTTTATTTTTTTGACATATCCACACAAGGGATGGGGGAGAGAGAATTCGAAGTAGTAATCTCTGCTTCATTAGACTTAGTTTACAGCGGATTGAACTACCTCTTGAAGATTGCACATGTTATTTTTCTAAACAATAAACTTTGTCGGCAAATTCACAAAATTGTTTATTTGTAATAATTGAAAACTCAAGCATATAATTTTCAAAATTAAAAAGTGAGATAGTAGTTTCAAATCACGCATTTACCACGGAATTTATCATATATTTACCCATAAAGTTTTGTGGTTTGTTTAATTTTTTTTTTTAAATAAAAAAAAGAAGGTGAATGACGGAGCATGTGGTTACTTTTTCATCCAAACTGACGAAGTGGCTTTTTGCCAAAGTTTGATAGTTTGATTATCAAACTGTCATTTTTCTTTTAAAAAAATTATTATTAAATTTATAAGGTCTACATGAAGATTCAATAGTGAATATATATATGTTGAAAAATAAAATACTAAATTAATTGTGTGGTTTTTGGTCCTTTGGCAGGGCTGGAGAAGGATCCCCTCCGGTCGACTGGAGGGGATCCGGTCCTTTATAATGTAGGGGCATTATTGTTCAGAAATTTGTTTCTAGACAATAATGCCCCTACATTATAAAGGACCGGATCTTTTTGGACAATAATGCCCCTATATTATAAAGGACCGGATCCCCTCCGGTCCAAACGGACTAGAGAGGATCCTAGTCCGACAGGGCTGGCCTTTCCACTCAATATTTTTATTAGCACCCGAAAGTTAATGACCAATTCACCCTTGGCCTTGCTCAAAATTTATCGATTTAGTCGATTAATTTGGTGAGCAGTTTTTGCATCATTTCATAAAATTTTGCATTAATTCCAATCTCGTCTTCAAAACCATGCATGGCCAGTTGTAAAACTAGCTAGCAAACAAGTTGCATGCCGGCCACAAGAGTACTGAACAAAGCAGGCGATATATATAAAGCAGCAAAATGCTTAATTAGCCCAAAGAAAAAGTCGATCATGTTTCCATTGTGATGAAGCATTATTGGAAGATAATGAATTAAATTGCTCAAATATTTATCTAGCTCCCAAACAAGATGGTAATTAACCAAAAGGAAAATTATTTCCATCATGGCAAAGCAGGGCACTGGAAAAGAAACTACTGTCCAAACTCCAAAGTACGTATCTGGCTTTCAAGCGTCAAGGTAAATGCTTTTCATTCTTAGTTTAAACATGTTTAGTGGTGAATCTTACATCTTGGACATACTGATCTAAGTATGATACAAAGGCTGGTAAATGATGTGCTATTAGGCCTATTAGATCGATCTTAATGAGTTTCCAGTTTGCGAATCCTGCTTGGAGGGTAAAATGACCAAGAGCAAAAGGGTATTGGGACAACGATGCGTTTGAGTTAGTAAATACTAATGTGTGGTATTTTTTTTTTTTTTGAAAAATGTGTGTGGTATTACGAGTGTTCAAAACACAAGAGGTTATAAGTACTTCATTACTTTCATTGATGATTACTTTATATATGATTATGGATACCTACTGCGGCAAAAGTATGAAAGTACTCTTTAAAAGTTTTAAAGAGTTTCGGGCTGAAACTGAAAAACAATTTGGTAAATGCATAAAGGGCATTCGATCTAATCGAGGTGGCGAATACCTCTTTGGGGACTTTAAGGAGTACTTGGCAGAGGTTATGATTGCATCCCAGTTGATCACACTTACGGCTCCTAGTAAGATGGTGTGGCATAAAGAAGGAAGAAAAGTCTTTTAGACATGATAAGAGCTATAATATTGAGTTGTGCTACTATACGTACTAAAAAAATAATGACTATATTTTCACATATTTGATACAATTTGTTGGGTATATGATCAGAAAATGTTAATATGAAGGTCTAGATCGAGTAGTTTGAGATCGAAGGTCGATTAATTATCACATATACGCTAACATATATACTCCCATGCATGCATCAAGAATTATGCATAGATCTGCATAATATGGGCTTGGAGAATAGAGAAAGCAATTTTGACTGAATCCGAAACATACATTACTTAATAAAGCATACGTATACGTACAACTTACTGCCAAATAAAGGAATAAACCAAGAGAATCTCAGTCCAATTCGCATCGTCTGCTATAATGTAAAGACATCAAATGTTGTGTAGACCCATCATAAGAGTCTTCAAACGATTTAGTTGAATCTACAGATTCTAACAATCTAGGCAGCCAAACAGCATCTCTTACTTGCTTCAAGGTTTGTGTATGCAACAACTTCTGCCCCATGCATGATAGATCAATCTGTAACAAATAATTAAGCAATGAGCAAAAAAAAATCCAATTTGCAAATGATCTTAAAATATCAAGTGGGTCTCTCTTTTATAAGAAATGGAGCACAAATGAGCTTGGTAGATGAACAATTATCCTACAGCTTCCTCTGGGAGTCTTCTGTTGTCCATGAAAGAAGGAAATGCTGCAGTCATGCAAATATTGGAGTTGTGCAATAACATCCAGCAAAGGCAATCCTATTTATTATTTAGCATTTGATTTTGTTCCACTTGGTTATTTTCGACATCATATTATTGATCCCAACTGAACTATATATGCTGATGATCAATTGGCTTGTTTATTATGCTTAACACTTGGATTTCTCGGGTATGAATTCCTATGTACAAAAGAATCTGAATTATAGTTAGTTTCCTGGCCAGAATGGTTCACAAATAGCTCTACTGACATGAACAGATCACCAATGACGAGCAATATTAACCAGCTCTATCTATCCACTTTCTTTCAACGCGTCAAATTTCATTTTGTAAATATTAATGATGCATACATCATACATGCATGCATGATCTACATTTTCTCATGCCTTAAAAGATCTGTAGGACAACATTCTAAACTGGATAGAAAAATCAGTGAAGCATGGATCGATGAATAATGACAGAAGATGAAGGATAATTGATTTATCACTATTTGACAAGGATCTCACAAAGTAATAGATAGAATGGATACATAAGCCTTAAAGAAAAATCTATTGAACCCGAGAGCAAAAATGCAAAATCTAAATCACTCCATACTAATCGAGTTTCTAGCTAAACCACAAATAATTGAACAATTCTCGAGAAGTTAAATTATATAATAGGTACTTTTTGCCATTCAATGGGTATTTCCTTTTTTGGTATTTCAATGCAGTCATTTCTACTTCATTCCTGTCTTGATACTTATTTAAAGGGATCTGCACATCGATCTATATGTGCATTTTTATATGAAATTTGCTTTCCTGTATTGAAGGTAATACCAAAAATGCCATTGTACTGGAAACAACGTCAGAATCCAAAGCACTTGGTCCTTGACATGGCCTGCCACGTCTTCTTGGAGTTCATCATGTTCATCCTAATTGACATTTTTGCAAATTAAGGGCTTTCTTATTGCCTACTAATTTAATTATTTAATTAATATCATAACATAGCATGTAGGTTTCATCTATATTATTCGAATATAGATGAAACCTATCCTATATATATGCACTTATCCTATTTCTAATATGCAATTGATCAAATGAAGATATATTTTTTAAAAAAATAAAAAAATAAAAAAAAAATCCAATTCCAGTGTACGTCCACTACAACTCTATGTACAGCGTTGACAAATTCTTGTATAATACTTTACCCCAACTCATGTTCATGTAAAATCATTGACACTAAAGTCTCGCCAAGAATGAAAGTCATGCATCTAGTGCATGGATAGACCTCCCCGTGAAGATGACTTGGGTGAGCTTCAATAGGATTCTTATAGTACTCACCCAACAGAAAGACAGACAAATCAATAAAAGGCAACTTTAAATAAATGAATGATATATACCTTTATGCCTTTCCATATGATTCTTTTAATTCATCACAATTGAACTTTCTAAAAGTGCATAGTCAATATTGGATAAACAAAGAACTTAGTTAAACGAATCTTAGCTAAGAATCTATATTTTTTCATAAAGGAAATTCATTTGTTATTTCATCTCACTAGCTCTACTACCAAAGTAATTAAGCCTGCATGCATCAAGATCGAGCTGGCATGAACACACGTACGTATAACATCTAGTGCCACATCAGAAAGTGAACCGGCCTTGAAAATATGCCTAACAAAATGTTAGTAACATTTCTCGATAGTTTTTTGTATATATTCTCATAACAGCAACAAATGATACCCTCTTCAATCTTAAGACCGACAAAAATTACATGTAACATATACACCCAATGGTAATTTGTATGTGTAACATTTCTCAGTAGTTTTTCATTTATTCAAATAATTAATAGTAAGAAATGTAAGAAATGATGGCCTGCCTTTAAATAAGAAGACAGAAAGCATGAAGATGTAGTAGGGTGTGGGTGGCTAAAGCAAAAAAAGAAGGAAGATTGAAGTATGAGAAGGCTTGTCAAAGGACACCATTGATGTGACATTAAAAGTACTCCACATTGCCCATTCCTTCACCAAAACCCTAAAAACTCTTACTACATATCAAATGGCTAGATCCGGCCATCTGCATGGCGATCGATTACAGCACAGAGTCACAGACTACAACGACAAAAATAGCATTCACTCAATGAGAGAGTGCTTTAATTGTCACCTCACTAGCTAAAACAACAAATCACTTCCATGCATGCCTATTGCCTTGGCTGTAATTATCCTCAGTAATTATTAAATATCACAGAGAGAGAGAGAGAGAGAGAGAGAGAAATTACCTCAGCCTCGTTGGAGAGACCAAGCTTTCTAACCAGGTACTTTTTAACCATGAAAACCGTCACGTTCTCGTCCCTTTTTTATATTTCAAAACCAGCAAAAAGGAGGACGACACCAAAACCCAAAAAAGAAAAGTAACGTCAGCTTTTCTTTTCCCACTCATTTCACTGAACACCATCATTAGCTAAGAAGAAAAAATATGACAATGATATGATAATGTATGGATTCTAACGTGCACCACTTACTTCACTCTAATGTACGCCTTCGGTATTTGAGGGACCCCTTCCCCGTCCCTGCAGCTCCCACATATTATTCAATCACAACCCAATCACCAAAACACAACCAAATACCAAAAATATATAAACAATGATGAAAATATATATATATATATATATAAGAAGAACGGGTTCTGAGTGAGCTGATCGTGTTGAATTAATGAAACAACATATAAAAATAAAAATTTGGCTGGCAAGTTATAAGAAAGAGAAAGGAACACTTGAGTACATGAGATGGAAAAACTAACGTTAAAATGATGTCTTAAAAATGTACTTTTTAATCTAAACTAAAAAAAACGAAAGTTTGTATGAGAGTACTACTGATCCACCAGAAAGAAAGTCACCAGAAAACAACAAAAGAGGGAGGAAAAAGAAAGAAAAAAAAAAAAGAACCAAAAAAAAGAAAAAAGGGATGTGTAATGATGAACACAAGGAAAAGGTTTCTGATCGGTACACTCACCGGTTGGTTAAGGAGCGGAGGGTAAACCAGAAACCAGTGGAACGGGGTCTTGTTGTGGAGTAGTAGTCATGATGAGTATCATCGGGAACCGGCATTTGCCAGTCATGAAGGCCAAGAAAGGCACCACCTGAATCAACGTGCCATGGCCATGAAGGCATGCCATTATGATCATGATCATGATCATCGTAATGATGATGATAACGATCTGGCCACAACAGGCTGTGATAATTAAAACTAGACGGCGCCAGTACACGACCCACATGCCTGCAGACACCATCATCATCATCATTATCAAACCTTAAACCTAACCCTAACCCTAAACCTAACCCTAACTCCTGGTTGGTTTGCAAGGGTACTGAAGAGGAAAGAGGAACTGTAAGTACTGGGTCGTTTGATCTATGCTGATGATTTTCTTCTTCCACTTTCCTGCAAGCTGCTGTTCGAAACCCTAACCCTAACCCTAGCTCAAGCCAGTCTCCGCCTTGTTCATCTTCATCTTCAGCTTTAATTAGTTTGTAATCTTGGAGGGATTTGTGAGAAGGAGAAGAAGAAGAAGCCATTGAGGCGTGCATATAATAATAAGCAAGCTAGCTACTTTACAAAGCAATCTGTTTGGTAAAAGACGAAAGGGAAAGGGTTTGGTTTGGCTCTTTATGGAACTCATACTTTTCAACTGTTGATACCCAACCCATAACCCCCATACACACTCAAACTCATCTACTACATAACAAACAAACCCTATTTCCCTTCTTCTTTTTTCCCCTTTTTTTTCTTCTTTTTCTTTTTTTAAAAAAAAAACAATAATAAAGCAAAACAATTTTCCTTTCTATTTTCTTTTTGCCACTTTTGGGTCTCGGGATTGAAAACCCAAACACGGAATTATAGATAGAGAGGAGTCGCTCTTTTCCGAGGCACAACATAATGCTCTGCATCTGTTCCGTTTTCTGTTGTGTTCTTTCATTCATATTGTCTTTGCGTCCGAACAGTAGAAGAAGTAAGGATTTTGTTAGTTTCTACAGCCTACAGCTACACGCTACCCAACGACACACAGAGAGAGAGAGAGAGAGAGAGCAAATGATTTTGATGTACCTGTGTAATTTGTAAGCGTGTTGTTTGCTTTTTTTGTACGAATCAAGCTCTGCATCAATCTCATTGAAACACTATTTGCTCCTCTAGCTTTTGCTTTCCCAATTAATTCTCTATATCTCTCTCTCTCTCTCTCGAGGAGAGAAAGACTAGAGCCTAAAAAAGAGGATGGATGGACAGTTATATATATAGCTCGCACTCACAGGAAAAGGAAATGATGATATAGCTCGTGAAAATTAATTACCTTATTTTCTTTCTTCATTTTTTTTTTTCCTTTTAACAAAGATTATTTTTATTGTTTTCTTTTTCAAAACATGAAAATTAACAAATAACTTATAATATAAAACATTCAAAATTATTTTTATATTTATATCACTTTATGTTTCTAAAAAGGAGTTCACTCAGTTAAAAACAACTCTTCATAAAATGAAAATTATTTGTTCGAATTTTTCCTCCTCATCTTTCCTTATGCGGACATATCAAACAAAAAATACTTCATTAAAAAACCAACACCTTTCAAAAACATTAACAACCAAAGTCTTAGAATAGATGTATATAATACTAAAATTATTTGTCACCAAGAGGTAGCTCAATCAGCTGAAATTATGATTAATGAAGCGGATGTCACTAATTTGAATCTTCCTCCTTCTCTTGTGCAGACATGTCAAAAAAACAAAAAACTAAAAATACTTCTTTAGCTATTCGTGTTTGGATTCACCGTACAAATACTTTTTTAGTGACAAACAAGGGTAGACCCATGTGTTAGGGTGGGGGACAAATGTATTACTAATGAACTTTAGTCATAGAAGAATTATATATTTATAAGGAAAATGCTCGGATTAATTCTGCACCTTTTATTGTTTTAACCCTCATATAAATTCAGATGAAAGCCTATATTCAATGAAAATAAAGTATATATATGATTATTTTTTATTTTTTATTTTTTTAGATGTCCTCACACAAGGAGAGTAAAGAGAAAAAAAAAATCGAATTAATGACCTCTATTTCATAAGATATCATCTCCAACTAATTGAGTTACCTTTTAAAGATAAGTGTTACATGTACACATAACAGTTTGTATTTTAGCCGTTTTAATTAGCATTATGTGGAATATCATGTTAGTTTGTAAATATAATAAGTGTTATGTAGGCTATTACGTACATATATAATAGTTCACATACTTTTTAATAACTGATATAACAAGTTTCAAAGGTTATTGCAATATTAATTTGTAAAAAAAAAAAATTATAGTAAAAATATTCTTACCCGACAACACTAGTATACATATATGTTTATAATGATTTACTATATATATATTTATTTTATATTGCTGACATAACATATTTATAATTAACTTGTGCTCTCATAATTCATCACTTAATTAAGATCTTAATTAAGCATTTCAACATATATATGTTGTTATATTATAAATATGTGGAGTAGTAGTACTTTTTTTATAAAGACAAATATGATCGAGAATTTGATAAGAATATGTATGTAAAGGTAAATAAAACACGTTGAGCATGGGTCAATTCAGGGCATGCTGTGGAAGCATGACACATGGAAAAGGCTAAAATATGTGTGCTCATAGCCGTACGTAGGTCGGTCGCGTGTAATGTGAACTAATTACGAGACAGTCCACTGTGGTTGACAGAGATGCACAATTATGATCAGACGTGGAATGCCATTATTGCATATTTAAACTCCTATACGACTGTGCCGTCCCTCGGAGACCGAACGGATCTTCTTCCTTCCATTAATTCAAATACAAAAGAGTCAATTCTTTTTACTTTAAAGATAAAATTGTTCATACAAAAGTTAAATAACAATTTTATCCTTCAAAAACAATATTGAATCACCTCGTCTCCATTTCAAATGGAAAAAATCCATTTCACCTAAGGATTTGGCAGGAATGGCCGAGCGGTCACCATGCATTTTGGCATCTGGATAGAGTTTTTTTTTAAACTGGATTGAAAGAATTTTTTTAAATTCAGTCTGTAAAAATAACATGTATCTCTTTTTTTAATAACATGTGAAATGCACATTAGTTTTTAATATTATTTATTCAAACTTTAGAGAAATTTCTTCCAACTCAATTTGAAAAAAAACTCTGTTCGGCAGAAGTGGCAGTGCAGTACTACCTCACTATTTTGGCAGGTTAATAGGGATTTAGTGCTTCAATTATGTGTTGAATGCTAATGCATATACATGACTGAATATGATTCTCTTCAATTCATTTGAATTGGAAGATGTCTAGTTAGTTATAGTAGATTAATATTTTTGTATTTTTACTTTTTGATAAGACAAAATATCTTTTCATTATAACTAAATGGATATTATCTAGTTCAAATGAACCGAAGAAAATCATAATTCGCACATGACAACTCTCTAAAAGAATGTAATGACAACTCTATAATAAAATGTAAAAGTGGTAAAGCTAAATATTATCTTTTTAGACTAATGTGGGAGGCCATCACTTTTTTTTTTGGAATTCATATGAAAAAAGTGATTTGGGATGACAAAAAAGTAATTTTGCATTTATGCTTTTTACTTTTTTATCATTCCACATTACCTTTTTTTTTTTTTTTTTTTTATGAATTATGGAAAAAGTGGTGCTCTCAAGCATTATTCATCTTTTTATCCTAGTGAGTAGATATAGCTTTTAAAATTATTATTAAATTTATTATAGAATATTATTAAATTTTAATATAATGGTGATTTTGAGAGGATTAAAAAAAAAAATAGTATTACTTGGGTAAAAGACCGTGATTACACCCCATTCTTATTGATTTTATATTTAAAATTCAGTCCTTTTTTATATTCAGTATGGGAAATGGGAAAATTAAGGATTACATTATAGAACACAATAAGAAATATTCTTCCATCACGAATAAAACCAGGATATTCATTCATCCAAATTTTCTCCGTTGGTGTATGGAGTGCTCAATAGGTGTACCACCATATTTGCTTCTCTTCTTGTTTGCATCACAAGCCAAGATTGGAAGCTTTAATTTGCAAAACAATTTTGAAGTCTTTAATTAACTTACCATATCTCTGTCATAATTAGCCTTCCGATCCGTTTGAAAGCACAAACTATTTTCAGAGCATTACCTTCCATAATAACTTAAAGTTGGGTATATTATTACTAATAATTGATCATGTAACCATCTATAATTTACAAGCAAAATAAAATAAAGTTCAAAATTGAATTAAAATTAAAATTAATAGAAAGAGAAAGAGAGAGAGAGAAGGGTTAGGAATTTAAATTTTTTTACCGGATTCAAAATCTTAGCTAGGTTGGGCTTCTCTATTATTATTATTTTTTTTCTTTATGCAGTCTTTCATACATTCTTGATATGCTGACCTGACCGAGGGAAACCGACTCGAACCTTGTTTCGTCTTTTCGGCCCTTTTCATTACACTCTTTCTTACATGGTTTTTTTGCTTATTATAATTTTGAATATTTAATATTTTCTTTTTCCTCATGATGAGTACTTATGGGACCAGGATTTTTATTTTCCTTGGGAGTACTATTTTTTATCTTTGAACGATAATTCCCTCTAGATCTAGCAAAATCATTGTGTGGAGAGAGGGAGATAATTGGATGGGGATGTGGAAAAGGAAAAGCTAGGAGTGAGAGAAGTGGGTTGATTGAGAGAGACAGAGAAGAACAAAGGGTTGTTTGCTTGCACCATGGTTTGAACAAGGATGTCCAAAATCACCACATTAATCATCGTCAAAACAAATTAATTGTTTCATCATAACCTTGTTAGCCATATATAGCACCCATATATCTCTCCTTTTGGTTTCGTTTCAATGTTTAAAAGTCTTGCATTAAACAACGTACAATTTATAGCATCCGAACAATACTTTACGTGATCAAATAGAGAAGGTTTACTTGTAGTTTTATTTTATTTTATTTTTTTGTCTTATTATGGTTTGGTTAAAATCATGCATGCAATCTGTTTTTTAACTAGTTGATTAATTAAGAGATTAAAATTTGTGTAAATTTTAAGGAATAGAAATAGGAAACACAAATATTGTCTCTTCAATAAGACTAATATAAGTCCCCAAGAAGTAGTTCAATCGGCTGGGACCACGTTTAATAAAGTAGTGGTCACTAGTTCGAGTCCCTCCTCCTCCCTTTTGTGCGGACATGTCCAAAAAAAAAAAAGACTAATATAAGCAACGTAAGTCATAATCATATATGTTGTAAAACCATGAAATTAGGTAACGTAAGTAACAACCATGAACCATATATGTTGTAAAACCATGAAAGGTCATGATAGAATGTGAAATATATATTTAATTAAGAATTTAAAATCAATAGCAAAACATTATTTTATTGGTCATGTCTTGTCTTTTCTTTTCTTTTCTTTTTTTAAATGAGGAGCCATTTTTTTTGACATAACTATAAATGATAGCTCCTTAAGGTTAAGGAATGTTGAAGTCATTACTCTTGGTTAAGGTTACAAGTTTCTACAAGTTTCTGCCATGACTCTTGACAGTCCACTGTGCTTGACAGAGATGCACAATGATAAGACGTGGAAAGCCATTATTGCCAAGCCTATATCATTAACTCCGATATGTATGAAGATTTTTCTATTTCAATTGAAATACAAAAGAGTCGATTCTTTATATTTGAGAAATAAAATTATTTACATAAAGTAAAATAACAATTTTACCCTTCAAGATTCAAGAAGCAATGGGCCAACTCGGCTCCATTCAAATGAAAAGAATCAGTTTCACCTAGAGACTTGCCAAGAATGGCCGAGCGGCATTGGTCTGGAGAAGTAGCTATGCAATTACCTCACTATTTTGACAGGTTAATAAGGATTTAAGTGCTTCAATTATGTGTGGAAGGCTAATGCATGTACATGGCAACTCTCTAATAGAGTGTAAAAGTAGTAAGACCAATGCACAAGAGGGCATTACTTTCTTTTCCTTTTTTTGAGAATTCAAACTAAAAAAGTGATGTGGAAGGATAACAAAGTAATATATAATATATATTATATATTACTTTGTTATCCTTCCACATCACTTTTTTTTTGGATGAATTCTAAAAAAAGTGATGTGTTCGAACATTACTCATCTTCTTATCCTCCTAGAGTTGATATACCTTTTAAAGTTATTATTTGATCCGAGATGAATTATTATTAGTTTTAATCTAATGGTAATTTTAACATTTACATAAACTTTGGAAGAATAAAAAATAATATGTAGTATTACTCGTGTAAAAGACCATGTTTATACCAAGTAATACTACAAGTTTATCTTGTATCCCTTAAAAAATGATGTGACTCTTAAAATCATTATTTGGCTTATAATTGATAATTATTGAATTTTGATTAAGTTGTGATTTTAAAAACCACCTTATTTTTTGAGTGACATAAGAGTGACTTTAAAATTTGGAAAGAGAAAAATTACTCATTTATACCCCATTTTCATTGATTTTATATTTAAAATTTGGTGATTTTTTTTTTTTTATATATTCAATATGGGAAATGGAAAAATTAAAGATTATATCAAAAAACACAAAAAGGGTGGGCAACCTTAACAAAATCTCCTAAATAATCCAAATATATATTCAATATGGGAAAGGGAAAAAAAATTAAAGATTACATCAAAAAACACAAAAAGGGTGGGAACCTTATCAAAATCTCCTAAATAATCCAAATACAGTATTGCAAGTAAAGAACAACAGATAAGCAGAAATGATCGAGTCATGACCCGACACATTAAGAGAATAGGGGTATTGGCCACAAATGGTTGCTAGTAATGGCAAATCAAAGGGCTCCAGAAAAGACAAACTTTCCCAATTTTCCACTAACAATCCAAACAGAAGAAGAAGGTGAAGGCGGAGCAACAGAGATGCTGCCAGATGAAAATCTGGAGAGGGCTTGGTTGTTAACTTCAAAGTCTTAAAGGGGAAAATTAAGGTTACCCATTATAATGTATGTCATGTGAAAACATCTACAGAAGCATAAGATCTTAGCATATAATAAATGCATTATAACTTAATAAGTCAAATGGTTCTGGACCTTCTGGTTCCCTCCCACACCCACTTTTTTTTTTCTTTTTTTTTTTTTTTTTAATGCTTGAGACAATAATACATGGTATAGTTTGGTACAACATAAACGCAACAAAAGTAAAATAAGTGAATGTAATGATTTTCCCCAAAATCCTATACATCTCGGTCATCTATACATTAATTATCCATCGATCTCAAATCCAGAAAAAGGGAAAAATAGTAAGGGGTGAGCGAAATGCTAAGTAAGTAAATTCTCAACCAAGTTAAAACGGTTAGTTAATTTGGGGAATGACTTTGAACAACATAAGCAAGATCAATTTGACGTGGAAATAAATCTTAAACTTTCCCACTAACTTAAAAACATGTCCTTAATTGTAACTTTTATATATAATCTGGTTTCTAAACAAGTATTTGTATGTCAATTACCTCAACCTGGACCTGGCCATGATATTATTAATTGCATGCATAAATAACATTAGTGAGTTCAAAAAATATATATAATAGAAATTCTATAACAATATTAATTGCTTGTGGTTATATTAGTATATATTGATCTCAACGTATCTATTTAGAGTTCAAGTGAAAAGTAAAATATAACATAAATTACTATAATTTATAAATTACCCAACACCTTAATTTGGGATTACCTGACATGATGTAAAATACTAGTTTTGACGACTTTTTGTCCAAAACACGAAAATTACAAGATTTATGCATTGGTATTAGTATTAGCGAGTACTTGTTACGTACCTTTGAGCAAAGCCAAAAAAGAAAAAGAAAAAGAAAAAAGAAAAAAAAGAGTTATTCTATAGATTTTTGGTTTTTGTTTTTCTTGAGAAATCTTTTATATTCATTTATTAAAAGATCAAGAGTATAAAGCCCTTACATCAGAAAGCATAGAGCTCTGATAAATTATAGCCAAAGCTATGAGGTTACAGCATCATAAAGACAAACATAAAAATCTTACAATCAAGTCCTATCTATGGCTTCAACATCTACAAACCCATGTCTAATCCAGGCATATCTGTTCTAAACTTTAGTTATAGAACAGATCTAATCCAGGCAAACTCAATCTAATACATTTGTAGCCCATATTCCCAACTTTTATTTTTCCGACCATAAGAGCAAATCCCTTACACCGAAACTAATCATCTTCAACTCAATGGCCAGGATAAAAACTTCACCCATGAAAGCAGATTTAAGAAGAAGTCAAACCCTTATTTAAAAAAAAAAAAAAACCAGCAAATAGCTACAACAGTCGAGGAGAGGGAGGCGAAGCGCATTGGCTGGGAGCACGATTGGCCAACGCGTGGCTGAATGAAACTAGGTGAGGAGACTATATCTAAATTTGAAAAATAGGCCAACCGATTTCAGAGAGGCGAAGAGCGGCTCAACACGGTGGAGGCAGCACAACATAAGCAAAGGGATGGCCGAAGCAAATAGACTTGTAAGAAAAAAAAAATAATAAAAAAATGAAGGAAGGAAGGGAAAAAACAAGAAGGGGGAGGGGAGAGGAGGGAAAGAGCTTCCTCCTCCCCATAGGTCTGATTTTTTCTCTCTAGGAAAAAAACCTAGGGCCAGGCCGGTCGGCTGGTTCTTCTATAGATTTGTACCATAACTCTTGGTTAGCTCCATCTCATATTGCAAATGTCTCATATTTATAGGAGAATCGGGTAGGAGAAGATAAATGATGATTTGATTACAATCTATCCTAGAAGGAAATATTCTATAAGGAATATAAACCTAATATGGAATCATGCATATTGTATATCTAACACTAGATATCTAATAGGAACAATTGAAAATTTTTGGTCCTCAAAGTAAAGATTGTTGGATTCTGTCTCAAATTCATTGTTAATTTTTGTTTTTTCCCACGATTCTAGGATTTGCAGTGAACANACCATAACTCTTGGTTAGCTCCATCTCATATTGCAAACGTCTCATATTTATAGGAGAATCGGGGTAGGTGAAGATAAATGACGATTTGATTACAATCTATCCTAGAAGGAAATATTCTATAAGGAATATAAACCTAATATGGAATCATGCATATTGTATATCTAACACTAGATATCTAATAGGAACAATTGAAAATTTTTGGTCCTCAAAGTAAAGATTGTTGGATTCTGTCTCAAATTCATTGTTAATTTTTGTTTTTTCCCACGATTCTAGGATTTGCAGTGAACAATACCAGTATTATGATTCTTATTTAACAAAGAATATGAAATAATTGATCTTCATGACCACTCTAAAATTTCTAAGCAAAATAAAATTAAATTAAAAGTAATAGAGAGAGAGAGAGAGAGAGAGAGAATGGGTTAGGAATTTGTACTTACTTCAAAATCTTAGGGCTCCTGCAATTTTTTCTCCAAGCATTCTTTGCGATATCGGTTATATTCCAACCTGACCTTCATACTCCTACCCGAATTTATCAGCCTTTTTCTGGCCTGGTTTTCACACTTTTTTTTACATGTTCTATGAGCTTCTTTTTACTTTTGAAATACGACTTCGTTCTGTTTTATTAGGAGTAGTATTTATTGAACCAGGAGTTGGTTTAATATTCTTGGGAGTATTTTGTCTATTTGAACGATTTGGTAATTTAGATCTAGCATCATTATATGGAGAAAGAGAGATAGTTGGAGGGAACGGCAGAAAAGGAGTGAGAGAGGGGGGATATCGATGATTGGGAGAGAGATAGAAAGATGAAGGATTGTCTGCTTGGATCACAGCTTGAACAAACATGGCCAACACCACCACCATCATTAAAACAAGTCTTTTCATAACACCCATCTCTCCTTCCAATTCTTTTTGTTGTTTGGAAGTCTTGTATTAAACTACAATTTATACCTCCCAACAACAATTTATGTGGCCAAATGCAAATAGACAAGTTTTACTTTTTGTCTTTTGATTTTGTGTTAGATTTATGCAATTAATTTTTCAACTAGTTGATCAAGATTCAAGGGGTAATGTTACGATCAATGAGCATGAAAAGATAAATTCTAATCGAAAATGCAAAAGTTGTCTTTTCAATAAAAATAATATACATTAACACATTGAGCAAGAGGTACCGTTACAACCAATGAGCATGAAAATATAAGTTCTAATAAAAAATACAAAAATTGTCTCTTCAATAAGAATAATATTTTTTTTCTAAACAAAAAATATATATATATATTATTCTTATCGAAGAGACAATAAGAATGAGAATAATATATATATAAGAACATATCGAGCAACTGCTCGTAAATCGCACCCATGTTGTAAAAACATGAACACAATAGAATAGTTAAAAGTCAAAGAGTAATAGATATTTAAGAATTTGAATCAATACCAAGGCTTTTTACTGGTCATGCCATAACAAGGAGACATTCTTTCGACAGAAATATGATAGCTCCTTACATAAATGACGGTTGAAGCCATAACTCTTAGTTAAAACTACAAGTTTCTACAATTATTTAGTACTTTATAATAATTGTCTTTTTAAAAAAAATATATATAAAGTCTTATTGAAAGGTCAAAACCCACAATTTATAGCCCTGGACAACAAAATTTAGGTGGCCGAATAGAGAAGTTTTACTTTTTTACCTTTTTACTTTTTGTTTTGTTTTGTTTTTTTGTTTTTGTGTCTTTTGATTTTGTGTTAATATATATGCAATTAATTTTTCAACTAGTTGATCAAGGGGTAACGTTACAACCAATGAGTATGAAAAGATAAATTCTAATAGAAAATGCAAAATTGTCCCTTCAATAAGAATAATATACAAGGGATAACAATACAACCAATGAGTGAAAACATAAATTCTAATAAAAAATGCAAAAGTTGTCTCCTCAATAAGAATAATATACTGATTAAAAAAGAAAAAGAAAAAGAATAATATACAAGAGCACAACGAGCAACATAAATCGCAACCATTTTTTTATTAATTTTTTTTTTAAAAAAAATTTATTAATGTATGATGCTTCTTATTACAGCATAGCAAAATCTTAGTTGATGTTTACCACATAAGACTACTTGTGCTTCAATTTCCCCGTTATTCCCTAATCAATCTTATGGGTTCAATTTCCACTAAAATATCACTTCGTGTAAGATAAACTTTCCGTAGAATATCCTTGCAATAGCTTTATCTTTATTTGACCAACCAAGAAAATTTGTTGGAGAGTTTAAAAAAAATAAAAATAATCAAATGCCATTTATTATCAATGAACGCACCTTTAGATGTACTAGAAGAATAAAATGATATAAATAAAATGGTGACACATAATTCAGCTAAAAATATTACAAGATGAATTTCCATAATTTCAAACCAAGTTTTAAAGTTTTTTTCCTAGAATGTGATAACATTTTTTTTTATCTTTTTTTTTTTTAAAAAAAAAAAAAAGTTTTCTTGACATCATAATTGCAAAGGCCATGGCGGCTTTGTGGGGGGCTGCAAAAGGTGGACTTAGAAGATTGTTAAGTTTTAGCAAGTGGTTAGTCCTTTAATTCTCCTAAGTGTTTGGCATGAAAAAAGAAAGTATTTAGAGGTTTTTGTGAAGTTTCGTCAAGAAGCCGTCCAAAGGTCGTCATAATGGTATCAAATCTAGAAGAACGATGCTCTCGGCATGGATTCGTTAGATAGTTGTCATGGCGGTAGTGCATCTAGAAGAACGAAAGCTCTTGGCATACTTCCGTCCGATAACTGTCAGAAGTTATAGCTCAGAAATGTCTCAGCCTATCTTCATCAGAAAATCGTCTTGACATCACCTGCCAAATCTACCAAATGTCAGGAAGTTAGCAATGAAACCCCAACTTCTTTCACGATGGAATTCTACCGTCATGACACTGCGAGAAATTCTGGACGATAAAAATCAAATCTTTCTCTTGTTTTCACTTCTTTAACATGGTCATAACAAAACATGTCAGCAAGACTTTCTATTCTAATTTCCTTAACCACCTTATCACATGGTTGATTTTAAGATGATATGAAAGAAATATGGACAAAATATTGAGACCAATCATTTCTCTTATAGAATTCACTAATAAGTATAAGACCAGATAACAAGAATAAATGAAAGAATCCAGGGTGCATAATAAATCTATAGTAGCAACAATACAGAAGTATACCGAAATCAGAAAGATAGCCCTCACTGCAAAAAACATTCAACTTTTAGGGGTTTCAAACTTCATGGAATGCAAACAGCACATTCCATTTGCAAAACCTGGAGAAACTACATTACTTAATGCTCAAGTAGATCAGGATGTATAACACAATGCATTTAAGCGCACATTCAGATGATAGAAAGTGAAACCCAAGCCTGATCCTTGAATTCCATATTATCAATCATGTAAGATAACCCTTCCACCTGGTTCACACAAAGCTACTCATATTTAATGGCAAGACTATTAATCTTCCAATTAAAATACATATTTTTATATCCATATAAATATTTAGAGACCATGCATGCATACAAATGCAGATAAGTCCAGGTAAACAAACAGAGAGAGAGAGAGAGAGAGAGAGACATTCAATGCTTAGGCAGATCAGGATGACTAACGCAATTCAAAGAAACATCCTATGTTTGCTCAGATTCAGGAACAGGGTGTCAGGTGCAAGCATCAGGTGTGTCTCTAGGAGTTTGACTACCCTAGCGTTTGAACTTAGGATCCATGTGGTACATATATGCACTAAATAATCGAATCTAGCTATCTATATCGATTATAAACATCTAGCTATCTGTATCTACTATAGGAAGTAAATAATATGGTTGCTAAAACTGAAGTTAAAACAAGATAATAACATGGAAATCATTGTAATGAAGCATAAGAAAAAGGAAGACCAAGGGCAAACCCTTCAAAAAACAATATAAATATACATGTTTGAGCAAATGTTTCCCAGAGAGTTTGAGGCAGTAGAAGGTCCAAAAGGTTATCATATTGATGTAGGGCAGTACGACCCTGTTAGAGTACGAGGGAAAAGTTCTTCCAGTTGTCTTATTTTGCTACTAAATTGATAACCAGGAGGTAAAGGCTGGGCAATTAAAGCAGGATTTGGAAGCAGTTTTCAAGGATTAGTGGCTATGGAGCAAGCACCACGTTCTGGTGAGGCACTATAGAATGCACAGATTCTGGAATCCAATGGCAGATTCTGGAATCTAATGGTGTTAGTGCTCAATAAAGTAAACATCAGAGGAAGAGGTTCAGGTCTGGCAGCTTTCAGGAAGTTCTTCCAACTATCTCGCTTGGCTCCTTATTCAGTTGACAACGAGGAGAGAAAAGCTAGGTAGAGCAGTATCTGGATGCTAGTTGTCAAGAATTAGTGGCTATGAAGCTAGCACACACTTTTTCAGAGATAGTGCAGCGCATGCATATTTTGGAACCTAATGGTGTTAGTGCACAAGATAGTAAAGATCAGAAGAAGGGGTTCCGGTTTGGCAACTTTCAGAAAGGATAGGGAATGTACAGGCCCAGAAGGGACAAGCTCTACTGAATTAGATGCTAGAGTATCATAACAGAAGATAATGGGGGGCTTGCCAAAGCTGCGACAAGACTATGGTGGAAGTCTTATTATAACAAGACTAGGGCATGTTTCAGATGTGGGCAAATTAGCCATAAGATTAGGACTTTTCAAGTATGCAGGCTGAATACCTTACAATGGGCATGGGGTCCAGATCAAAGATCCAGGAATATATCTTTGCTATAACCGAGCAGAATGCTCAAGCATCCAAGTGGTGACAAGTACCCTTCATTTGTTTTCTCATTTAGCAGGAGTTTTCATTGATTCTGATTCTACCTACTTGTTTGTGCCATATGTGTAAGCCAAACATGTGATCTATGATCATCACATGCCTAGATTCATGGTATTGATGAGAGTCGTAACATACACATACACACAGAGATTGTTCAACAAGAAAACATAAGTACATTTAAAATCTTAAGCAGTGACCGTCACTGACCAACATGAAGCAATAGCAGCCATTGTTTATTCCTCGTATCACTAAGATAACAATCAATGTAATTACCAGTTTCAAATAGTGTATCAGGTGCAACTTGTACTATATTCGGCAATCTACAGTTCGAACTAGACACTAACAAGTCAAATAACAGCATCTTATTGAGATCAGAAATGTTTAACGACAGTTATGGGAAGAATGTTTAAAATATGAGGGAAACTGCACTTATCAAGATACGTAGTGGTTCTTATAGGATAAATGTTATACCTAGAAGGTGTGGCAGGGGAAGGAAGGATCTTTTTTGCATTAGTATATCACCCTGGAAATATAATCCCCACCATAAGCCAGTCAATCAATACCTTTCAGGCATGCAGAATTAATTATTTCTGGCTCCTTTACATGAATCAATGGAAGGCCTTTTGTTTGCCCAAAAACCAAAGAAAGTGAATAGATAACTTAAAGAAAAAGTGGGTGCAAAGAGCGAGCAAGCGAGAGAAGACACAGGAAATTTATTTACAATTTTTTTTTTTTTTTTGATAATGAGGAACCCCTCCAAGGCAGGGCCCGTGTAAAGCGCCCCCTCCACATGGATCGGGTAATACTCTGGCTTCGCTGTTGGGCTGGCCCCCAAGAATTGTTTGCACCCAAGGGGATTCGAACCTAAGACCTCATGAGCTTCACCAAAACCAATATAGTCAAATGCAAAAGTTGCCCCCAAGGCACTAGGTCCCTTGATGGCCTGAGATGGTAGGCACCAGAATGGTGCTCGCCTGAGTGAAACGAGATACCAATGCCTAAGAAAGTTGTTAAATATGTAGGAAACTAGGAATATATATAATGTATAATACACTGTAACAAAATAAGTATGTTCATTATCATCTTCATCGTCTCATAATCAAAACTAATTGTAAAAAATGGAAACAGGATTAACAAAAAAGGAAATCCTTAGGAATAACTATGATAAAACTTACACATCATCAGTCAACCTACACATAAAGCCATTATAAAAACTTACACATAACATTCATACACTTAAAACTTGAAACTAGAGGATAAAAACAGGTAGTCAATGAAAAAAATGGATTAATCACAATAAAGCTTCGTGCTGCCAAAGCTTACCACCAAAAGGGCCAAAAGACACGGCATAGTAGCTTCAAGTAAAAGTAAAACCATCTAGGGAATAAACCACACTTGACAGCGTACACCATATGGAACCAAAAACTCGTTCTTGCTAATAAATATTTGCCCCAACAAAAAAAAGAGGGGTAAAAATTTCAATCCAAGAATCACAAATAAAGGCATTGTAGTTCTCTTGTAAAATCCAGTTGATCATAAATTTGAGAAATGATGAAGATTTCAACAACTTAGAAAAGGTGATAGCCACCAATCATCAAGATCAGTTATCCTAATCATAATTTCTTTCCCTTAATAAGCTGTATTAGCACCTTCCTTTCCTTAGTCCTTACTATGTTAGGATTCCTATATGTTAGAACATATTCAGAATATAATATGTTAGGATTCCTTATTACTCCAGGAAACCCTAGATTTTCCTCTATAAAATCAGTGTAGATGCCATATGGCTACTAACCGAACAATAATTCAGTCAACTGATTTCTGCAATTTGTGGAGGTCGACCCCTAGAACTCTAGAAGTGCTCAAATCTCTCCCTCTTTCTATTTGCTTTTGATTTTCTTCTGATTTCGTTTGCATAACAAAGTCCCAGTCAAAAAATAAGCCAAACCAAGTGAACTACGAAAATAAAATAGAAGACATAATATTTAGCAAGAAATAAATAATTGGACTTACAAATTTTGAAGGAATTGTAAACCGAACCATCTGAAATTGAACATTTATACCAACCCATGATTTACAACATTTTTGCGTGAATGATCAAAAATCAACCTTTCCCCTAAGTGCCACTCCTCCTCCTCTGGGGGGGGCCCATAAAAAGAAAACGAAAACAGAAAAAAACAAAAACAAAATCAAAAAGCTAGGCCCATAAAAGGAACGAACACAGGATTTCGAGTTGCCTAAAAGCACAGAGAAACATGCCCTGGGGTTCTCAAAAAACCGTTGAATACAAACAAATTAAATAGACCCAAAAAAAAAGAAAAAGAAAAAAGAAAAAAACCAAATCTTGGAAATTCAGGAAAACAAGAAACGAGTCCCAGAAAGCAGCAGGGAAGCGTGGAATTCAAGGACTTGACAGAAAGAAAAAAGGATTCAGGATCATTGCACGCAAAAATGATGAGAATCAAATGGGTTTGAAGCCAAATTCTTCGACTCTCCTCTCCAACTGGTTTGCCAAAAAACGAAGTATAAAGAACCAAAAAAAAAACAGAGAGGGAAGATTAAGAAGAATAAGTCCTAAGTCAAGAACTTCTATTTTTGTGACCGTTGGAAAGTGGAGAGAGCGAGGCTGCGAGAGAGAAGGGTGCAATTGTTTTGGTGCACTGTGCTTTTAACGGCTCCTATCTTGCCGCGTCCCCATATATCGACCTATAATCTATCTGTCTCTGAGGTATCTCAGATCTAACCTGGATTCGGGGAAGAACTTTCCTGTTTCGCACATTTCTCTTAACAACCCACGTTGACCTTGTTTTCCATCACCATATTAACTTTAAGAGCAATGATTTTGACATCTATTATTTTTATTATGAGTACTTAATTTTTTTATTTTATTGTATTCATTCATTTATTATAAAATAGTTAAAAGATGGATAATAATATAATAAATTATATATCAAAATTTAATAACGATTCATCGTAAATTTAACGATGATTTTAAAAAAAGGTTTATTAGGAGTTCTCCTTTGTAATTTTTTTTTTACGTTCTCTCAGTTTTACGTAGAATATAATTTAAGAAAAAATAAAATTGTTGTACCTTTTTTTGCCAACAGATTAATTTTTATGAGTTAATATTTAGGTTCTAATGCTTTAAAACTTGTTTTTGGATTCAAAACTAAAACGTAATGGTGGAAGGTTAATCCTTTAGAGATGGTATAACCCAAAATGTGTTTGATCATCCTAAATTTAGTGCTAATGCCTCAAATTTGGTGCTAATACCTCAAATTTGGTGCTAATGCCTCAAATTTGATGCTAATGCCTAAAAAAACCTGTGGTGGAAGCCACTACAATTTTATTTTTTCTTAAATCATGTTTTACGTAAGACTGAGAGAACGCTAAGAGAACACTATGGGAAGAACTCTTAGCATTTTCCTTTTAAAAATTATATTAAGTTTGGAAGGTTAAAAAAATAGCATATAGAATTACTGTTATTTTGCTTTATTGACATGGTAAGCCGATCCAAGTTTCGATCAGTTTGTCAAGTCAGTTTAATGGGATAGTTGAATGACAGTGGTGTGGTATATATCATTAAGAGATAGCTTACCCTTCTCTAGGACAACCTTGTTAATCCATTGGCAGTTAGTAAATAGAGTAATACTACATACTACATTCTCACGCCACCCTTGTTTCATTGGATTGATGTGGCAGTGCCTATCAATTCAACAAGATGGGTTAGTATGTAGCTTTATGAGATACAACTTTCAAAATAAAGTTTTCCCCTTCTAATTCATGTGAGAATAAAACATGCATATAAAAATTACATTCTTTTTGAATACATGCTAGTTTTTTTTTTTTTTTTTGTAAAAGCTGTTGCTCCAACATTCATTCAGCAAAGAGATTACAGAGGAGCATACTAGAAACTCAAACCGAATAGATCTCAAACAGGAATGAGATCATAAAGGGAAGAAAAAGAAAAAGATGCGAATGCCAGTTAAGAAACCCCAACCCGCGGCGCATATTGATGGACATGGTCATCTTGAGTACAAAGACTCTTTTGAAACATCTAAACAAGCTTCCTAAGAAGCTATGGAGGTTTAGATGCAAAGTAACTGTAAAAAATAATTTCCAAACATAAACCAAAAAGAAAAGAAAAAAAGATCAACTCCAAAGAGTCCCATCCAGTTCAGGTTAACTAGTACACAGCATAAGAACATAGAGAAAATTACATAAAATAACAGTAAAGACTCAAAAAACAGCGGCAGCACAGGCGGAGGAGGTCGTCGGTGGAGATCAACCCGGTGCGTGGGGCATACGCACCAGCGATTGAGATCCACACACAGGAGCGTGTGATCCACGCGTCGGCGCGTGGCCATTAGAATGAGGCACAGAGCAGGGCGCTGGGAAGCTGGAACATCGGTGGTGTTGGAGGAGGGGCGCGTTTCGACGGGAGGCTGATGGGGAGGAGTAGATCGGGCTTTGAAAGCGACGAACTTCAAGTCTCCAAAAAACCGGCCAGTGGTACTTCGAAGGTGACGATCCGCGACGCTGAGATGGCTGGAAAGGAGGGGATGATGCAGCTGTTGTTTCTTGAGGGTCGGGGATAAACCGTCAAAGACGGGAGATAGATCTAGAGCAAGCTTTAGAGAGAAAGGAGTTTTCTCATGAAGAGAAAACCTCAAAAGGAAGAGAAAAACATACAGCAGGGGGGGTGGAGGGGGAGGAGGAGGAGGGAAACCAGAAGGTTTTCCCTCCTCCCCAAGCTTGCTCGGTTGAGGAGATTTCAGAGAGAAAAGAGAGGTTTCAAAGCTTTCTTGTAACTTGAATACATGCTAGTTAAATGCATATGAAGTTGTGAACTGCATTGTAAAAACACATTTTATGGAAAACTATGTCCTTCTTTTGATTAGGTTGAAAAAAAAAAAAAAAAACCTTAATTTATTAAATTAGCATGTGTATATAATCTTCACTTAGATCTTTAACAAGATTAATAGAACATTTGATTATATTTGAACACATGACAACTTAATGCATGTGAAATAAAAAAATACGTGTAAAATGCATTGTACATGCCTTTAAAGGAAAACTTTGTTCTTCTTTAAATTAGGTTGGAAGAAGAAAAAGAAAAAAGTTCAACACATCCTAGCTATGTGATTATCATGTGCATTTTTAACATTCCTTTATGCTCTTTTATCCCTATAAGGCTGTACCACAAATTTCTCTCTCGACGACCACCTGTCTCTCCCCTTATCTATTTACATTGGACTTGTTTTATTTTGTGTTTTGTTTTTTTGTTTGTTGTGAATGACTTGTTCTGTGTTTTTGGTATGTTGGCATAAATTTGGATAAAACCTTGATAAAGGCATGAGATTGCCAAATGCCAAATGCCAACCCAACAAACGTACAAAAAGTGGTCAAAAAGTGGGATGGAGATAGGGAGGCAATAAGCATATGAGAGGGTATTTAGCCCCACTTGAAGCACACGTGTTCGAATAGTTCGAGTAGTTGTTTGAGCTCTTTGCTCCTGTAGATGGAATTCAAATGTCTTTTCACATGAATCATTCTGTGATATTGACGGTTCATTGCACCCAAATGGACCCAAGAAATCGGAAAAAAAAGGAAAAGAACCAATAGAGATTTCAAGCAATTTTGTTACAACAAATATGACAGAGAGTCCGTTATAAGGTCCACTTTTCAAAGTAATTCTAAGCAATTTGCTTGATCACTTATTGGAACAAATAGGCTTCGTAATAATTCATACAACAAATTACTAAAACTCCGAATGCGTTAAAATTAAGCATTTTTCCAATCTACCATTCCACACGTCCATGTTTGATTATTAGTTTATGCGGCATTCACAAGTCTCTTTTTATTTTTTTCTATCATGCGGACTGATCGACATGATTAAACAAAGTGTTTGATTTGCTCAAATTATTGTGTTTCCCGTGAGCACAAGCAAAGCCTCTGGTGCTCGACAATCTTGGACTCTCATTAAGAGAATCCGCACGCCTATATTTTTTATAGTTGTAGGCCTACTTTAATATATATATATATATATACACATATTGTCCATGTGGTTGGTCTTAAAAGTACCTTAAAAGATTTTTGAAATTTTCAATCCGTTTAAGCCGGTTTCTTCCGTTCACTAACTTAATAAAAATAGTTGCACGCTAATTGTGTAGTTAGTAACTTCGAACAACTGCTCAACATCAGTTATTCAAGTTATAGATTACTGTCAAACGAAGAGCAGTGGTGTCGACAATACTCGTTGAAATAATGACACGTGATATAATGTGAATTATCAATCAATTTATGAAAAATATATAAAACGATTTTAAAATTTAAACATGCTAACGATATGTTTATGTTCTAAGCCAATGTTTTGCAATCCAAAAATAAGCTGGAGGTCTTTTTCACCATAAATTCTATTTCTCATTCCATTAAAGTCCATTGAGTAATGGGAATAGGACCCAACTGTGGGAAAATTTGCTGGAAATCATGTGGGTTGAAAATGGTCCGGGTCATGTCAATTAAATACGATCTCTTTATTACATGGGTTGTGTGAATTGTTTTACCTGTTTATTTAAATGAATTGTATTGTGATGAATTGTTTAATTGAATGAGTTAAATTAATATTGACTCATAATCATATACTAAGAGCTCTAAATTATGGACTATGGAGTGTAAATTAAGCGGGTTTATATTTGATTACCCGACCCGCATTGCTGGCGAAACTACTGACAGACAAACTGGAACCTGCATTATAAAATTTACGAAAAGTGAAAGGATAATATGACATGATTGACATGGAAGAAAACAGCAACAGCCACGCTCCAATGGGGGAAGTGAATGACAAACTCAGATCAAGTGATCATGAACAACAAAGCTGTGGCGAAGTTGACATAAATTAATTTTTAAATAAAGATACACATAAATTATTTGACGGTCAAGATTTAATGATATTGTATTTAATAGTTTAAATAATGACATGATAAATATGTTAACATGTCATTCGAAATATATTTACATTGCTAGATGAGTAGATGTAATAGTATTATATCCTAATTATAAAATGACTTATATCCATTTTTGAGTTAGAAAGAAAAGACCCTTGTTTGCGGTTAATATTAAACTCTGAAAGGTCTAGAGTTCGTTGGCTCGTTTATTAGGGCCTTTTGGTTATTTTTCAGTCCTCTGATGAGTCAATTCATCTTCGCACAAGTCACACACCAGGCTTAGAGGCTTATCGGACTATTCCGATAGGTACTATGATGCCAAAGTTAGTTAGACAATGGTGGAGAGGGATTTACAGTGAGCCCGAGCCCTATTGTTTGAGCGATGTTTATTGAAAAACAGTAGAATCCTTAGAGTTTTCTTTACATCTACTTTTGTATCTTGTACTTTGCCATCACTTATTGGCCATGTGAAATCTTGTTGTTGGGCCGCTGCCAATTTACTTATTTTGGTTGAAGAGACGCTCTTGTTTTAAATCTGTGACAAAGAATAATCAGCATTTAATGTTGAATTACTTGTCCCTAAGCAGGAGGGGGATTGGCTCCTCTTCATTTCAATTTCAATTTCAATGAGGGGGGAGAGAACATATCCTCTCCATTTCAATTTTCAGAAGAGGCCACCAAACAAATAATCTCCATTTAAGTTGAAATAGAGATGAGTTGGTTATTTATATTTTGAGGGTAAAATTGTTCATAAAAAAACAAAGGACTGGTTCCTCCCATTTCCCCAAGGGGGAAGTAATAGGCACATTTAATGTCTCACCAGTCATGTCGATGCGGGGTGCATTTTAATGCAGTGTTGCCCTTTAGCTTGTTGATAGGAAGTTTGGGTGAAAACGCGGATAAAGGTGAGGAAATAGGAGAAATGTTTTATTTTCATTTTTTGTTCATCTTGGCATAAGAAGTGGACAAATTCACCATTACATATACGAGAGTCGATGAGTTTTACATATTCAATGCTGTAAATGTATAAAAAAGATGGTAAGAGATTGATTATAGATGGATGTGTAAAAAAGAAAAAGGCAACGAAGTGAGGGTGCAAGCGTGCAGTAAACGCGCGAGAAGACAGAGAGTGTGGAATGGCAGAATGATCAATGGGAAACATCATTGTCAATGGGACCAACTACCCAGAAGAGCTGTGGGGACGGAGAAAAGGTCACTCACTGCCACACTGTGGCATTCGCTTTTCTTTCTCACACAGCCTTTCGTGGTTTTGTTTCTTGTCCTTGTTGTGTTGGTTGCATTTTGTTGTCTCAGCTTTAAAAGGAGTATTTTTTTCCCTCTTCACCTTACCTATTGGCTCTTGCTGTTTCAATGCACACCAACAACACTCAACAACAAAAAGAAAGAACAAGAATCACAAAAACACCATAAGCTTCAGCAAGAACCCCATTTTCAATAACAAGTTTTCAGCTTTTGAAGGGGAAAAAAAAATGCTTGCCTCATTTTATTCCATCAATGCTTCAAGATCTCTCATCTACACCCCCACTTTCCTTTTCATTGTCTTCCCACGTTTTTCCTCTGCTTGTGGTGTCAATGATGGTCCAGATCATCTTCTCTTGACGTTTCAACATCTGGGTTGATGAATGCCTGCTTTGAAGTCCTCAAAGATCTGTGGAATAAGCTCTTGCAATTTTTCTGCTTTTGGGTATTCAGTGGCTTAATGATGAAATTAGGTGAGTACTGTTGGCGAATAATGTAGCTGGTTATTTTATTCTCTGTGTTGGCATTTTACAGTAGCTATTGAAGCCATTGTGCATGATTTAAATAAAAGAAATAAAATTCATAGCATTTTCGTTTTCCTTATAATGTGTCATGTCTTCTGGGTTGTGCTTCATTGAAGATTTACATTGTTGCGGATCCGTTATACTCATATGAAAGAGAATTATCTTTGCTTTTAGAGTATATACCAGTCATTAGGCCTACAGCCAGATTGATAAGCTCAACATTGAATGATTGAATCGTTATGTATCTTCCTAGGTACTGGAATCCCCCTTGAGGGAATAGTGGCATCTAGCCTGTTGTGTTTCGTTTTCTTTTTCATTGAGTTTTATTGTTCACTGGGTATACATTTTCCCTCATACTCTGGATTCTCCATTGTGTGGTTCACTCGACAAGGCATACGTCCTGGTCAAAGATGATAAACCATTTTCCTATAACAATGGAGATTGCAACAGATTGCAATTTGCAACCATTGCGCAAAATATACCCAATAGGATTGCATCCCAAAGCAAATCCATATATTAGCCATGCCAAGAATTATCCCATAAGCTCTTTCTGCTAGAGAAATGATACGAATTCGAAACTGATGCTCACAATCATGGGAGCCACTCTTCCATAAATTCTGCCCCATTATACTCATTTACCCTGTTTTATATGGCATTTATTCATTCAGCATGTTGATATACCTCCCATTTGGCCTGCCAGTTCTTTGTCTATATGTATATGACATTTAGATTTTCTTTTGCCAAAGCATCAATGTTAAATCAAATCGTGGAATATTTTCTACAAGCTTGACAATTAACATGACTCAGGTTCCCAAGAAAATGACTTCTCCCTGGAGCAAAGTTTGGATGGAAGTTTCAGGAATTTCATATCTGGTTAGTATTGATTTTTGACATCCAATGTTTTATGAGTCTTTCATGTTGCCTTTTTTGATAAGTAATTGGGATATCATTAAAAGCGTAAGGCGCCAAATGTACACGGGAAGTATACTAGAGAAGCCACTTAACTAGTAGTGGCAAAAAGAACAAGAAAATCATGGTAACCTAATATCCTTATACGAATGGATGAGCACCCTTAGAAGCCTTTGTTATAATTATTTTTCAAATTTCCTTCATGTTTCGCTTTAGATTGTAATTGTAGGATACCCTTGTTGTATTTAACATAGCTTCAATTTTTGCTAATAAAATTTATCTTCCAATGCTACGGTCTCTAGTTTTTGAGGATGATTAAGTTGGAGTATTATCATATGCTGAAAGCATGTTTGCATCATATTTCAGATGGATCTTTGACACTGTGTGATGAACAATACCATTATTTAGAAGATTTTAGACATCAAAGTTTGGGTTATACTTAAGTTATGGAAGCTTTTGAAACTTTGCATCAGTTCAGAGCTAAAATCTCAGATATAGGACTTAAGGTCGAAAAATTTCAGGTTGACTTTGGTCCCCCTTAAGAATAATCTCAATTCAACTCTACTTTGGTCCCTTTGGAAGGTATCTATGTGCTTTCAAGTGCTTATAGATACATAAAGCTGTCTTCATTGATTTACACAAGTCTTACATGTCTCAAAATTTGTATATATAGATTGTGACTTGGAGATTTTTATTTAATATATATATAATCATTATACTATTCCATTTTAGTCTTTATCTCCACTTTTTCTTGTTCAGTTAAATTTCAAGGGTCATTTTCTACTTCCTTCAAATTTCTCTTGTACAGCCAAATGCAGTGCTACTCTTGTCAATAAAAAATTTTATAAGATGGAAGTACATCTCATGTAGTGTTCAACTCTCAATGGGCTGTTAGGCCCTAAAAGTTAAAATACTAAATGCTTTGGTTGTGAATATGAAGTGATATGCTTTTTTAATGAATTGTATAAGCCTGGGCTTATATAATTTTTTAGTTAGATAATTCCAAAATCAGCCTCATATCTCGATCTTCAAGCATCTTTGCTGCCTAGAGCTGCAATATATGTTTGTTGCTTTCACTTTTTTTTTGACGAGTAAAACTATAAACCACTGAATATATTTTTATTAAAATGTAGCTCTTTGTTGTCTTCCTTCCCTCACATTCTGCAGAAGATCTAGCCTCCTTTCATATGCTGTTATTCTTATCGTTGCAAATGCATCAGTTGCATGATGTTATTGCTGACGTTCCAAGTTCAAATCTGTATTTTCAAATTTTATGGAAAAAGAATTGTTTAGTACTTATATATATATATATAAAAGAATTGTTTAGTCAGGCTGACAATTACTTGTATAACATATTTCAAACATGATTTTTATGCACATTTTTACCCATATTACAACTCAGGTTTTTCTCACAATGATATCGATCTATCTCCGGGGCAAAGCTTGGATGGAAGTTTCCGGAAGTCTAACTCTGGTTTGTACTAGTTGATTAGATTGTATCTTCCTCTTCTTCTTCTTCTTATTCTTCTTCCTCTTCTTCTTCTTCTTCTTCTTCTTCTTCTTTCTTTTTTTTCTTTTTTTTTCTTTTTTTTTTTTTTAATTTTAAAGCAGCTGATAGTTAGCTTTCCTCCATTTTATCTCATAGAAATATTAGTTAATCTCAATTTCTGGATAAGGAAACTTATGACTCCCCATAATGTAAATCTTTACATGCTTTGAGTTCTTCTGTTATAAATCAAACTTAGATTTGACATACAAGAAATATATAACTCGGATGTTTGGGGTGAGAGTGGCTTGAGAAGGAATATCCGGTGATGGAGTGGATGTAAATCCCAAACTTTTCTTTATAATATGTGCAATAAGAGAAAAAAAGAACTGATGAATTTTCTTGTTTGTATTCTCTCTTTCACACTTTTTTAATTACAAATCTCTTCATCTATTTGTTGAACACCCAACCTTCAATGCTATAAGTTTGGCAAACTTTATCTGTACAGATCGGTGGGTTTGGAGGGAAGTGATGAGTTGGAAATTGTGGAAGTCAGAAGCTTGATGCTCATGTTAGTAGGTGTTGCAGGGTGTTTGAGTTGGCATTTTCTGTGTCAAGGGATAATTTATTTTAGACTTTATTTGTTAATAGTTTTCCTATTCAAAGTGATTGAAATTTGGTGTCATGATACAATTACTCATGCTATAATGATAATGAACTAGAATATCTGTTGTTGATGTATGTGTTTTAAGGTTTGTATTATTTAATTGAAGGTTGGAATATGTCTGTTTCCTCTAGGAGGTGTTGCTATTATCTCTTCCAAAGGGAATGCCTATCCTGTTGAAGTATGCAGTTTTAAGCTTTTGTTTTAAAGAGTCTCGTTGTGAATCTTTTCTTTCTTTTTTTCTTTTCCTTATCTTCTTCTCAGAGATTTTCCATATGAAACATTGAGTTGCTGTTTTGAATCATTATTCAGCCTTCTAGACCGTTCAAATAATATTTTTGTACTCCAAACCTATACCATCTTTTTCAGTTCCTATTCATTCCTTAGATTTTCTACTTTAGATCTACCCTAGTTTTCATTGTAATGCTGGGTTTTTGAAAGATCTTCTTCTCATCACCTTGTAAAGCGTAGAACCTTTATGCCTCATTATCCAGAGAAATTTTGAGAGTTTCCAGCCACATCTAGAGAAATTCTGAAAGTTGCTGGCCTTGTAGCATGTTGCAAGTAGTCTAACAAATTCTGTAGTCTCAGAAAATCATATGCAGATGTAAAAAACTGAAAATGACTGCTTGCTGAAATTGACTGGGAATTTTGGCAGTTTAAATTTTACTTATTTGCAGTTCATAAGTCATTAATTTGAAATCTATTAATCTCCAAACAAGTCTAAAGTGATATGAGGGGGTTCAAGGAGTTTGCTTAAATTAAAAAAAATGGTATCAAAGAGTTACAAATTTGTTTTCCAGGCTTCATTAATCTTGTTGAAAACAGTTGGAAGGATATTATGGATAGAATGGAAGTAGAATGGATGAAGTGGAGACCTACTTTTCGATTCTTTTACAATTGATGAATGAAGGGAATTTCTCATAAGATAACTTGAAGACATGCCGTCGTATGTGGTTTGAATTTGGTGGGCTGCTGAGAACTGACATGTCCAAGACATTATCAAACCAAATTGATGACAACGAAATATGAGTGGGAAGTGTATATTTTGAGATGCATGAGTGCCAAACTGAAACATATGAAGGATTAAGCAACAATGAGAAGTTAGATTTAGCACCAAATTGGGGGCAAAATCATAGAAGGTTGGCAAAGATGGCTTCTTATTATGTCAGGAAGACCCATGACCGCTCTTCTAAGGTCCACTAAGTTGTTTATTTTCTTTTAAGTTGAAGCCATTTTGTGTGATAATAACTATGGCGAGATGAAGTGCAAAGTTGAAAAGGAACTAATGTTGATGAGACCAAATGCTGAAAAGGAGAAAAGGAAAGAGTATAGGAAATATTCTTGGAGTTTTGTCAGAAAAGTGAAAGAAAAAAGGCAAATCAGTTCATGCAACCCAAGCACGGGGACACGCCCGCATACAGAGACACATGTATACTGATACACAGTTATTAGTGGGTTCCATGACATTTCTCATCCATTCCCATGCCTTCCTGCTTTCTTGGGCAAAGTTTCGTAGTTTTAAATTTCTATTTACTGTGACTTAGGTATTAGCTTGTGTTTCTATTATGTTTATAATTATTCTTGATTTTTTGGTTCTAGTAACTTTTTAAGTTTTCTCTCTGGTACTGTCTTCTAAGTAGTGCATCTATTACTTTTTTAATATATGTTTCTGATTACCATACTAATAGAAATGACTAATGTTTTTGTTGCTGTGGGATGCAGTTATCTCTACTCATAGTATCTCTGGCATTTCAGCTTCAAGCAAGTTTGTTCCTACTTCCAAAAGAGTGTTTAAAGGGCTAAAGGACTATGGAAGGAAACTTGTCAACTTAGAACTTTTCACTGAGAGTCTTGAGGATTGGGTTCTTGAGAATTCATGTGCAGATTCAGTCGATGATGAGCAGTTCTTCGATTGTCCTTTTCTGATTGATGAACTGTGCAAGCTTGATTTGGCATTGGAGGGGGTTTTATTTCAGCAGTTGTTCCGCATGCCATGCTCACCTTCTCTAACAGATGATCTTAAAGAAGAGGAGTATCTTGCACTAGAAGACTTCCTTCATGTTGTCGCCAATGGCTTGTGGCGTACTTTTTGGCATAAAAGTGGACCCTTGCCATTCTTTGTATCTTGTCCACGTCATCCTGGATCTAAGTTTTATACTGTAGAAAAGGCAATGTCAAGGGGAAGGCTTCAAGAGCTAAGTGGTTTAGCCTTATTGTCGAAAAGTGGTAGTAATTTGCAAGTTCACTGGGATCAAGTGGTGGAGTTTGTATTATTTAAGTCAGATATACTGTCAGGAAATGAGTTGAAATTATCTGCTCACACCATTTGTGAAGCCCTATTTTATGGTTTTCATATACTTGTTTCTAGGAGTTTGAGCAAGGTCAGTACTATTAACAGTGATTCAGTTTTCCTTCTGGTTCTGGATTCTAAATATGGAGCGGTGGTAAAACTTGGTGGTGATCTTGGCAAACTTGATTTAAACTCATCTAACCCATACCAGGCTGTGGCTGAATGGATAAAAGCTCATGCTGAAGTTTGTGTTTCCTCAGTGGATCGGATATGGAACCAACTGGGAAATGCAAATTGGGGAGATCTGGGGACCCTGCAAGTACTTTTGGCAACTTTTTACTCCATAGTTCAGTGGAACGGACCACCACGAAAGTCGATAGCCTCATTAGCCTCAGATCATAGCCTCCGCCTTCAGAAACGTAGGATAGAGTGTCGCCTTAGTGAGAATGAAACTGCAATTGTTCCCTTCCAACAGTCTACCCACCAACATGGAGAGATTGTTGAAGTTGACCAGAATGATAATTCATTTTTGAGAAAAGAGGCATTGCGTTTGAAGCTAAAGAAGGCAGAGATATTGCACTTGGATGATCAACGGCAGGGGCAGAAAAGTTTCCAAATACAGGAGTCTCTGTTAGGAGGGAACTCTTTTCTCTACAGTGCTGTTTCTCTTGATTATCCCACAGAGTTGTTGTCGTTATATGTAGGTGCCCATCCATCCAGGCTCGAGCCATCTTGGGAGGATATGAGTCTGTGGTACCAAGTACAGAGGCAAACAAAAGTACTAAATATTTTGAAGCAGCAGGGAATTTCAAGCAAATATTTGCCTGATATAATGGCCTCCGGCCGCATTTTACATTCTGGTTCCTGTAAGAAGCAGAGCCCAGGAGGGCGATGTGATCATCAATGGTGTGGGACTCCAATACTTGTGACATCTCCAGTTGGGGAGCCACTTACATATGTTGTTGCTCGAGAAGGCTCGTTCTCCTCTGAGGAAGCAATCCGCTGCTGCCGAGACTGCCTAGCTGCTCTCAGAAGTGCAGCTATGGCCAGTGTCCAGCATGGTGATATTTGTCCAGAAAACATAATACGTGTTGTTGACATGCAAGGTCCAAGAAACAGATTTTTTTATGTCCCAATATCATGGGGACGTGCAGTTCTGGAAGACAGGGACAGCCCAGCTATAAATCTGCAGTTCTCATCGTCTCATGCGCTTCAGCATGGGAAACTTTGTCCAGCATCTGATGCTGAAAGCCTCGTTTACCTCCTCTTTTTTATTTGTGGGGGAAGTATAGAGCAACAGGATTCTATTGAATCTGCTTTGCAATGGAGGGAGAGAAGCTGGGCAAAGCGTTTTATTCAACAGCAGCTTGGTGAGGTTTCAGCTCTCTTAAAGGCATTTGCGGACTATGTGGATAGTCTTTGTGGAACCCCATATCCAGTTGACTATGATATATGGTTGAAAAGATTGAATAGAGCCGTGGATGGCTCAGATGATAGAGGTAAAACGATTGAAGAAGTAGCCATAACTTTGAGATTAGAGGATGTTGCTGAGTCTTCAGGAACCTCTGGAGGTGGTCCTTGAGTTTTATACCAAGGCAGGGATGAGCTTTGGAGGTTTGCTTTTTGTAAGTACATTTTCTCCAAAAAGCTCTTGGGATTCTAAGATTTACAGTTCGATAATTGCTCATATTGAAGCTAAGCTGATTGCTGTTTCTAATACGTTGTAAATTTACTTTTTAAGTTGTAATTATACACCAAGTCTTGTCCTTTATGGGCTTCTGCTATATGATTGAAAGTTGGACCAACTTCAGGCCTACCTCTGAGGAATCACACAAGAGAGGTTAGCCCAGTATTGGCATCATGACCATTTTTGGCAGCCGTTATGCTGAACCATTCTCTCTGCTGCTGATAGAGAGCAACAATTATTTCTGCTTGGAGAGATTCCTTGTTCTTTTTTGATAAATCTCCTTGTACATTCTTAAGTTATTGATGCCTTGTTCTTCTGGTTCGTGAGAGATTAATATGGTATTGCTCAATGAAAGAGGTGATTGTTGTAAGAGGTAGAAAGTTCAAGCTAGTCATGTGCTGTGAGCCTATGAGCTCAGGTTTTTGAGGTTTGTCATCGCTTCTGCTTCAACTAATAAAGCAAAATTCTCACTTTTTCATTTATCCAAAAGTTAATAATGTTATTGTCTTCGTGTGTAATATGCATTAACTGAATATGGAATCTAATAAGGAACACTGTGAGACTTAGCACCCATGCCGTTACTCAATGTGGGCCATCCATCCACCCAATGTAGGAATAACTCTTTTTGGAGTTAAACATCCATTATATAAGGATTCAAATCCCATCCATTAGATATTTACTTGCCGTGTTCCTGTCATCCATTAAGTCCAATATTAATCAGAGATTAGGTTAACTAATATTGGGTTGAAAGCCACAAGGAAGTCCTAGTGGCTCCCTAACTTCTTGTTGAAGTGTAAAGAAAGACTAACTTGTGTCCAAGGAATTTGTTTCATGTTAGGTTGGTGGCAAGTCAATTACTGGATCTCAGGTTTTCTGTATTTTTGCAAGATTATTTGCTTCTCCAATATCATAAAACTATAATCTACATATGATTTTCTTATTGCACATATCTTGTTAAATACACACCCATCCTTTGAAAAGGATAGCTTAGTGACATCCATTAGATAATTTCTTGCAGTGTTTCTTCTCACTCATTATGTCCTAGTGAGCTTGATGGGCCACTTTGTAAAAATGAGATAATCTTTATCTCCTGGCTGGCAACAATGAAGAGAACTTTATTTTATTCAAAAATAAAGTAAGCAAGGACAATCAATTAAAAAAGTAGCATTCTTTAAAAATGTTATCTTGTACGAGAAGTTATCTCTACAAAAAGTAGAGATTCCCTTTTGTTTGTCTTTTTTATCTTTCATTCCTCTATAAAAAAAACAACCAACTAGTTTTTTCTCCTACAGTACCTCAATGCGGCATTAGAGTGAAAAGGGGTTAAAGAATAAGTTTTATGGGGGCGAAAATGCAAAAGAGAAAGGCCTATTTGTTCTAAGGAATTTGCTTCATGTAGGTTGGTGGCAACTGGCAAGCCAATTGTAGATCTTAGGTTCTCTGTATCTTTGCAAGATTATCTGCTTCATTACAAGACCTATCTGTCATAATTAATCTTGCTTTTGAAGTCATAACTTGATTTCAACAAAATTCTCACCAGCACACTTTGATCCATATCGTTTGATAATTGTTCTAAGTTTAATAGAACTCTTGAAATGATATCCTTTAGCAACTGTTTTTCATTTAGATGTTAGAGAATCAATACAGCAAGAAAGAAATAATTACTAGGAACTTAATATGAGTTATGCATAAGCAAGTTAAGGAGCAATCATAGCACCACCACCAGAGTCAGACAGAGAGTGAGAGTTAGATAAGGAAGAATTTTGAATCAAAGAAGCATTAGTAGACATGGGGAACGATGGAAATAGAACTATTATCTCCAACGGTCTCTTTGATTATGCTTAGTAGGGCCTTATGATGCTCAAAGTATTCAGGATCTATACAATATCGAATTGAAATTGTGTGAAATAGCTGGAGCTCTAATTTGGGCCATTCATTTTAAATTATGCCACGTCTTATTACAGGTTAAAAACTTAAACTTTTTCTCTTTTTTGTAGTTGTCTGGCACTCTTACCGCCACGCTGTCATTACCAATACCCCACCACAACTATTATTGGAAGTATCTAGCCATCTTTTTGACTACTTCGGGGTGGTTCAGCCACCCTTAATCACTAGAATAATTTAGCAACCTAAAACAGTCAAAGAGGTGGCCGGCCACCACCAGTAGTGGTGGTGGTGGGAAATTGATAGTGGCAATGTCAACTAAAAAAGACAAAATTTAAGTTTTTAAGATGCAGTATGACGTAACATAATCTAAAATAAACAACCCAAATTAAAAATATTACACAACTAGCGCACAATACTTAGGATATTGAGTGCAATCTTGATGAGTTGATCCCAATTTATCTTACCCTTTTGTCACATGTTGAAAAGAAGAACAATTTTTTTTTTAAAAAAAAAAAAAATTAGAAAATGACCTATTTTCTTGGTTATATATTGAAGAAGCAACCTTGTCCCATTGGAGGTTGAAGAACACATGGTCCCAGGGCCATGTTTGTACAGAAACTATCTTCCAAAAGTGCAGTCTAGCTAGCTATGACCATGTTAGTCTCCTTCAATAATGCAAAATACATATAATTAATACAAAACAAAAAGACAACATATACATTTCATGTAGCATTAATTCCTATGACCCAGTTTACGGCTTAACAACGTTGTCTCAAACTGAAAACCGTCTATTAGAAAAGGAAAAAAAAGAAAAAAAGTGCTCACAACGCCACATGGTCTTTGATCGGAATCCTCTACAATTTTCTGTTTGGACGGTACGAGGATCCGATGGAGACACATCTTGTCAAAGTAGTTCTTTTTGTTCAAACAAAAGTCTTAGAGCATCCACAACAGCTTTCTTAAATTTTACTCTTCAAAATAACAAAAAGTACACTTTTGGTTATTTTAACAGCCCACCTTTTTAGAGCACACTTTTCAGCCTCTCTACTTTAACAATTCACTTTCATTATTTTTCAAATATTTGTTTATTATTTATCTAACTTTTGAGTGTTAAGAGAAATGAAAAGGAAAAAGGAGGAGAGAGAAAAGATAGTTATTTAATGAATGAAGAGGGAATAGTAATTGTTAAGTTTGAAGTTTTACTATTCATAATGTTAACTTTTTTGTTAAAATAAAGAGGCTGAAAAGTGAGATTTTTAGTCTTTTTTGTTAAATTGACTTTTCAAACTAACAAAAAAATGAGTTTAAAGAGCCTTTTTTGTTATCGGGAACTTCACACAATCCGGTTGAAGGGAACAAAAAATTATAGAGAATCTGAATCTAATATTTTCAGTAGCTTTGAGAGCGGCTACTGATGTATTTACTAAATAAACTTCATTTTATTTTATTTATTGTAATCTCTCTTTCTTTTTATTTTTCTTGTTTTTGTCAGTTGAAAATAATCTTCTTATATCCTTTTTCTTCTTATTTTTTTCTACGAAAATATATATATATAAAAAAAAAAAGTTCCTCAAACTATTAACCGTTTACAATTTAGCCTCTTAATGTTCAAAAAGTAATAAAATAGCCTTCCAAACTACCAAAATAAAACAAAAATGCCACTTATTTTTTTATATTCTTATAATACCGATCTTCTTTTAACAAATAAAATATTAAACTAATTGTTAAAAAAACCCAACAAAAAAAAAATAATGGGCGAATATTTATTTATTCAAAAAATATATATTTTTTTATCTATCATTCCATTGTTTTTTTTGTATTTTTAAAAAATTGTTTAGTTTTTTTTACAATTATTTTATTCGTTAAAAGAATAGAAGTATTATAGAAATATAAAAAAAATAAGTGGCTTTTTTGTTATATTTTGGTAGTTTGGTGGTTAATTTATTACTTTTTTAACATTGAGAAGCTAAATTCGAAACTGCTAATAGTTTAGGGGTTTTTATTTTATTTTATATTTTTTCCTTTTTTCTAATTTGGTCTGAATGAACTGCCACCCTAGTGGGCGGCGAGTGACGACCCAATGAAAAGAACTACACCATGAAGTAATAGAATGGAAAAGACTATCATGGCCCAACTTTATTTTTTTTTATTTTTATGAATACTATCATGGCCTAACTTTATCAGTCAAGATTCCCAACTTCAAAAAAGAGAAACTATGAAAAGAAAAAGGAAGGTAGGTTGAAAGAAAGATAAAAATAAAAATAAAAATAATTAATTAATTGTTGAAGTACAACTATTTGTTTTCCTAGTTCTTTAATTTGCTACGAATGACCGATTTTTTGGCCAAATTCAGAGAAATATATTAATTAGGAAAATGTTTAACAGTTCCTGAAAAGTTTGAATGTTTAAAAAACATTATATTTATAATACAAAATTTATATTTTTTTCAATTGTTTATTTTCATGATCGATAAAGTCTTGCAGATAAAACTTGTTTAACAACCGATATATATCATCGATTTAGATGTAAATTTAGACCAAATTTGTCTGAGACCACTTTTTTCTAGGTCGTATGAGACTACATTTGTTTATGTACTTAATTTTTTGGACGGGTTTTTAAAAGTGTGGGGAGGTATGTTTTTTTTTTGAAAGGGAGGTATGTTTGTTTCTACTTAAACTATTACATGGTAAGAATCATGACCACCCTATTAGTTTGTAAATATGGTGAGTGTCATGTGAACGGTCACGTGATAGTCTACATTTTAGTAGCCGATATGATAACCAATTAAATATTATGCAACGTGAACTGACACATCACTTCATAATGAATTTTTAATAAAAGTCGCAGTATCCCGGCTAGCACACTCAATTAATTAACTAGGAATGACAACCTCAAATCCTCAAATAAGGATAGAAAATCAACAGAAAAATTTTGTGGACACTTTTGAAGTGCTCACTGCTCAGACCCTACATGAACTCACATTTTTGCCACCTATCTCAAAGTGATGTGGCCGGCGGCCACTTAAATTAGGAAAACTCAGTACAATTCCACCAGCAAAATATATAATTAATTAAAGGCTAATTTGACTAATATTGGATTGAAGGCCGAAAAAAGGAGGGTCCTAGCTAGGGATTATTAATCAAATTAATATATAGCCATGAACAAAAATGAAAGCCTATCTGCGTGGAAGACTCCAAGGGATGCACATCTTGTTCGGTTGGTGGTGATCAGTCCATTATTGATCTTAGGTTCATTGTATGATTGCCCTATGCTCATCTTTTATGACACTTAGTTAAATGATTAAGTGATAATTTTTAATTTGTTATGATTAGCGATTGAGTTGTCAAATATTGAATTAATGGCGTTGAAATATCTTTACAAAAAAAGATAAGCACAGGAATTTAGCATAAGTTTTGAGGATTATTTTCGGAATCAGATTTTTTTTTTTTTTTCAAAAGAGTCAAAACTTAGCCTATATAAAGGCGTATAGGTTGTATTATTTTTAATTCAATTTTGAAATATAATTTTTTAAAGTTATTATCTATTTTCTTAGGGGTGACTTGAGTTTTTTTTTTCCTAATCTTATTTTCTTCTTCTTTTTTAAAGTTAATTTGTCAATTTAATTAATATGTGACTGACTTATCAATTATACACTTAAGATTATTTCATCAACTCAAGTTTGTAAGGGTAATGTACCACCCAAACATTTCCCATTTGGATAGATTGATTAGATTCCTCAAAATGTTATAATATGTGTATAAGCAACAATACAATGAATAACGCACCTTAATTATTAGCACCATGTGTAAGCAAAGGATCACTATCTTCCAACTAATATCAAGCAAAAGATATAATTAATATATATAATATTTGAAAAACTCTTTGGAGAGTGTGAACCTTAATTAAGGATTTCATCATGATCTTTGAAACACTTGGTGGATATTGTAACCAAAATTTGAAACAAAATGCATCCACGTGCTTCCAATCAAATTGATAGCGTGAAAGATAAAAATAATAAATTGCACACAAGAATGGCGTCTTCTTCTATACACAACACAAGAAGTCAAAAGCTTAAAGGATATTGGAAACATTCTCAAATTCAATTATTACTCAAAAAAAGTTGAATTCTCATTACAATGGTTCTTCCTCTTAAGATCCGCTCGAACGGACGTCTAACAAAGCGTTTTGCACTAATTCTACTCGAAAAGAGGTCTTAAAGATATCTAACAGAGTATTCTGTGAGAGTAATGTTAGAAACCATCTTTTTATCTTCAACTTTAGGAAGAGAAAAAAATGATCCCTAACATTATTCATTATGTATTAGCCTCCGCTCAAGCAGAAGTCGAGCTGACATCTAGCGGAATACTCGGCACCCCTCTCAACATCAAGAACCTTCATTAAAATGGAATAAAGAATTTGCACTTACCATTGAAGGGCAAAAGCTTAGAATCTATAGCATTTCTTTGCATGGTTTCCTTACTAGATGATATCAAAATCTGATCATGTAATTATTACAAGTTCTATCTTTTCTTTGGTATATATAATATTCTTCCCCCCTTGGCCCTCGTATGAACCAATAAAAGTATCATATATATAGATACTTCTTGTCCAGAAACGTCTTGCAATTTGCAAACGCGTTGGAGATTCCCAATCATGCTCGATCTAAGTCAATTCCATTTTACACGTTGCATCACATTCAGATTTCTTTATTCAACTTGTGTTTATACGTCGGGTTTGAATTGTTTCGCCAACTACTTTAATTAAACAAGTCCGACCTTTCGATCCTAATTCGATAATTTCGTGTTTAGTTCACGAGTCGTGTAAAAAAATTATCAATGCTAAATGTCGTGTATATATCGGGTTCAGACCATTCAATCGTAACCTATTAATTTTGTGTTACATTTATAAATCATATGAAAAATTGTTCTAGATTCAATAAAAACAGTACCCATGATAATTAAGAAGGTCACTATTCTTGAAAGACCACTTGTTTTTAATATTACCATGAAAACTTTTTTTCTGCAATGACTCTTGTTTTGTTTTACTTAGTGAGGATAGATTGGGCCTCTACGCAAATTGCACATTGGCATCCACTTGTGTGGTGGTCCTTGGCTGAAGAATAATTAAAATGCCTTGGAAAAGTACCCCTTCAATTGTATGAAAATGTTACTATATGAGAATGGAAATGATCCACCACATGCAATTAAGCTTGGAAATTTTGGACCCATATTTCTCTGTGGATGCTTCTTCTTCCAGGTCAAGAGTCAAGGTGTGTGCGTTTGAAACCATTGGTGCTGCTTTGGGTTTGAATAAGTCTTGAGGCTTGACCTTGGAGATATCTTGAATGAAATGATTTGCCGATCAATGTCATTTTCATGGCTTCAACTCCTTTTTCGTTTTAACTTATAATGCGGAAGAAAAATCGATGTTCTGAAACAGCCAGTACTCAGTTCACGCTCAACTGTATCACTCTTGACTAATCCTCTTAATAGAAATTATAGGTTGATAATCATTTTTGACCATCTTGATTTGTTTTCATGCCTATATTTATCAAGGCTTTCTTCCTATCTTGCTGGAGCTCTCCCTGTTCTTTTGGGGGTTAGTTTTTATAAACCACTTAAAAAGGATACCATTGAAAAAGTCTTATTTTTAATCTCTTACAAATTCAACATTAAAATTTATTCTTTTTTTTTTTTTTTAGTCCAGTCTAAGGCTACTGTGCCTACACAATGAAAGATGTTACATACCTTCCTTGAACTCTCCGTATAGGCAAAATTAGATCCTAACTCCCTTTCAACTGCAAAATTAGATTTTTCCTCAACTTTATAGCAATCAAACCATTCAAAAAAAATAATTAACAAATCTTGACTGCCATCTAATCTGATCACTTTATTAACGGTGAAGATTAATGCTTCCTGCAAAAAAAAAAAATGGTAAAAAATTATACGAGATTGAGAAGACTGCCTCTAGTAAAAAATAGCTAGAGTTCTTCCCCAATCTTGCAACTTTCATTGTTAATTTTTGTACAAAAATCTCCAGTGAAAAAAGAAAGCAAATCGTACAACATAGGGAACTCCATAGTCAAAAGACATTCCATTTTGATCAAAGTTAAGTACTTTTTTCTCCTCCACTATATTTGCAAATCATTGGCAGAACCACAACAATTAATAGGTTGGCAGACAGCCAATAGAAACAAAAATAAGCAATTACCATGGATTGCTTCTCATTTTGATCAATTCATAGAAGCAAAAACATTATGTACAAGTCTAAGCTCTAATCTAATGATTACAACATATTAAATAAAGCTTAATTTGAAGCTAATAGAAGCTAATGATCTATTACATGATCAAGAAACTGGAACCCCATCTGTATTGCTATTGATCAAGCAAAACCTGCTAGGCTTGGGCTGGAAATTCCTCCTCCTTTGGAGATCATGGCTGGAGGGCTTGATCATTTGGAGGAGAAATGCCCTGAATGAATTTGCCTTTGCAATCACAGCCAATTCCCGTACCGCTCGCCCGGCCGAGGGGCGGCCGGGGCGGGGACTCCGGTGAACGCTGCACCTGAATGAGCCTGGATGGGTGGTGGGTGCACACAAACATGTCCTGCTTGTGGCTTGTGACCTTGAATGAGGAGGTGCAATTTTTGAGGCCATGGAATCAATGGTTCATCTCCTAATTAAGAACCTGGTCTTTTTGGTGTGCCAAACTGGCTGGAAGCAATGGAATTGTATGCTTTATATAGCTTCTTTTGGGTTCCCTTATTACCTTTATGACCCTGGTATCATGTTTTGAGTTCTCCCATATTACCAACTTGCCCTTCTTGCACCTTGCTCTCTATTAATTTTCAAAGGGCAAAATAGTCTGTCAACTTTTATGGTATGTCTATACAAATATATATGAAGCTACCTGGAAAACGCGAACGTCATTTAATGTAGGACAGCTTGACAATCGATCAAAGAGTGACTAAAAATTATTCTGTTGCCTTGGGGTCCAAATCACATCGACCGGACGGAACCAGAATTTTTCATTTCCAAAATGGCGGAATGGCCGCTCCTAATTCCGTCTCTGACATCGACGTTGCGCCTGATCACCGGACCGGAAGTTTACACCTATATAGATAAAATTTCAAAATGGGAGATGACCATCCATAGTTCCGTCCCTGACATCACCGCTGCACCTCGTCAAGGGGGGTTGATGATGTGTCGCTTTCTATTAAAGCACGTTAATGGTAATGTTAACTAGAATGTTTGGTGATTCCGTTTGGCATGCAAGATAATTCTCAGGATAGGATATGTTTTATAATATGTTAATTAACATACAAACGCTACTACAAGTTGAATAATATATATATCATTTATTAATGGGTCAGAAATTTTTCTTCAGCAAGGCTTGGTTTGAGAGAGAGATTAGCTTATAAGAAGAGATGGTGGCTTGAGAGAGAAATTAGGTTAATTAAAAGAAAAAGAAAAAAAGGTTAAAAACAAATTTGAAGTTAACATAGTTAAATTCACTTAAAAGTCGCATGTGCCTCTCAAATGATATAAGACAGATGTGATTTTATTAAACGGGTTTGTAACTAAATTTTATCCGTTTAAATAAGGTGTGTGTACTTTTTCCTATGATATACTTCTTTTAGACACTGTACTATGGAACGAATTTTATGATACTAAAATATTAAACTTTAACCAAATTCACATATTTCAAAAGCTACCATACTTTTGCCTAATCTCACAATTATCAAATAATTGATCGATTTGGTAAGATGTACAAAGCACACATTTGTGATTCTACAAACAAATTTACTCATTTTATTATTTCTTGGCATATTTTATCATATTGAATGAATTCAATAAAATATATTTTTCCATATTACCGTTCTGAACCACTATGTTTTGTCATTTTGTTATTAAGAGTTTTCTGATCTAATATAATGCCACTACTAAAGATTTAGGACAGCATTTACCCATATTTTCGGTGAAAATGAAAATAAGAAAATGGAAAAAGTAATATTAGAGTAACGTCGTTTCATCAAAATTTTACTCGTTTTTAAACAATGTGGAAGTACAAAAAGAAAGATTTGTTACGATTTCAACTGATTATCAATTATATTTGAATTGCTATTTTAGCTTACGATTTTATTTGTAAAAGATTTTATTTGATTAATTAGGACTTTATTTCATTTCCTTACTAGGATTAGATTTACTTTAATTATTTCATTTCCATATTAGGATTGTGTTTACTATTGCTACTAGAATTATGTTTACTTTCTCTACAACTATTTCTCTTTTATATAATTACTAGCTTATAACCAACGCTATGCGCGAGATTTTTTTATTATAATTTAATTTAAAAATTTAAATGCATTTTTATTGTATTTTTTTATTATTTATGTTGTAAAAAAAATCTATTGCACGTTTAAATATAGTGACACAATGCATGTTTGAATCATAAAAAATTATGTCACCTATTATATTTCAATCAAATAAAACTCATATAATTATGAACATTAAGAAAAAAAATAATACAAAGCAAAATAAACAAAATCTTTTTTTTATGAATACAATAATATATATATATATTTCACTCAATATTTAATTCAATCAAAATCAATCATCTAATATAATATTCAATGCTTAATTATTTATTTAATGTTTAAAAATTAAAATGAAGAACATCTCAACAAAAATTTAATAAACAAAACTAAAACATAAAAGGAAAAATTGCGTGTTAATAAATAGAGAGATTAATTCATTAACAAAAATAGAAAAAGAAATTATCAAAAACAAGTTCAATCTCACGCACTATTTGAACAGTTCAATTATTAAATTAGAATTCTAAAAGGGATTTAGGCTATTATATATATATGACCTTTAATTTTAGTTTAATTTATATATTAAAATATTATTGGTATGAGAAAAAAAAAAAAAAGGTTAAGAAGAATAATTACCTCCAAATTGAATTTTTAGGCCAATAGATTCTGTTTTTGTTAATGTTGAAGAGTTGAGAAAGAGAAAGATTGAAGTGGAGAGAGAAATGTTAATGTTGGAGAGAGAGAGAGAGAGAGAGAGAGACGTGAATGAGAGTGAAAGGTTTGGAGAGAAAAAAGAGAGAGTGTGGAGAGAGAGAGAGAGAGAGAAACATATGAACGAATTCAAGGTATGAGAAAAAAAAAAGGTTAAGAATAATAATTACCTTCAAGTTAAATTTTTAGGCCAATAGATTATGTTTTTGTTAATGTTGAAAAGTAGAGAAAGAGAAAGATTGAAGTGGAGAGAAAAAAGATGAGAGATGTTAATGTTGGAGAGAGAGAGAGACGTGAAATGAGAGTGAAAGACTTGGAGAGAAAAAAGAGAGAGTGTGGAGAGAGAGAGAGAGAGAAAAAGGAGGGAGTGAAACAGATGAACGGATTCAAGGTATGAGAAAATTAAAATGTTAAGAAGAATAATTACCTCCAAGTTGAATTTTTAGGCCAATAGATTATGTTTTTGTTAATGTTGAAAAGTAGAGAAAGAGAAAGATTGAAGTGGAGAGAAAAATGATAAGAGATGTTAATGTTGGAGAGAGAGAGAGAGAGAGATGTGGAATGAGAGTGAAAGACTTGGAGAGAAAAAAAAGAGAGTGTGGAGAGAGAGAGAGGAAAAAAAGGAGAGAGGGAAAGGGAAACATATGAACGGATTTAAGAGAGTGACGTTGAATGAGAGTGAATGACTTAGAAAAAAAAAGAAAGAAAGAGAGAGGATAAATGAGAGAGATAGAGAGAAACAAAAATATGAACCGGTTAATTTCTAAAAAACCGGTTGACTCTTCAAAAGCCGGTTTAACATTACAATAAAAAGGGTTCGCACCACATGTCACAATATTAAGGCACTTTTGAGACTAATTCGACTTTTATATACATATATATATATACATATATATATATGATTAGTTTGTAAGGTAAATTAGAGAATCAATTGAATTATTATCAAATCAAAGAATTTCTCTCAAACACTCTGCGAACTTGTTTTATATTTTTTGTCAAAAGACGCAGACGCTTTTGATTGTTGTTACCAAGCCTTCCGCTACGCCAACTAAACTACATCTATTCACATATTAATAGTTTTATCATATATCCTTTCTGGTTGCAATAAGACTTGATTTTTTATTTTTTATTTTTTATTTTTCTAAAAGACACATTATAAAGTACCAAATAATTGTAGAAACTTGTAACCCTAACCAAGGGGCATGGCTTCAACCCTCATTTATCTAAGGAGTTATAATATTCTTGTCAAAAGAATTGGTGCTTGTTATGGTATGACCAATAAAATGCTTTGGTATATATTCAAAATTCTTAATATTTATTTCATATTTAACTTTGATAATTCTATTGCGGCATTTCATGTTTTTAAGGAATGGTTGCGACTCACATTGTTGATGTGTTCTTTTATATTAATACTCTTATTGAAGAGACAATGCCTGCATTTTTTATATTCATTCTTGAAAATTTAAAATAGCAAAAAGAGCAAATGAGAATTTATCTTTTCATGCTCTTTGGTTGTAACGTTACCTCTTGATCAACTAGTTGAAAAATGAATTTTATGACTTTAACCAAAACTAAAAGACAGAAAAAATAAAATAAAATGAAAACCACAAGTAAAACTTCTCTGTTTTGCAAAATAAATTGTTGTTAAGATAGTTATTTATTTATGTTTTGCCTCAAGACTTATTCAAATTCTGTTTTGCCACAAGTAAAACTTCTCCGCATTCTCCTCCAATTATCTCTGTATCTTCATATATTGATTCTAAAATTAGATGGAAACATTCAAAAAGAGAAAATCTTTCAAGGAAGAAAAATTATCCTAGTTCAAAAAATACTCCCATAGAAAATGAAAGTCCTATTTCAGAATCAGAAGCAAAAATACAATGTAAGGAAGAGTGTTGGAAACAGGCCTTGGGGAACAAAAGAAGGTCGGGTAGGGATACCTCCACGTATATATAAACAATGTTTCAAAAAATGCCTCAAGGAAAAACTGCAAAAGCCCTAAGAATTTGAATTAAGTACTAGATAAAATTCATAATTCACATGAAAAATTGGTTTAAGTCAGTTTATTCTACCATTTACCGAACCAAATCAATATCGAAATAGTATTTTTATTCTGCCTACTGACCTCCAAAAGTGTCGGTCGTCGATTTGTGGCGATTCAATGGCGGTCAGTAAACAATTGGTAGGCGGTAAACGCTTAATCTGTCTAAGACCCCTATTTGAGACCGCAATACTCCTCCTCTAGCTTAGGTGAGGTTGTAGACTTATAGTTTAAGTTGATTTTGATATATTAAGATGTAGTTTAATTAGATAAATGTTTTGCGGTGGTGATGGATATTGTGTAACAATTACAGCTAATGTGATATGATTACTTGATAAATGCGAATTGTGTTGATAGTTGCAAAGAAGAAAAAGGGAGGAAAAATGATTAGACTTAGCCAAGTACTCCTCACGTAAGTCGGTGAGGGTGGGGGCTAAAACCCCCGACCACATTAACCTTATCCACCCCTAAAAGATTCCTAACACGTAATAACGTCGGCATGGGCAAACAAACAACGACAATGACAGCTCATCAGCCTTTAGATTTTGGTCTCATTGTTTATATATAAAGGCGGATTTGCAGTGATAGTCAACCTGATAGAATAGTTGTGAAATAAAAATATAATTTATATATATATAAAGGTAGATTTGCGGTGATAGTCAACTTGATAAAATAGTTGTGAGATAAAAATATAATTTCTAAGTGTTACTTATTATGTTAATCATTATATACTAAATTTAACTGTGACTAAAATAACAATTCGTCTAAACTGACACATCAATTTATAAGAAAATTCTAATAAAAATTGTATTATCCAAATAGAAGCATTTTTCCATCACAAAATATTAGCCATAGTAATCTCAAGGGATTGGTCCAATTGGTGAAAGTCTCGGCCTTGATGACATCCCAATCAAATCTAAGGTTCGAATTTTTTGATCGTAAACAATTCTTCAAAGCTATTTATATGGCAAAGCTGAGTCTTACCTTATCTGTGTTGGATTACATAAGTTTGAAATTTACTTTCAGAAGCAGATATGTGAATCTATGCCTACCTTATCAAAATTTCCCAAAAAATAAAATAAATTTTTTTTTTTTTTTAAAAAAAAAGGCATAAAATGAAATGGAGTGTCACAAGAAACTTGGTCATTGGCTTGTACGGTCGGTCGTATAGCATAATGTTGCTTGTAGACATGTAAGCGTGTTGTGGAAGAGTCGGTCGTTTGGCCGTTGATCAAGCCTCATTGATGTTGATTGACGTTGAGGATATGTAGACATTTGCACAAGGTAATAGATTATGGAGGAACGTGTATATCTTATAAACTAAATTTAGGCAAATTTCTAGTTACTTTGAAATAAAGCAGGGAGTTGGTTACAATCAGGAAGCAAAGTTTGGCTCAAAGTTTCAGTGGTGTGAAAGCTTGTGTCTTACAATGGTAGGAGAGTCCTCTATTTATAGAAGCCCTCATATATATATATTGCAATGATCATCTTTTTTACTTTCCTTTAAGTCAACTTGTTCTCGTTATAGTAGCAAGCAGACTCTACAGACTACAGTGTTCTATTTTAACAATCGTCTTTCAAGGCAGCTATTTTATTGGATTTCTATTCAAGATATAGTAAACCTGGTCATTTTATAACTTATTTTTAGTTATTTATTTGTCTTTCATTATACCATTGTATTTTTTGTTTGGAATTCATTGTTGGGACATAAACCCCCTCTTGTTTTATGTTTTCTCACTAGACATCAATTTGTATGTCCACGTGTACTACACATTAGTATTTTTTAAAATTTAATTTAATTATGACTCATATCATAATGTCAAGTGAAGTATCATATCAATATGAAAGTCATCGCCAAATCATTTTTCAACTTTTTTTTTTTTTTTTTCCTTTCTTTTAATCAAAATTAGGATAATCTCTCGATATGCGTGTGGTTTACTTCAACTTTGCTTAGACCCGTACACCACCTGATAATCATAGTCCCCGATGACGACATCGTTGAAAAAATCTCCTAAATATCTTCATTACTTCATTTGAAAGACTACTAATTGATTTATTCTTTGCCAGATCTAATGAAAACTCAAATCGCAGCCTTACCCTATTTATACGAGGATCAGAATATAACATAGATGATGGCATGATGCAAATGAGCACACCAATTCCCGGCTTATCCTTGCAAAGTGAAGTTCCAATTATCGTGCTACTTTCACATCAATCATTCATAAGCAATTAGATTTGATTGTAACTAAAATAACATCGTTAAGTGACTGTCATGTCACTTATTGATGTGCAACTATTAACTTGCTGTATAGGAAATATTATTTTTCTGAGGCTGAAGAACTCAAAAGAGACATTTTCCTTGAGCTTGAAGCTAAATAAGCAGGCCAAAAAAGACCATGTCTCCATGAAGCAGCTATGGAATATAAATATGCAGTCTAACAAAGTTCCATGATGGGATAAATACCTACACAAAAACTAAGGATCACTAGCATAATGTACATGAATTTAATAGTGACACTCAAATATACATGAAAACCCTTTCACCAAACAAGCATAATTAGAGTAAAAGATCCTCTATCTGCCCTTGTTTTCGTCATCCAACGATCTATGCATTTGCCGTTTGGTATATACACGGTGGCGTCGCTCTCTTCCATAAATAACCCAGAAGATCAATGAGAACATTACAGCAGCAGATACAATTACTAACCCAACATAGATCCATGTGCTAAATCTTCGCAGATCAGGACAATGGTCGTTACTGATGCCAGTGAACGTGTCCCGTACAAAAGTGCAGTCTTCCAGATTAACCAAGAATGGAGCATAACGATACAAACCATAGCTCACATTTACGGCAGCTGCCATCTGGTTGTAGAAGGCGGGGGTCAACCGGCCAGGTGTGGTACAAATACCAGATGCTGAAACTTGACAGACATAATTCTTCCACACCTGCTTGGGAAAAATGTTGAAAATTTATTCATCTACAGTCAACAGACATTTGATATCTATGAATGCTGTAAGCATCTCTAAACTAAAATTCAGATACTTTAGTGATATTACCTCTGTAGCATTGTTCAAGTGCACCTCACCAGTTGCACATTGTCGATCCGCAAGATTAGAATAAAACGGGTTGCAAAGAACGGGCATCAATGGACCAGATTGATTGAAATAAAGGGGTCCCGCGATGGGTGGGAAATTAACATTAGAGATATTGATGATCATCCTGTCAACTACAACGACAAGCTGGTAGGTGACATTTTTGGATTGTGAAAGGGTTTCTTGGGCAGTTGCATTGTCCACACACGGCAGGATATCATCTAAAGCTGTATGTGCAGTGGGGTTCTGGACCCATTCATCCATTGCAACACATGTATCTGCAACCACACTAATGCATATACCAAAAAAAAAAAAAAGTTAGATCTAGAGATTACATGTGCAACAGAGAATTATCAAGAAAGAGTCATAACTTAGAGTGAACAATACCATAAACAATTGATCTTATGATTGGTGAAGCTCTGGCTACATTTTAGATTAACTGATGGACTAAACAGATCAAGGATAACTATGAAAAAAAGATAGCAACCATTCTACAGACTCAAAAAATAACCTGCAAATTGGCACCCTAAATCAGCTGGAGAAAAGTTTTCACTTTTTACTAAATCTACAGACTCAACTAATTTTATAGTAAAAAGTTAAAACTTAAAAAAGCACAATCTTTCAATTCTCAAACAACAAGGTCTTGCTATAAAAAAATTAAAAAATTAAAAAAGAGATTATTTTGGCATCAATTTCTGGAAGCATTTCTAAAGTACGTTTCAATGTCTTTCCTTCCTAAGCTCCACTAGCTTAAACAAAAGGGCTATTCAAAAGGGCAGGAGCCAGGCATGATTATCTGGATGCCAGAGCAACACAAGGTCCCAAAAAAAAAAAAAAAGAAGTCAACGCAGAAGTTTTAGGTTAAAGGAAACTTTAACATTTATTCTGGTCTATGTTCTTTTAATTTCATTAAACATAACAGTTCTATCTTTATTAACTCAGAATTGACCAAGAATTACACGGTCAGTGCACTTCCCACATGATGCACAAACCATTAATGTTCCTCACACATTTCTGCTCCTCACATCGTACCTCAGATTTTGAACAATGAAAAGTCATTGAGAAGCAGGATGATAATGTGTAATCAATTTACAAACCACCAGAGTATTTGATTTCAAAGAAACACAAAAATAAACTATTTCCAAGAATCATAAACCTATTAAAAAAACTTGATAATGCATAACTGTTGAAATTATGTGTAAAATATTTGGCAAAGAAATTAAGCTACACTGCAGGCAAATAATGAAAGTTGTGTCACAGGAGAGAAAACTGAGGTGCAAAATTTGGCTCGTTCACTCTTCAAATTATTTGTTAAAGTGGTTCCATATTTGTTACTAAATTATGAACTGTTTAATAAAATAGATTGTCCCAAGGTTGGTTGCAGGGAGCCGAAAAACATTAAAACCAGTAAATTGATGAGAACAACATCTACGAAGAAATATATGTCAACCATTGCTTGTTGCAGGCAGAGGCTAAAATTTACATTTTTAATGTCGCAGTGAAGGGAAAGCAACATAAATATAAAAATGACTGTAAGAAAACAAAACTTACTTATGAAGGAGGAGAAATACGCCACATAAAATGAATGTGCCAGCAACAAGAATCCACCCAATCATCACCAAGCTGTAGTCATCACATATAAGTGAACATGGAGAATTATAAGACATCTAAAACAGAACTGCTTCCAAAACTATAAATGAACTGTTTATATCACTTACAAGTATACCAGAGGTTGCAATCCAAGAATGGAAAATACTGCAATAAGTAGCCACAACAATAACATAAGAAGAAATGGTTATAAAGAGTCATATAGAGAATAGCCTGCCTATAGTCCAAGAGAAGAAAAGACTTACAAAATCCAAGAAATGCCAAAAAGAGCATAATAGCCGCAATAATAATAAGAGCCAGTCTCCTGCAGAGCAGAGCAATGGATAAATGTTATCCAAAAGCCTTTGAAGCAGCAGAAAAAAGTTGTAGGAGCTTATACTTACACAGCATCCAGGCCATCTTGTATACTCTTTGAATTATCTGTAGTCGTCTGAGAAAGAGTGGAAGCAGAAGAGTTGATCTTTGTCTCAATATTGTCAATGTTCTTCCGGACATCTGACGGCAGAAAGATAGAATCAACTGCAACCCCCTTAGCTGCAGCAAGATAACCTGACACATTCCTGAGGTTTTCAACGATGGTATCTGCCTGATCCACAACATACTCAAGTGTGCTGGTTGTACTGCTGTGGAAATTCCCCTGACCAGTGTACAGAACTATGCATCCAGCACTGAAATTGTAAAACAAAACATTAAGTGAGTCAGAAATTACTTGGTGTCTGTTTAGCAGTTTCAAAGTGTGCCATTTGAAAAAAATGTAGTAAAGACGTGATTTTAAAAAATGTAGTAAAGCGTTTAATAAAATCATGGTTCGGCATTTTAAATCGTGGTTTGGCCTTCAAATCTTGCGATTTTAAAAATGCACCCGCTTTCCTTTTTCTCCAAGTTTTCAAACCGCCATTTTTCTAAATGAACTCTCAAACAGGACACTTTTCACAATTTTGTTTAAAAAATGCACTTTTGGGCTGCGAAATTGCATGGCCAAACGCACCCTAATTGGAACGATTATATAATGGAGCATAAGAGCGTAGATAAGTGTGCTTAATAGAGAGAAGGCAAGAGAATTACATTGCTGAAAGGGTGAAGAAGATGAGCAAAATAAGGGAGAGAGCATAGCAAGCTCGAGAATAGCCAAAAGGCTCTCTTGGACAACAGCAATAGCGGAGACAGACGATGCACAAGGTTAGCCCAAAAAGCACAAACCAAATGCCAGCAATGATAAAGAATGGCGCCGCGGTAAGACCCACAGACTGCATTATAAAATGATAATCAAAATTAAAAACAAAGAATTTAATTGATCAAACAATCTACTAAAAAAACCAATGAACAGAAGATCAAATACAGGATTTCAGAAACAGAGTTAATCTAAAATTGCAGAAATTCAAAGGCCCATATTTGGAGGGAAAGAAATGACCCAAATGGGACGATAGGCCATTACTGATTTTGTATCAACAAGATCCATAAAAAAAACAGTAAGAAACCAAACTGCTTTATAAATAAAATAGGAAATCAACATAGAAATATAACTGAAACCCAGATGAGAGATATAAGCCAATATTGATTCACATTTTTCTCGTTAAAAAAAAAAAAAAAAAAAACTTATGAAATTATAGGATTGTGATTCAAGAAAAAGAAAACCCAGATGGCAGATGGAAGATAAAAAAAACAAAAAACACTTACAGCCCAGTAATGTTGGTTGCTGATATTCCAGCCACCACTGTAGCGGTTAAACCCATCAAGAGGATCCTTCCTGTACGTTCTCGTCTCAGCCAATATCAGAGACGAGTTCCCTGCGCTTCCCTCCGCAAGAGATCTCCTCGTGTTCCATTGCACCACCCCACCATATTCTCTCCCAACAAAAACCTCTATGACGTCAAAAACAACAGGAAAAAACATAACTTTACAACACAGGTTGTTGCAAAAAACAAAAATAAAAAAGTTTGAAAAAAAAAACAGAGATATCAAACGAAGAGAAATTGTTACCCGGGCTACGTCGAGTGTGGTGGAGCAGAGAGCTTCCCAAGGCTGAAGATATGAAGAGAAAGGTAGAGAAAGAAAGAAGAAAAAATGATGGGTTTGCTCTGAAACACACCATAATGGCTTTTGTTTTTGCTTCTCTTCGTTTCAATTTCCTGAGGATGGAAAACTCTCTGGTTTCTCGGAGATGATAGGGAGAAAGAGAGTGTATGCGTGTTTGTTGTTTAGTATTGTTTAGAGCTTGCTGGCTAGGTTCTCTAGGACACGATTTTCTCTCTACGCGCTTCTGAAAGAGACCCGACCTCGTTGGGGGCCCCTATATGCATATATGATATATGCTTTGTCGGTATTTAATTATGTGCTGGAACCAAAATACAGATATTCTGATTATTATTTTAAATATAATTTTGATTTTACTATTTCAACATTCAATTTAATAAGTTGTAACGTATTTAAAATAAGTTCTAACAAAATATGATTCATTTTTAGTTTGGGAGAGAGAACGAGTATGTGAGAAATATATATTTTAATAGTATTAACACACAATTTTATTTAAAAACACGTGTTTCTTACCTGTTAAAAGAGCACGTGGCAATTTTATAAACTGAGTATTTAGTTTGGAGGAAAATTTTATTTATTAATTTTAACATTTTTGTCACTTTGTATAACATTAGTTTTATATTGGGTTGGTGGATTATAAAAGTGCTTATGGATACTAAATCTTACATTAATATTATATATATATATGATATTAAACTTTATAAATGCTTTTAGGGGCTTTACTTGTAACTTTAACTAATTCTTTTGAAATGGTATTCATAATGTTAATTAATTTTCACATTGAGTGAGTGAATTAATTTATTCAGTTGGTATACATCTTCTCTAGTCCTTCTTCCATCCTCCTAATCAGGGAAAGAAATGAAGCATTTACTCAAAATATTAATGGTGTTTAATTCATATTTGTTGAAGGGAGGGTGAGAGGCCTTAAGGCTATTAAATGGTGTGGATTAGTGAGATGTAAAATCAATAGGGCTTTCACACTTTTATGTTAGAGGTGAGCTTTCCCAATCAAAGAAATATGAGAAAGGTGAACCTATCTATTGGTGACTTCTAGGCTTCTACCATCACTTATCCATCCAAATGGGCATTGTGCCTTCTATCATATAATCATTGTACCACCCACTAAGAAATGTAATTAATGAATAATTTTAAGCGGAAGTCACTAGTTCGAATTCCTTTCTCCCTCTTATGTGGACATGTTAAAAAAAATAAATAATTTTAAATCATTTACGTTTTGGATTCAATTTGCCCGAGTAGGTTCAATGCCCATTTGGATTACATGGGTAGTAAAAACTACTGCATAGATATTGTTATAAGAAACGATATTGTTTTGATTAAAAAATAAATCATTTTTATGAAACGGTACCACAGGACTATGAAACTAATTTATAGTCCCAAGGTAAAGATGTTGCCACCAAATTTTTAAATGAAAAATTATTTTTAATACAAACATACTTAATCAAATTTATTTTATATATGTATATATAGTAATGAGATGTGATATATTAGGTTGGGTTAGTCTAATCTAAAGTTTGAAATGGTACAATTTGTGTCATAAGCACTTTTCATTAGTCATATGAGAAAAAATTTGGGTGGTTCCATCATCTTGCATAGGGTGAATTCCTTTGGAGCTCCAAAACAAAAGGGAACAGACAGTTGCATGAAAATGTGGCACACAAGTTGTTGTGTGTCACATCCAAAATAAAGGAAGAAAAAACACCTTGCTTTGAGTTTTAGACAAATAAAGGGAAATTCTTAATCCTTAATCCACTCTATGAATCATGAACATCACTTTAAATGTACCAACTTTCTAATTTTGGTTCTTACACGCAAAAACCCTCCACTAAGATAAGGATTTTTTTTCTTTCAATTTTATTAGACTCAAAATGAAAATTACAATGCAAAAATATGACCAAATGGTAAGAAAATAGGCTAAATAAGTGATTTGGTCATATTTATAAAGCGGTTATTTAAGCAAAATGGACACCGTTAGATGTTATGAAATCTAATCCATACCATATAATGATTCATCTCGATTTCATTTGAAATGAAGAGGATGTAATTCTGCTTGAAGTAGGCAAATATTAATGCATTTTCTCTTCTTGAGTAATGTTGTCATAGAGCTTATGTGATAGGGTTGATTAGCTATTAAATTAATTTGTGTACAATGACAGATCCAAAGACTATTAAATTAAGGCTTGCCAAGTTAGTTTTGGAAAATATTTATAAAATATTTGTGTGGTATGTAATGCTATTTTGTCTTCTTTAATATATGGATGTTTTGGAAAATATATTGACACTTGCAATATTGGAGAATCGACAGTTATAGGGAGGAATTGGTTTTTTTAATAATAAAAACATTAACAAAACTAAAAAAATTATTTTAATAAAATATATATTTTTTAAAACAAAAGGTCAAAGTAGTCGATTTCTTTCATTTATAGAGACAAAGAAACGCCTTTGTTTCTCTCTTGGTGGCCTGCTCAACGTCTACATATGAAAAAAATGTCTCTCTTCAAAGTGTCCCACTTGTCATTCACTTGGATGATTGAGAATGTTAAATAGTTATGATATTGTGTTAAATATAATATTGAATATATTAGAAAGAGCGGAAGAAGGAGAGAGAGAGAGCAAAATCATATACAATGGACTACATTGTATATTATTTTCTATATTATTCAATATTGCATATGATTACACAACTCTTTATTTATAGAGAAAGAAGTAGTGGGTAAAAAACTCTAGACTAAACCTAGAATATATAAGAGCATTATCAATAGAAGAACCAAATGACATTTTATCTAAAATGACTTCTTAAATTTGTAAAATACCTATGCATTGGAGAAGCAAAAAAAAAGGTAAATTAGATATTTTATTGAATAAGCTAAAAAAAAAAGAGCTACATGTAACAGCACTATTCAAAGAGCTATTTCATTTTTTTATTGTTTCTCTCATCTATTTTCTCTTTTTCCAAAATTTTCTCATGCTATTTCTCTTCCACATTTTCCCTTTTTCCAAAAAAATTTCCTACCATTTCTCTCTCCATATCTCATTTTTCTCAAAAGTTGAAAAATATGAGATATTTAAGAAAAATACAATCCTTATAAAAAAAATAAAAAATAATAATATTTAAATGATATAGATAAAAATATTACTAATTGGATGTAGGAGGCATGTAAAAATTCATTAGTTAAGTAGATAAAGTGAGTTTTGAGGAGTCATTTTACATAAAAAATTGATTCTTCTATTGGAAATACACTAAGACAACATAATAGAATAATATCAAATATTCTAACAGAGAAAATTCTCTTTGTTCAGCGTCCCAACTTCCCATTAAAATTTGTCAAAAACAAAAAAAATCCCATTTAAAAGAAGTATTGAGGGAAAAAATTAGTTAGTAGACACATCCTAAACAAATTGCCATCTAGCTAGAGAATGAACTTGTTCAAAGATTTTTTTAAAAAATATATATAAAAAAAAAATTGACTACATTTTAAGAGAAATAGTAGGAGCTATTATGGTGTTTTTCTGGTCTTAGGTGGATATTATTTTTTAAAAACCAAGTGAAAGAAAAAATGACCACTTTCTTTTTTGTGTTTTTAAAAATAATATCCACCGAGGACCAGAAAAACACCAGCCGAGCACTTGTAATTATTCGACATTCTAATGTGGCATTCTAGTAGCATTATTTTATTTTTTTAAAACAATAATTAATCTAAATAGTTATAAGATAAAAGTATTAATTATTTTTAAAACTATTCATGTTTTTGTTATAAATAATTTTATAATAAAAATTGTAATATTCCTCATTCGAAAATGAAAGAAACCATAAACATTGCCCTCAACATGTTAAGATTTTTTAATTTTTAAAAGTTTTTCAAATATTTGAATTATGAATTAACTGCCCCCCACACCCACACCACATGTATATAAAATAAATAAATAAATCGACCTTGGCATGTGGCTACGGTGCTACCTACCATAGAGGATTACAAAAATGACACGTGTACCTTTAAAGTGGTTGAGTGACCCTACAATATCTTATCGATTCATGTCTGGCAGACTGGCATCTCTGCTTTCCTATGGCTATGGCTAATGGGTGCACATCAAAATCAGCTCAGATTCTTCATTTTTATTTTGGCATCATCAAGATTTTGATTGACAATTCCATTCAAATTTGACATAATTCTATTTAATTTTAGGGTTTAGGCTTTTTAAGCATACTTCAACCTCCTCATACTTTTAGTGGTGGTTGAGCCACTCCCATATGACCAGTTTGGGGTGGCTCAACCACCACTAATAAAAAAAAAAATTTAAATTAATGTAGCAATCTATAATTAAAAAACAAAAGGTCAAATAAAAATATACTTTAGGGTACTATAGTTTTTTTTTCTTCTTCTTCCTTAGTGCATTGCATGTCTCATAAGCTGGTTAAGAAGACAAGAGCCGAATTCCACCCAATCTATTCAAACTAAACTAAATTAAATTAAATTATTATTTTTGCTTCTATTAATGGTGAACTAACCGAGGGAGTAATTTCTGCCCTTAATTGGGCTGGCATATATATATATATATATATTGCTCCACCTTGTTCATAGGCATACTAGAGCAGGCAGGGACACACATATTTTATCAAATATATAAGCATTGAAATGGCAACTAAGCACATATTTGAAGAATTGAACATATATAAGTTTTATTATAATATATATATATATATAAAGTCTACATGACACTTATCAGTTATGAGATTGTGTGAATTATTACAGTAAATTTGTAAGAAAATGATAATAAAAGTTATTGCAGTGTAAATATCTTTAGCTAAATTAGTATTAAAATTGATAATTGAGGAGCCAATTGTGGCTTAAAAGGTGACAAAAAAAGTGGGATATATATATATATTTTTTAATTATTATTTTATTTTTGTTTGAATAAGAAAGTTGAAGAATAGGCAATCGTGTAGCCATGGAGCATTGCCTTTTGGCAAATTCCCATTGCAAGATTGAGTCGGCAATAGCAACTGCAAATCACAAGGATTTTTGCCACCTAACTCACTTATTTTGTCTATTTCACTTTACAAGCAACCCAGTCACCACTTTTCTTTTTCTTTCTCCCACCTTCCTCTTGTCTTCTTATATATATATATATATATGAAGAAGAAGAAGAATGAATTGACAGAATACTAAAGTAAAGCAGGTAGCCCCCTTTCGTGGAAGGTGCACAATTGGACCCAAACATTTAAAGAAAGAGTGTTCTTTTTGGGATATAATTAAGCTAGTATTTGAGTGTTTTATAAGTCTTTGTTAATGTTTTTGATTTAAAACAAAAAGAAGAGAGAAGGGATAAGTACTTCATGAGAGCAACAAATAGATCGATATCAAATTTGTAGTTTAGAGGATCGAGGAAGAAGAAAGACTTTGTTCTTATAAATATTTCATGCATGTGGTGTCGACATGTGAATGGCTATGCAATCATGCGAATGAGTGATTCTTAGGCTAAACATTGGGCATTGACTTGGTTTTATTAATCGAGTTAAATACTTTTTTTTTTTTTTTTTAGTACTTTTTTATTATTATTATTATCAAATAATTATATCGGTTTCAAAAATATAACTTATAAAGGGTGTTCGGCAACATATAACATATTTTCCCAAGGTATTTTTACACTACACTATTTATATATTAAAAAATAAAAATAAAAATAAATAAATGATTGGTATGAAAAAATAAAAAAAAATGGTAATGGAAAGTGAAAAAATTTATTTTGTAGTGATTTTTTTTGTATTTAAATAATAAATGATGTGATATAAAAAGTGAATTATTTAATATTTTTTTTTTAAAAAAAAATTGAAGTAAATAATGTGAGAAAATGTGTTATAATTGGATGTAAGTTAACAAATAAAGCCATTGTACATGAAAATAATGCCGCACATGAGACATTTGTCAAATTTTGAGAGGATTTGAAATGATCAGATGTCATTGAGTTATTGGACGGAATATGGACATAGAGAGTAACTCAGATAATTAGATGATCCAGAAAAAAAAAAAAAAAAGAAAAAAAAACCCGAGATAACCGTTGTGAGAGAGATAGAATAACAAGTTGATTATGTAAAAATATTTACAAAAGAAAAAAAAAAAACAAGAAACAAGAAACAAGAAACAAGAAGTAACTTAATATCTTTCTTTATTTATTTAGAGTAAGTAGAAATAAAAAAATAAAAAAAAAAAAAAAAGAAGAAAAAATACAAAAAAAATAGTAGGCCCCTAGCTTTATGGGAACAAAGCACAAATTTCTTTGTCGGATTAGATGGTCTTCGATTCTCCATTGCAGACAATGACATGATAGGTTCTTGATTTCCACAAAGCGTTAAATGGCTTTATTTTTACTCTATTCGATTCATAATGATGGTCATGTTCCATTACATTCACATAACACAATGGAAATCAAGATTATTGGACACCGACGAACAAGAGAAAAGAGGGGGAATAAAAAAGGTGACTTAAAAGTTATTAAAGAGCAATCTTCATGGATAAGTTAAACTATGATGAAAACAATGAGAATACCAAACTCAGAGGTTTTATTTTTATGTGTTAGCAAATTTTAGTGTCAACAAACATGGGTTATTTCGATTTCAGAAAATAAGTTGTTATTTTGGTCTATTTAGAAGATTATATTATTTTTTATACCACATAGATTAACTTGTAATTTAAGCTAATTATATGAACTTATCAATTATTTTTTATACCACAAAAAATAATTTATAATTTACATCATTAATTACATAAACCAATTTTATATTTATCTGTAAAAGAAATGAGTCTATTTTCTTTCTACTTCTATCAATATGATGATGTATAAAGATTAGAAAAAGGCTAAAATGGGCTAGAGTCCATTTCAAATGATGAAGGTAGGAAGATACTGGAGGGAGATCAATTAGAGGAAGGAAAGTCAAGCCATTCTTTTGTCCAAAGGCTACTTAGTAGTGACATTTGTCAGAAGATGCGGGGCATGAAGTTGATTGAGTATTTGTTTAAAGCCCTTCTTGATGTTGTCAAAACACACTCAAACTAATTGTCGTTTCTCTTAGATTTTTTATTATAAAAATGTTATTTGTATATAATATCTTACAAGTGCTTTAGCCCACAGACTTAGTTTATTATATTTGACATTTATCCTTTGTTAATGCTATTAAAGATGTATGTAAAAATTATATTTGTTATGGACAAATATCAAGTTAATAGATTCAATTTGAAATTTTTTCTTCAACCCAGTTTATAGCATTTAGAAATAGGCACCACCAAAAAATCACTAGCAAAAGCTATTGCAAATCTAAGATTGCTAGGTACATAGCCATGGACATAAAACAAGCCTACTTTAAGCTTTCTGAATTGCATCATAATTTGAAGCTAAGCCATTTTTTTTTATTTAGTCAGAGTTAAGGCCTATATCTTAGCAATAGAAGAGCATATATTTATACAAGAAGATACACAAAGGTAAACTCCAAAAGTTACCAGAGGATATAGAGAAAACTTCAGCTAAAACCAAGGCCTCTTTCAAAGAAGAATAAGCCTACCACATACACCAAATTTTACATAGAGATTTCTGTACTCTTTTGCACATAACTATGCTCGGATGGCGGTGTACAATAATAACCCTCATTTTTCTAGCCTTGTGTTCTTCATCTCCCTAGTCGGAGGTCTTTCTTATATACATCCTGTGTGTTTGGTTCAAATGATATTGATTTTTATATACTTCCCAATCCCATACAGAAATGCTCATGGAAATGGAAGTAGAGTGATCAATAGCTTCACAAAGTAATCAAAATCACGTTTTCTTGTTAATATAATTATTTATTAGCTAGTAGCTACACAAACAATAGTTTCTATTTTCTATTTCACAACTAGTCAGCAATTTGAGGGGGGGGGAGGGGAACAGAGAAAGAAAGAAAGCAGAAACATGCTACCTCAGCCAGTTTTGCATGCTTTTGAAGTGAAGACAGCCCACAAACTAGAGGTTCGTGGGCCTGTCCTGTACCACCAGCCCACCATGAAAGAGGGCCCAAACCATCATCATCAATTGATCCCTGACATATCAATTGATGAAGATGAGAATTGGCATTTGCCAAAGATGAACCAGAGTGATATATCATATTTAGTACGAAACACTGCTCATCAGCTTTGAAGAGCTGCATGTGGTCTGTGGGCTTCAAAAATCTTTCTTTCCTTTGATCAGTATAGAATTTAAAGAGTATATGGGGAGCACACACAAGGATCCCTGAAAAAAACATACAACATGTAATTGTAATTAAGCACAAAGGGAGATCTTGCAAGTGAAAATGAATTGAATTACATATAAAACAAAACCCAATTGAAAAATTGATTCTTTTTTTTTCCAGGTTTAGTTTAGACCAGAACAAAACCAGTGATTTCCCCATTAAAGATTTAAGCTTTATCAAAGTATGCCGTATAGGTCGCAGCGCCATCACTGGGAAAACTAAAGCCACCTTCGATGGAGCCGATACCATGGACGGAGACACACAGACCCAAATTTGCAATAACCTTCAACAACAATATCAAAGCCTTTCAAGTGATGTCAACAATGGTAGATTGATCAAACTAAAAGAACCATACATGATACAGCAAGCCTTGTCCAGGAAAAACCTTTCAATCAAGCTCTCCTTTGATAGCTTCCTCGATGGGCAGGCTAAGGAGACTTGGCGGCATGCTAAAGGTGACAGAAGGTTCTTACCTGATGCCAATTCTCTCGTCGGAGGCCGGCGTGCGGTGGTTCGAGGTGGCCGGCGCCGATGAATCGTGTTTGGGGGGAAAATTTTGAGTATTTGTTTGATAATTTTTTTTTAATGGGCTGACGTGGCACTGCCTGCCACGTCAGCATCGCATGGCCATCTCCTACCTACCAGAAACCCTAGCTGCTTCAGAAATCCTAGAGAGCCGCATCATTTTTCCTTTTTTTTTTTGCAAGCTCTTCCTGCTAGTGATTTCTTCTGTAATCAACGTTTCACCACCACACACGCAGCTCCTTAAATCTATCTTCTTTAACGAAATTATCCTTTAGCTCGTAAAGATGGCGTACGCAATGAAGCCGCCGAAGCAGCAGGGTGTGGAAGAATCCCAGGAGCAGATTCACAAGATCAGGATTACACTCTCCTCTAAGAACGTCAAGAACCTCGAGAAAGGTAATTTTTTTTCGCTTTCATTTTGGCGCGTAAGGTGATAATATGATGATGAAATCGTGTAATAAATTTGGTTCTGAGACATGGGTTTAATGTCTCTTTGATTATTATCTTTGAGTTGATTTGGGTTTAGTTGTTTTGAGATGAATTTTGGTTTTATCTTCTATTTTAGATAAAGACCCATTTGGGGCTTGTTCTAGTTTTTCTAATTTGATTTTCATTAGTTGTTTTTTTTCATCTTGAAATGTTTGGAATACTTGGCATCCATTTATTAGACTCAAGTTTTGGTTTCTTTTGTGATTGACAGTTTGTGGTGATTTGGTTCGTGGAGCCAAGGACAAGCGGCTGAGGGTCAAGGGGCCAGTGAGAATGCCCACCAAGGTTCTGCACATTACTACCAGGAAGTCCCCTTGTGGTGAAGGTAGATATTGTGATAACTTACACTTCTTGGATTCAAATGCTTTTCAATTAGGCACTTATTCTACAATTTATGTAATTTTAGCTATTTTCTTGTCCGATGTTTTTTCTAATGAATGCATTATTATGGTTCCTACTTCCTAGAGACACTTCAGAGTAGTCACTGCAACTTATTGCACTCTTCACACTTTGTACCTCACTTATTACTGTGTTTATTGTTTATGCTAATATTAGCTTTCTTTAATCTGTGAAAGGAAACACCTAGGGGCTCATTTATACAAGTCTTGAGTAATGCTACTCTTCACACCATTTCACTTCAGCTAACTTGGTGTTTTTTCAGCTACTTAAAACACGTTATGTTAGCTTATGTGAATTGAGTGTGATAAATGGACGTGAATTAGTAAGTATTACTTGTAAGTCTTGTGATCATCCTATATATCTTGTTGCATAGTGACCTGGAAAAGTAAACCCTTTTATGGTCTTATGTTAACTAAGTTTTGCTCATACATATGTTTATGAAAAACCCCAAAGGGGTTATAGCTTAGTGGTTGGACAGCTTGAGATTTTGAGTATGCTCCTCAAGGTCTTAAATTCGAAACCTACTGAGTGTAAACTACTTCTTGGGGTCATTGGATTGGGGTTTCGCCTGGCCCCTTAAAATAATCGAGATGCACTTGCGGTAAATTCTTTACCGAGAACTTGTGCACTCCCAACTCCCAAGATTAAAGCTCTGGATACCCAATGCCAAAAAAAAAAAAAAAACACGTTTATGAAAAGCAAAAGGATTCCCGTTTGCTAGGAGTTATTTATGAGTTATTGGGTGTACTTTCTTGTTTGAATAATTTTGTAAGTCTTGGGTTTCAGGTACCAACACTTGGGATAGATTTGAGCTTCGTGTCCACAAGCGGGTTATTGACCTCTTCAGCTCCCCAGATGTTGTCAAGCAGATTACCTCTATTACCATTGAACCTGGTGTGGAGGTTGAAGTTACCATTGCAGATTCTTGAAAGCTGCCTACTTTTGCAATGTCCCCCTCTTCTAATCTTTTTAGCTAATTAGAAATCCTTACTTTATGTTGTGCTGTTGTCTTGGAGCATACATGTCAAGCCTCAGAACTTGATCGGTTGTGTTTTCCAGTATGTTTTTGAAGTGAAAAGGCTTCTGTGAGGGATTTTGGTTTTTTGCAGTTTTTTAAAGATGAGATTTTTGGAATGATTATGCAGGACAGAAATTTCAGAGGAATTTTTTCTAACCCAACTTATAAAGTTGCTATGTGTTCTTTGAGTATGTGAAAATATAATAAAATTATGTGTTTGTTTCTCGCACGCTAAAGGACACATGAAAAATTTATGTATGATTATTCACTATATTTGATCTTTGTGTGTGTGCGTGCGCAGATGCAAAGATATATTGAATGAGGTGAGCTAAATTTATACGAGATATGTTCACAAAAATTAATTGAGCGAATAGAGTTTATATGGGTATGTTTTATTTAACAATTGAGTGTAACTTTGTGTTCACGAATAGCTCATATAATAAATTGAGTTTGAGTCGAGTTTGTAAGAGTTGAACTTGCACAGGTGGGACTGAAAACAGGAAAGGCCCATGTGAGAACCCTATCGTCATGCTTGCAATTGCAAATCTATGATTGCTAGAAATCCAACCAAGACATTAGACATGGGCATAGCCATGGACATAAAACAAGTTCTCTTTCAAATTTCAAGAAAAACAGGCCTACATAAACAACTGACCCAGAAGGCCAGAGTTTTAACCCAAACATATTCCTAATGGAAAAAGCCCAAATCTCAAATTAACTAGTGTTCCATTAGCTTGATGGTTCAAATTCTATTGCTTTTCTGAAAAGAGGAAAATAAATAAATAAAAAGAAAAACGATAGTGCATGGTTCTTGTGGAGCTTGATTTGCTTTAGGTGCCCTAAAAAAAAAGAAACTATATCACTTTTCTTTTTTTTTGTAGTTTTTTCAACGGTCGAGATCTAATTCCTCACACTCTTTGTCTCATGGGAAATTTAAATTTAAATCTGCACGATTAAAAAAATTACAAAAAATATAGTGTAGTTTATTTTTTACATTACCTAAGCCAAATCGGTCCCTAAGATCTCATGGAGTTTCTTTCTAGAATTAACCTTAGATGCTTTATATGTCAGCATAGAAAAAAGGTATGCTAATTTAGAAAAGATGGGTTTGAATTTGATGACTCCAAATGAATCCAACAATAGGTAACATAATCGTCCTCATTAATTAATTAATTTTCCTCTTCCTTTCCCATATTCTCTCATCAAAACAAATTTTTTTAAAAAATACTCTTCCCAAGACAACCCTAATATATCATAACTTGTCGTCCTTGCCATTGACTCATTGAGCATGGTGTTTGACTGGTCAAATTACTGTTTAATCTCTCTCTCTCTCAGGGGAGGACGGTGTTATAGTAGTCAAAGTCAAAGAAAGAAGCTCCCCATCATGAGAGGGTGACAAAGATTATAGGGTTTAGCAATAACATCAATACTTTAGTTTTAGTTTAAATTTATGACCAATTTGATACGCACACGAAGGACAATCACATGTGCTCTCTCTTCCTACTTTCAACACTTTCCATTTTAGCCTTTATTATTTTTCTTATAGGATTTGATCACCTACTCAAATTTTTCTTATAAATAGAGATGTTGCCCTACACGACATTTTCTAATTGTAAACGTAAGCTTATAAGACCGAACCGCTCCAAATTAAATTCATGTCTCTTTTTCTTTCCGCCGCCACTATTTGAACTCCTACATTTTAGGATTGGCTTACAAAATGCCTTGCACTCATAGATAATTTAGAAGAGTATGGCAGTGGGTGAAGACTCTCCAATTCATGACTTCAATTAATAATGTTATTAATAATCATATGATATGAAGAAACCCTTGGGAAAAAAAAATGTACAAAACCATAACTTGGAATTGGGAATCACGTGATGCCATTAAGACAAAACCCCCCGACCAAGTGATTAAATTAACTCAAAAAACCTCATGAACTTTCAGAGAGAGAGAGAGATGATAATAAGCATTTGAAGGATTCAGTGAAATTTATGAAAAATTAAAAATATTGTAGTAAGAAGAGTTCACTTAATTTGTCTAACACAGAGGAGATCTATGAGGGATGCCCTTTCTTCTACTCATGCTAGTAGCCATGTCCTCATCAGAAACCCTATTGTAATTAATCGATCTTGAACACACATATAGCCCGCTTCTCTTCTTTCTGACAATCTGAGTGCATGCCACACTCATGTTCTCCGACCCTGATGAACCCGACGACGAGCTCATTGGCTCGTCGCAGTCCACGATTGTCGAATGAGGTGTCTCCGTCGTCACCTCGTCGTCTCCCATGTCTTGTGGGATCAAGAAATCAGGGCTTAGTTGTAAAGTGTTGCATGCCCTCAAGTATGGTGAGAGGTCCTTATAGTGCTTCAGCACAAAATCCACCTGCATAATTCAGAATCAGACTTAAGTGTTTTTTTTTTTTTAATCATTTTCTATCCTCTTAACCTTTTGGACAACCGATAATTTAACATTCAATACGCGTGAATTGAATTGCCAAACATGGTATGTATGTATAAACCTTTTAATATGTTTGAGCAATCATGGAAAGAAACCAAACATATATGGTAACTAACAGAAGCATCATAAATCAATTACCTTGCACCCCAGAGAGCAATGAATAAAGGGTTCTTGAAGGCTTCTATCACAAGAAGTGCAGTAGTTTCCAGATCCCTTGAATTGCCTGTTTTGAGGCCTCTTCTTGATAAACACCACTTTGGCACTATTGATTGTATAAGGCTATACATTGGAGTTTCATCAAAATCAGCAAACCATACATATATGATGAACTAATTAACTAACCTTGAATACTAATTAATAATTACCTGAACATTAGAGCAGTCTATGAGCTTCTGAAGATCTTCGAGCCGGACAACGTCATGATATACATAACGACGAACCTGAAGAAGCCTATGGAAGCGATGTGACGGCAAACAATGGGGGCAAATACTCGCGCAACAATCCAGACAGCAAATGTTTTTCTCGTTCTTTTTCGCCGTTTCGTGATAGGAACAACCCGCAAAGAACTTTTGCGTGTAGAGGGCTTCCAACCATGCAGGCTTCTGAATTCCCTAAACCAATGATCAAATAAAAACAACATGAGTGTAAAAAAACACACAAGTCAATATAGTAAAGAGAAAGAGAAAGAGAAAGACAAGACAAACCATGATCACATAAACACTTGGAGGACAGATCAAGAGGGTTGCTTGAGGTGTTATCAAAGAAGAGGTAATCAATCAACAGAGAGAGGGAGAGTAGGGCATGGAGATGAAGAGTATTTATTGAGGTTCACAAGAGAAGAAAGGGTATATATTTATTCCTTGGAGAGATACACAACATGTTGTCAATAGGGAGAGAGAGAGAGAGAGAGATGGGCAATAAATAAAGGAAGTAAGATATGAGGGGAACGTGGGCGCTGTTCCCGTGTCTCCCATTGTCTAAAACCTTGTTTAAACTATCGTTTCTCGTCTCCTTGGCTAAAGAGCTCTAATGCTAAACTAACTAAACTCTTCTTGAAGGAGCTGCCCTAGCAAATTTTATTTTTTATTTTTTTATTTTTCTTACCATTTTCTTCTTTGATTCTCATCTCTTAATTGGTGAAATGGGTTGGAGCTCGCTACCCACTTGCATTTGGACTTTGAAAATCAAGAAATAATCAATAATATGCTCAACAATTATATGTTTTGTTAACTATATATTTACGAGCCAAATACTTGCAAAAATAAAGAAATTAAGAAAGAATAAAGAGCTAAGTAATCATCCAATATTAGTCGTTTTCCTGCAAGATAGCAGCAAATATATATATATATTGGTCATTCAGTATATATGAGTTGATACAACGTGTGTGGATGGAATCAAGCCACGCATACCATGCGGCCACTTGCTTGTTTTTATTTTTAATTTGTTAAGTACCACTTGCTTGTTATGAAATCGGCCAAGTTAGTTAATAAAGCACAACTAAAATAAAAAGGGTCTTTAATCACTGCTAAAAAGTTCTTCTTCCCTTAGAAAAAATAATAATTATTTGCTAGATATAGTCTTTCTGCACGTACGCCTCTTATTCTTCTGCACTTTTCAGTATATTATTCCTGCTATTAATTGTTTCTATATGACTTCAAACTGAAGTAATTAGATCACAGAACTAGAAAAGGTCTTTATGAGATGCAAGAGTGGTAATCAATCCAAAAACTACCTTAATTCATATATGTTGAAATTTTAGGAAGTTTTGTGAAGTTTTTTTACGTTAAGGTAAGATATATAGCCACAATTGGTTACCCCGATGTACCATTTTTGCTCAGCAAAAAAAAAAAATATTAAAACATATATGTTGTCGGCTTAGTTAGTGGAAGCATGGGACTTTGAGTCCTGCTCTTCATGGATTTAAGATCGAAACCCACTAAATGCAAATTGTCTCTTGGGACTAGCCCTTCAGGCGAAGCCAACAACTCAACTGGTTCATGCTGAGAGAATAGCAAAATATGAATCTTGATTTTACTTGATGAAGGTAAGGTGTGCTAGATTACCTACATTAAGGGGTTCCCGGTCATTAAAAAAAAAAATTAGTGAGCCCCCCCCTCCATTTGGTTGTTAGAAAATGTGAGAAAGAGTAAGAAACTATATATATAAAGGAGCCAATGCTTTGGCCTTCATTTGGGGACACCGTACGAGTGTGTCCAATAATATGTGTTAGTGCTTGATGTTTTATTTAATTTTTATTTTGGGTACAATTTTTATCTCCAACCCACCTCATATATATATGTCAGCTGTCCCTTGAAACTATTTCCCACTTCATGCCCTTTGTGGGGCTTGATCGTTTACTCTATATAGGCATATATAGTTCCGCTTGTTAGGGTTGATAATTTTTCTATACGACTAGTAACTTGATATGCATTTAATGTAAAATTAGCGTGATAAAATTGAAGGATTGAGAACTAAGGTTAATTTATGTAGTCTTATATTCATATTTCGATACGATAATTCGAACCAGACATGCAACATTTAGGATTGACAAATTTTTATACAACACCTGAATAAAACCTAATTTAAAATTAACGAGTTTAGATCAAACGTACCATCCATAATGATTTATGGTGCTGTTTAAGAACATTGTCCAAAAGCATCAAATGCCTTGAATTGGGTCAGAAACACAAATGCCAGCATAGCCGCATAGGCTAACAGTAAGATGATGAAAAGAAAGCCAAAACAAAGACCATGTACGAGGAAACCCGGTTTTTGGGGAATCAAACATACAACCACTCCAATAAGGAGAAGCTGTTGCCTAAATTAATATTAATATTAATAATAATGTTGTTTTGTCACACACACACATATTTGAGGCAGACAAAAACAACTCACTAAGCACTAGTGAGGGGAAATTAATTAATGGAGTAATTAATTATGGGCTTTAGTGCTAATTTTGAGGGAGACCTCGCTTGCTGAGCCTCTGTGTTAGAGTTAATTTTTAGGGTTTTGTGGTGGCCAAGAAATTGTATTTGCATCATTCCCCATATACCCTTCAATTATGCAGCTCTCACTGCTCATCAATCATGGCGTGCCTCATTACAGTGCAAAGCACAGGTTTTGGTAAAGTGCTATAGCTTTTACCAAAAATCAGGGAACAGTTCAATCTTCTAGCCTTGAGCTGCCTAAACAAAGTGATCATGTCGGTTAGGGCATATGAATTTAGTGGAAGGAATTTGATGGATTCGGATTTTAGCAATTTGTTATTCGGATGATTAGTAATTTGGACAATTAATATGAGAAAGTTGGCGTGAGATTCATTTGCCAAAGCCAATGGGTGGAATCCCTAAAATTTGTTTGAAAATGTGAACCTTATAGGAATGCTCTCATATTTGTTGTCGAACTGCCAGGGATCCAAGCAACCAAATTGTTGGAGGTCTCTATCAATTTGGGATTGAGTTTGATGTTTAAATTGCTTGATTAGGGGTTTTGAACTATTATTATATTTTAAAGTGTGTTTGGCCCTGTGATTTTACAAGTTAAAGGTGTGTTTTTAAACAAAATCATGAAAAACGTCATGTTTGAGAGTGCATTTGAAAAAAAGAAATGATAGCTTGAAAATGTAGAAATCGCAAATAAGAGAGGGTGTTTTTTAAAATGTAAAATTTTAAATATCAAACCACGATTTCGCCAAATTCTTAACTACCTTTTTAAAAATTGAGCTTTCATTAACTGCGTTTTGAAACCATTAAACAAAACTGACATTTAGTTAATGACACCCAAATTTAGATATGGGTATTTCATGTGGATTTAAAATGTTTAGAGCAGTCTCCAAGGGGTAGTTCAATCGGCTGTAGACCACGCCTAATAAAGCGGAGGTCACAAGTTCGAATCCCTCCTCCCCCTTCCCTTGTGTAGACATGTCAAAAAAAAAAAAAGAAGTTTAGAGCAAGTTGTATTATGTATTTAAATTCACCATTTAAATTAGTTAAGTTGGAGCTCTGTTCTCAATTAATTAAACAGAGTAGGAGCTATTCTCTTTGTCATGTTATGCCAAAGTTCATACATTAACAAAGTTCCATTTAATTTCACAAGCATAAGATAATGGACTCTCTATTCTTCATTCAAGCAATCTGAACGGATGACCAAAATCCACAGCAACAAAGTAAGACTTTTACTCTTTATTCTTCATTAATTATTTTTAAAATATTAATTAAATAATTAAGTTCATCATTTCTTATTAATTTAAGTATCATACTAGAAGTCTTAAATTCGACTCATGACTCTAAAGTTAATCTTTCAGTTAAACATTCAACGTGTTAAATCTCACTTGTTGAGAAGAAGACGTGACAGTGACGGGTGCATTAAAGTATTAATTAAACAAACCATTTTTTATCATATTAGAAATTTTCTCAAACCCATACTATAAAACTATCAATGTCATGTGTCTCTTAAAAAGTAAAAGTACATAGTAATTTTCATCATTTATTAACCTACAATTTAACATGCAAAATTAAAAATAAGGATGCTGAAGAGATTAAGAGATAAATTTATATCATAAGAAATATGCCCTAGGGTCAAACCCTAAGGTGTGTTGTCTTATGTGTGGGATATAGCTAACTCCTACTTCACCCATGCCATGCATGCTAAAAATGAGAGCAAGAGAGACGAGCTTAACGACCAAACCTATTCAATATGTTGTCTTCTTTAAAGACCTACTCTACTCTACTCTACTCTACTCTAGGGGAACAAGTTAGGCACTAGAGAGAAATAAAAATGTTCTAGGTTTGATACCCATTTGCACCACATAATGATTGGTCAAATTGCTCCATTCAAGGATATTGCAAGATCAAAGTATGAGCAACCTTGGGATCTCTGATATTGCTCTTCCAACACCAAGTATTTAGTTTATTTGAGATTCCTTTTTGGTGTCTCTAACTTACTTTTTATGTCTGAAAATATTTAGAGTATTGTCATGTTAGTTTTGTAAATTGATATGACAATCTGTATGATACTGTTTTGTCAATGTTTGATTTCATATATGATATTATATAGACTTACAAATTGATAAGTATTATATAGACTTACAAATTGATATTGGCGTGGTAAGTACTATATGAACTGTCACGTTAGTTTATAAGAGATTTGTAGTAAAAATTATAGTACCCATAACAACACTCCTTTAATATAAAAATGTTCCCAACGGATGCAAAGTTTTCTTGAGTTTCATTCCATGCCCTTGAAGGAATACCTTTCTAAGTCCTATGAAGTTACTAGCTTTCACATGTTAAATCCCATATTAGTTTTAAGGGTTACTTCCTCTAACAAAAGCTTTATGCTTTATGCTTTATTTTATTTTTTTTAATGATTGAGAAAGGAGCTCCATAACAAGAAAGAAGGGGAAAGAAGAAGATGAAAATATATAGTTCTGATGGAAGTAAAGTTTTGGGTGATAAAGATCCTCTAGATCACCATCACCGACCAATGAAAGTTGCATGATTCATGTGTTTGGATAATAATCAAACCCAATTAACAAAATATCTCTCCAACATTAAGAAAGAGAAAGAAAAAGAAAAATGCTTAGCAGCAAATCAGAGAAAAGGAGAAGCCAACCCCCCCGGCCCACGTGCCATGAAAAGCAGAAAAGGTATTATAGTAAGCAAGAACCTCACGTGCAAGAGATCCAGATGCCAGACTTTAAGAAGAAATTAACCCTAATGTCCAAACTTTCTGACAAGATATTCCTCTCTAAACTCATTCAAGTTGAAGATGTTGTCATTTGCTCGGTGGTCAATGGTCAAAGATCCAAAAGTGCACCAGACAAGGTGAATTCAGAAGAACAAACAGAGGGGTGGGTCAGCGTGTGAGCCGCACGAGGGGTTCTTTATGCCCCTGGTGTGACAGTCTGAGTCTCTCATATGTAGAGATTTTTAGTAATTTTATTGTTTAAATTGCTAGTAAATCGAGTAACAAAATATGAAACAGTTAATATGGGACTCACCTGACCAAGCAAATTTTAAATTGCTCACCCACTTGCTTAAATAATTAAGCCCTATAAAAACGCTCTCACATTTGTTGTTCAAATTGCCGGATATCCGGATTCTAGTGTAGAGCCTCTGGAAGACTAAAGCCCATTTTGCTTTGTTTAAATAGGGGTTTTATTATAACTGCATGCCCTCGCTTTTAAGAGCTAGGTCACGTGGAGAGCCTTTTACTAGTGTAAAAAATGAGCTCCATGTCACATGAGCTCATGTCTCCACTATATATTATTACTGTCTTAATTAGTTGAAGAAAAAAAAAAATACTCTCTCCCTAGGGAAAGAAGAATAAGAATAAATATAAACCACCCTAGAGCTCATTGGCTGGCTTTAATTTCATCCATTCATCATTTTGGAAAATCATAATGTTATTGGTGTTGATATCCAGAATGAACTGAATAACAAAAAATAAAAATAAATAAATAAATAAAGGGGGCAGAAGTTCCGTTGCCATCTGATTCAAGTGCATTATTGACTAGACACTTCATGGACCTGATATGGCAATCAATATGGAAACATGTCAGATGCACTCGTAACTTAATAGCCAATACAAGAACCAGTTCAAACTTGAAAGATTATGCAGAAATGCTTGATTCAATGTCATGAACCTAGGTATTCTTTTGGGATCAGTCTGGTAGAGAATGGGTTAGTTTGGTCTGCTTATCAACACAAAGATGAACCCAATTTTCCAATCTGCCCTCTGGTTTACTACATTAATATACTGGTTTATCAACTCAGTACCTCAGGTTCATCACTATTTCAAACTGTAATCAATACAATATTCCACTAGAATGGCTGTTATTTGGCCACTACAGACAACTAATCAGACCATCATCACTTTTTTTTTTTCTTTTTTCTTTTTTTCTAAATCAGGCACTAAACAGCTGTAATACTTTATATCTTCCCCATGTCATAACCTTTCTGGGCCTGTTTATTTCAAACATATCATACAGTTGAAATACATTATATTAAAAAAAATAAATAAATAAAGGAACAAGAGAAAATCAGATATGGAGAAATGATATTTCAAATAGATCAAACCTAGTTTTAAGGCTTCTGAGCAGAAAACATGATGAAAGATTGCTGAACTTTGCTTGAGTAGTTGGTTAGGCCACATGATGTGCATAAGTCCTTGATCTCTTCCTCTGTCAAGTAATTATAGTTCTGCAGACTCCTCTGCACCCCCTCCCCCCCACCAAAAAAAAAAAAAAGAAAAAAAGAAAGAAAGATATTCGGTAAGAGTCCATCTTCATGGCATATATGAATAAATCAAAATTTCCTTCAAAAGGAGCTTAGATCCTATGACCACATTAACAGTTGTATATCCACCCATTGACAGACCATACCTGAGACCAGTAGTCTCTGACCAAAATGCTAACTTTAAGGTCATGTTGGCAATCATAAGAAAAATGATTGAGTGCAATACTACTTAATATACAATATAAGGCAAAGACAAAATAGTTATAGGTACACAGTCTCATATTCACAAGGGGCAAACAATTGATAATAGATTGAGATGGATAGTAAGAGTAATTCATCAAGCAAATGGAACACATCCCAGAAAACTGAAATACACCCACCCAAATAGGATTTATATCTATGATTGATCAGGCATAAAATTCATTGAACAAGTATTACCTGCCTACGAGGGCGCACTATTCAGGGAGTAGATGAATTGTATCGCAAAAGTGTCGTTCCTACAAAGACTCCACCACTTCGCAATATACGAGTCATTTCAGCAACCTGACAATTATGCAATAGAATTTCATTAGTTAACAAATACCTTTAAAAGAGAAAGAGAAACTTCAAAACAGATATGATAATTGCATGGTCTTTTTCTTATGGGGATGGTGAACAGGTATACTGACAAATCTTGTGTGTGTTTTTCCGGGTATAAACCAAGACAAACAGGACTTTTTTATTTCCTGACAAGGTATCTGGACTCTGAACAGTTGGCTACTTGACTTGTCCCTGGACATGTGGTACGATTCATTCAAACTTGAGCCAATGTTTCCTGAGGTGTTGTGCATCCAAGTTGATGATTGAGCCACTTAGACCAAACCAATTCAACATGGAAATAGTGTGATAAGATCAGAATAGGGTTGGAGTAGATGGAGATTGTGCCGTTCTAGATAAGTTCCATATTTTTGGTTGTCTAAACACATTTATTCTGGAAAATATGAAGTCCTAGCCATTGAAAAACTTTGAGCAGAATATCAAAAGAAAAAACTTACAGCATTGGAAGGAGATGGCCAGCAATGCAAGGCTGCTCCAGCATGAACAGCAGCAACCGATCCTGATGAAAATGGAAGCCTAGAGACATCTGCCCTTACAAGAGCAAGATTACTGCATATTCTCCAATGAAGTGTGAATCAGGATATCAATGTCTTCTCTTATACAATCTATCGAAAAATAGATATAAATATTGAACGATTTCATGTCGTAACAGCTATAACTAGATAGTCTACGAAAGGTAAGTTAAACTTACGTAGTTAAAAGAGTGTTATCACTCTGGATGAAATTATAACACTGGCGCGAAGCATATTTTCGGACAAAATCAAGTGCAATAACTCCAGAATAGGTCCCAGATTTGGAAAACTTTCTGGAAAACAAACCACTCCCGCAGCTAACATCTACCAGAAGACCACCTTCAGCAGATTTAAAGTACTCCTGAGCCATTTTGAACTGTAATGGATATCAAATGTCATGTGACTGCAATGTTAGAGTTGAAAAAGATGTTGCTCTAATCCATTTACACATGAATAGTAGCGTAATAGTTTGTCAATTTATAATTTCTCAGAGTTTTTGGAGATTTTTTCTTCTTTTAATATACATTACAGACTCTCTTGTATATTTCTATGTACTAGGATTATGCATGTCTGCACTTTTAATGAATTTGAATTACTTATCCAAAAATATAACATGCGTATGGACTAAGTAAACAATGATGCATAAGGGCAGAAGCAGCTTGAGATTTCTTCCAGAAGAGGATACAATTTAAAGGATAGATTATTTTTCCAAGATCATAAGGAGAGTCCTCAAACCTATACATATAAAGTTGCTCCCACTGCAGCTTTTTCTTTCAGAATCACCTTCATGAATCATTTTACAAATATCGGTGCATTTGAACCACACTAAAAGCCAAGAAAGACATACCTCTTCATCAGGCCCAGGGAAGCCACTTCAGTTAAAATTCTGACGCCAGCCTCTTTCATACAAGAATGAAACAAGTGGACTCCGAAAAAAGGTGCAAGCACCAAAGGTAAGACATAACCAAACAATTAGCTATCTTATGCAATATCAAATATCATATCCCACGCATGGTCGAATTTTTCAATTCCTAATAACTTGACCAAAATTCAGCAAGAAAATAACCAGTGTATTATCGGGAGAGAAAATCAATTCATGTATACCGGAACAGCTCAGTCCCAGTTGGTTTGACTTCAATGTATTCCCTTGAACCAGCAGTAACTGTGAGATCCAGATAGATGTCTTTGCTGGAGTATGACTTACTGCATCTTTTACACTTGAAACAAGACCTGTAAATTGCTGGTCTGCAGGTTTCACATTTATCAAGTCAAACCTTCAGGCTGAAACAATAAGTCAAATTCTAACAGATTAAAGAAACATCTAGAAAAATGAAACAAAGAATACGTACGTACCTGCAGGTATCATTAAGCATTCTAACTTACAAGTTAATACCTGGAGGGCCTTTTCTTATCAGTGGTTCATAACATACTGGGCATGCAAATAACTCTACTTCTGATTTCTGATTCTGCTGAGTTCCTAACTCCTGAAAGCACATACTTTTATTAATTTCTATACACTGTGTAAAAAGGGAACCAGACACTTGATGAAAAAAATAAAGTGTTGAAGTTACTGTTTATGTAATTTCTTCAGTTCTCATCAAGATACACAACCAAAAAAAAAAAAAAAATCTGCATTATGAACTTCTTATAAAATGACTGAACTGTTATACTCGTGTACTGCAAAAGAAAGTTCCTGTGATCCTCAACCCATATTCAAGCCATTCAAGGTCAATTACAAACATGATCAACCTATACTGAAAACATTAGATTAAAATAAACACATCTCAAACAAAATGCACATCGAAACATCTCATGCATAATGCTGACTCAATCTGTGTCTCTTGGTAACATCAAGGGGAGTCAGGATTGCTCACTCATCAAATGTGTACCTTTCCCCAATATTTCGCTACTTGTTTCTGAAAATGAATTCAAATACGTTTGTCTATGAGCCATAGAAACCATTGTCATCTATATTTCTTAAAAATTAGAACAAGAATATAAGCATTAGTGAAGCAAAAGATATTTTACACAGTATGTGGGTTCTCTAACATCTTGCAACAGAAAGGGGTCATGTGAATTCATTTCTATTCTTCATATTTCACCCTGAAGCAATCCTAAACCTCCTCACATATTCAAAGAAAAAGCTTGAGAAGTTGAGATGGAATGTATATTATTAGCTTTCATATTCTAATCTCTTATCTCTCTATAGCTATTGAATCTTAACCTCCTACCCTACCCACCCTCTCCCTCCCTCTCCTCCCTCCTCACATAAATGTTCTCAGAAACACTTCCAAAAAGTTTCTAACTAGGTGTTCAAGCATTATACTGATGTTAACTTATATGCCCAATCTTGGGATTGAGTAGAGTTTTATTATTTTCTTGGGTTCAAACTGCTTCGAAGTAATGAAGATATTAATAAAATAAAGATCAAAGAAGTATCTCATTTCTCTTAGCAAAAAAGTGAAGAGACATTTTTAAGAATCTGTTCTTTTATTTACAATTTTCTTTTTGTTTGTTATTATATCACTTTTTATCCTGAAAGCTTAAGCAGGCATGTTACTAGGAATATGATATTATTATTAATTCATCCAAAAAAAAAAAAATGATATTATTACAACAGAAATGGTAATAGAATGACATAAGTAAAGGAATAAGAGTAGGGAGTAATTGGGTCTTACCGGTTCTAGAGCAACCGCAGAGCTGGCGTGAATGGTGGAAGAAGGGAACCGGAGGCGAGGACGGAGTTGGGAATCATGAGGAAGGTATGGGCATTTCGGGAATGAGGTTTGGCGAAGTGGGTGGACCTGGTGAAGGGACGAGGAATTGAAGCTACGGCCATGAGCTCCGACCACCCTTCTTCTTCCTTCGTTTCTTTGTCCTCTGCTTAATTAACTGATTCTCGCGGAGTTTAACGGTTTTGTTGTTTGGGAAACAGCCAAGTGTACAAATCTACTCCTCAAAACTATTACCTGGCCCCAAAGGATTAAAACAAAACAAAATAAATAATAATAATAATAAATGCTTCTTTTTTTTTTTTTCTTTTTCATTGGTTTAGAGAATGACTGGGATTATATTTGAGAAATAAATATTTTAAGTTAAAAAAATGTTTTTTTCATAAGTTTTATTTTTAAATTTTTGCCAAAAGTGCGTTTTCGGTAATTTTTAGTATTTTTGGACCCTTAAAAGGGCTTTCAATTTTTTTTTTAATCAAACTGGTAATTTTTTCAAATGAACTTTTTTAGTGTTAAATGCACTTTTAGGCTTTTCAAATGTACACTCAAACAGGCCCTCAATGTTATCACTTTTGTGTTGTTTGGGAATGAGCTAGGGTGGGGTTGGGCTAGAGATGGGGGTGGGCTTGACCCATTATTGTATGTGGACAAGGGCGGACCCGAGCATCATTTTACAATTCTTTATAAAATATACATATTTTACGAATTTGTCATCCCAAAAATGATATATTTGTCTCCCTAAAATTAACATATTATGTATTATTCCATTTATATTCTTTTTTCTCTTAGCCATCTTCCCCGCATCTCAATTTTCCTTGTATTTATTTGTGTTCTTTTTTGTTTGGGCAAAAGTGAGGAATATGGTGAAAATGTCTATTTTTATTTATTTTTGAGTGATTATTCTGCAATCGTTTAGGTTTACAGTATTTATTTTTGGTACTATTTTTCTTGAACTTTATAGATCTTGTTTAGTTTATTTTGCTAATTTTTCATATTATTGTGTGTCTGTAATGCAAGGACGGAGTTGGAATCCTGAGGAGAAAGGTATGGGCATTTCGGGAATGAGGTTTGGCGAAGTGGGTGGACCTGGTGAAGGGACGAGGAAGCTACAGCCATGAGCGCCGACCACTCTTCTTCTTCCTTTGTTTCTTTGTCTTCTGGTTTGTGGTTTAATTAACTGATTCTCACGGACTTTTAACGGCTTGTTGTTTGGGTTTGTAATGCTCTTCCTAGAGTCTCTTTTTAGAATCATTTCAATGTATTAAAGTTTAATAAATCACATCTCAAATTCAATGATAATTTTAAATGTTATATTAAATTTGAGATAACTTCAAGAAGACTCTACGAAGACTTATAGCATTATTCATTATAAGGGTTAAATACTAAAAACCTCTTAAGGTTTGAACTCTTTATTTTTTGCCTCTTATGTTTTCATTTTTATCACATGAGGTACCTGTGGCCAGACACCTCAAATGGCGAAGAGGTCCCCAAAATTTTTAATTTTTTTTTTTAAATATCATTTAAAAAAAAATCCAAAAATAATTATATGGCACATGGCACAATGTGATTAGTGCTGACATGGCGTTCCGTTAAGTTTTGAACGGAAATTTAACTGAGGTACTATTTTTATTATCTTTATGAAAATCGTAGGTACCTTATGTGATAAAAATAAAAACCTAATGGACAAAAAATAAGAGTTCAAACCCTAATAATAAATGCTATTTTTTTATTTTTTATTTATTTTTTATGATGTAATTCAACGAGGTGCAAAATAACTCAACCCAAGTCGCATTTTTTGAGGTTAGTACTCCAAGTTCAATTCCCAATCAAAGTGATCTTGTAATTTGGTTATTAAATATTGAAAATATTAGTTGTTAGAATTTATACATTTAGCTAGAGAATTTGACATAATTCAAAGCTCAATTCTTCATTGTATTTAAGTACTGATGGTTAGAAAAAGAAGAACAAAAATAGAAAAAAGTAAAAGTTCATTACACAATGAAAAGAACCAAAAAAAAAAAAAAAATCCTAATAACCAAAAAATTAAAATAATAATAATAATAATAAAAAACTGAAGAATATGAGATGTAATTAACATCTGAGAAATTTAATAGGATGAGACGTCCATGCATTTGTAGTATTTTATGTATTAAGATCCTCGACTCTTCTTCAAGAATTATCCATGGATTTTTTTTTTAAAATCCTACCCATTCATTTTCATCCAACCATCACCAAATAGCGACGTGTCCCTTCCAATATAAAATAATAAAATATTATTTAAAATTTAAAAATAAATATAAACTAAAATCATAAAATAATAAAATAATTTATTAAAAAATAAAATAATTAAAAATAAATAAATAAAAAATAAAAAAAAGAAAAGAGAAAGGGGTGGCTCAGCCACCCTATTCTCCTCGACCACCCCATTCTCCCCCTAGGGGGTTGCCGGCCACCCCAGCTCAGCCTAATGGGTGGCGTCGACCACCCCCAAAGGCCAGTTGGGGGTGGTCGATAAAGGTGAGCATCGGTCGGTAAAGTTGGTTTCGGTAGAAAATTTGAACTTTCGCATTCCGAACCGACAAAGTTGGTAAAATCGGTTAATTAACCGACTTATTCCGCCAAATTTTATTTTATTTTGCATTTCGAACCGAATGGTGGTCGGTAAAGTCGGTGTCGGTCAGAAGTCAGTGAAGTCGGAGTTGGTGAAGTCAGTATGTAGAAAGTGACAAATTTGTCAGTAAAATCGGTTGGTTCGATTAAAAAACCTCTTCCGCCTACCGAACCAAAAAAATTCGGAATAAAAAAATCATATCGCCTTCCATCCACCATTTAGTCGGTGTCAGTCGAAAGTTGATTAGTCAGTAATTTGCTCAGCCCTAGTGGCCAACGCCACCCCATAGGCCCTAGGGGGTGGTTCGGCCACCCCATAGGCCCTAGGGGGTGGTTTAGCCACCCCTTAGGGCCAAACCCATAAAATTTTGTTTTATGGGTTTGGCCCTAGGGGGTGGCTGAACCACCCCTTGGGGCCTATGGGGTGGTGTCGACCACCCCCAACGCGGCCTTTGGGTGTGGCCGACGCCACCCACTTGGCTGAGTTGGGGTGGCTGGCCATCCCTTAGGGGGAAAATGGGGTGGCCAAGCGACCCATTTCTTTTTTTAATTATTTTATTATTTAATAAATTATTTTATGATTTTATTTTATATTAGATGGGACACATGACGATTTAGTGATGGTTGGATGAAAATGAGTGGCTAAAATTTCAAAAAAAAATTCCATGAGCAATTCTTGAAGAAGAGCCAGGATCTCAATCGAAGTATTCTCCTACCAACCACTAGTACAGAATTTTACAGAATTCTAAAGTTTTCTCCTACCAACCATCCACTACGCGTGTGTATATATATATATATATATATATATTGTGAAGGGAGGCTAGGGAGCTAAGACCAAGACCACTAGTACGGAATTTTACAGAATTCTAAAGTTTTCTCCTACCATCCAGTAAGTCGTAGCACATAATTTTTTATGAAAAAAAAATTACCATCGCTTGAACTCTTTCCATCAATTCTAGCCCTGCGGACCTACGTTGAAGGTTGGGGGGTCCTGGCAAGTGGCAACCCCACCCCAAAAAAAAAAAAAAAAAAAAAAAAACCTTTTAAAAAAATAGACATAGCATTGACCATTCCAAAAATAACGGCTCAAAAACTCCCCCAAAAAAATTTTCCCCTCCCAGGCCTGAGGCCTCCCTCATTTCCTTTTCTTTTTATTTTATTCCTCTTCTCTTCCTACCACACGCCTTTGTATCCCAGCTATCATCTTTTTTCATTTATTTTATTTCTTTTTTCGTCCTCTCTCTCCTCTCATTGCCGACTTTTTTATTTTATTTTATTTTTTTTGTCTTCTTCTTCTTTTATTCTTCTCTAGTTCTTTTCCTTTTGTTCCTCTGTTTTGGACTTTGGTATCAGCCTTCTCTTATTCTCCCCATCACCCTGGTCGTTTTTCTCTTCCTTTTGTTCAGCTGTGGTCAGTGCTCCATTAATTTTTGTGTATTTTGATTGTTTTTTTCCCTAGGGAAAAGAAAAATAAAATAATACCATAAAAATAAATGGTTTTTAAGTATGGTCCGTATGGATGACGGGTTTTAGTACCTTTTTTAATTTTTGTGATATTTGCTTTGAATTATTGTTCAATTTGCTTTCATTTGACATCCATTTGTGCTTTAATTTTTTATTTTTTTTTCATTCTCTCACAAATCTACTAAAAAATATACATCTAAAAATGAAAAACTTAAAAAAGAAGAAGAAATATTTGACAAATTTAAGATGGTGAAATTCATAATCATTATCNTCTTATAGGCATAATAAAAAAACTTGAATATAAAATATAATAATAATATTAAAAAAAATATTAAAAAAAATAAAGCACAAAAGGCCCTTGGAGTCTTGGACCTGGGACCCCCCAGGAAAAAATTCTTTGGGTCCGCCCCTGTCTAGCCGTTTCCACAAAGCCATGTTGCAGATCATCTAATTCCTTGCTCTGACCTCCAACACAACTCGATCTACAGAATATTCTACATAGCTGTTCAAAGCTTGTGTGCACAAAGAAAAGGACCCCTGGGGTGGCGCACGGCCACCCCTAGATCTGGCTGGGGTGGCGACGGTGGTTGGGTTGGGCTTCAGACTTTCGAATGCTTCGTTTCAAGAGATCTGGGTGAAATCTGAAACGGTTCTGGCCTCTGGGTTGGTGAAGAAGAACCGAAGCTTATGAAAAAAGCCATGGAGGTTGAGAACTTGAGAGGGCGAGGCAGTTGCTGCTCTTCGTTTGCACTTTGCATCTGGGTATTCTCACAATCGTTTTCACTACAGTGTTTCCGACACTAATGAATTTGTTAACCGTGTTCTGAAGATCGGAGGGATTGTGGCTGGAGGGGGGTGGCGGAGCCTCAACTGGGGTGGCCGGCCACCCCAACTTTTTCCTTCTTCTATTTAAAAAAAAAAATTATTTTAATTTTAATTTTCTTTTTAAAAGTTAATTAATATTTTAATTTTTTTTTTTTTTTTTTGAAAAGATACCGATCTCATTAAGGTAGAAGTCAAAAGCACGAAGCTTATACAACACATAGTAACAAAACTCTGACAAATCTTAACCATAGCCAAAACTACGACTTCACCAACCGACTAACATATGTGTGACTTTCGATACTAGAACAAATCCCCACAACTACAGGTGTAGTTGTGGGGATTTGTTCTAGTATCGAAGACCAATAATATATAGGTGTAGCCCTTTACAGAATCCCCACAACTCAAGGTCAAGGGACTAAACCATCCACAACCCAAAAGGCCAGTATGCATTATTACAAGAAAAACAACTAAAGTTAACTCATGTACTAGATCTGCATCAAACTGTCAAGATTTAGAACATGAGTAGCCCAAACACAACAATAAAAAAACTAAACTTAAAAAACTAAAAACTCCACAAACAGTAGCGGAGGAGCCCGGCATCGAAAAGATCCCAAAGAAGACGCACCAAGGCTGATGAAGAAAAGCAGATCTAAGAAAGAGAAAACTATATCTAGAAATACAACTTAGATTTGAAACAAACACTCGCCCAAAACGGAGACCAGAGGAAACAATGAGCACTGTTGTCGTAGAGGGGAGAGGAGGAAAAATCTAGATCTAAATCTAGATCTTCCCTCCTCAAGGCTTTTTACTAGTTTTGTTGCTTGGAGGAAGAGGGAATAAATGGTTTCTAGACAGAAAGTAGAGTCTCTCTCTCTAGAAACAGTTTTTGTTTTGTTTTTAATATTTTAATATTTAATTTTGAGTGGGTGAGTCATTGAATTAAATTAAATAGTCAAGATTGGGGTCATTGGATTAAATTGAATGGTCAGGATTGCCTCATACTCTCATACTCATATTTCCCCACCCCTAACCCTCTAATATTTGCAATACGAAGATTATATTCTCAGACTTGTGAGTCATTGAATTAAATTAAATAGTCAAGATTGGAGTCATTGGATTAAATTGAATGGTGAGGATTGCCTCATACTCTCATACTCATATTCCCCCCCTAACCCTCTAATATTTGCAATACGAAGATTATATTCTCAGACTCGTATTCTCCATCCATCCAACCATTATTTGTAGAAAGCAATGTGCTTTATTTTTCAAAACTTATATGCATAGTAAGACTAGTCAAGTTTCCAAGTTACCAGGAAAAGAAGAAAAAAGTACTGGTGTTCCGCTTCCTGCAAAATAAAAGCAGTTTGCACACCTCTCTCTCTATATATACGTGTTCAAGATCTCTGAAGCTCTCTCTCTCTACCGTTGAGCACCTCGACTCCGACCACCTCATGGAAACAAAACTCGCACCCGTCTTGCCACCAATTAATGGAAGGCTGATCACCATTCTTAGCATCGACGGGGGTGGAATCCGAGGCCTTGTCGCCGGAATTATCCTTTCTTTGCTCGAGCATGAGCTGCAGGTACATTTCATATAATCCGGCACACATGCTGCAGTTTAAATCTACAGCAGACAGCATACATACCGTTAAAGCACACATGCGCTGTAGTTCAAGTCTTAAAAATTTAAGGGCTCAGATACAATCTCTCCCCAGAGTAGTCCCATTCTTTCTATTTAGCTTCTTAAATATTCGTTGAGCTTTTGAAAAAGGTTGCTGCATAGTTTTTTTTTGTTTGAAAACTTTTCCAAGAAATCAGGGGGGCATCTATATCAAGGAAGATGCCTTTATATTAAAAATTTTCCTCATGTCTCAAGACAATTCTTCCAATTATATTAAAAATTTTACTTTTATTATTTTTTTTTAATCTTTATTTCAGGTGGTTATGTTCTTCCATTTTTGGTTTTTTTTTTTTTTTCCTCTTAAATTTTCTACTAATTTAAATATTACTTTTTATTAAAATTTATTTTTTTGTAAATTTTACATTAAATTCATGCAGAGAAATGATAGTGAAAGAGAGTTTTCTATCGTTATTTTTTTACAAGGTATGACTTTTTTTTTTATTTTTTATTACGACGATGTTTATTGAGTAGTTTTTTTTTCCATGTGTCCTAAAAGGAGTTCATTTTATGTTATATATGTTGTCGTTATGTTATTTCATTCTTCATTCTTCTTTTTTTTTTTCCTTATATTTTGTTCTAATTTATATATATTTTTTATTCAAATTGATTATTTTTTGTTTGTAAATTTTACATTAAATTCAAGGAAATGATAGTGAAAAATAGGTATGAGGTATGAATTTTTATATTATATTGATGTTCATTGATTTTTTATTTTATTTTTTTGGTCCTAAAAGTAGTTACTTTTATGTTATATATGTGAAGGATAGCCGAAAGGAATATATATATATATATATATATATATATTTGTTAAGACTTTTTCCTATACCTCTAAATTTCATTGGAACTAGAAAAAATATGGACTAAGTTTTCCTCCAAATTGGGTTGGAGGAATTTCCTTCAACCTGGTCTATAAAAGTGACATGTGTTCCTTTTTTTAATAACATGTGAGATGCACATGAGTTTTTAATAAAATTTATTTCAACTTTGTCTTGACTATTAAAAAAACATGTGCATCTACATGTTAAGGGACACATGTCATTTTTATAGACTATGTTGAAGAAAATTCCTCCAACCTAGTTTGGAGGAAAACTTTGTCCAAAAAATATAGATAAAGATATTTAATGTTGTTTTGTTTTTCCTTTTTTCCTTATTTTCTGTTATAATTTATATATTATTTTTCATTCAAGTTTCTTATTTTTCTTCTATAAATTTAATTAACTTTGTTGTTCATTTTTTTTTTAATAATGATAAAAGCATAACTTTTTGGCACAACTTTAGGTCTTTGGCCCAATTTTTCTTTTTCTTTTTTTTTTTGACATACCCACACAGGATAGGCGTTTGGCTGAGAGAGAAGAGGAAATGAAATAAAAGGAGGAGCAGGCGTGAGGGAGGAGAAGAAAAGGGAGGAAAAAAAAAAAGAAACGAAGGTAAAAGGAAAAGAAGGAAGAAAGTGAGGAGGTATTAGGGGTGGTTTCGGCCACCCCTTGGCCCAATTAGGGGGAAAAAATAAAGAAGTGAAACCGTAAGGGGTAATTAGGTATTTAACCTCTTTTTTTTTTTTTTGGTTCCAATAAACGGGAATAAATATTTTAATATCTTTTATGGGTCTTATGTTTCTAACTCATTTCAAAGTTTTGAGTTTTGAGTTTTTTTATTTTTTATGTTTGTGTGATTTACTATGATTTTTATGTGTTTTTTTTTTTTTTTAATGTGCTTAAATAAAAATTAATTAATTTCTTTTTCTTTACACTTCTTTCCATTTTAAATTACACATATGAGAATTTTTTAATATGTTTTAATTTATATGGATTAAAACTAAAATTATATATGGTTCTTATAATAGTATATTTTTATGTGATTTTATATATTCATGCAATATTATGTGTAATTATGTTACTATGTTCAGCAATATATTGCTGTAAAACCTTTACTAGGTTTTTATTATTATTATTATTATTGAAATAGGCATGATATATTTTTTACACAAGTTTTTTGACCTATAAGAAAAAAATACAATGAAGATGTGTTTTAAGTTTTAAAATTAAATTATAGGGTTAAATACCCCATTAGTCCTTAGGGTTTCAAAACTTTATTTTTTCCTCCTTAGGGTTTAGAAAGTGACCAAATTAGTCCTTGTAGTTTTGAAAAGTGACCAAATTAGTCATTCTGTCAGTTGACCTAACGGATTAACACGTGGACCAATTATAAGTTAACGTGTGGTCACTTAATTAAATTTTTTATTTTTTTCAAAAAAAAAATTAAAAAAAAAAAAATTGGGGTGGCTACGGCCAACCCCTTGGGCACCAAGGGGTGGCTCGGCCACCCCAAGGGGTCAATCGTAATGTCGGGGTAGGCAACACCATCATGGGGATTGGGAGAGGGAGGGACGTCCATGTAGTCAAAGAAGTTGACGAGGCGACGGTTGATGCTCACGTGGGGGTGTAATGAGGCGTCGAAGACCCAGGAAAAAGCTCCCGCGGCGATCGAGCTTCACCGTCCATGGGATATTTGGTTTGGGGTTTGCACTTTGTTCAGACATTTTCGTCGCTATGAGATATCTCTCTCCCTCCGATCTCTTTGGGGTCTTAGATAACAGTTGCCGGTGTTAAGCTTTTTTCTCATATATATTCAATGGGGGTGGGTGAGACTGAAACATTAGGTCAAAAACATTGAATGCGAGTTGGAGAAAAGTTTGGTTTCATCTCATTTCCGCAGGACGAGAGTTGAGCAAATTCGGCCTTCAATATGTGCGACTCCGTTGAAGACAATTTTATGTATATTGGTCCTGATGATTACCAAACCACCGTTGGGGATGGTTTCGGCCACCCCCTTGGCTTCATAGGGGTGGCCGTAGCCGCCCCAAATTTTTTCTCTTTTTTTTTTTTTGTTTTCTTTTTATTTTTTGAAAAAATATATTTTTTTTTGAATTTTTTTTTAAATAAAAAATTTAATTAGGTGGCCACATGTCAACTTATAATTGGTTTACATGTCAATCCGTTAAGTCAACTAACAGTCAACTGACAGAATGACTAATTTAGTCACTTTTCAAAATCACAAAGACTAATTTTGTCACTTTTCAAACCCTAAGGAGGAAGAAAAAAAGTTTTAAAACCCTAAGGACTAATGGGGTATTTAACCCTAAATTATAATGAATAATTTGAGTTAGTCTGGATATAATACAGAAGCTGGATGGTGAAAATGCAAGAATTGCGGATTATTTTGACGTGATTGCCGGAACCAGCACGGGGGGTCTTGTGACAGCCATGCTAACGAGCCCAAATGAGAAGAAGAGACCTCTGTTTGCTGCCGAGGATATTAAAGACTTCTACGTACAACACTCTCCTAATATCTTTCCACAAAACTGGTAAATTAATATCTATCGAATTAAATTCTACGGGATCAAAATATATATGTCAGTAGACGACCAACTGTGTTATTTGATTATTAACCTCGTAACATCTCTTCTGCATTTGTTGTTAGATGGGTTGCATGTTGCCTTGTTGGGGGTATTGGGGATCTAGCAGGATTCTCCTAGGCGGCTAGAGTGTTTTGTAATTCTTTCTAATATAGGAATTCGTTTATCAAAAAACAAACGTGATGTCGTGTTTACCATGCAGCTTTCCGTTGTTTAATTATGCTACAAAGACTATCAAAGCTTTTTTCGGACCAAAATACAACGGAAAATATTTGCGTCGCCTTCTGAAAGAAAAACTTGGAAACACAAAACTGGACGAGACATTGACAAATGTTGTTATCCCAACATATGACATCAAGCAAAGCCAGCCAACCATCTTCTCCAGCTTCGAGGTTAAAACTTCTTCTCTTGGAAAGTATGTGATTGCACTAACTAATGGAGAGCTGAACTAATCAAAATAGACATTCATTTTGTTTTCTGTGCAAGCGCAGGTGAATCAAAACCCAAGCTTAAACGCATTGCTTTCAGACATATGCATCGGAACCTCAGCAGCACCAACTTATCTTCCACCTCACTACTTTGAAACCAAAGACCCCGCAGGGAATGTGAAAGAATTTAACCTTATAGACGGTGGCATTGTTGCAAATAATCCAGTCAGTATAAAGAAATCAAATTCATTTTTTTAGATCGAGATTTAACTTGTATTTCTCTTGAGCAGATTAACATACTAAAGTTGTTCATTTCTAGGCTTCACTTGCTGTTGCCGAAGTATCAAAGGAGCTCAAGAGAAGAAACTCTCCTACCAAACCGTATCTGTTGATTTCAATAGGAACAGGGTCTTCCAAAGCTAAACAGAAATACAACTCGCATAATGCAGCTAAGTGGGGTCTGTTTAGTTGGTTAATCCGCAGGGGTTCTTCCCCAATAGTGGATGCTTTTACTCAATCAAGTGCGTATATGGTGGACTTAAACCTTTCGACCATTTTCGGAACCAATTGCTCTGAGGAATGCTTCCTCAGAATTCAGGTATCATATCACTCGTGCCCCCATCTTTTCATAATTTTTTACTTTCTTTTTCATTTTCTTTTTTATGAATGAAATAGAAGTCCAGAGTGCTAATACAATATATAAAATAATATTCAAAAGCCTTTTGTACATCAACTTTTTCTTCTATGCCTCCGGTTACAGGATGACACGTTAAGTGGGGCCGTCTCTTCTGTTGATATAGCCACAAAGAAGAATTTGGATGATCTTGTTAAATTTGGTGAAAGATTGCTGAAGAAACCAGTCACTAAGGTGAATTTGGACACGAAAGTTTGCGTGCCTTCTAGCGAAGAGACTGTTGAAAAAGCTCTTAGAAGGTACGTACGTACGTACTACATTTATTTGAGAAAATGATTAGTCTACTAATGGAAACTTTATCATGTTCTTGCAGGTTTGCAAAAATACTGTCAGATGAGAGGCGGCTTCGCCTCACTGGCACCCCCCATGACATGCCGCAGGTTCCAAATTAAGTAATATTAAACAAGACTAGTAAAACTCGGGCTGCATTATGATCTCATTTCTGTCTGAGATCTGTCCGGTTTGGGTATTAGCATGCTTGTTTTTCTTCATGTTCTGTTCATGTTCATATAACCTAGCTTGTTTTTCTTCCTGTTCTGTTCATGTTCATATAACCTCTCTGGTTGAATGAATTTCGTTTCGTTACCAAAAAAAGAAATTTAGGCATGCAGACATTGTTAAGAACACTGATTATTATACCATTTTGATGTGGTCGATCTTATTGCTTTGATGGCATAGACCATGTTATTGCTTTTCAGGCATGCAGCCGTTGTTAAGAACACTTATTATAATACCATTTTGATGTGGTCTATGTTATTGCTTTTCATTAATGGTCGGGTTAGACCGGTTATCGGTTTTTAAGAATCGGTTAAACGGCTTTCTAATTGATTACCGACTGATAAAAATTTGTACCGAAAATATCAGTAAATAGAGAGGTTAGACTGGTTTTTGAGTGGTTTTTATTGTTTAATTACTGTTTGCTAATTGGGCAAAAAAAAAAAAAAAAAAACACTTTATGTTGGGCACAATAGCTTATTAAAACTACTTGTTTTGGGCCCAACTATTTTTTATTGGGCTAAAATTGCAAAACTTGAAATCTGCAGCTCAACCTAGAGCTTATGTTAACCAAAATATGAAAACAATTGTTGTGTAACTTATGTTGGAAGAAATTTGTAGCTTAAAAGATAGTAATAAAATTCCTAGAAAACAAAGATAAATCTCTACTTTAAGAGCAAAAAAGATTTAGACATTAAAAAAGCTTAAACCAGTCAACAAAAAGATAATCGACAATCAACAATTTAGCACCAAATTCAGCCAAGAACAGCAATCAGAATAACCCAGAAATATCATCAATTCCCAACCTTGATAACCAAACGGCTAAGACCAAAAATCAACACAAAATCCTCCACAATTACGACCTATCATCAAATACCCATAAGAATCCAAGGCCATTAAAATCAACACAAGAAAACCCAACCATAATCAAGAATTAAGAACAAAGGGAACGATTTATACCTTTGAAGAACCCATTTTTGTGCAATTTCTCTCACAGCTCCGTCTCTGGGGCTCTCTCTTCCTCTCGTCAACTTTCTTTCTCAGCCTCTCTGTGCAGCAAGTTACCAACATAAAAGAAAACAAAGGAGATGAGGAGATAAAGAATAAAAAGATTTAAACTACAATGGAAATCCCCAAATTAAACTACAAATCAGAAATCAGAACAATTAAAGGAGAAAAATCCTTACCTTGCCTGAGGTTTCTGCCTCCATACTTGTTTCACTATCATCTAAAAATCAACTCAATTTAAACTACAAAACAAGAGTCAAAGAAAAGCAAAATACTTCCAATTGGCATGATTTTTGTGCTTAATAATCACTGGGTATAACATAATTATAAAGGAAAGCTTCAGAAACAACTCACCTTCTTCCAAAAACCAGAACCTGAAAATTCAGTCCAGCCTTAATCAACAGCTCCGAACGACGAGCGTTTGTGATCCGATTGAGCTGAAAATTGCCAGGAATGTTCATGATACGCAAATCTTCATTGTGAACGATGAAGATTAGATTCTGAGCATTCTGTATCGGGGAGGAGGAGGAGGAGAGAAGAAAAGAAGAGGATGAAGAGAAACAAAGGAAAGATGAAAAAGAAAAAAAAGAAGAAAAAAATGAGGAGAGAGAGAAGGCCGACTCTTGAACAACTCTCATGTACTGCAAAAAGGCGTCTAAATGACGGGAAAGCCTTCCCAAAGCCATCGACTATCTAGTTGAAGGAGGGTGCGACGGTCATTTACTTGGGGACAATAATAGACGTAACAATAAAAAGACCATAATAATCCCATCAGCTTTAAGTATTAAGGAGAAGAAATTGAGAGCACAAATGTCAATGCATCGCTCAAACAAAAATAATAATAAAATACTGTTAAAAAAACTTCAAAATGACCGAACAACTCCATCAGCTTTAAGTATAAGCGAAGAAATCGAGGTAAAAAATCATTTCATCACTCAAAAAAAAAAAAAAAAAAAAAATTCTGTTAAAAAAACTTCAAAATGACCGAACAACCCCATCAGCTTTAGCCTCTAAGCTTAAGTGAAGAAATCGAGGTACAAAATCATTTCATCACTAGAACAAAAATTCTGTTTACAAAAATATTGTTTTGTTGTGACCAAACAAACCTTGTTGTGCCAACTACTTTTTTTAAAAATTTAGGAAATAAAATTATTTTTCACTTCCTAATACAGATATACTCCACGATGTCGTTTTCCTTATTCATTTCATATATTATTAAAATATTAATTTCTTTACTTTTTTATTTTTTTTGGTAAAATCCGCTACGAGTTTCTACATCAAGTTCTTGAAAATTTAGTTAAATTTAACTTTTAAAATTTATTTTTTTAGATATATCTAGTCACTTTCTAAGACTACCAAATATTAGACTTTTTAAATATTTTTTTACTTTACCAAATATTATTTTTTATTGTGAAACCAAACTACTTAAACTACCATGAAACTCACTTTCATGCTCACATACATGGAATTATTTATTGTGCCCAACATCATAATAGCATTCATATTAATATGGAACAAATTAACATTAATTTCTCAAAATTTTAGTTTTCAAGACAGCTAACAGTCAAATAAAATAATTTTATAAAATAAATAACATTTGCTTTTTGTGTCTTTAGATCTGAAGAGGAGGTTTGGCAAATGTTATATTTAACATTTGCTGGAGAGTTTGATGTGAGGGGGACATTTTGTAGATTTTGTTAAAATTTTAAAGAAATATTAGAAATAAAGAGTGTGATGTGGATGTTCTTAACCACCTCAAACTATCACTCTAATGACAATCTACCCCCAAACTATCAATTACGACAATTTACCTCATAAACAATGACAATGAACCCCCAATGTTAGCAAAATGATGAAATTCAAATTACCCATATAGAATTTTCAATAATATAAAAAATACCCTTAAAATTTAGAAAAAAATAAATAAATTTTAGTATTTTTGTTTTTGTTTAAGTATGGACAATTTTGTTTTCTGTTTTTTTTGTTTTTAATTTGAACTACATTGTCATTGTTTTGATAATTTTAAAGATAAATTATTGCAATTGATAGTTTAAAGAGTAAATTATGGTTGAGGTGATAGTTTGAGAGTTTTAAGTAAATTTTATTTTTATTTTTTATTTATTTATTTCACTGTATCTCACTCTCCCTCATTAACTGAGGCTCTCCAGTCCTGTTAGACTGGAGAGGATCTTTTCCCCCATTTTGTGTCGCCCTTTTAGTCCTCCGTGTAATCTTCCTTCGGGATCGAGAGCTAAGATCTTAACAATAAGAACATAAGACTAATTAGTATATTAATTTTCCAGAATTTATTTCAACAGGGGTGGGGAATTTTTCTTTTTTCTTATCCGTAAATCCCCTTTCTTTATCCTCCCATCCAAGAGCTTTGTTATGAGCTAACAAGATCTTGGAATTTTAAGTTGGGAGCGCTGCGGAGGAATAATAGCAGAGGAGTGTACAAAGATGTAAAAAGAAAAGGAAGACAAGGTCTTGAACAATGGCTTTAGTTCAGAGAGAGAGAGAGAGAGCTCTTTAAGGAAACCATGGGAAAATGCTTCAATGAAGAAGAAGAAACCATGTGGACGCGTGAAGGAGAGAGAGAGAGAGAGTGATTTTTTTTTTTTTTTTTCTTAAAAAAAAAAATTATAATTTAATAATGCATTGAGTTGTTGTACAATGAGCCGACACACTCAATAGCTCGCTCAATACCCGCTTGGCTAAGCTCGACCCGAACTCGAGATCGACACTGTACAAGCTCGCTCGTTATTGTTGAAATTCGCTCGATTAGCTAGTAACACATACCCGACTCGCTCGATTAAACTCGACAAAGGCTCATGAGTTCGACTCGTTTAAGTCGAGCTCGTCCAGTTCGCCTTGCTCGTTAGCCTAGCTAGTTAGCTCGTTCATAAATCTTATTATATATATATATATTACAAAAAAGAGTTATATAAATTTGTATATTAGTAATTAAGTAATATGTGTTATATAGGTTATTTAATATTTATATGTGTATATATTAATTAACCTACTAACTAGTTAGTTAGCTTGTTCATATATATTGTATATATATTACTAAAATTAGTTATATTAATTTATATTATAGATAAATATTTAGAAGTTGTTTTAAAATTCGGACTTGAATTTTGCTCGGATCATACATTAAAGAATTTAATAGTTTAGCTCGAACTCGAGTTAAACTCGGCTCGGCTCGAATAGCATTCTGAACGAACTCGAGTTTGAGGTCGAGCTCGCTCGAATTTTAAATGAGCCGAGCTTGAACACACATTTTATAGCTCGGCTCGAATAAGCATCTTCGTAAATAAGCCAAGCTTGAAATCGTAAAGCTCGACTCGGCTTGGCTCGTTTACAGCACTTGTACAATGAAATAGGTTAAATATCGAGCTTTTGATGTGGGTGTATTTTTGTGGTTATTTTTTATTTTTTTTAAACAAGGGTATGTTATATAGGGCATCTGTTATTATTACTCTAAATAAGGAATCAAAAAATATTTTTAATCCTTAAATTTAAGAAAATAGTTGGGTATTTACTATTAATGCTCTAACTAGGTTCCTAAGAGTATTAACAGCAGCATTAGGTATTTTACCTAATGAAAAAGTATAACTCTTTACTCTAACTTTTTTTTTTTTTTTAATTACTCACTCCAAATTCTCTATTCTATTAACTACTTAATTTAAAATATTATTTTTCATTTTTTTTTATTATCAATGCCGTGTCTCTTAAAAAGTAAAAATACATATTAATTTTCATCATTTATTAACCTAAACTTTTTAGATAAGTTATAATTTAACATATTGAGCAAAATTAAAAATAAGGATGTTGAAGAGATTAAGAGATAAGTTTATATTATAGGAAATATCCCCTAGGGTCAAACCCTAAGGTGTGTTGTCTTATGTGTGGGATATAGCTAACTCCCACTTCACCCATGCCATGCATTCTAAAAATGAGAGCAAGGGATGACAAGCTTAACGACCAAACCTATTCAAATATGTCGTCTTCTTTAAAGACCTACTCTACTCTACTCTACTCTACTCTAGGGGAACAAGTTAGGCACTAGAGAGAAATAAAAATGTTCTAGTTTTGATGCCCATTTGCACCACATAATGATTGATCAAATTGCTCCATTCAAGGATATTGCAAGATCAGCCAACCTTGGGATCTCTGATATTGCTCTTCCAACACCAAGTATTTAGTTTATTTGAGATTCCTTTTAGGTGTCCCTAACCGATTTTGTGTCCAAAAATATTTAGGCTTTTGTCACGCTAATTTTGTAAATTGATATGCAATCTACATAATATTGCAACGTATGATGCAATTAAAATTTAATTATTTAGTGGATGACATGAGAAGTGTTATGTGAACTTACAAACTGATATAATAATTCATGTGTCATTGTCACACCAGTCACAATCAAATTTAAATGGTTGATGTTGTTGGGTGTCTAACGTGGTAAGTATTATACGGACTTACAAACTAATATGACAGTCCATGTAGCACTACCATGTTAGCCATAATCAAATTTAAGAGACTGACGTGGTAAGTGCTATATAAATTGTCACATTAGTTTATAAGAGATATGTAATAAAAAAATATAGTACCCATAACAACACTCCTTTGATATAAAAATGTTCCTGATGGATGCAAAGGTTTTCTAGGGGTTCATTCCATGCCCTTGAAGGAATACCTTTCTAAGTAGGGACGGATCTATAGGGGGACAGGGGATGGCCATGCCCTTGTAGGTCATGGCCTTGCCTCAAAAAAATTTATATATCTTGGTCCCTCCTTATCAAACTTTCTGGATCCGTCCCCGTTTCTAAGTCCTATGAAGTTACTATCTTTCACATGATTAAATCCCATATATGTTTTAAGGGTTACTTCCTCTAACAAAAGCTTTATGCTTTTATTTTTTATTTTTCCATAACAAGAAAGTAGGGGAAAGAAGAAGAAGAAAATATATAGTTCTAATGGAAGTAAAGTTTGGATGATAAAGAGCCTCTAGATCACCATCACCGACCAATGAAAGTTGCATGATGCATGTGTTTGGTTAATAAATCAAACCCAATTAACGAAATATCTCTCCAAAATGGTAAGCAGCAAATCAGAGAAAAGGAGAAGCCAACCGCGCCCCCCCCCCCCCACACACGTGCCATGAAAAGCAGAAAGGAATTATAGTAAGCAAGAACCTCACGTGCAAGAGATCCAGAGGCCAAACTTTAAAAATAAATTAACCCTAATGTCCAAACTTTCTGACAAGATATTCCTCTCTAAGCTCATTCAAGTTGAAGATGTTGTCTTTTCTCGGTGGTCAATGGTCAAAGATCCAGAAGTGCACCAGACAAGGTGGGTTTAGAAGAACAAATAGAGGGGTTGGTCAGCGTGTGAGCCAGACGAGGGGTTCTTTATGCCCCTGGTGTGACAGTTTCAGTCTCATATATAGAGATTCTCAGCAATTTTATTGTTTGAATTGCTAACAAATCGAGTAACAAAATATGAAACAATTAATATGGAGCTCACTTGACCAAGCAAATTTTAAACTGCTCACCCATCTGCTTAAGCAATTAAGCTCCATAAAAACGCTCTCATATTAGCTGTTCGAATTGCCGCCATTTGCCGGAGATCCGGATTCCAGTGTAGAGCCTCTGAAAGACTAAAACCAATTTTGCTTTGTTTAAACAGGGGTTTTATTATAACTGCATGCCCTCACTTTTAGGGGCTAGGTCACGTGGAGAGCCTTTTACTAGTGTAAAAAATGAGCTCCATGTCACATGAGCTCATGTCTCCACTATATATTATTACTGTCTTTGTTGAAAAAAAAAAATACTCTCCCTAGGGAAAGAATAAGAAGAAGAATAAGAATAAATATAAACCACCCTAGAGCTCATTAGCTGGCTTTAATCTCACCCATTAATCATTTTGGAAAATCATAATGTTATTGGTGATGACGGAAAATCATAATGTTATTGTGTTGATATCCAGAATGAACTGAATCACCAAAAAAAACTAGAATAGAAAGTGCAGAAGTTCCGTTGCCATTTGATTCAAGTGCAATATCGACTAGACACTTCATGGACCTGATATGGCAATCAATATGGAAACATGTCAGATGCACTTGAAACTTAATAGCCAATACAAGAACCAATTCAAACTTGAAAGATTATGCAGAAATGCTTGATTCAATGTCATGAACCTAGGTATTCTTTGGGATCAGTCTGGTAGAGAATGGGTTAGTTTGGTCTGCTTATCAACACAAAGATGAACCCAATTTTCCAATCTGCCCCCTGGTTTACTACATTGTAAGCAAGGGCATTAATATACCGGTTTATCAACTCAGTACCTCAGGTTCATCACCATTTCAAACTGTAATCAATACAATATTCCACTAGAATGGCTGTTATTTGGCCACTACAGACAATTAATCAGACCATCATCACTTCTTTTTTTTTCTAAATCAGGCACTAAACAGCTGTAATACTTTACATATTCCCCATGTCATAACCTTTCTGGGCCTGTTTATTTAAAACATATCATACAATTGAAATACATTATATTAAAAAAAAATCAATAAAGGAACAAGAGATAATCAGATATGGAGAAATGATATTTCAAATAGATCAAACCTAGTTTTAAGGCTTCTGAGCAGAAAACATGATGAAAGATTGCTGAACTTTGCTCGAGTAGTTGGTGAGGCCACATGATGTGCATAAGTCCTTGATCTCTTCCTCTGTTAAGTAATTATAGTTCTGCAGACTCCTCTGCACACCCTCCATTCCCACCCCAAAAAAAGAAAGAAAAGAGAAGTAAAGAAAAAGAAAGATATGCGGTAAGAGTCCATCTTCATGGCATATATGAATAAATCAAAATTTCCTTCAAAAGGAGCTTAGATCCTATGACCACATTAACAGTTGTATCGTGGATCCACCCATTGACAGACCATACCTGAGACCAGTAGTCTCTGACCAAAATGCTAACTTTAAGGTCATGTTGGTAATCATAAGAAAAATGATTAAGTGCAATACTACTTAATATACAATATAAGGCAAAGACAAATAGTTATAGGTACAGAATCTCATATTCACAAGGGGCAAACAATTGATAATAGGAATCAACAGCCCAAGCATGTGAATAAAGTTTAAGAGGAAAAGTAGAATTTCAATTACATATATAAAAAGTTTCGTTCAAGAATTCTTCACATTTATTAGATGGTACACAACCTGCTCCTCTCTATATATTCAATAAATTTCACTATTGCAGCTCTTTATCAACTGGTCAAATAGTAAGAGTAATTCATCAAGCAAATGGAACACATCCCAGAAAACTGAAATACACCCACCCAAATAGGATTTATATCTATGATTGATCAGGCTCAAAATGCATTGAACGAGTATTACCTGCCTAAGAGGGCGCAATATCCAGGGAGTAGATGAAGTGTATCGCAAAAATGTCGTTCCTACAAAGACTCCACCACTTCGCAATATACGAGTGATTTCAGCAACCTGACAATTATGCAATAGAATTTCATTAGTGAACAAATACCTTTAAAAGAGAAAGAGAAACTTCAAAATAGATATGATAATTGCATGGTCTTTTTCTTATGGGGATGGTGAACAGGTATACTGACAAAACTTGTGTGAGTGTGTGTGTGTGTGTGTTTCCGGGTATAAACCAAGACAAACAGTTTCTGAGGTGTTGTGCATCCAGGTTGATGATTGAGCCACTTAGACCAAACCAATTCAACATGGACATAGTGTGATAAGATCAGAATAGGGTTGGAGTAGATGGAGATTGGAGGATTGTGCCGTTTTAGATAAGTTCCATATTTTTGGTTGTCTAAATGCATTTATTCTGGAAAATATGAAGTCCTAGCCAATGAAAAACTTTGAGCAGAATATCAAAGGAAAAAACTTACAGCATTGGAAGGGGATGGCCAGCAATGCAAGGCTGCTCCAGCATGAACAGCAGCAACTGATCCTGATGAAAATGGAAGCCTAGAGACATCTGCCCTTACAAGAGCAAGATTACTGCAGATTCTCCAATGAAGCGTGAATCAGGATAGCACTCTTATACAATCTATCGAAAAATAGATATAAATATTGAACGATTTCATGTCGTAACAGCTATAACTAGATAGTCTACGACAGGTAAGTTAAACTTACGTAGTTAAAAGAGTGTTATCACTCTTGATGAAATTATAACACTGGCGAAGCATATTTTCGGAAAAATCAAGTGCAATAACTCCAGAATAGGTCCCAGATTTGGCAAACTTTCTGGAAAATAAACCACTCCCACAGCTTACATCTACCAGAAGACCACCTTCAGCAGATTTAAAGTACTCCTGAGCCATTTTGAACTGTAATGGATATCAAATGTCATGTGACTGCAATGTCAGAGTTGAAAAAGATGTTGCTCTAATCCATTTACACATGAATAGTAGCGTGTAATAATTTGTCAATTTATAATTTCTCTGAGTTTTTGGAGATTTTTATTCTTTTAATATACATTACAGATTCTCTTGTATATTTCTATGTACTAGAGTTATGCATCTCTGTGCTTTTAATGAATTTGAATTACTTATCAAAAAATATAACATGCGTATGGACTAAGTAAACAATGATGCACAAGGGCAGAAGCAGCTTGGGATTCCTTCCAGATGAGGATACAATTTAAAGGATGGATTATTTTTCCAAGATCATAAGGAGATTCCACAAACCTATACATATAAAGTTGCTCCCACTGCAGCTTTTTCTTTCATAATCACCCTCATGAAGCATTTTACAAATATGGGTGCATTTGAACCACACTAAAAGCCAAGAAAGACATACCTCTTCATCAGGCCCAGGGAAGCCACTTCGGTTAAAATTCTGACGCCAGCCTCTTTCATACAAGAATGAAACAAGTGGGCTCCTAAAAAAGGTGCAAGCACCAAAGGTAAGACATACCCAAACAATTAGCTATCTTATGCAATCTCAAATCTCATATCCAAGGCATGGTCTAATTTTTCAATTCCTAATAACTTGACCAAAATTCAGCAAGAAAATAACCAGTTTATTATTGGGAGAGAAAATCAATTCATGTATACCGGAACAGCTCAGTCCCAGTTGGTTTGACTTCAATGTATTCCCTTGAACCAGCAGTAACTGTAAGATCCAGATAGATGTCTTTGCTGGAGTATGACTTACTGCATCTTTTACACATGAAACCAGACCTGTAAATTGCTGGTCTGCAGGTTTCACAGTTATCAAGTCAAACCTTCAGGCCGAAACAATAAGTCAAATTCTAACCAGATTAAAGAAACATCCAGAAAAATGAAACAAAGAATATGTACCTGCAGGTATCATTATGTATTCTAACTTACAAGTTAATACCTGGAGGTCCTTTTCTTATCATTGGTTCATAACATACTGGGCATGCAAATAACTCTACTTCCGATTTCTGATTCTGCTGAGTTCCCAACTCCTGAAAGCACATACTTTTATTAATTTCTATACACTGCATAAAAAGGGAACCAAACACTTGATGAAAAAAAAAAAGTGTTGAAGTCACTGTGTTTATGTAATTTCTTCAGTTCTCATCAAGACACAACCAAAAAAAAAAACCTGCATTATGAACTTCTTATAAAATGACTAAACTGTTATACTCGTGTACTGCAAAAAAAAGTTCCTGTGATCCTCAATCCAAATTCAAGCCATTCAAGGTCAATTACAAACATGATCAACCTATATTGAAAACATTAGATTAAAATAAACACATCGAAACATCTCATGCATAACACTGACTCAATCTGTGTCTCTTGGCATTTGGCAACATCAAGGAGAGTCAGGATTGCTCACTCATCAAATGCATACTTTCCCCAATATTTCGCTACTTGTTTCCGAAAATGAATTTAAATACGTTTGTCTATGAGCCATAGAAACCATTTTCATCTATATTTCTTAAAAATCAGAACAAGAATATAAGCATTTAGTGAAGCACAAGATATTTTACACAGTATGTGGGCTCTCTAACATCTTGCAACAGAAAGGGGTTTTGTGAATTCATTTCTATTCTTCATATTTCACCCTGGAGCAATCCTAAACCTCCTCACACATTCAAAGAAAAAGCTTGAGATGGAATGTATATTAGCTTTCATATTCTAAATCTCTCTATAGCTATTGAATCTTAACCTCCTACCCTACCCACCCTTTCCCTCCCTCTCCTCCCTCCTCACATAAATGTTCTCAGAAACACTTCCAAAAAGTCTCTAACTAGTTGTTCAAGCATCACACTGATGTTAACTTATATGCCCAATCTTGGGATTGAGTAGAGTTTTATTATTTTCTTGGGTTCGAAGTAATGAAGATATTAATAAAATAAAGTCAAAGAAGTATATCATTTCTCGTAGCAAAAAAATGAAGAATCTGTTCTTTTATTTACAATTTTTTTTGCTATTAAATCACTTTTTATACCGAAAGCTTAAGAAAATGGTAAATTTAACTATTTAAGCTTAAGCCTTCATGTGTGGACTCAAACAATGAAACATGTTACTAGCAATATGATATTCTTTTCTTTTTTTTTTTAACATTTCCACACAAGAGGGGGAGGGGGATCAATATGATATTCTTACAACAGAAATGATAATATAATGAAATAGGAAAAGGGATAAGAGTAGGGAGTAATTGGGTATTACCGGTTCTAGAGCAACCACAGAGCTGGCACGAATGGTGGAAAAAGGGAACCGGAGAGAGGAACACCGGAGGCGAGGACGGAGTTGGGAATCATGAGGAAGGTATGGGCATTTCGGGAATGAAGTTTGGCGAAGTGAGTGAACCTGGTGAAGGGACGAGGAAGCTACGGCCATGAGCTCCGACCACTCTTCTAGTCTTCTTCTTCCTCTGTTTCTTTGTCTTCTGCTTAATTAATTAATTAACTGATTCTCGCGGAGTTTGACGGTTTGTTGTTTGGGAAGCAACCAAGTGTACAAATCTACTCCTCAAAACTATTACATGCCCCCAAAGGATTAAAACAAAATAAAAATAAAAAATAGTAATAAATGCTTTTTTATTTATTATTATTATTTTTTCATTGGTTTAGAGAATGATTGGGATTATATTGCTTTATTTTCAAGTTTTTTTTAAAAGTGTGTTTAGACAATTTTTAGCTTTTTTGGACTATTAAAATGGCTTTCAATTTTTATTATTTTTTTTCAAACTGATATATATATTTTTAAACGAACTTTTTTAGTATTAAATGCATTTTTAGGCTCCTCAAACGCATACCCAAACATGCTCTCAAGGTTATCACTTTTGTGTTGTTTTGGTATGAGCTAGGGTGGGGTTGGGCTAGAGATGGGGGTGGGGTGGGCTTGACCCATTATTGGATGTGGGTAGGGGCGGACCCAAGTATAAGTTTTACAATTCTTTATAAAATACACATATTTTTTGAATTTGTCCCGCCCAAAAATGATATATTTGTCTCCCCAAAATTAACATATTATGTGTTATTCTGTTTATTTTCTTTTTCTCTTGGCCATCTTCCCCACATCTCACTTTTCCTTACATTATTTGTGTGTGTGTGCACGCGCAAAAGTGTGGAATATGATGAAAATATCTGTTTTTATTTATTTTTTGAGTGATTATTCTACAGTTGTTTGGGTTTAGTATGGTTTCCCGCGAAAATTTGCAGATATCATATGCCGTTTCAGGGAGAGGCCATGCATAGCGCTTAGAAAATCAACCCTTAATAAGGCTAAATAGGCACAAGAGTAGAGCAATAGAAGAATGGTTCCCCATCACCAGTCATCCATATTCCATAATATCAAAGTTTATATTATAGATTTTATAAAGAAAATGATAGAGCTAAGTCTCATTTATCTCTTTTACAATTTGTTTAGATTATTTCCAGCTACTTCAACTTCGTTCCTGCCTCAGCCTCTCTGATGAGACCTGCATAATCTACTGATCCATATGGTTGAAAATACTCTGCAAATATCCCCTTCTTTCTTTTATGCTTACATCCCATGTCTTTGCACATTTGATCATTGTACCAAATGTTAGTGCTCCCAATACATGACCTTCTGAAATTCCTTCCAGCATATTGCTTCATGTTCTTTTCCCACATCATGACATCCTTATCCATGTCTCTTACACAAGGCAATTCAAGATTCCCATCAAGGAAATGTGTTAGCCATTGACATCTGATTTCCGAGCTACACAGATTGAAGTAACCCTCTGCATATCCTATTACTGCTAGTTGTGGAATCCGAGGATGAATAATCTGTCTGCAGTTTTATAAAGAAGGCATATTATAAGACATATCAATACGATGTTGTTTAAGCTGATAGGAAATGGCTAGACTCGTACTTTAAATCACCACTTATCTCAAATGTTTTTAAGATTTAATCTGTCCAAAACATTATAAAGGTATATGGAACTCAAAATTTGAATAAGAGGGCAGACCTGTAGAGAGGAACTATTGAGGTTGCTGAACCAAAAATGTGTTTTTGGAAGATGTGTGATTTGAACATGTTCTTCAGCTTTTGGTCACCCTTGTATCCAGTGGCTAGGATTACAAGATCTGTTTTTAGTGGCTGAGGTTCACCATCAATGATCAGACCCTCCTTACAGAAGCCAAGGCTTTGTGATTTCTTCAAAAGGATGCTTCCTTCTTCGACTTTGTCATAAAAATTTTCAGGCAGCATTCCAATTTGACATGAAGATAAATCTTCAAGAAAGCTGTGTTTAGGTATCATTCCATATTTCTTCAGTGGGAGTTTCCATCTAAGATAGCTCTCAGCAAATTTTGAGACTCCCCATCTCTGAAAATACAACCTTTAGCATCGTAGATAATTATTATAGAGAAATGTTCTATATACTCTCACTCCCACACTCTTAAGTACACACTCTTTGACGTGAAAGTAAAAATTACCATTAGATCCAAAATTCAACAGTAATCTATCAAAAATCTAATTTTTATTTTTACTGCAGCGTCAGAAAGTACTGTGTACTTAAAAGTGTGAGAGTGGGAGCGTGTGTAGCATTTCTCATTATATGAATATGCACATTCAAAGATGAGAACAAGCATATATACCAAGGGTGAAAGTATGGTTGCCAAAAACTTAAGTAGTAAAGTTTCACCAGGCTTATGAACCAAAAGCTCTGAAAAGCGATTGAAGTACAAGAAACCAAGGCTTACTCCCCACAAAGAGTCGCTGGGGAGAAACCAATGAGCAGTCTTCCGAATCATTGTGCAAGGGTACTCAACTCCTGTGGTAAAGAGGGGCAAGATATCTATTGAGAAAGCAAAAATCACAGGCCAATGTGAAAAAAATGATATGTTTAGAAGCATTAGCATATATACTTTTGAAAGATATCAACTGCGTTTTCTAAAATTCACATTTTGAAACAATAGAATCAACACATCTTTAGGAAATTTCTGCATTTATTCTCATGATAAGCCTAACCAAAAAACATTAACTAGGAAGTTCTTATTCCTTGAAGTCACCTCGAACAGATATCCATACAAAAAATATTCTTACCATTTGCATTTGAACATTCTCCTGCAATGTCAACTGCAGATTTCAGTGAGCCAACGATTACGATTCTCTTTCTTCTAATCAATTCTGCAGCACTGGCCTTGTCCATATCAGAGTAGTCCATGGAATGGATCACCTTACCATTGAATACTTCCGGCCCTTGATCTGGAGGGAACTCGGGTATGTTTGGGAGACCACTGAATCTTCCAATACAGAGAACCACAAACTCAACTTGGTGCACCTGGCCAATTAATCAAACACAATGCATTACAAATAAAACCCTTGGGTTTTAATTGTCTTACTAAAAGGCTAACATCTAAAACGCCACGTATCGCAATTCTAGGCATAAAGGATTTGGCTTACATGCTGTTATTGAAATAACAGCATGTATACTGTTAAAAAATTGAATGATGGGGATTTAGTTAGATAAAGAGAGAGAAAGAGAGAATTTGAAAACCTTTTGTTTTTTTTCATTTAGACAATTCAATGCATTACAAATAAAACTCATATGTTTTAATTGTCTTATTAAAAGGGTAACATCTAAAACACCATGTGTCACAATTGTAGTTACTTTCTAATAGGACTGGTTAAGGACACGTGTTTCAATTCTACGCACTCTCTAAACCAAATTTCAGCTTTTATATATATATATATGATAAGCTTAAGCTCTAAGTATTCAAGAATGATTTTTTTTTTCTTACCTTTTGGTTTGTATTTGGCTCCGATTGATTCTATTTGTTAGAGTATATTTTAAATGATTAAATCTTTACTTTCCTATAAGCTTAAACTTTAGGAATAAGCGGTGATTTAACATGTTATTAGAACAAACGCTCTGAGTTTGAATCTTGTCTCTCCATTCACTATCATTTTGATTAAATATTTCACGTGTTGAACTTCACTTAAGAGTGAGTTTGAGCTCACGTGAGGAGGAGTGTTAGAATATAATTTTAATTATTAAATCTATGATTTCCTATAAACTAAAGCCTTTAAGATTAGTGGTGATTTAACACTATTAACACTAAAGTAGGACGATAAACTATATCTATGTTCTTTGCTTAGGTGTGTTATTGACTGTGACAATACAGCTTGCTGTTTCTATCAAACTGCACGTTATCTATAAAGATGGAATGAGCCTGCAGGCATATAGACTTATCTTCCTTTTTCTTGAAAAAGAACTTTGCATGAGTTAAAAAATATATCTTCCTTCACTTTGAAAGATTGTGGGGTGTGTTTGAGAAGACAAGTAGTTTGCTTGGTGTTCCAAAATCTCCCAGATCTCATAGTATACTAACTAGACATTTATATAAATGGTAAACTACCTCTTCGGAGCAACTTTTGGTGTCTTGGACTATAATGTTCCATTTCCCTCTAGAGCCAAAAGGCTTGCCTGTTCCTCCCCATAGATCCCATGACTCCATCTCTTCATAAGACTCTCCAACATAGTCTATACTAATGACTTTGGAGTTGAATTTTATGTAAGGAACGATGCCAAAGTGTTTAGCATAGGATTGAAGATACTTCAGCACTTGAGTGTGATTAGGATGCACTTCTTGTACTGAAGAAGGCCAAGGGAAATCTGAAAATTGGTAAGTTTCTTTGGCATTTTGGAGCTTGGTGGACTCTGCAGTATGCTTCCATAATCCTCCTACGCTTTCTTCAGCTTCAAAAACAATTGGATTAAAGCCCTTCTCCACTATATACTTGCAAGCAAGAAGGCCACTTGTTCCTGCCCCAATGATGGCCACGCTTTTCTTCATTGTTCAACTTTTATGAATCTGACAACATAGGGAAAATGAGAAGAACATGAGATAAGTTTGAGGATATACATATAAATATAATAAACAAAATGGGTGATCCTTACTTGTTCATCATTATTATATTTCAAATTATTGCATTGTCATGTGTTTCCTTCTCCATTTTCTTCGAGTGCTCTAGCTACCCCCTCTCTCTCTATATATATAGAAGACCAGGGATGAACAATTCATGGAAAAAGACCATAGGAGATAATGTGCTATTATTGGTGAAGTTTGATGTAACCCCCCGTTTTTATCTTAATTCCTGTCCACGGGATAAAAAGGGACCAACAATGTGAACTTCTTTTTGTTTGGCAGCCTCATCTTCATTACTGTTGCCATTGTCTCCCACTGAAATAAAAAAGATAGTGATAGAATGGAAAGGTTTCAAGAAAACAATAATTCAAAGGGGTTGTGTTTGGTACATGCTCCGGATACTGCACATTTTACTATAATTTTCTTACAAATTGATATGGTAAGTGTCATACGGACTTACAAATTGACATCATAGTCTATATGGCACTCATCATGTCAACTAAATTTAATTATTTAATGAATAACGTGATAACTATCACTTGTTGTCATGTCAATTTATAAGAAACTTGTAATAAAAATTATAGAAACATTGTAGCACTGTGCTTAGTAATGGAATTTGAGAGGAGGGTAGTTATTGCAAGTCAATGCTGAAATGAAGTGAGGGCCCTGGAGACAGAAAGGTAGAATGCGAATAGAGATTCCACTAGAAATAGGGCTTTGAAATTTCAAGCAATGAGGAAGCATAATGGATGGGAATATGTGCATGCTAGTGTTGTGTTGGAATATATACGTGTAAATGTGAACAGTAGAAAACCCATTGATAAGACTCATCAAACAAACCTGTGTATTCATTTCCAACTAGTTTTTGTTTTTATTTATTATTATTTTACAGATGAGATAGCACAAAACAACTACAGAAACAAACAAATACAACAAAAGCAAACAAAAAACGCCAACAAAAATATCATGATGGTAGCCGCAGATGTTTTTCTTTTTTTAATGCTTGCATCGATGTCTTTGCACAATTGATCATTGTACCAAAGACTAATGCTCCCAATATATGACCTCAAGGAAAAAAGTACCCTTCCAGCTTGTGAACCTGTGAAAATTACAATATGTCATGATATGAAAAACCAAACTTTTATAGTTAAATCATGCAATCATTTCACCAAAATTACACCCAAACTATTAAACATATACATCATATGGAAAAAGAGAGAATTTTTTTTTTTTTAAATAAAAAATAAAAAAATTATCTGTTAGTTTTGAGCTAAGAGGATAAAAAAAAAAAAGAAAGACAAGGAAGTTCGTATACCTTAAGAGCTAAAAGGCTAACCAGAGCTCAAAACCATGAAGACTCACATCCTTGAATTGTTAAAAAAAAAAAAAAAACCATTCTTTTGGCCTCTGAATCGAAAAGGCAGAGAGAAAACAGAGGAAACTCTGTTTTGGTAGCTGGAGGGCGAAAGAATGAGTCTTGTGCCCTGAAATATTCTTCGGATGTACAGGGTAGAAGACAAATTTATGAATAACCTTTCAAGTTTGTTAATGTTGTAAATTAAAAACGACCAATTTTATGACCATTTTTTTTCAAAATTTTATTTACATTCATCTACCGTACTTACACAAATGTAGGGAAACATTGTTGCTCGTGTGTATATATATATTTGATTAACAATTTTAAATAAAAATTTAGATAAGCTGTTGTGAATGCTCTTAGAACCAATCCCCCCATCATCTCCATCCAATACCGTTGATTATACTGACCAAGCTGATTCTCACCAAAAACAGCTGAGACATGATCATCTTGAAGCCCTGATGATGAGGGTCAGCCCAAAGTAAAATAATAGGCGTGAGGTTCATACTATAAAAACCCTGAACCGGATATGAGCATTTAGAACATAAGGCCACAAGAAAATGTAGATAAACTGAAGCAAAACAAACAGGACCAAACTCTTTTTAACTGTCTCAGACCATATCATCATCACACACACAGAGCTTGAAAGTCGAAGCCTCCAATGGCTACTTCTTCCATCAACCCTGTACTTCCACTTTCCCCTTCACCAAAACAGACCATTTTCTCGCCTACTTCATTCATGTCCTGCAAACCCATCTCGGGTCCCATGGCTTCTTTGCACATCTCACATTCAATTCGGCCGCGTGGGCAAGTGGCAGCCTCGGTTGCCTTCAATCCATCTGGGAATTTTGACCTCTCTTTGTATGACGAAGAGGGTAACTCCTAAATCCTAATACTTATATGAAGCATGTACCAGTAAATTATCAGTTAGACTATGCTTTTTGAGCTGTGATTCTGTGAAGTATCTTTTAAGTTTCAACCTGGCCAGTTTTCTAATAGTTTTAGCTCAATCTTGAAATAAAACCCACTTGAATTTATGAGCACAACGAATGACACATTGTCCTTCATCTTTCTACGAACCTGACATGTTTGAACAAAAATCTCAACTTTAGAACTGTTGCTTTAAGGTGAAAATAGCCAATAATAGTTTTGAGGATATAGGAATAGAAGTTATCGTGAAATAAGTACACCTTAACCGGCGCATCTGGCTTCCAGGTCTGAGCTCCACCAAGGTTACTGTTGAGTATATACATGTGAGTGTAAAAAGATTGAGGAAGATGCAATAAGTGTAAGTAATTATCATAGCATAGATGCAAACTTATAGGCTTAAGTGTTGGGATTGAGTGGTACACCAACATGCTATATATTATGGTCTCACTAAAAGCCTCTCCGACGTGTCAATCTCCCTAACAAGTAGTATTAGAGCTTATGGTAGTGTGTGGTATGGAGGAGTGGCATAGGCGTGGACAAGGGTCCTTAAAGTATGAACAAAGGTCCAAGCTACGAGCGTGGTCGAGGGTTCCTAGAGTAAGGGGCAAAAATTCCTAGCACCGGCACAAAAAAGGGCCTATAGAGTAGATAACTTGTAACACTTTCAGATTGCAGGTTCTTAATTAGATTGATGAGACCAAAATAATGCATAAGCTTCTAAGATAACATCATGCAGATCTTAATCGAGTAAATGACGATAATAAGCATAAGCTTCTATAGCAGATTATGATCCCTGGAAGTTTAAACAAGTGCAATCTTATTGATAAAACTCAAATCTACTCAATCACGCCTTATCCCAATTAATTGTGGTCTGCCACAGTTTCCCCACTTTCCAATTAACAAATGCGTTGTTGCTGCACAAGTCCACAACTTGTCTGTCTTACAAGTTATTATAAGGTTATAGAGAGCTCAACTCTCACTCTCTCAGCTTTAAACATTTATGTATGAGGCTGCAGCTGAATGTACTAATCTCAGCTTCAAATTATTAGGACTTGTAGCTGCTGTTGAATGAACTAAGGCTGCACTATAGCACAAAAGTTTCAATAATCACCTTCTCATAGTTTCTTGAGTCTGACTGAATAGAGATAAGAGCATTATTCTTTCAATGATTATCAGAAGACATTCTTTGTTGGATTTACCTCAAGCACTTAAGATTTGGTAGAATTTGTTGAACTGCAGTTTGACGGATTTTGATTGACAGATTCAACAAAAGCGCCACCTCCAATGCCGCCAACCGAAGGCCGTTTTGATGTAGTTATAGATAATGATATCATTCGCCGTCTTGACTTATCCCCATTTCAAGCCACAACAGGAATTACCTCACCATTATCTGGTAATTAGCATTGTGTGAATAACTTAACCATTTGAATATAACTGGATACTGGTTTATATATATGATCCTTCCTTCTGCTATTGTTGCAGCCGAGCCAAAAGAGTTTCTTGAACGTACAATTGGCTTTACCATCAATTACACAAGAGAAGATCCAAGTGATCCTAGAGAATTATCAGAATTTCCTGATATAAGACTCTGGTTTGTCAGACTTGATGCTACTTATCCATGGCTACCTGTCTTGTTGGACTGGCGGGCTGGAGAACTAGCTCGTTATGCAGCAATGTTGGTCCCTCACCAGGTAAGTGTTAGAATACTAATCAAATGATTAAATCAATTTTTTATCAATTTTTTGGATAAGTAATGATTTAATATTGTATCAAAGTAAAAGTTCAGAGTTCGAGCTTTATCTTCGTCATTTATTTTTCATTTCACTTAAATATTTCACAACAAATTAAATGATTTTTAGGATAAGAAGTGATTTAGTAATAATGAACAACTAAATAGAAAGAGAAATAGAGAGAGAGATGATGCTCGAATGTTCAAACTTTTGAAATTTTCTGTTGGCAGATGAATATGAGAATGGGTGTTGTTTTTAATCCTGAGGCATTGGAACTGTTCATAATGAAGAAAGTTTTTATTGCCTATTCTTGGTTGAAGCAACATAATATTCCAAAGCCTAGATTGAAGACAAGTGACATGGCCAAGATGCTTGGATTCACAATTGGAGATGAACTGTTTGAGTTGATCGATGAACACCCACTTTATCCATCATAAACAAGGAAAGCCTGCAACTCCACTTGTACTTAACTTGACATCCAAGTCTCAGGCAGGATACATACAAAATATATTGTCCAAGACCCTGTGAAATGATATTGGGCGTGATAGGCATCTACAAGGAAAAGTAGTTGCCCGATTCAGCAGAGCAGAAGGGTATCATTTTCCTTCCAAGTGATTTCATTGAAGCTCTTTCTGTATTTCAACTTAAATTTACATTTCTGATGCTAGACTTTTGTATCCAAACTAACAAAAAAGATACATTAGGTTGAGCTTTTCAGTGCAAAGCTATTGAAAGAGATGCCTCAAGACATTTTCAAATGAAATGGATATAGGATTTGTACATAGATCCTTACAGTCGCATATATAATTTGGAGTCCGTTTGGCCCTGCGATTTCGCAAATCAGAAGTAAATTTATAAACAAAATCATATAAAGTGTCTCATTTGGGATTTTTCTTTTTTTCATTTTTTTTTTAAAAAAAAAAGGTGAAAAAATCTACATTTTCAAATGTTGTTTTTAAAAGCACGCAATTTACAGGTCAAACGCGATTTTACTATACATTTAATTGCTTTATTAAAAATTGCATTTTGAAATCACTACTTTTTAAATTGCATGTTGTGAAACTCCAAACCAAAACGGACCCTTAGCGTGAGAGCCTTGCAGCTATCACCTTGCTAACCTTATGAAGCTTTTGTCATAGACCTTCCCATACCCTTTTTCTTCAATCTTTTTCCCTTTTGTCTGTTGAATACTCTTGGACTAGCTTTTGTAATTTCCATTTTTAAGAGAGATTAGAGTAGCTTCCTCTGACAACCCTGTGCTGCAATGCCCTATGTGATTTTCCAAAGCCAACAGGTCCTGAAGAAGGCTACAAGACAAAAAGATAAACAAATGTTAAAGCACAATATGCTAGAGGTGACTCCCTTGCTGCAGTTCTTTGGCATCCAGCACAGTAACTTAATTAACCACATATTGGAAGATTTCTTCTGTGGTTTAAGACTCTTCGACTACTCAACTCTTTCAACAGTTGGTCTATCTCCAAGATTCAAAGGAGGGCAAATTCTCTTGCTCACAACCTCGTCAAATGGGCCGCTCCAACTAATTTTTCTATTAGCATTCCCAGTTATAACTTTTATTTGTTGGACCTTCTCCATGATAGTAGAAATGATCCTCCTTTGTAATTTGGTTTCCTTCTTGTAGTTAAGAATTTTGCATACCATTATCATTAGGAAACAGAATGGGCTTAGGCTGAACTGAGCATAAATATGTGTAGCAACACCCACAAGTACACGCAGGCCTATTGATGATATCATAAATAAGCCTTCGGTCCAATTAACATAATTGTCTTCTCGATCATTAGAAAGGCTAAAAAGTCTACGAGCCTCCATAATCATAAGCCCGGCCACCAACAACAGTTAAATAAGGAGTCCAATATAAATAAGGGTTACTTTCGAAGAGTCATTTCTCTCTAAAAACTCCCTACCTATATGATTAATGCTTTATGTATTGTCTTAATTATTTGAAGCTCTTTGCCGGCGTCATTCCGACGGTCATTTTCTATTTCTTGTAGGTGGCCTATCGTCCAATCAAGTTGTCCAAAAATCACCCATTAGACTAGATTTCTGTTTGGTCTATTCAGAGCTGCATACATACGATGAATCACTAAATGGGAGAGGTTGGTAAGGTTTCATTCTTTATTTAAGGCTCAAATTAGAAGTAACCTGAAATTTGATAGTTAAATTACAAACTGAAAGAATCATGGAAATCTTGAGTTGGCCCATCAATTGTTGGTTGCAGCTGCAGGCCATGTCATTCAAAAGAGGCTCTTGTCGAAAATGGTCGGATGCCTCCATATGTGGGTCATTATCATGATTTCAAGATCACCTAATTTGGAACTCTTCCTTTCACATTAATTAATTGCTACTATTGTTAGATGCATTAATTGATCACTTGGAGATGATCCGATCATTAGGGACGATTGAGAAGCTTTTCATTAATTAGCAAAAATAATTAATTATATCCTCAATCAAATCAAGTATTTTGGTGAAGAAAACTATGAATATTATTTGGATGTTTTCTCAGCTATTTCAACAAAGACATTAACTTTTAAAAGAGAGTTGTCACGTCATCTCAGAACACAATACTAAAAATATATGTCCTTATATATTTGTGAGATGACCGCACGACCACTCCGGTCAGAACAGTGCTAGGTTTCTCTTAATTGGACAGATTCAATCTAATGATCTATTCTTTAATTTGGATTTGCAATTAACATTTAGTAAAATTACGATTTGACCTTTAAAATGCATGCACTTAATTGCCTACAATTTCAAAACACAAAATTTTCTACATTTTCAAAACCACATTAAAAAAAAAAAAAAGCAGCACTCCAAAACGATACATTTTCCATAATTTTGTTTAAATTTACACTTTTTATATGCAAAATCACACCATCAAACACACTCTCCGAATACTAAAGAATACTACATCGAGTTGAATTTTTACAATGATTGGGGAGCAAGGTATATATATGTATGTGTTATTAATTAATTAGTTCTAGGGTCAATTATTAAAGAGAGTGAAGTGTACGTGAAACAGAACATGAAACGAAACACAAACAAGTAAATGAAATGTTATCTAACCTATGAAAATGAACCGTTGAAAAAATGGAACCCTAGCATGTAAACTCTTGTCGGCTGTCGCACACTCGTACATCTAGGCTTCATGGTCATGTCTATTCAGATGGATATTTACCCATGGTCGGTGAATCCATCAGGTTTGCCGGGCAAGAAAGTCGGGACTTCTCAGGGTTTCAATTTTTCTTTTAAATTTTTTTATTAAGTTTGGCCCCCTATTAAAAATAGGTTTAACCCCTCGTTCATACTTCTGACACTTCCGAATGAAAAAGTTATGATTTCGTTGAAACCGGCCTAAAGACCAGCAAGGTCAAGAATGGACATGGTCGGCTAGCTAGCCATGGGGGTACCACGCCCATGTGCCGGCCAATGGACCAGTAAACATGCATGTGGGGGGTTATAAAGAAAGGTATGGGAAGGCAGAGCAAGTTACATGAAAAGAACATGCATGGAGTCCAACATTCATTTCATTTGATAAAACAACAATTGCATATGTTTGTGTTTGTTTGAAATTAAGATCGATGCAGTGCAAACATTTCTGGAGGACAAGCTCACAAAAAATTCAATGCCCATGCATGACTCACAGACTCATTAATTTTTGTTTGTTTTTGTGAATGAAGAAGATGGGTTCTCAATGGTTGACTAGCTTGTTCATGTGTTGAGGTTTTGTGGGGTTTATTTCCAAATTTGAGGAACATGAGGATAAGAATACAGATGCTTTTCGCACATGACATGTCTTACTTCTGTCAGTTCTGTGTCTATTAACATGGAAGGGAAAGGAAGGAAGACTTACAAATTAATTGACTTCCTCCCTACCACATGAACAACGAGAAAGAAACAAAACTATCACTCCGTATTCAACCGTAAATGTTTTCTTTCACACTGGATTGAAAGAAAATTCTCTAATACATCAAACGATATGTCAAGTGGAGTGACTTTTAACCTATATATTTGCTATTATCACCAAGATTTGCACCGAAGGCCGCGCCACTTAGGCTTACAATATATATATATATAAAAAGTGGGTTTTTTTTTTTTTTTTTGGTGCGCATGTACATGTAGAGAGTGACCTGAACCATATATATAATATATGTGTATTCATTCTCGATCTTTTCATTATTTTTTGTTTTTATCCTTTTCTTCAGTTTGTGGTTAATTCGATAGCTTCTAGAAGCATGTTCTTAATTGGTCTGAACATAAATAAATAAAAAAGACTTCAATCTATTGCATTAATTGAATAGAACTGAAGAATTTTAGTACTTAAACTATTCCTTCTTACAGTTTTTGTCTTAAAGATACTTTCATTTGGTCTATGTATCTCTCAGGTCATGACTAGTAGTAATTTTTTTTAGAATTTTTTTTTTAAAAAAAAAAATATTAGAAAAAGAGAGGAAAGAAAAAAAAAAATTAAATATTATTTCAAATAAATGTTAAAAAAAAAAACATTTTTATATTAAAATAATATAAAGAAAATTCCCTACATTTAAAAAAGAAAATGAAATTTAAGAGAACTTACCCTAGTTGCTCTCACATGAAATCTAGGGCATTTATTATGAAACCTAACTCAGCATCTACTAGTGCACGAAACGTCCCTGTACTCATACTGCAACCATCTCAGGCATTTAATGTTTCTGCTGCTATGAATCCAAATTCCATTTCCTTATCCATATTTCAAAATTAGGAGGCATGGCCAGCCCCCATGTTCCCCAGCTTCTTCTCTCCCCCATCATAATCGAATTACTAGTAATTAAGGCGATAATTANGGGACTTCTCGGGGTTTCAATTTTTCTTTTAAATTTTTTTATTAAGTTTGGCCCCCTATTAAAAATAGGTTTAACCCCTCGTTCATACGTCTGACCCTTCCAAATGAAAAAGTTATGATTTCGTTGAAACCGGCCTGAAGACCAGCAAGGTCAAGAATGGACATGGTCGGTTAGCTAGCCATGGGGGTACCACGCCCATGTGCCGGCCAATGGACCAGTAAACATGCATGTGGGGGGTTATAAAGAAAGGTATGGGAAGGCAGAGCAAGTTACATGAAAAGAACATGCATGGAGACCAACATTCATTTCATTTGATAAACACAACAGTTGCATATGTTTGTGTTTGTTTGAAATTAAGATGCAGTGCAAACATTTCTGGAGGACAAGCTCACAAAAAATTCAATGCCCATGCATGACTCACAGACTCATTAATTTTTGTTTGTTTTTGTGAATGAAGAAGATGGGTTCTCAATGGTTGACAAGCTCTGTTCATGTGTTGAGGTTTTGTGGGGTTTATTTCCAAATTTGAGGAACATGAGGATAAGAATACAGATGCTTTTCGCACATGACATGTCTTACTTCTGTCAGTTCTGTGTCTATTAACATGGAAGGGAAAGGAAGGAAGACTTGCAAATTAATTGAATTCCTCCCTACCACATGAACAACGAGAAAGAAACAAAACTATCACTCCGTATTCAACCGTAAATGTTTTCTTTCACACTGGATTGAAAGAAAATTCTCTAATACATCAAACAATATGTTAAGTGGAGTGACTTTTAACCTATATATTTGCTATCATCACCAAGATTTGCACCGAAGGCCGCGCCACTTAGGCTTACAATATATATATATATAAAGTGGGTTTTTTTTTTTTGTTGGTGCGCATGTAGAGAGTGACCTGAACCATATAATATATGTGTATTCATTCTCGATCTTTTCATTATTTTTTGTTTTTATCCTTTTCTTCAGTTTGTGGTTCGTTAGCTTCTAGAAGCATGTTCTTAATTGGTCTGAACATAAATAAATAAAAAAGACTTCAATCTATTGCATTAATTGAATAGAACTAAAGAATTTAAGTACTTAAAACTATTCCTTCTTACAGTTTTTGTCTTAAAGATACTTTCATTTGGTCTATGTATCTCTCAGGTCATGACTAGTAGTAATTTTTTTTAGAATTTTTTTTTTTTAAAAAAAAAAAATAGAAAAAGAGAGGAAAGAAAAAAAATATTAAATATTATTTCAAATAAATGTTAAAAAAAAAACATTTTTATATTAAAATAATATCAAGAAATTTCTCTACATTTAAAAAAGAAAATGAAATTTAAGAGAGCTTACCCTAGTTGCTCTGACATGAAATCTAGGGCATTTATTATGAAACCTAACTCAGCATCTACTAGTGCACGAAACGTCCCTGTACTCATACTGCAACCATCTCAGGCATTTAATGTTTCTGCTGCTATGAATCCAAATTCCATTTCCTTATCCATATTTCAAAATTAGGAGGCATGGCCAGCCCCCATGTTCCCCAGCTTCTTCTCTCCCCCATCATAATCGAATTACTAGTAATTAAGGCGATAATTATATATGAGAAAGCTTTTATCAAAAGGAATCAGAATTCCTTACAATTTCTTAAAATTGCAGGTTTGCAAACTACGGAATTTGAGTCTTTTCTAGGCATCAAAAGGCTCGAAACTAAAAATGTGTCTTATTATAAAGACCGTTGGAAAGAATTTTCCTCCCAGAAAGCTTATTTTTTAGAAAATCAAAGACATTGGTTTTAGTTCAAGACTTTTTTCTAAGTGTTTCGACGTAAATTAAAAAAATGGCTCAAATTATGTAGCTACTTGAGAATGTTTAAAATTGTTGGGATCCTAGACAACTATGTTTTAATTTGTGATTAAATAATTAATAATAAAGTCTATATTAATAGACCTAACATGAATGGTTTAATTAATATTGATTACATAAATTCATCATGTTGAGGAGCAGGTTTTAAGGAATGTGCAGTCTGCAGTGCAGAACACCAAAATAAATTCTGGGAGAGAATTAAATAAATAAATAATAACTTGTTGCAAAAGTATGCAACACGTTAAGTGGGGATGCATTTGCATGGTTTGAATTAAATTAAATTAAAAGGGGCTGTCTATTTGTCAACTGTACCTTTGTCATGCCCTTATGAATTACTATAATATATTATGCACATTCTTCCCATACATTAATAATTAAGTTCGAAATCAATGCAACAAAACATTGCTTATTTTTTAATGGCAATCTGGAATCAACTTGGCAATGATTCCTCAATAAATTGAAGTTAGGAGGCAAACTTTTCACAACAAAAGTATATTCAAATCCCAAAGAGATCTTCAGCATTTTTGTTGTCCAGATTGTTAGTAATTTAGACCGTAAATATGGAAGAGTTATCATAAAACCCACTTACCTTAACTTAGTAAGTTTTAGGCAGTTCGTGTACGTGCATGTTTGGATAAATGGGTCACATAGAGATCTGTTTATATTTGTCGGCTGGATTGAGATTTAGATGCATGCAATTCATTTTCTCTAATTTTTACTATTCCGTGGAGCGGAGCTCAAGTGTTTTGAACAAGTAAACCCTACACTTCTTGCTGTTTGGAACACTCGGATCCCACACTCCCTTGTGTAGTATTTTTTTGCCTAATTCCCTAAAATTTGAGTAGAAAGTTAATCATTTCTACCAAATAAGCTTCTTCATGACTTGGTCCCCGGCAGAGACGGATCTATGGGGGGACTGGGAGGGGCCTTGGTCCCCCCCAAAATTACAAGAAAAAAAAAAATTGAAGGCAAAAAAAAAAAATTAAGTTATTTTTTTGCCAATTGGTTCCTCCCCAAAATTTTTTTGGCCTTTGGTCCCTCCCCAAATTAAAAGCTAGATCCGTCCCTGGGACTCCCTGGCCATAGTTATTTTCACCTCTATACTTATTATACTCTTAATGGTACCCCAAAAGAGTAGAACTACCATTAAGTATTAGATGGGGGTTCTAGAGTTTCAATCTTATGGGAAGCCAAGGCTTAAATTATGACCTTTTTTCTTTTCTTTTCATTTATTGTTTGAGTGTATTGTTTGGACGCTGTGACATTGGGACCAGATCGACATAGACTCACAAAACATTACTCCCAGAGCAAAGAGAAAGGGCTTATTTATTTGTTTGTTTGTTTTTCCTACAGAAGTGGACCAATCTATTCTGGGTGGTCTTAACAAAAACATCATGTAATGTCTCTTTGTCGGCCAAAAGTTCTTGACTCCTTCTTTTAAGTTTTGGTATCTTGGACTCATTTGAGTACATTATGTTTTCTTGACCCCATAACCATAAGTCCTTAGTCCTTTTATGCATGGCATTTGCTTAATAGAAAGAAAAAGATGCCCTATAGCCTATGTATATATATACATATAACGAGTTAATTACTCCCAAATGGTGGAAGTGCTCCTTTCAAGAAACCATAAGTATTTAAAATTTCAAAAGATTGAGGTTTTGATTCAAAACGTAGTTAAAGAAAACGTAATTTTTAAAAATACAATTAAGAGTTCAATTAGATTTATAAAATAGTGATGTTTATGTGTTTTTTGTTTAAATAAGAGTGTTTAAAATGTAAAATCACGGGGGCAAATGTATTCTAAAACGAACCATATATTTTATTACAAATTCAAATTCAATGATGGCTTTGTTTGAGCATTAATTGTTTCGGGTACATTCGAAATTATAAACCTAAACTTAAATTGTTCTAAGTTCAAACTTTTAAAGTTGATCACATTCACCATTAGTGATGAATAAAGTACACAAGCTTTCTAAAGAATGTTTCTAAAGTGTCACCACTATTAGTAAAATCCAGTCTGTATGTTAGACATATTCCAGGAATTAAACAAAACACAACCAAATCTCTCTTTTCATGATGTACTAATCATGGCACTACCCTTTTCCTTTTCCCACTTTATAAAATCATTAAGTACATTAAGCGAGTACTCTAGAATAGTAATCGAGATTCCAACAATTTTGTTGTTTGAATTGCTAGTACTTTGAACAACAAATATAAAAGAGTTTTTATGAAGTCTATTTGTCTAAACAGATCTTAAGCAATCCATCCCCTACTCAGAACATTCAATCCCTAGAATATATAGTTGGCTATTATAGTACCTTTTGAAAGAGAATGATCACTGACCAGTTCTGTCTTTGCAGCTACCAATGAGAAGGTAAAACAAGAGTAATATTCACAGCCATAATGATCAATAAGTCTTCTATCTCTTGTGCATGTGCCCCAAAGTCTAAAAGAAATGATAAAATAATGCACATGCAATTGATATTGAGTCCCTATGCAAAGTAGTACCTAAAGAATTGAAGTTCAAAATTTCTTTTTCCACATCAATTTTAGAAGTCTTTTCCTAATGGAAAGCCTATAACGTTGATTACCTTCAAGAAATAAACTGCATCTATTTTGAAAGTTATAGCATTTAAATTACAAAATATTAAGTGGGGAATAAAAAAATGAAGGAAATATTTACCAAAAAGCTTTGAATTTTCCTTGGTTCAGGATAAGATTTATCAAGCTGTCCCATCCCTCACCCAATCTTACCCATGTAAAAGACATTCCACTGCTGAGATACAGCACAGCATATATGCACCATGACGTAGCCGTCTGATTTAATTACTCACTCATAAGGGAACACCCTGTCCGCAGAGCCATCTGATCTGATTAATCATGCAAGTGTAAAAGTTGTTGACTAGCCAAGAGATGGCAGTAAGTTTAGCACTGCATGGGCAAATCAAATTGTCTAATCCAAGGAGGAGATCTAGCTGCAGCTTGCAGGCGTGAATATTGCATGAAAGGAAACCAGACCAAAGCCTAAAAAGCTAGCTTTCAGGGAGGTCTACTAATTAACATGGTCAATTACACGCAAAAAGAATGGGCCAGCATGGCTGCAATCCAGACCTACTAAAGAACATGAAAGAGATTGCACTTTGTCCAACCCCGACATAACAGATATTTTTGATAGGGTATGTGTCCGAACAAGTTTCGAGCGGTCCAAGTTGTAGCATGTCCAAGACCTACTCAGCACATGGGCCTCATTGGTGGCCTCTCTCGATTGCCTACTCGAATTAATTGCGCTACAATCCAAATAGATAATTATTGGGATCGAAATTAATCCATCTAGCTAATTAAGGAAATGCTTAAAAGCACCCTTTTTTTACTCTAATGTAATTTCTTTTCATTTAATTTGAGCACTCCCAAATTCTACGAGAACAAGACCCATATAGGTAGCAAGTAGGGTTGGCAATTTTTGACATGACATGCAAATTCGACATGAACTCAATGCAAAATTAGTAAGCTATGATTGACGGGTCTTACTCATTTGATTAAATGAGTCAGATTATGATTAACCTATATAGTTCTATAATCATGCTTCGACACGACTTGAACCCGACACGCGACATAATGGCTGACAATTTTTGACACGATCCTCAAATTTGACAATCCAACACTAAATAAGCAAGTTAAGGTTAATGGGTCTGACTTGTTTGATTAAATAAATCGAATAAGAATTAACATATATATATATCTTTAAAGAATTCGAATTGCCACCCCTATCCTTATTCCTCTTTGTTGAATTATGAGGTGCCCAAACCCAAATGAGTAGTCATTTCCTTTGACAAATAGTTACATGTAGAGGAAAGACAAAAGAAAAGAAAAGAAAGGTGGAAGAAAAACCCTATTCTAAGTTGATGCTAGAGAAGTTGATGCGGGCCCCCCCATGACCGTCTATGTATTTAAGCACGCATTCCCCATGCTATTTAGCGACCAGTCACAAGCTACACAGTCAATTGGAAGAAGAAGAAGAAGAAAGAAAGAGAAACGAAGAGGAAAACCCCTACTTCTCTTCTTCATCTTAGGTGTTACAAATCTGCTTTATATCCTTTCATATCTTCAACCTTTTCTCAATCCTATGAGGCCTTTTCTAGCACTCTCTCTTCTGCTTTTGTGCCTTCTGCTTTCCCATGAGGCTCAAGGTATGCAAACATGTATATCTATCTATCTATATATATATACACATATCTTATGAGCATTAGAGTTGTGTCCTGTTTTGGCATCATATAAGATTTGGGTTTGTAATGTAGTTTGTTTCTTTTGTGAAGGGATCCGCTTGGATAAGATGTTCATGTCACTTGGGCAACAGAAACAACATGTGGGTGAAATATTTTCAGTACTTTTGTCTTTCATGAAATGGGATTTTTTTTTTCTTCATTTATATATCTACCTGTTTTGATGCTCAAATACCTGTCACTGAATGCAGGAAGCAGATGGAAATGCTTTGATAGCAGGAAGGATTCTCTGCAAAGATGGGGAGCACTGTTCAGGTACCATGAAGAAAAGAGTCTCTAGAGTACTGTCCAAGAAATCTCACCACTGGTTACCAAGCATTCATGAAGATTACTATGGACCTAGGAGTCACAGACCTAGGCATCATTAGTTTCCCCTCTCCCACTATTTTCTTCTTCTTCTTTTTTGATGACCTTTTAAGTATCCGGGATTTCGCCCCGACTAGATCCCCGAGACACCGTGCAAAGCTCTTCCTCTATTTTGTTTCCCTTTAGAGTTCACTGAAGAGTTGGGTTTCAGAAGATTCAAACCGCGTGACCATGTACTTATCTAGAAAAGGAATCATGTCACAAAGAAATCATCAACTTCTCTAACTAATATTCTTTAGAAGTTACTTGGAGCATTATATGATTTATATTGGTACTACATATATATGCTTTAAATTTTGCAGTAGACCCACAAAAGATTATGAAAAAAGCAATTTTTTTTAGCAGAGAAGTCCCATATATATGATATCTAAATTGGTTTCCTCATGTCTATTGTTGCAGGAAAGAATAGAAAACTTATTAATACAGCCACTTCTACCACCACCACCACCACATCAAAGGTCGGTCTTTTATTAAGACAAACAAGTTTCCATAGATAGAATTAGTTGAAAATTAATTAATTAATTACCCTCCCCTTAATTTTCTTCATTCTTCTTGTATATGATTATATAATACATACATACTTCATCCACAGAATCATGAGAAGAATGAAGAGAAAGAGAATTTCAATGTTAATGGGAGGCCTACTTCTGAGCACCATGAGATTGGCCACGACCACTTTCCTGCAGACCTCATAGCTGAGATGGACTATTCTCCGGCAAAGCGAAAACCTCCAATACACAATTGAGTGTTGGGAATTTAAAAAGAAAAAAAGAAAAAGAAAAAGAAAAAGAAAAAGAAAGAGTAGAAGTATTAGGATAATAAAAAGGGGATTAGAAGTTGGACAGCATTACTGGAATGCTGCAGTTTTTGAGGGTTAATTAGGATTTGATTAATTTTGTACATGCATATAATATTTCTATTTTTATTGTTTAGTCTTAAAACTATCATGCGATGATTGAGCCNCTGTCTTTTATTAAGACAAACAAATTTCCATAGATAGAATTAGTTGAAAATGAATCAATTAATTACCCTCCCCTTAATATTCTTCATTCTTCTTGTATATGGTTATATAATACATACAAACTTCATCCACAGAATCATGAGAAGAATCAAGAGAAAGAGAATTTCAGTGTTAATGGGAGGCCTACTTCTGAGCACCATGAGATTGGCCACGACCACTTTCCTGCAGACCTCATAGCTGAGATGGACTATTCTCCAGCAAAGCGAAAACCTCCAATACACAATTGAGTGTTGGGAATTTAAAAAGCAAAAGAAAAAAAAGAAAAAGAAAGAGTAGAAGTATTAGGATAATAAAAAGGGGATTAGAAGTTGGACAGCATTACTGGAATGCTGCAGTTTTTGAGGGTTAATTAGGATTTGATTAATTTTGTACATGCATAGAATATTTCTATTTTTATTGTTTAGTCTTTAAACTATCATGCGATGATTGAGCCATAATTAAGCACTTGGTGCGGATTACAAGGCATTGCAACATTGAAAAGCCAAAAGAAATTAATAATATCAGTTTAATTATATGCATTTTCTCATGTGTCGGCTTCTTCTGTATGATCTGGTACTTGTGCATCGTAGGGGGGAAATAAAACAAAATTTGAGACAAGGATAGCAAAAGTTGCCCTTTCTTTTGCTCCCTCAAAAGTTGAAAACCCCATAAAGGGATGACTTTGACATTAATTAGTTTAGTCTCAAATCAATCACTACAATCATATGCCAAGTTGCTTTTGTAAGAAAGTCTCATTAAATTCCAATGGGGGCCATGGATTCTTAAAAACACGCGAGATTAAGATTCGGGATAATACTTTTTATTTCAAACGTACATTTTAAGATCTGCATAAAAAAGAAGAAGATTAGTTTAGGTGATTGTTGAAGCGTCAAATCATTCTTTTAACAATTCAGCTGACGGGATGTGACATTAACGTGACATTTTGCTCAATTTACTATTTAAACATGCTGTATGAACTGAATATGCTGATGAGAAATTGTTGAGAGAATACAAAATATGCTGTAGATAAACTCCAAAAAGAAAGGGGGGGCATTAGAAAGCAGGAAGGGCCTTTGGTCAATGAAGTAGGTGTGGTTCATTATGTCACCAAGGCCCCTGTGTCTTTCTATACTGGTGCAATGGGACCCATAAGGGATTTGGACTGGACCCACCATGGTTAAACTTATCGTTTGCAAGGTATGAGTGGTCACTCGATCTTACATGTGGGCTCACATGTTCTTCGTTGGGTCACACATCCGGTGGCCTGAAGACCCGAAATTGCGGTGGACCACACAAAAATGAGGGCAGCATTTAGGGCATGGTGTCTGGAAATTGAGATTGAACCATGAGGAGAAACTGCGGTCTAAAAGGTGGCCCGATCGACTACCCTTTACGGCGTTGGTCGTGTTAATGGCTTTAGAGGGTGGTTATTATGACTACTTCCAAGAATTTAGTGAAGTGTGACCAACCACCTTCTTGTTTTCAAAGGATGGTCGATTATCCATGAGAGTGACCGGATGTGCCGACTAAATCGGCAACCCTCTTGAGGTGGTGCAATTAAAGATGGGGAAAGAGTTAAGAATTTGGACGGTATTACTGACGTGCCACACCTATGTTATTGTTAAGGGAACGTAGTATAACATATATGTAGTATTTCCAAACATTTTACAATCAAATTATGGAATAGAGATTTCCGGCTACCAAGAGGCAGCTTAGCGTCTGCCATTTTTTTTTTTTAATTGAAGAGGAAAGATGTTAAAGGAGGAAACGCCTACCAAATTTAAAATCGAGAATTATTTATTAGAAATTGATTAAATTATATATCAAATTCATTGGCCTCCATGAATTACTGATTAGAAATTGGTATCAGCAAAGTTATATAAAACTGAGATAGCATTTTGGGGTATTGGTACCAAATTTAGGATGCATGACCAAATCCCTTTAGAGTTATACCATCCCTAAAGGGTTAACCTTTCACTCATAAGTTTTAGTTTTGAATTCATAAATAAATTTTGAGGTATTAGAATTCAAATATTAGCTCATGAAAATTTAGGATGATCGAATTCCTTTAGAGTGATACCATCCCTAAAAAGGTTAATCTTTCACCCCTAGGTTTTAGTTTTAAATTCATAAATAAGTTTTGAGACATTAGAACCCAGTAGTAGCTCATGAAAATTTAGCTAATACGTGTTTTTTATATTAAAAAAAAAAAATTAAGAGACAGCCAACTGCAACCGCCTTAGGCGGTTAGCAATTTTTAATAACTTTCCACCAAAGCGGTTAGCGGTTAACGGTTAGCGGTTATAAGCGGTTAGCAATTATAACCGCTCCGTTTGAGGAACCCTAGGAATAAGTAAAGGTCCATAGGAAGTATGATTAGATGGGCTTAGAATCTGATTGTGAAATCTTTGCACCATTTCTGATTACTTAATCTGGGCCTGGTTCCTCAATGCCATGTAACCAGCATAGCATTTATAATCACGGTGGGCTTAACATTATAAATGTTTGCTCCTCGAACCAAGACTTTTAGCAATTTTGTTACCTAAATTGTTCTGAGCAAGTTTTAAGCAGTTCGCTCATTTGTTTGGATAGATACATTTCATAGAATTTCTGTCACATTTATTGTCAAGATTGCTCACAATCTGGACAATAAATTGCTGGGAATCTAAATCTTGCTCCTCAAACATATTTCCAATACTATATATTCAGCATTTTTCTATTGGAACAGTGATGAGCTTTTCTCATGTGATGGTGCTAAAAGCCTAAAATAGAAGAGACAAGAAACAACCCACATACAATTAGGTCACTCCGCTTTTACCATCATCTACTGAGCATTTTTTTTTTTTTTTTTTNATTTATATTATTATAAATAAATGAAGGCGATTAGCGGTTATAACCGGCTTGTCCTACCCCTAAAACCGCTAACCGCAACCGCCTTAGGTGGTTAGCAACTTTTAATAACTTTCCACCAAAGCGGTTAGCGGTTAACGGTTAGCGGTTATAAGCAATTAGCAATTATAACCACTCCGTTTGAGGAACTATAGGAATAAGTAAAGGTCCATATGAAGTATGATTAGATGGGCTTAGAATCTGATTGTGAAATCTTTGCACCATTTCTGATGAGTTAATCTGGGCCTGGTTCCTCAATGCCATGTAACCAGCATAGCATTTATAATAACGGTGGGCTTAACATTATAAATGTTTGCTCCTCGAACCAAGACTTTTAGCAATTTTGTTACCTAAATTGTTCCGAGCAAGTTTTAAGCAGTTCGCTCATTTGTTTGGATAGATACATTTCATAGAATTTCTGTCACATTTATTATCAAGATTGCTCACAATCTAGACAATAAATTGCTGGGAATCTAAATCTTGCTCCTCAAACATATTTCCAATACTATATATTCAGCATTTTTCTATTGGAACAGTGATGAGCTTTTCTCATGTGATGGTGCTAAAATAGAAGAGACAAGAAACAACCCACATACAATTAGGTCACTCCGCTTTTACCATCATCTACTGAGCATTTTTTTTTTTTTTTTTGGTAAAGAATAAATTTTTCCTCCAAACTAAACTGAAACAATTTTCTTCAATTTAATATGACAAAGTTTAATTCTAAATTGGGTTAGAAAAATTGTAAATTAAATTAAAAAAAAAAAAACCTTCAACCCAAGTAGAAAAAAAACCCTAATATTTTGTTTTGACATGTTCGTACAAGGAAAGAAAAATGAAGAAGATAATTCAAACTAATAACCTTTAAAGACATATGTTTTGGCTTAGGCTGAACCTTGCTAACAACAACATTATAGTTGGCCACTCTCTACACATGAAGAAACAAGCCCACTAAAACCACAAAGGGTATACTCCTACAAAAGTTCAGTTCAGGAGACTGCCAAGGCCCAAGCCCAATAACAGCCAAAACATTGCTTCATGAAAATGTTGAACCTTCTTCCACTTTAATCCACATAAAGGGTTGTTTTGGGGCTTAATATTGTTGGATTGCCTAGTCCTTTGTTGTAATTTCCTTATTTGTGTATCTAAACAAAAAAAAAAAAAAAAAATCCACATAAAGGGTCACAAGTCAAGTGCTAGTCATCTAATGGGACAAATATATATAAGCAACTCAGTAGAATAAAATTTTGGTGGGTTCCCATATGCATGAATAAAGGGGTAACATATATCATGTGTTTTTTTTTTTTTTTAAGATTATAGTTTTAAAATATTAAAATATTTACCCCCCATCGAACGAGGAAAAATGATGCCCACTAAACTTTTGGAAGGAGCAATCACTCTCCTCGTTTCGAGGTTTAGGTTTAGGTATGCGAGCGTTCACTAGCTGAGAATATAAAATATAAAATATAAAATACGAGAATTACAGCAGAAGTAAATAAAGAGAAAAGATATAAGCAATTTTATGGTGGTTCAATGTTAGGTATCTACAGTTACCACTGTGAATTGCCCAAATATTTGCTCTTATTGACTTGATTGATGTTCACAATACAAATGTCTCTATATAGATAATATTTTAGTATCAACCTCTCGTAGGCCTCTTAACGCCACTACCTTCTGCAATCAGCCTATCATTGCCTGGATTTCTGCAATCTTAAATCCCCGCAGACTACTTTCTTTCCCAAGATTATGCAGCAATAACTATGGACCCCATTCGGTTTGCCAGAATTCATCCAATTCATAATGCAGTTCAACATGTGACCTCTAACTCCATCAAGTAGACTTCTACTACTTCCAAGCTCACATTTTAGCCTAGCAAGACTCTTCTATTTCCTCCCACTGTTCATCTCTTCAGTGAGCAGCTACAGTTATTAGTGACTCTGATGGGAACAGTATCAAAGCTACCACCAAGCACTTGCTCACTAAAGATGCCTCAATTGGTGAAGCTCAAGCAACATTGTTAGCTGCTCAAACAGCCACCTTCTGTGGACCAAGCTCTCTTATCTTAGAAGGGGATGCTCTTACTATTACTCTTGCCATCAATAGTCCCAACTTATTTGCTTATTGCAACTTTGCAACCATAATCTCATACATCAGTTTACAATTTATCCTAGTATCAATTTTAGAGCATATGGTTTAACTAAACATACCGTTTTCCACCTTATGTTGGAAAGTATTCACAATAATTCTCAAATTCTTTTTTTTTTTTAATTCGGATTAAGAGCGGGAAAAATCTCATTTGTAATTTTTTTGATGGTACCCTAACCGGTAGATCCATATCAAGGAGACATTTCTTGTTAATTATTCTCTTATATACACTGCATTTTCTCAATTTGGAAACAGAAACAAAGGAAAAAAAGGTATATTATTAAGAAGAAGCAAAAGCAATCAGTAGCAATTAGTATACAGTCTAGAGAAGATACCTATACGTAATTACTTCTTGCCATTTTTGCTGAAATCTCATTATTACTCAAAAGAGTCAAAGCTCCATGCAATCAACCATAATTATATCAATGTTTTAAACAATAAATTCTCATTTAACCATAATTATATCAATGCCAAATAAACCCTTAAATCCACTCAATACATTCTCCAAAAAGTCGGATAATTTAGTACCATTTCTTTTTCTTCTTCTTCAATCAAAATTAAACCCTTAATCATGTTATGATACTTCATTACAATTTACACTTATGAGTTTGGTTTTGGTTTGGTTTTAGTATAAAAATATTGAAGATCTTTATATGCAAAAATTAATGGTAAAAATTAATTTCAATAAAAAAAAATTAGAATTCTGTTCTAAATCTTATAATATCTACCGTTAATTTTTTAACCTAGGACAAGCCTAACCTTACTATTTTGGCCCAAAGTCTCATGAAAATCCAACCGCATAAAATTCATAACCAACCTTCCAAAACCATGCAAGACAAAGTTAAAAAAAAAATAATAATAAAAAGAAAAAAAAAAAAAAAATTGAGCTCCACGGCTTCACTCACGTCTGTTCTGACCTGTCTGCATAAAAATGAGTATAAATAAATAGATTTAAACATGTAAAAGCAGTGAAAAAACCCAAAGTCACAACTCTATACAATCACATCTTCGTAAACCACTCGCAAAGCTCCTCGGGTAACTATTAGCATCATCTGTTTTTTTTTAATTTTAATTTTAATTTTTTTTTAGTAGTTCTTTGATCATATAGTCTGAGATGTTACAGGGGTTCTGATGGTAATTGGGTTTGCTTTTTGATGTCTATGCTATTTTTCCTTTGGTGGGTCGGGAATTGAAAAGCTTGAGCCTTTGTTGTTCTCTTCTGATTTTAAAAGCCCTAAGATGCTTGGTACAGAATTTCTTATGCTTACTCTCTCTCTTTTTCTTTTTTTTCCTGATGGGTTTTTGGTATATAATATCAGTTCATGTAAAGAAGTTGCTTCTGCAATCATCTATTTGTAAAAGTGTTGCATTTTGGCTAGGTTTTTATTGCTTAATTGGAAGCTAAAGCTGGAAAGATTGTGAATTTGGTTTCCTAATGCCTTTTCATTCGAAGTCGTGGTTCTTGGGCTTGTGTTTGTTTGAATGAGATTGGAGGTGGGTATTGGAAATTTTAAATCTCTGTCACTGGAAGCTTCTTGATAACTAAGGACAGGGTTTCTGAGCTGATTTGATAGGTGGGCAAGCTGTAATAATGGATTAGATCACGGGTGCTGTTTCAAGAGGATTTTTTTTGATGAATTATCTTTTGTCTGCGTTGTTGATATGTAATCTTCCATGCATAGGAAATGCTTCTAAAGTCCATTTCGTGTGTTTGAGTGTGTGAGTGTTTGCATATTTGTTTGTGTAAAAATGTGTACTTTTGTAGGGTTTTGATTGCTTGCAAGACGCAACTGTGTGCGCCAGTAGTATTCAGTTTCTTCAGGTTTGTTGATTTTTAGACTGAAAATGATGGTGAATGGGGTCTTGCAAGAAGCAGCTGTGAAAGATTGTGAATGGGGTTCGGAAAGTTTCAATTGAGAAGAGGGGGTTCTGAACCCAAAAGAGGCATTTTTTTTCTGAACCTAAAAGAGGTGCCAGTAGTGTCGGGTTTCTTTAGGTTTGTTGATTTTTAGACTGAAAATGATGGTGAATGGGTCTTGCAAGAAGCAGCTGTGAAAGATTGCGAATGGGGTTCGGAGAGTTTCAATTGAGAAGAGGGGATTCTGAACCCATAAGAGGAGTTTATTTTCTGCAACTGATAAGGAATGGGAACTGTTTTTCTGCAACCAAAAGCAAGACCGTTGAGTGCTTACAAAATGCTATGAAGGGCTTCTGATTCCTTCTTGTAGATTATTGGTGCCTTTGGTTTGGGAATTACAATGACGTTATTGTGTTTTTAATTTGAACTTTGTATGATATTCTGATTTCATCTAATAGATCTCGATAATGTTTTTTCAGTTGTGCTGACACTGATGTTTCTTCAACTCGCAATTATTTGAAGCTAGGGCCTATACATGCGTGGATGGTGTTGTGATTAATCCTTATTTTGAAAGTATCCAGAGTTATCAAAAGAATTATTTACATGTCTTCATTTCCTAGCTGTTAATCATAGCATCTCACAAATTCAATGGAATTGGTTGCTTGGTTATCTCCCTTACCACTCCCAAAAAAGAAAGAAAAGAAAAAGGACATTGTAACTTTTGTTCTATACTCTTTTTTTTTCTTTCAGGTGCAAAGTAATCCGAGGAGGAGAATGGGAAGTAATGGTGTGGACTCACTTCCTAGGGCTGATGAGGCTGGAGGTTCCGAAGCTACCATTGAGATTAAAATAAAAACATTGGATTCTCAAACGTATACCCTGAGAGTTGATAAACAGGTGATCTCTATAGGTTTTCTTTTTTTTTTTTTTTTGTGGATTTTTTACTTTGAAGTATTGTGAATGCATTTGTTGCTTAAAAGTTTCTTTATTAGCTACCAATTCAGTAACACTAAGGTTCTCAGGGTACAATCCATTTTTAATTGCGTTAGGAGTGCTAAAAATGGACTTTTAGCATATCGACATAGTTATGCTGCAGTGTTTGAGATGGCATTCTACAATTCTTGTGTCTTAATTTGTGAGAAAACCTAGAAAAGTAACATGTATGTGTTCAAGTTTTTAATATATTTTTCAAAGCTTCTTCAACATGATAGACTGGCCGGTTATTGTACGTGAGAGTTTGTCACATGGACTTTGGGAGTCACTATATTATTTCATATTTTTTAATAACCTGCAGGTGCCAGTTCCTGCTTTAAAAGAACAGATTGCTTCCGTCACTGGCGTGTTATCGGACCAACAACGCCTAATATGCCGAGGAAAGGTTCTAAAGGACGACCAACTCCTCTCTGCCTACCGTATCCTTTTTTCTTTTATGCTTCTTTGGCTTGCTGAAGTGTTTTTAGCTCTAAGATCTAGTGTCATTTTCTTTGTACCTTACGAAGCTCTTTCAATTTCTATTTTAGTTAAAGGTTTAGCATTTATCATATATATGGTTCAATGAACTTTACATGGTTTGTTTATCACTGTCTCCTTGCTGGTTCAATCTTCTGATGGGCTAGGTAAACCTTGCTCACAACAGAGGCACCACCTTGCTCGTGTGTGTGTGTGTGAGCGCTTGTGCAGGTGTGGGGACATGTGATTGAGTGTCTCTATGTTACAATATAGAACAGGGAGTAGGGTCATGTAGAAGTCAGAAAAGATTGATAAAGTTACTTGACCTCCTGTTGTAGCTGTCCTGCTTTTCAGTTGGTGGGTAAGTTTCAAGAAAAGTTCAGTTAAATTTTTTATGCCAACCAAGCGGGAAGCATTATATTAATGACTCAGGGCTAGTAAACTTCTAAACTTGGCAGTTCTTGATTTTGCTTGAAAAGTGATACCTGCATTAGATCCTGTGATCCGTAATAATATACTCTTCCATTCTAAAAAAACTTTGTTGCTCTAAAAATTTACTCCTGTTTTCACTTATTTACTCTCAGGGCTTTGAGAACATAATGAATTCTAAATAATAGATTAGTGTCCCAAAACGATAAGGGTTTTGTGGACAGGCTGTGACATCCATAATAATCAAGATGATAACATAGATGTTGTGGTCCTACATGGTTAGTTAATCCTAAACATACTTTCAACATGGATAGAAAATTTGTTCAGTTTGAAGATGAATGTTTCAGTATTAGGTTCTATTAAATAAAAGAGTAGGTCTGGCATTCCAACTGCTAATTCAGAAATCTATGTATACCCTAAAATCTATCCTGCATGGTTCATGTTCCAGGTCACATTGCTCTTGCTGAGAGGTGATGTACACCAGTAGCAAAGGATTCAAATGCTAAATAGATTGTGAGTGAATTAATTTTTAGCCTTATCTTTCCAAGTTAGTTGTTTAACATGGTATCATAGCTAAAAGTTGTGGGATCAAACCTTGACTCGTCAAATTATTTCCATTTAAATTACCGATCAAAAAAAAAATCTTTCCAAGTCAGTTGAACATTGGGGTTCAAGCATTTTAGTTGATTACTGTCAACACCTATAACCTATTGTGCAAAACATATTTACTATTGCCTTCCCTCTAGCCTAGTCTGCATTACATGGTATTTTTAGCTGCTTTTTTTTTTTTTTTTTTTTAAAGTAATTATGTATTTAATAGAGGAGAGGCCTTGTTTTTGCTGGGTGTATATGGAGGGTTCTCCTCAAATTTACAATATGAAGTTCGAAAGATTGGGAAAGTCTATAAAAGCGGAAATTTGGATGCTGCCAAACACAGGCATACAATTCTACAAAGATCTCAAAAATATGGATTTTTACTGTTCTTACAATCTTTTCATTTTCAGCATTTGAAATGAATTTCTTACCTTGACACAAGTTAGATGTTGAAGATGGTCATACCTTGCATCTGGTTGTTCGGCAACCTGTTCTGCCATCATTTGAGGGTTTATCCAATCATCCAGGTATATTGTGCTTCAACGCGATAATAATCTTTAGATAGTTACTTTTCATATGCTGAATAAGATAGAGCTTCTTTGTTTTCTAAATAGAAGTGCGTTTAAATGTGATGTATTTCTGTTACTGGCTCCTCTTGATGAGCAACTCACATCAAACATTCTACTAAATAGGTCCATAAAAAAAAATTCTACTAAATATAAATTATGCATGATGAAATCTTAGATTTAGTTGTATTAAGTTCTGACAGAAAATTATGTTTTTCCCTTTGCAATTGCTGTCCTTTAGTAATGGCAAGAAGCTCACATGCCAATATAGGAATGAACAATCAGCTAAGTAAGAGAGTGTATTTTTTAGAGGAGTAATGCTACATACTCAACTCCCATTCCACTGGGCTGATGTGACAGTGCACATCATCCCTTGGATCAACCTTTATTAAAACATGAAAAAATTTGAAAGATGATGGGTACTGTTACATCAACCCAATAGGATAAGAATGAAATTAGAATTGATTATTTATAATTATTCCTTTGAGAGTAGTTCCCCCCCCGCCCCCGAACACCTTTCTTCAATGCTACTTATTTTCCAAAATTCCTTCAGTTGGTGCTGCCATCAAATTGTATGGTCCTGGGGTCCAACATACATGACCTAAGTGCTTTGAACATCTCCATGGAGTAGATACATTTGATTAGTTAATAGCCAATGTTGTAAGTATGCTCTACAAATGCAGTTTGATCTACTAAACAAACCAAAAAAAGAAAAAAGAGATTTGTTCAGTAAATCAATAGAGATAGGTTTGATTACTAAACCCTCAGTTTGTAACTCATTAAGATATGTTTGGAGGATAAAGGCATGCCTAGTTCATTGTATCATTTGTATGTGTATTTGAACTTTTCCATTTTCTTTTTCTTAGAGAAACATGTGTTATGTCACTTTGGCATGTTTTCTTATGAATTATTTGGAAATGTGCTTCTCTAGATATTAACAATTCTACCCATACGCATTGACTCACTTGGTTATTTATTGGAGAATCTGCAATTTGGTTAATGACTCCCATGATTCTCTAAACTTAATGAATTTGTTGACTAAGAGATTCATGTCATCTTTTGCCAAGGATATTCTTAGTTTATTTTATCTAACTTGTCTCTTGTCCTCTTTATTTTCTACGCATTTCTTAAGAATATTGATGTGCGTATTGTTTGTTTCTCAAAAATTAGATTCACTTAGTAAAGTTTACTGTTGAACTCTATTGTTTGCAGCAACTGATCCTGCTTTAAGTACAAGCCGTGGTCAAAGTAATCAGGTAGCCCCTGGTCTTGTTATTGAAGCTTTCAGTGCTGTTCAAGGGGATAGCGTTCCTCCAGAAATCAATCGGGTGAGTCTATGACTACAAGAGGATTGAAGAACTTTTATGGTATTATTGGTGGAACTATATCTCACGGTAATGGTTTATCCTCTCTTATCTTTATTTCTAAGCAGATCGTCTCTGCCGTTCTGGGTTCTTTTGGAATTACAAACGTTTTAAATGGCGGTGAAGGGATTGATGTCAGGGTAAATCTACTGTCTACTTCTGGGAATTAATGACTTAGCTTGTTTGCTGGACTTGGTCCAAAATATTACATATATTTCCACAGGCTGGATATAGAACGACATTCGCGGTCTCTCTCCCAGAGAGTCTACTACTATTACACATAAAAAAAATAAGTAGCAAGTATGTTCAAATGAAATTTTAAATTTCTAAAGTATACTTTTTTTTTTTTTTTTTTAATCCAAATCAAGAATTAGGTAATTGTGATAGATGGCTTGACGAAGGAGATGTATCCCACTATCTTCAAGGTCTAAAAAAAATGTAGTTATTTGTGGCCTACGACATCTGACATACACACACAGATATATGCATTGTTAATTGATCTATATATTTAAAGAGAAAGTACATTTACTCCCCTTAATTACCAAGCAATTGCAATGTCACCCCCCTGAAAAATTATATAGAAAAAAAATGAGAAAACACAACAAAAAAATTCAGAAAAATAATAATAAAGACAAAAAAAAACCAGGAAAAATGAATATATATATAAATATAAATAATTTGTTCCTTTTTTCTAAATTTTTTTTATCAAGGGCATTTTTGTGCAAAAGGGGACAATGTTAGTTTTTTTTTTTTTTTGGGGGGGGGGGGGGGGTTTGAGGGTTGTCCATACATTGAAAGTTCAAGGAACATTGCAACTTGCTTGTTAGTTGATTGGGGTAAATGTACTTTCCTTATGTGTAACTTAATAACTTACTCTTTCGGGCGATGGGTGGATGCTGAAGGAACATGGTACACAAAATCCTACCCAGCTTCAGTCTGAACAAACTGGCGTGAGGGGTCCACCTGATAGATCTCACAGTATTTATGGACTTCCACCAGCAGTTTCTTTGGGACCTCTGCAGCCTCCTGTAAGTTTGAAATCCCTTGTTTGCTTTATTAATATGTATTTTTCCCCTGATTTACTGTAATTTTATTTATATTAATGAACTTCGTGGAAGCCTGTTGTGGTTGAATGGAAAGTATTGTGTAATATTGTTGGTTTTTGTAGGTAATTCATGATTCTTTGACTACTTTATCCCAATATTTAAGTGTAATGAGGCGTGACTTTGATGCCATTGGTCAGTTAATTTTCTATTTGTCATTCATTATTTTTCATCTACAAGATTTTATAATGTTTTTCCATATCTGTTCCTCCTGCAAAGCTGGTTCTTTGAGACAGTGGTGACACATTTTAGTGGCAGGGAGAAGTGGGGGAAACAGTGCTCAGGCGGCTGCCACACATGGTAATGGGGAGAGAGGTCCTAATTCCACACTGCCTACAGGGACAGTACAAGAAGTGTTTCCAACACCTGCATCCTTGGCAGAAGTCATGCTATCGACCAGACAAATGCTCATTGAACATGCTGGAGAATGCATGCTTGTGAGCTCTCAAGTCACTTTATCATCTTTATATATTCTTGAAAGAGAAATATTAGGGGTACTAACTATTTTACTAATAGAGGCTTAATAAACTAATGTGTAGCTCATTCATTGGTACTTGTTACATTTTTCTTAATTAATTGTTTTTTTTTTTTT
>CM017328.1:35010273-35100023 GCA_006937295.1 Carpinus fangiana | reverse complement strand
GGCATCTCCATAAGCTGAGCACTAAATCATGAGTGATCACCTCCAATTTTGTCTCTTGAAGACAAACAATATCTACCTTCCACTGACTCAGAAGCCGTCTAACCCTCAACCGCTTCTTCACCTCATTCAGCCCTTTCACGTTCCATGACATTATTTTATGCTTCATAAGGAATATCATCATCCCTCATCCCCTTGAAACCATCTACCTCCTCCCCTAACGAAAAAGAAGTTCCTTCCCCATATTTACTAGCCACTATTTGCCCAAATACCTGTTTAAGTTTACCAACCTGCCCATCCCAAGACAATCCCGCAGTCCCTTTCACCTTCCAAACCATCTTCATGTCCCTAGAGATAGGAGAATCTGAACCCATCCCTTGATCAAACTGCTCCTCAGTATCAATCTCCCCTACAAGCTGAGAATTAAATCCCTCAACCCCTGGAATCTCATTCTCGTGAATCCCCATACCCCCCAACATGCCTTGCTCCTCATGATTACCTAGCAAAGAGGATGCATTTATTGCTTGCTTCTCAGAAACCAAACAGGAATTATGGTTCTTACCCGAAGAAGCTATCGTTGTCATGTCACACCCCCTGGAGCCATTCCAGGATACCCTTTTCCGCTACCCACGACTTTGTGGGCTTAGATGAAGGACTCTCTCTTCTTTGAAACACCTTCACCTGCTTAGACTGCTTAACCGGCGTGAGATTATGACTTTCCACTTCCCCGGCACACTCTGAGGACTCTTGCGATCGGATGGAGCTCTTCACCGGCGACGGAATTGCGTGACCCAGCACTGCGACAGTCTCCGGAATGGTAGATAGCATCGACCTCCAGCTTTCTGCCACCTTGGAGCACCTCTCCGGTGTCGAGAGTGGAGAGCCCAGGTCTTCGGCACCCTCTGGGACTGAACCTAGCCTCTGCGATGTCTCCTCTTTCTCTCGCCCAAGCCCGCCGATGATATCTCCGTCTGTTTCTGTCTCCATATTCATCTCCACTGTAGCTGGGTATGAAACTCCAACGTCAGCGAAATGTTCGCCGGAGATGTCGCCGGCGATCGACCTCCCATTATCGCCGGTTCTGCGCGCGGCCCCCGGTGATGACGACTCCCCCACCTGACGTTGCTTTTGCGCTGGGCCTCGGATGATAGCACGGTATTGAGCTGGGCCTTGGAGAATCTGACTTAACTCCTTGCTGGGCTTAGGCCCCAATACTCCAAGTTGGGTCGAGATTCTTCTAAAGTTTTTCTTTTTGGGCTTAGACCAGCCCATTTCTTCATTACTCCTCTTATTACCCATTTTCTCCTTATTCCGGTTATTATTTCCACCAGAGCCCATTTCCCCAGCATTCCCCACTTGGCCCATACGCATCTCTAGCATCTGAAAAGTCTCCTCTATCCTTTTTAACCCCAGAACCAACTGCCCTCTAATATCTGTTAGGTACTTCGTGATTTCCTGCAGGTCAAGACCACCTTGCACGGACGCATGCCCACTCCCTTCTGACTCCCTGTCCCTGTTCGGCGCTGGCAAACCGGATTTCATGGGATTCTGCAGCGTCTTGGGATTACCGCTGCCCCAAGCTTTCTTCTCCGTCGCCTGATCCTGAATCCTCACCGGCGCAGCTCCGATATTACCCCTATCTCCCCTTTGGCTTTCGACTCATCCAACTGCACATCTGTCTTTGCCGGGATGAGTTTCGGTCTTGTCTGGGCACAACCGCCATCCTTCTCCATCGCTAACGCCGCCTGCATCACCTTCCCTGCATCCTCCGGCGCCTGTGGCCGACCCACCACCTCCGCAAAGCTCCTCCCTGGGATTACTCGAGATACCTTCCTCGCTCTGAATTCACGTCCCTTCCATAGCGCCGAGCGAGCGATCTTCAACTCCGATACCAGTCTGCACCAGCCTTGGCCGTATCTCCCCTCAGGAATCAACGCACTACCTCGACGGTTCCTTCCCTCGTACTCCTCGATGAAGATGAAGCTTCCATGCCTGTTTGCTCTTCTTTGCACTAACACTCGAGGAAAGCCTGCACTCGATGGATCCCAAAACACCTCCAAGGTTTCCACGTCCAAGGCCACCTCTACAGCACCCACCAGCCAGTCTATCTCATCCCTGTGTATAAAAATGGACCCCTGTTTTTTCTTGCCTTTTTCAACCATCCTCAATCCATAATTTCCCCCCTTGATCAGCATCTCAAAGCTCTTGGATTCCACATGCCAACTTCGAATCTTCCCCATCCAATAATGTTAGCATGAACTGTAGTCAGTTTTGGCAGGTGAGTGAAGCTAGGGGTGGGCAACAGACCTGGTTACCGCCTACCAACCCACCACCGGCCGCCTACCAACCGCCACCTACAAGGGCGGATCAGTAGGCAGAAGAAAAATAAGATTTCTGACTTTTTTGGGTCAGAAAGCCGATGAGGGTAAGATTTTTCGGTTTTCTGACTTAATATTTCAACATGTCTCTAGCAGTTGGTTCGGGGGTAGTTGATAACCCCAGAACCAACGCTTTCTGACTTAAAAGTCTCTTCTATTACTACTAATATTTCAACAATTCAATTGCACGAGAGTTGATGAATCTTTCTTTCTTTCTTTTTTTCTTGTCATTGTCCAAGAATCTGTATATCATGACATGTAAAGTGTTTATGATCTTCTCACAGTTTGAAATTCTTCTGATAAACCAATAATAATTTATATGTTGGCAGCAACTATCTAGACAACTGGAGGATCAAGTGAATGTGACTGATCCCTCAGTGCGGTTAAGCACTCAGTCTAGTGTACGTGGAGCTGGATATCTAATTCATAATCTAGGCGCACTTCTACTTGAACTTGGTCGTACAACTATGACATTGCGGCTGGGTCAAACACCGGTAGGATTATTCTTGTTTCTGGTTTATGGCATCTTCTCAATTATGCCATCACCTGCGCTTTGTGTTGCTATGATCGATTTCTTATGCAGTCAGAAGCCGTGGTTAATGCTGGACCTGCGGTTTTCATATCCCCAACTCGTCCTAATCCTATCATGGTTCAGGCAATGTTCTCACCTTATTAATGTTTCTGTTTACTTGTTAAAAACAAAATGTTTATTGTTGAAAACAGTTATATCTGCTGATTGAACCTTACATGTCCAGCCTCTTCCTTTTCAACCGGGAACAAGCTTAGGTGCCATCCCCATGGGAGGTGTGCAACCTGGCTCCGGTTTGGTTGATGGACTTGGTACTGGATTTGTTCCGAGGCGTATCGATATACAAATAAGAAGAGGTACCATGTAATATTTATGACTTGGCTATTTAAAATCCATGTTCTGTTTGAAGAAAATTATGTCCCTAATAGTTAGGTATTCATTTTACCGAAAGGTTCTTCAGCAACTGCCCCAAATGTTAGCCGTGAGGAACATAGTGATACTCAGCTGCCCTCTGGGCTCAGAAACTCAACAACGAATTCTGGTGGTGAAAATACTATTATGACATCAACTTCAAGAGTCTCAGAGGGTCCGTCTCTTGGTGGAGAGTCGGGAGTACAGGTGGTACCGACTAGGACCATGATTGCAGCAGTACCTGGTTCCTTCAGTCGCCTACCTTCAGATTCAGCTGGTAATTTGATAGGTTTGTACTATCCAGTTCTTGGAAGATTTCAGCATGTGGCTTCTGGACTTGTTAGTGGTGAACAGGGATCTCAAGCATCTGGTGAGCGCCATTCTGCTGGCCTCCAAACTGAGCAGCCGAGTAATTCTGCAGTACAGCAACATAACATAGATGGTCCTGCTAGAGATGGTAATCTGAAACATTCAGCTATTCAATAGATTAAACATTTCCTGGAAAATTTGAGTTTGTAGTTTTGGAATTCTCTTTTGGCGGCATATCTTTGCAGGATCATTTCCAACTCCCTATTTACGACAACAGCAGCCATCCACCAATGCACGCAGTGGAAATATTAACATTCTCTCAGCTGATGGGACCCAAAACAGCCAGGAGTCTGATGGACATCTACCAAGCAGTGTTATGCAGTTCTTGAGGACTCTTTTTCCTGGTGGTGAAATTCATGTTGAAGAAGCCAGTTCAGAGGGAACAGGTAGAGGTTCTGTCTCTGAGCATGTAGGGACATCTGGTGGCTTTGTGAATGCACCAGAAGCCGAACCGAGAGCAAGCGACGAAGGAATATTTTTGTCTAATTTGCTACATCAGATCATACCCTTAATGTCGCCACAATCTGGTTCAGAGCCAGATGCTAGACCTACAGAAGCAGCAAACGCTTCTGAAAATACAATGCCTCAAGATTCTTCCACCCAGGTGAGCATGGTTCACGAACCTTGTCATGGCTTTTTTAGTTCTCATGTTTCAACAAGCTATTGAGTTTCTTGTGATTTCAACCTGTAATTCTCTTTATTAAACCAAATAAAGCGTGAATTTGTGAGTCTTGCCATCAAGCAAAATTCTGATTTACCACCAAAAAAAAAATGCTAAAATGCTAAAATTATAAAATGTATGAAGAGAAGCAACATAATGAAGTATTTGCAGGCTGAGGACTCTGATGTTGGGACGTCTCGTCGACCAAATGATGATGAAACATGCCCTCCAAATTCGAAACGCCAAAAGGTACTGCCGCTTAACCTATTAAGCATATTGAATGTGGTATGGTATTTCCTCACTGAGCTGGATGCTTTTGTTTAGTGTATGGTGTAATGCATTTATTCTGCTATTGGAGACATACTAAGTGGAAACCGGGTTGTTAAAATTATTACATCAGACTGGTTTTCTGGTTTTGAGTATCTTAGTTGATAATCATAAGATTTTGTGAGTGAGTTTCTATATTAAGAATCGTATTTTGTATAAAAACACAGGAATCAGTGACTTCTAGAAGTGCTAGCTAAAGCAGTTTGAGAAAATAGTGGACACTTTTGACTTCCTAAAAACCGAGCTTCAGTTAGCTTAACAACCTAAGAGTCCATTTGGCCCTGTGATTTTGCAGGTCAAAATGTGTTTTTAAACAAATTGCAAAAATGTCCCGTTTAAGAGTGCATTTGAAAACATGACAGTTTGAAAATGTGGAAAAATCTACTGTTTTCAAATCGCAAGCAAATGGGTGTGCTTTTAAAAATGCTCGATTTTAAAGGTCGACTATGCTTTTACCAAACACTTAACTACGTTTTAAAAAAATTGTGTTTTCATTCATTGCATTTTGAAATTGCTATTTTTTTAAACAGCACATTTTAAAACTTCTAAACCAAACATTTATTATCAAAACTAGGATTTTATTGAATAGTAAGTGGAAGTATACTACCACCACCACCACCACCCCTACTAATAATATTTTAATGGTAAAAACTAAGAGCACTGCTGCCGTTGAAAAGAGGTGATTCATATCTGGGTTTTGCATGAAATCAATTCCTTTGGACGACAACCTTGGAATGTTGGTTGGGTTTACTGTTGCATACGCCAAAGAGTTGTATATAACATGTCTGCCTTTTGTTGTCTAAATGTGCTTAATTAATATCTCTGCTAACTCTTCAAATAACACTAATCTTTTCTGGATGCAGATGGAGTGATGTCATAAGATTGGCGATCTAATCTTTTCTGGATGCAGATGGAGCCAAAAAGTTGCATACTAGCCAAAGTAGTTCATTGTTTTTCTTCTTCTTCTTCTTCTTTTGGTCCTTCTCAAGCGGGAAGTTGTGAAGTCGAGTTATAGGGGACACTCTCTGAGACAAAACTTGTTTTTCTCTTGGACAATATAAATGATAAGTGTTGTAAAACTTTAAGTTGGATTTTATTTCCAATAGAGCTTTTTTTCATTTTTTAATGAACCCAATGCCTTCATTTCTTGCTTTGAGTCCATCTCTAACTTAATTTGGGATTACACTCACAAGTGCATGATTTTGGTGCCAAATATTTCAATTATATATTTTTATTTTTTGAAAAAAAAAAAAAATTATATATATATTGGAACGCTTATCCCCTCAACTTCGCTATTTTAACTTGGAATGAGATTCTTGTCTCCTCTTTTTTGGGAAGCTCGGAATATCAGTAGAAGCGCAAATTTTTGCGTCTACTATGTAGCAAATTGGGCTGCAACCAAACTTTTTTCTAGCTGCATTCCTAGTTCTTTCTCTCCTTGTTCTTCCATCCCTATCTGTAGTGGGAAAGATTATCTCCCAATCTTTGTTTCTCTTTTTCTTGTAGCCCGTGTTATTACCAAAAAAAAAAACTTGGAATGTGAAAAAGCTTATTAGGATCAAGATCTGTTATATATTTTAAGTAAATTTATGGTAGTTTTTAAATTTTTAATTATTATTTTTAATCACCCGGTAAAACATATATTAAAAATAAAAGACCATCATTTTTTAGATTTTTATTATTAAAAAAATGTTTGGAGTATTATAACCTTTAGGGCAACTTCTTTACAAACTTAAGCAACAAGTGGTAACTGTTATATTAGTTTGCAAAAGATTTTATATTAAAAGATGTAACATCCCTAATTAATAGCACTCTTGCTTATTTGATTGGTTTGGGCATTTTAATTCGGCCTTCTCAAGTCATGTTAACGTTGTTGGAATAAACTTTGGGCCATTTGAACCCGACTTAGTTCGGCCCATCCAAATGGTATAAACAGCCCAATTTTCCACATCATATATTCCTAAAAGTAGGATTAGGGTTAGGGTTTTTTGGCGGCAGAGACGCATCTAGTTCACCTCCCTTCGCAGCTTGAGAGCACCAAATCATGGCCGAACAGGTCGGTGCCAGATCCATATACTGCTTCTTCTCTTTTCTCTGTACATTACACTTTGTTTTTCGTTTCACAAAATTAGGGTTTGGTTTGGGAGCTATATGATAAAATATTTTTTTTGTTTTGTCCTTGCAGACTGAGAAGGCGTTTCTGAAGCAACCAAATGTATTTCTATGGTATGGAAAAGCAAAGTGATTTTTTTTTTTTTTTTTTTTTAACTTTATGTTCTAGGTTTGGATAACTTGTGGGGTTTGCTGGCATTGCTGCAATTATTTTCCCTGTTTTTGGTGATTATTTTTATTTCCTTTGTTTTTGGAAACCTAATTTATAGCTCGAAGAAGTCTGGCAAGGGAAAGAGGCCTGGCAAGGGCGGGAACCGGTTCTGGAAGAGCGTTGGTCTCGGTTTCAAGACCCCCAGAGAAGCCATTGACGGTCTGTTTGTGTGAGATTGATTTTGTATTTGGTTGTTTTTTGAACTGTGAATATTGAGTCTTAGTTGAGGGTGTTGCTTTCTGGGAATGTTGTTACTTGCATATACTATAATCTGACTCAAGAATAATACTTTCGGTGAATTTGCTAATTGTTTATGTAGTGAGAATGAGTACTTTTGCTGCTTAATTTGGATTCTCTGTGTATTTATTAGCTGATTATATATCTTTATTGGCAGTATAGCGTTGCAATTTTCTTTCTTGGAATTTGGGTTTCAGACCACAAGTTGAGATTTGAACATTTGCTGATATAAATTTGGTTTCCACCTGTAATCTTTGGCCATTGTGATGTCTCTGTTTCCTTATGGAAATGGAAATAATTACAAATACCCTGGCCAGATCCTAGAAAACGGGCTACAATCCATCAATACTGTGTGAGATCTATCTGATATAGAACTGATATGTTTATATAGCTAATCTATGATGACCTTGTATTAATGCTTGATGTTTGTTAGTCATTTTTATTTTTAAGTGTTCAATTGGCTTTTAAATGATCAAGTGCGTGATTTTGTTGTTTTCAATTCTTATCTTTTTCTGTTTCCCTTTATGAATTATCTTAGTTTGGCGAATTTTTATAATATCTATGTCATAAAAGTATGCATTGGGTTTTGAAGATGCAAAGACAATCTTAGAATTAGAGATTAACTCATTTGTCAAAATTGTTGATGGAGCCACTTAAAAGAATTGATAAAGACATCAATGACGTTAGCTGCTATGCGTTATTCATAATCACAATGAACACACTTCTTGGGGATTATTCTATCTAGATGTGTGTTTCTCAGTTCTTCAAGTACTGAAGAGCTTGATTTTGGCTACTTTTTTCATAATTATTTAGCAGTCAAAATTATGACTTTTTGCTTATTAGAGCCTTTTTTCTCTGTTTTGCACAGGAACCTACATCGATAAGAAATGCCCCTTTACTGGCAATGTATCTATCAGGGGTCGTATCTTATCTGGCACTTGCCATAGTGCTAAGATGATAAGGACCATTATTGTTCGTCGTAATTATCTTCATTTTGTGAAGAAATACCAAAGGCAAGATCCTGCTTTATTTGTGATGGATATCTCTTTTTCCTCTACATTCTCGCACTTAGTAAAAACATAACCTTTTTCCTTTCTTTTCTTCCACTTTTGGGCATCTTTTAGATATGAAAAAAGGCACTCAAACATTCCTGCACACATATCCCCATGCTTCCGCGTGAAGGAAGGAGATTATGTCACTGTCGGCCAATGCAGGTAAAAGTTTCTTAAATCAGAGCCCCTCTTGTTTTATCATTTGTTTGTGTATAATTGAATGGATACGCTTGCACAGTTCCTAGTTTTGACTGTCTACTCTTNNNCCCCCCACCCCAAAAAAAAAAAAAAAAAATCTTTTCAGGCCATTGTCGAAGACTGTGAGGTTCAATGTGTTGAAAGTCATTCCAGCTGGATCTTCTGGTGGTGGGAAGAAGGCTTTTACAGGATTGTGAGGTGATTTCCAGTTTTCCTCGAAGGATATAATTGTCATGGTTTTCAGTGAGCTAGAGAGAACCTTTTGAAGTTGGCAACAACAGCATGGTGATTGGGTGGACCTGGACACTGTTAAATGCTCTGCTCTCTTTCTGCTTGTTTCAATATAATTATGACTTCTTTAAGTACTGCTTAAATTTTGGTTTTTAATAGGAATTCAATCTATACTCTTCTATATTTATTACCTTGTGATTTTCTCATTATTCCATTGATTACTTGGCCAAACCATGAATTTTCTAGCTGCCGTCAGACTCCTTTTCACAACCATTTGCAATCTGGGGAGCCATACTTAATGCAAAAGTGGCACTTGCACCAACCTTGAGAGTGGGGTTACACTTTGCCACGTCAGGGTCCACTAATTGATCACTCTTTCTCTATCATTTCTTTGATGCTATCATCATATGTACTAAAAGAGCTTTTACTTAAAATATGAGAAGAAGAAAAAAAGACCCCTCTTTTTAGGTTGACTTGACCTTTGATAGTCGTTTAATAATAGAGACATTAATTTTTTTTTTTTTTTAAAACGTTTCAGACCTTTTATTGATAGATCAAAAGAAGAGCCCAAGCTCTATACATCCAGAGCTAAACGCTCTAAAGAAATAGTATTAAAAATACTATGGGGTACTTCCTCGAGCCAAACCCGATCATCTTGGCGAGCATGTATTAAAAATTAATTGTTTTATTTGAGGGTAGTGTTTTGTAGATTTGGCACTGAAGAAAATCCCAAAAGCTCAATATTAGATTTTGAAAATCCTTGTTTTTAAATTTTATTTTCAATTATCCTTTATATATATATATATGCGAGATATTTCTTTTTTTTTTTTAAAAAAAAAAGGGGTATTTTGAAAATTTTGACAATATTTAATGAAAAATTCTAACGGAATTGAGTGATTAAAAGAAATTGAAAATTCAATACCCTTAATTAAGAGTATTTAGACTTTGGAAGGTACTGTCAAAACAAGTGAAAATTCATGAGAGTTTTTGTGAAATTTTTCTTAAAACTTTACATGAGATTAGATTAAATTAATTTGAAAAATAAAATGAATTATTTGTATTTGGGGTGGGTATGCTGAACAATCCAATTTAATTAATTTGGTTAAGTGGTCAAATCTCAATCAAACTAGAGGAAATTTGGAGGACAAGAGGTGGTTGGATGATAGCAAGATAGAAAGAAACCTTTTTTCTTTTTTGGCCTTTTGACCATCAAGACGACGTCGAATAAGTGAGGAAGAAGGCAGATATTTGATCCAAAGTGGTGATTGGTTACCTTTTGTATAAAGCAAAAAGAGATATATAACGTGTACATCATCTTCCCATTCAACATGTCCCTTTTTTTCTCTGTATGAACACATCCCAGATGCCCCGAATATTTCACTTTCAAATCTTTTACCAATTAAAATATAAATCAACTTCCTAATCCACCTTGTTTCTTAACTTATTCGAAGCCCATGTAGCATCACAAATAAAGTTACTTTCTAAAGGAATAAAATCATAAGAAATTCAAGCAGCGTCACAGCAAATAGTATCGATTCAAATTGGCTGCTACGAATTGTCACATACCCAACACCTATTCGATAGAGAGATTTATGAGACTTATATGTCTGAACAGATACTCGGACACGTGAATCCACTCAAGGTCTTTCCTCAATTGCCTCTCATAATTGGCTACAAATTTGGACGGGCAAAATAGCCTTGTCACTGCATGTTGCCAAAAAAAAAGTAATGAAATATGCACCCCCAATTATGGTATCCATGCAATTACTTATTCACACATATTAAAAATGTCTTACATGTGTTAACTAGTTAAGAAGCAATGATTGAAGTCTTGCTTTTCACATTTTCCATCTTGCAACATGTCTACCTAATTGTCAAGAAATTAATGCTAGAATTTTTTTTTATTGTTATTTTTTTTTAAAAAAAAAAAAATCACGACTATTTTACAATGTCAACATGACAGTTCCAGACAATTATTGAATTATTTTTAATTGTGGTTGTTCTAAAAATTGATTGAAAATGTTACATCAGCATTAAGGGATAGTTGTGAAATAAAAAGGTGTGATTTCAAATATTAATCAATTATGTAATGGGTGTCAAATTATCAATGCTTAAATCAAGATCATAGATCAAATTATCAATGCTTCAGCCAAATTATGTGATAAAATTGATCACATTTTTTTGTTTGTGCCAAAGTTGGTAACACAAGCTATGATAAAGAATTAGGTAAGTAATTAAATGGTGAGGATCATGCGATATAATGAATATGGGTAGTTGGGATATTTTAGTTTATTGGTGCAGGCCACAGTCCACAACCATACATACAATCCCTTTGAGTTTATGGTATATACATTTTCAGAAGAAATAAATAAATTGAAGACAGGCCAAAATGGAATGAATTAAAGGTTTTTTTAAAAAGTTCTATTTAAGGACAAAGGTATAAGGAAATCTTTAGAACTTAATATACGAAATTAATATAATCATATTTTAAAATGCATGTGATAATCACATAATCTAAATACAGATATTAGTTTAATAAACTAAGTTGAAAAATCGTTTGGAGGAAAACTGTGTCCCCACTTAATCTGATTCATAATCTAAGAGACGGTATTAAGCGCATGCAATCAGAAAATCAAATAAACTATTTACTATTTAGAAATGAGCCAAAACAAGCCAAAATATTATCTATACATTTTTCCTATCATAAAATATTTTCGTACTTAAGGGCCTTTTTATTATTGTTGGCTCAAGTCAATCCTCCCGAAGCCTCGCTTGCCGCTCTTATTTGTTGTCTTTCTTCCTCCTAAGATTATATGAAAATATAAATAAATATTTAGTGATTTTATATACGATATAAACACCGAAAAATAGTTTAAACAAACCGGCTTAGAAAAATATTTTCCAAAAAAAGTATGAAAGAAAAAAGTTCACAAAATAATAATAATAATAATTTTTTTTTTAAAAAAAATCAGATATATAGGGACATCAAAAGGACATTTCCTTATTGCAAGGCACAACGACCAAAAAGAAGATCTTATAATAAGACCCAACCAACTGATTTTCAGCCACGCTTTCATAGAAAAATCTGGACTTTTAACGGCTCTCTCTTTCTCTCTCTCTCTCTCTCTCTGTAAGATCACACCTACTATAAGCTGAGTCCCCCATCCTTCTTAATATATTCCAAAGAATCTTCTCCCGCATAAATATTTTTCTCTGATTCTTTCTGTGCGTTTGTGTGCGTGTGCGTGTGTTGCTTTTGTTGCTAGAAGAAACTCGAACTGTGAAACAGCACCTCCACCGCTAACCACTACCAACCACTATACCATCATGTGTGTGAAGGACGCAGAGCAATTTGACCAGGAGTTCAACAGTATGGACAACAACAACAGCAAGAGGCCAGTGCCTTTGCATTGTGAACTGTTGCGTACCCAGATGGAGAACTGGGAAAAGGAATCTCCTTTGATGAGTTCAACTGCTCCAATCAGTCCTGAAAGATCATTTCCTGTAAGAATTTAAATCCCTTTTTCGTTTTTTTGTACTGGGTTTGTCTCAATTTTGTTTTTTTTTTTTTGTTTTTTTTGCAAGCCAGTTTGCTTGAAATTGGGTTCTGATTCTTTGTTTCCTCATGAGGTTGACGATTGATAATGAATTTTCTTTTTGGGTCCATGGGTGTTTTTTTTTTTTTTTTCATTTTGCAAAATGGGTTTTTGTTTATGGGAAGTTTCCTAGCTGTTTTAGTATTTGGGCTTATGTGGGTACAGTTATAAAACTGAGCTGGTTTCACTAATTTCAGTTCGATGGACTGTAGTTAACAGTTGGGTCGGTATTTTTTAGGAAATTATTACACTTTAAACGTTGCTGCCTTATCCAGTTGAGCTTCGGTCAATGGATTGGTGTCCTAGAATTTTTTTCCCATAACAAAGACATCAAATTTATATAAATTTCTATTTGCTTCTCTATTTCCAGGAATAGGTTTTTCCTTAAGATGTTCTTTAAAGCTGGATGGTGATGCTTTCCCCTTTTTCTTTTTTTTGCAACATGTCTACCTACTTGTCAAGAAAAAGATTTTTCTTAACTGAATTTCCCTTAACATGTCTTTAAGACTCGTTCTTCACAATTTTAATGGCCGGATGCTTTTATATTATTACACTTACCTTCTCTGGAGAAGAGTGATGCTTATCACTAAAACCAACATTTATATGGAGACCTTTTATCTGGTCTAGGTTTAGAATGTCTATTAAGTGTTGCTTCTATTGCTTCATACTGCTTTCTTGAGTTCCCCTAAGTCCTTATATATTTCTACTTTTAATTCTTCTCATCCTCTTATTCTAATTTCATGTTGTTGTGATTCATTCAGCTGGAAAGCATTTGTGAGGATGCAGTAACTGTGGACAGAAAACAGAAACTATTAAACTTTGTCCCTGTCCTTAGTTCAGGAGAGTGGTCTGATATAGGGGGCCGTCCCTATATGGAGGATACCCACATCTGCATTGGTGATTTGGCTAAGAAATTTGGTTATAATTTACTGTGTGATGAAGTTGTCTCCTTCTATGGTGTAAGTTCTCTAATTTACTAAATTGCCTCCTCTCTGTCTCGAGAAACAATATGCACCATCAAATTTTTCACAAGAGTTGCATCCTTAAATGTGGGTTGTTGTGAGAGTGTGAAGAAAGATTCAACTAGCGTTGTTATACAGAGAAATAAAAGAAAAATCTTCTGTTGTGGGCCTCTTGCACCAATTTGATGAATAAATTGAGCATTACTTGGAAGCAGATTATACCACAGTATTATGAACCTTCTTTTTAGCTGTTAGTTGCTTTTAACTCAAAAAGTCTAACCAAGTTCCACTTTTGAGCAGTGAATGATTGTATTGCAGACCCCATCACTTTTGAATTGTATAATATTTATCCATTACCCAGCAATTAAGAATACTCATAAGCTTGAAAACCTCTGGTGATCAATAACCATTCCTGAATAAAAAAATTGCTGACCATTAAATGAATGCTTTATGGTATAGCTATCATGTCAAAAGTCAAACTGTGACTATTTTGGTTTAGCTCTGATTTATGGGTGTGGATTTAATTGTAGCTACATTTTCTCTACTGATACTTGCTTTGTCTGTACAAGTTGTAGAAATAGGTATTTGATCAACACAAGTATTTTCACGTGGAGCAAGCCCATAAATTATGATGGAGACATTTAATTCAGATTTTGACACATGTATCACAATTGGTTTGAAAAATAGGTATTTGATGGGCATGGAGGAAAGGGAGCAGCACAATTTGTCCGTGACCATTTGCCAAGAGTCATTGTTGAAGATCCCGATTTCCCTTTAGAACTTGAGAAGGTGGTTACAAGGTCATTTATGGAGACCGATGCTGCATTTGCAAGGACTTGCTCTCTTGAGTCTGCCCTCTCTTCTGGCACTACTGCTCTGACTGCAATGATATTTGGGAGGTAAGTTCAGTGTTGATTGGCCATCTTAATATAGACTTTTACAGTAGGGTAATATTGGGAATTGGAAATATTCCATTCTTGCATAGCAAGACTGCTGAATGAGCTGTAGCCACTGACATGAAAATGGACCAAATAATGAGGAAAAATTAAAAAATTAAAATTAAAACAAAGAAAGAAAGAAAGACTCAAGGATGTGGTGCAACCTGGTTTGCTGTATTGGTTATAACTGTAGGTTGTACTAATAAAAGAGGCTCACAATGATGAAACTCAAAATTTCCATTTCAAGCTTATGTCGTCTTCATTTATGCATTTATTTTATCTTCTCATTCACAAAATTATGAGATCATGACATAGTGTCGCATGTACTGCCAAGGCCTTTTGAGTGACATAGAGTGTGCTTCCCTCTTTCTCACAATACACGCTTTGGACAGGTCCTTACTTGTAGCCAATGCCGGGGACTGTCGGGCAGTGTTGTCGCGACTCGGAATTGCTAAAGAAATGTCAAATGATCACAGGCCGGATTGCACAAAAGAAAAGACAAGGATTGAGTCCTTGGGTGGATATATTGACGATGGTTACCTCAATGGTGAGTTGGGTGTGACACGTGCATTGGGTGATTGGCACCTTGAAGGAATGAAAGGTATGGGTGAAAGGGTTGGGCCATTGAGTGCTGAGCCAGAACTCAAATTGGTGACATTAACCAAGGAAGATGAGTTTTTGATAATTGGCAGTGATGGAATATGGGATGTGTTTTCCAGTCAAAATTCTGTAGATTTTGCTCGGAGGAGACTCCAAGAGCACAATGATGTGAAGTTGTGCTGCAAACAAATAGTGGAGGAAGCAATAAAGCGGGGAGCGACGGATAATCTGACGGTTGTGATGGTAAATTTTCAGACGGAGCCTCCTCCCCAGGTGTTGGTACAAAGGACCAAAGTGAGGAAAAGCATATCTGCAGAAGGCCTCCAAAGTCTCAAATGCCTGGTAGAAGGTTAATTTTTGTTTTTTTAAGCGCGTTTTATGGCAGGGAAAGATAATACTTTGTGGTTTCATCAGCTATTTGATCTCTTAGAGATTGTCTTTGTGTATATATATATTCTTCCGGAAATTGGGAACTGCCTTTTTCCTTTACCTCTTATAAATTGATGCCCCATTTATCTCCAGAGAAGAGAAGGCAAGGCAAGAAAGAGAAAAAGATTTGGAATCCAACTTGTAAACAGATTGAGTTTAGCATTGTACCATTGTTAATTCAATGCATACCAAACTACGAATGTCATTTGGTCTTTGATCAAAGCGAAATCTTACTTGGGTATCATAGTTGGATTCTTTCACACTTCTTTCACGTGATGATATAGGCATAGAAAAAGTTAATAGTTTTGTGGAATCCAGAAATAGCATATTCATTTGCCAAAAAAAAAAAAAAAAAATAGGAATAATATTTTCCACGCATCTCTAGTCTAATTGATCTGTGTAATTTCTTTTTTCATTGTTGCATGATTGCATCCAAGCAGCTCATTCATTGGACCAAATCAAAAACTGCCCGTCCGACCACCTTTTTCTTGGCCTTCACGCTAAAGAAGATATTGGATCGGGCCCTTTTTTTATATATATATATATAATTTTCTTGGATTGTATTGACTATATTTAGGTGTTTGTTCCCAACTGTCATTCCTTGGGTACCTCAATGGATTTTAATACAATTTTGTCTTGCCCATGATAATAACCAAAAAAAATAAAACTGGATTGTATTGTGACCAACAATAACCTCTCAAGTTTTTCCTTTTCTTTTTGTCTTCAGAGCCATGGCCATTATTGACGAATTATCAGAAAACAAGTAGGGAATTACAAGAGCAAAAACTTGGGCTTGTAAATTAACACACACACACACACACACACAAAAAAAACTCACATCTCAATATGTGGTTCTTGTACATGTGTAAAGACTATTGATGAATAAAAGAATGAGATTAAAGACATATATAAATGTATAGTGACTCGAGTAACTTCTCTATAATGTTTTGCTTCCTGTGTGACATGTGAGATACAGTTTTTCCTAATAAGGTACAAAAAAGACACGAGTGATGCCTGGAGGAAATTCTCCATCAATTTGAGCTGATGCTGTCCCAAGACCATTTGCTGTCTTTCAGTTTCTCTTTAATCTCTGTTCTTGCCACATGGATCAAGAATAAACTTGCACAGAAAGTAGCAAGAATAAGCATAAAAAAGACACTGTTCCATCCTCTAGTGGAAATATACCCAGCCAATAGTGGACCAAGAGCTGCCCCAACAGAGCCAGTACCATCTATAATAGCAGTAACAGTGGCTAATGCACGGGAATTTCCTCTGACAGAACTCTGGGTACCAAGATCAGTTGCAACAGCTGTTGTAATAAGAGAGTAGGGGCCATTTACAAGCAATCCAGAAAGAAACATCAATCCAATGTTGGCAAACATAGAGAGGCTTCCATATACCCTGTAGAAAACAAGGGCTGGAATTGATAGTAACAAGAATAGAATTGAAGTAACTGCACGGGCATCAATCATATCAGATATGTATCCTGCCAAAATTCCACCAAAGACTCCTCCAATGTCGAAAATTGTTGAGAGGATCCCAGAAGCTTTATGCGACAGATGCACACCAGCAACAGCTACAATGCCAATTCAAATTTATAATGAATAAGAGAACATTTGCAAATTCAAATGCATAGTGCACAATGGTACAGATGGAAATTGGAAATGTTTAACCATATAGTATTTCAAGGTACAAAATATTCACAAGGATGTCATGGAAACCTCAATCCATTGCCACAACCTTTTAATAGTTCATGCTAAGAGCATATCTCCAGCAGCATTATCTATTTTGTTATTCAAAAAGCAACGTTCTCTATTTTAGCTACTCACTTTATCAATACACTTCAACAAATTCTCTAAACAAAAAAGAGAAGAGAATGCTACAATGATTAATTTAATATAAAGAATCACTATAGCATTAGTTGGTTTTAAAGATTATGGAGAGAATCTGTTGAAATGAAATATTGGGTTTTATTAGCTAAAATATAGAGAATTTGATGTTGTAGACAATCTATTGGAGATGCTCTAATTTGCCATTTTGTGGGATAGCTATAATGTATTGGCACAGGCTATGCATACACAGCAAGGTAACAACTGCATTACACATCAGGATAGCACAACCCTACAATTCAATTCCAAATCATTGATTCATTCATATGTAAGTCGAAACAAGTACCTGTGTGCCTTATGTAGAAGGGCAGCCAATACAGAAAAGTGTAAGCCACCAGCTTTGAGAAGAAAAGGCAGAAAGCGAACGGCGCCACACCCGGCAGCCTCCACGCCTCCAAGAATCCAATGGCATCCAAAGTATCTGGCCTCTCCCTCTCGAGAAGCCCCGCCTCCTCCGACTCCACTTTCTCCGCATCCACATTCATCTCAATCTCCATTGCAGGAGACTCCAACTCCAACCCCAACCCCAAGTCCTCAGGACTCACCACAAGAAACATAAACACCACCATCCCAACCACAATCACCAAAACACCAGGCACCAAAAAGGACCAACCCCACCCGAATTCCAACACCCCGGATGCCACGACAGACCCGATAACATTCCCAACCGAGGTATGCGAGTTCCATACCCCCATTATCAACCCCCTCTTGTCCTTCCCAAACCAATTCCCCACAACTGCCACCACACAAGGCCACCCAATTGACTGAAAGAGCCCACACACAGCCTGAACCCCCACAAAGAACCCTAACCAATGCACATTCAACCAATACCCTAGACCTAAAACTATCGTAAAAGCACCACTGCCCATCATCCCAAATACAAGGAACAGCCTCAGATCGATCCGATCACCGAGGTGACCGGCGAAGTACATGCCGATCGAATACGACGAGAGGAATGCGAGGTCGAGCTCGCCGAGACGGTGGGTACCCTGTGGCCCATCGAACGGGGCCCAACCCGATTCGGGTGCAATTCGGGTCGAATTTGATTGAATTTCGGGCCCGAGCACGCTCTTGACGATGCTCGGGGGCTTCCGAGAAGCGTGGAAGGAAGCGTAGGCGAAGAATGTGAGGATTAGGACTAGGGTTTGGTGGAAAGCTAGGGTTTTGTGAGGGGGTTTGAGGGTTGGGAAGAGGGTTAGAGCTGGAGCTAGAGTTTGGGTTCTGGATTGCATTGTGATTGATCAAGAGAAGGGCCAGAGATGGATCTGAGGTTAAGATTAGGGTTTTGGATTGCATTTTGATTGATTATAAAGGAAACAACTTTGTACAAACATTTTGTACAAGTTCAGTTTTTTTTCTTTAATTTTTTGTAGGCAAAAACTAAAATTTCTTTATAGACAAGCTGTGGATGCAGAAAAAAGAAGATGATGGGGCTAGGGTTAGGGTTTCTGGGTTTTCTGTGTAATTTTTTTTTTCAATGTGTAATTTAAGAAGACAGACTTTGAACAGAAATTTCAATACAAAATGAAAAGATTTTTTGTTTTTTTCAGACACAGTGTTGACTAAGGAAGGAGGAAGAAGGAGCTGATTGAGATTATGGGGATAACATGGGGGCTCTTTGGTAACTGTGAGTAAAAAAAAATTAATGTATTTTTTTTTTAATAAGTATATCAAAAATTAATGTATTGTTTAGTGTCCATTAGATATTACCTAATAAATTGCCAATATTTTCTTGGAAAATGCTTGGTATTATAGTTTTTAGTACTATCTCTTATAAACTCACTTATATTTTATACAAATGAATACAGTATGGACCGTTATGTCAATTGTAAATGAGGCAAGTTTCATGCGAATTATCATATGATAGTCTATATTGAAGTTGGCAATTTTTTATACGACTCACGAACTCGATACGAATTTAACATAAATTAACAAGTTAGGATTTATGGGCATAACTTGTTTAATTAAACGAATCAAGTTAGAGTTGACCTAAATATTGTTATACTCATACTTCGAGACAACTTGAATCCGACACAAACTCAATATAATGAAATTAGTAAATTATGATTCAAGAGTCTGACCAGTTTAATTAAATATGTTAAATTATGGTTGACCTATATAGTATTATACACATGTTTTGACCTAATCCAAACCCAATACATAGACATAAATTGTTGTAAGGGTTGACTCCACTATTAGGGGGATTAGGCCTAAGGCTCCCAATTTAATAAGCCCCCAAATTAGTAAATATTAATAAAGTTTTTTTCATAATATATATATATTTGAAGGCCTAATTATCCTAATTATGGTAAATAAATAATTAAAAAAACCATTAATATCATTTAATTCTTCTAAAAACTTAATTTTCCAACATTCTATTCTTAAAATAAGCGAATCAAATAATATTAAAGACATTCTTAAATAATACACATTATCCAACTTTAATCGTTTTATTTTATTCTTGGAAAGAATGAAAATAGTAATAGAAAAATGTTACAGTTTCTCTTTATCTTACATGAATATTATTTTCTGAAAATAAATAAGAAAATAAATAAATAAAATTAGACTGATGGAATAAGTTTTTTTCTGCTTCTAAAAGAAAACCATATCCATGTAGGATTAAGAAAACACCAGGATGAACCATAACATATCTTATCATAATAATATTCAATTAGATTGTGTATAGAAATTTTTTAAAATTCAATGCTAATTATTATGCTACACAAGTTCCACGTTCAAAATAAAATGGGAAAAAAAAAATTAAATGATATTTCAAAATAAACCCATCTCTTTATAAGTTTCTCTTATTCAAATTTGAATTATTCTCTTATTTCTCCAATTTCATTATTTTCTAACAATTCACTGTTCAACGCATTAAAATCATTTCATATCATCTCGACTCTTGTTTAGAGGAAAAAATAAAAATAAAAAATCATCTTTGAGTCGTAAATGGCACTAGCTACTGCTCGTACCAGTTCACAACACCTAGCAACAAGCAAAGATAGCTCGATATTCCTGTAAGAACTGTAAATATGAAAAATAGATTTGACAAATTAGTAGAGTTAGAAGATCTTTTTACATGAAAAAGTAAATTTGACAACTTAGTCACAGAGTTAAAACCTTTTACAACAAGTTTTCTACTGAAGGGGAGAATAAGAAAGTGGTCAGTGGTATCAAAAGACCTAGAAATAGAATCTGGATTTGTTTTAAAATTTGCATACTGGCTTAGATAAAGTTTGAAGAACAGAACCATCTACACCTCCAGCTGTGGCACACAAGCACCAAAGTCTGAGTTGAACTCTTATCACAACATTTGCTGATGAAGATCAGCTGCCTGCTGGGCCAGCTCCACCATCATAGCCTCATCAAAGAACTTGTTAATGCTCACATCTTCACTCATTCCCTGCCAAATTCAGTGCCAACTCCAACATTATTACAGCTTAGATGCAGGTTTTCTAGTTATACATTATTGTGCAAATTGCATGTTCAATAAAATTATCATAGTTCTATATCCACAGACAAATTTGTATTGTTTTGAAGCATCAACCTCCAGATCTTTCTCATATTGTGCCGCAAATGCAGCAACAATGAGGCTACAAAAAATTACCTCCCTAGATGTTCATTATGTCATGCCCTAAACGATAAATAACAGGAAGCACACATATTTCATGTCAATCATGCTGGAGACAGCTTGAAAAGCATTACATGCTTTTGTAATTATTTTTCTTGTTGGTAAGTTATTCTTGCTGCGTCTTGAAGCCACAACTTTACCCCTTCATAAAATTCTGATCGTTTTTCTTTCTTTTCTGGATGAGGAAGCTTTTTGAAAAATCTATATATGGGTTTGGAACTTTTTCATTATTATTATTATTTATTTTGTCTAAAGAAGGCACACTCCAAGAGATCTTAAGGCAAACACAACACAAATCAAAGCACAACTGTGAATCTAAAATTGGAAAGGGGGGAGGGGGGTGGGGGTGAAGAGTTCAAAAGAACTTCCGCTCTGCTCTTTGTAGTCTTTGTTGAATATGAGAGAGAGAGAAGGGAGGGAGAACAACTTTACCTTTCTCCGCCTTGTCTTCACCATAAATTCACGAGCAAGATGCTGAATTGGGGCCGGTTCAAGTGGCCGCAGAACAATGCTCTTGTCCAGAGGGTCCCCAGGAACGATAGCCCAATGATCAAACACCGAGAGGCAAAAAGCTTGTCCTTGAGTATGGTACCTCAAGTCTGTCTCAAAACCAAATGATTCTATGACAGGTAAAAATGCCTGTAATCCATTGCGAAAAAAAAAAAAAGATAAGAATTTTTTTTTGATAAGTAAGAATTCAAGCATATATATATCTTCAAATTATACTCCACAACACTCCACACTGACCAATGGTCTCAAAAAATTTCCATGAGAGCAAGATTATTCAATCATCCAGAGGTTAATTGGACATCCCCAAATTTTCCATTCCAAGCCATCTAGGGCATTATTTACAAATGTATTCTATGGTTTTCATGTTCTATTCCCAAAGTTGATGAAGATTGGATGCACACTCATCATCAACTATCCTCACTCTCATGGTAGTCCCTGAAACCATCAGTCATAAAAGCATTTCCCAAAGGATCCCTATGTAGATAAAGGTTAGTCAGCAAACCTTAACAATATAAGCTGGGGTCCCTGGTTGAGGAACATCAGCTGTAACATGACCACGCCTGCGAGATAACACCGTGTAGATTGCAGAGACACAGTCAATCGGGGTTTGTATCTGAAACAACAGAATCAAAAATTAGTTTCAGCTCCAAGTTCATGCCTCAATATAAGTCGTATCTCAAAACAATTATTGTTTCTGAGAATCTCCATCCTAAAGCAACTTCAAGAATGAAGAGCAATTACTTACAGAACTTTAAAAATTTACACATTTTATGCTAGTATCATAAGAGACTAAGGAATATTTGAGAAAACTGTTACGAGATCTAAAAATGATTATTCTCCTCAACTTTCATTCATACACTCATCTCATTAACCACCATTTTGTCTCCCCAGTCACACCAAAAAAACAGCCAATCAGACATCTTCCTTAAAAATGTAATCTTATCTTAATGATAGAAGTCGCAAGCAATTACCTCTATATAATACATTGGTTCCATAAGGCGTGGGGTTGCCATAAGGAAAGCTGAATAGGCCACACGTCGAGCGGTAGGAATGATTTGACCAGATCCCCGATGAAGTGGCTCAGGTGCAATCCTTGCATCAACTATTTTGAACTTAACATTCCTGATGGGTTCATCACAGAGAGGTCCTTCTCGAGCACCCCATTGAAATCTGTCCAAAATACATAAAATCATTAATGGTGGGCCTTAACTGAGACAATGAACAGGAAGAAAAAAAAAAACGCTATTCAGTTTACCCCTGAACAATGGAATCCTTGACAGCATTCAGCAAATTCTTGTCAACTTCACCTGAGAGTGTGTCGTCCAATAGAATGTTAGGTCCCTGCAAGTATGGCATTTTGTCAAATGAGTGCCACACAATATTTGGTTTAATGCAAGAGTTGAATATCTTATCAAATGAAAATACTGTACAATATTTGGTTCAAGACATAAAAGAGCATAAGAATAGCAACCAAGGATAACAAGAAAACAATAAAATTGATATTGCTTTCCTTTTAATTGCATAAAAAGCAAGCACACAAATAGACCCACACGCTTCATACTCGCTCATTAGGGACATATGGCCATAACCGGTCATATTTTGAAAGGAAGAATTCAAATACCTGCTTGTCAGGGCCAAATGCCCATATGGACCTTGATGCAAGCACATCCCAATGATGATTCTTCTCAAAGAATTCACCAATTCGCTTTCTACTCCAATCAATACTTACTTCACCATTCTCAATTTGCTCTGCAATTCCTCTCTCCAAAGGCTCAGCAATCTAGAAAAGGAGAATAGGTATAAGTGACTATTGCCGGAATAGAATTGCATATGATTTGGACGGCTTCCTTACCATGGTTATTTTATTCTTTTTGTTTGGTGTTTCAGCAAAACATTTCATTGATGAAGACTCCACCACAGTTTCACAGAATGAAACGACAGGATCAGCTACCTACATTTCAAGTACAACATAAGAAGAAGCAATCACATGCCCATGAGCACAAAGTACATCCCTCAAAAATGTGAAACAGAAGATTTGGAAGAGAATATTTAATGGTAGGTACTGAAGTATTTTGACCAAAAAAAAGAAAAGAAAAGGAGGGATAAGGAAACCAACACCTTGACTTCTACTTCAGAATAGAGCTCTCTAAGGTCCTTCATGATTGAATCCAAGTACAACTCTCCTGTACCTAAAATAGTGTGCTCTCCCGACTCCTCAACTTTAGTAATGGCTAGAGGATAGCTCTTGCTGATCTTCCTAAGACCCTCCACCATTTTAGGCAACTCACTTGGATTTAAAGGCTCAGTAGCTGTTTTCACAACTGGAAGAGTGTTGAACTGTAGAGGCCGGAAAATGTAGACATCCTCATAACGTGCCACATCTTCATCACAGAGTGTGGCAGTTTTCATTATGGAAGCATCCACACCTTCAATGAGAACCCAAGAACCAGCAGGAGCCTCGGCTATCGGCGTCCTATCTCGACCTTGATAAACCCATAATTTTGTCACTTCTTTTACTGTCATATCCTCCTCATCATCTGGGGAATAGCCTTCTCCTAAAACACGTACAGTCTGCCCTGTCCTAATCCTGCCACTATAGACCCTACCGAAAGCATCAAAGACACTACAGTCTGACTTGGGGTACAGCTTGGTCACATTAACCGTTAAAGGCCCATCAGGATCACAATTCTTCATGGCCTTGTAGATCATAGAGTCTTTTGGCCCTGTATATATATGATCAACCCTCCTTGTTGCAGCAGCTTTAGGGGAAGGTATATGCTGAACCAGCATATCGGTAAAGCCTGAGGCATTACCAAAAACTGAGCTACAAGCCAGCCTCAGCAGAGGCCTGACGTTTAATTTGTAAGCTGCATTTGGAAGAGTGACACCAAATTCCACAAGAGTAGCTTCCACACTCTTTTTATGTTCACCAATCACTTGGCTATATATTTTGTAAAGGGGTTCAAGCACAAACTGGACAAATGATCTTTCCCCTCCACCTGGAGGGGGTTTCTTCCTAAAAACTCGAGCATCTGGATGATAATATTGATCTCCCCAAAGCCGAGACGCAAACTTATCAGCATCAAATGGGATCCCATGGAGTTTGACATATAGTTTAGCAAATGATTGCAAAGTGAAGGACCACCCTGCTGTAGCACTTGCAAAACAAACATTTCCAGCAGCTGGGTCTATAACTGGCACATTGCCAACAATAGAAGTGGCAGCAGATATGTTGTTATTAATGACTTCCAGCGTATGCCTTAGCTTAAAGTAAGCATCCTTTGGTGGCAGTTTAAGTTCTGTTATCAGCCTGTCAACCTTTAGAACAAAAAGTTTGATATAAGAATTCAAGGGTATCTAGAAGTTCATGGCATCATTATACATACTCAAAGGGATTTTAAAAATGACACTTAAAGCTTCCAAATTCACACAAAAACAATAAGCAGGCACTCCCTCCCACACACACAAGCAATAGGTAGGCACTCCACACACGCACACACACACAGATTTACCTTATTGATTACAACTACAATAGGTAGGCGATCTTGGATTGCATGGCGTATAGCCCTCTCTGTATTTACCTGTGCATCACAGAATATTGTACAAATTAATATTAAGCAGTCATATCATGTTTACAGACATTATACTCCAATAAAGAGTGGCGATATCATATTAACACCTTAACCCTGAAGGAAACTGATATAAAGGAATCAACACATGGTTGAAACTACACAACGCATATTGTTTTATCCCTCCAATTAGCCAGGGTTTACAAGCTTTCTAATCTCCAGTCTACATGGATGCCAATAGCCAGGTAACCAACTATCCCAGGTTTTAAACTTCATGGTTAAACTCATCTTCAGTCTCTGATGTCTTAAAATTTTGTTTCAGAGCCAATTCATGAATTAAACCACAGAGTTATAGGCTATACCAAAGCCTAAAAAATTTAAAAGATTAACCCTTTGGATAAAATAAGAAAATTACTTACCATTACTCCTTCAGCAGCATCAACAATCAATACAGCGCCATCAGCAAGTCTGAGAGCAGCAGTCATTTCATCAGAGAAATTAACATGCCCAGGGGTGTCCATAATGTTACACAGGTACGATTTTGAATTGCTATCTTCAAGAACAAGCGACATTGGAACTGCTTTGATTGATATCCTTCTCTCTTGTTCATCAATCCTCGTATCTGTGTACCTCAAATGCTTCTCACTGTGCGCGTCGAATGTGGACATATGGTGTGTTTGCTCAATCAACATATCCATGAAGACGGTTTTCCCATGCTGAAGGTGACCGACAAGAGCAACATTCCGAACCAGAGTGGGATTTGACATGAGACCCACAAGAAATTGGGTCGGCACATACATGGAAGAGTCCTTCACCCCAACCTCAAACTTGATATTCCTAACAGGTTTAATTATTGGTTGCTCCAACGGTTGCTCATCTTCATCCATAACCAACGTTTCAACATCTTCCCCATAAACCTCTTCCGCAGTCGGGTAATACTTTTTGTCCTCAGCAAGGACAATCTGGTTATCCATATCAACGTCATTCGAAGCTGTTATCCACCCATTTGAGGCAGCAGCTGCATCCTCACCATCCGATTCCTCAGCCTCTTCAGTGGGCCTATCTTGAAGATCTTCATCTTCATCTTCTCTGTCACTCTCTCGGTCAGACTCGATTTCAGGTCCAATATAGTTGCCGAACTCATCATATAAACTATCATCCATCTTCTTTTCCAAATCTGCCATATCCCATGAACAATTAGAGGTCCATTCAAACAACAAAGTTCCTTTACATTTAAATTTAATTCTATCCGAGCTTTGCTTTTTATAAACATATACAAAGACAGAACATTGACGGAAGAAAATTGCGTACCTGAAGAGAGCGAAAGTCTTTGTAGACTACGAACAGTGAACCCCAGAAGAAGAAGAAGAAGAAGAAGAAGAAGAAAGAAGGGTTCAAAACGGGAGAGTGGAAATGAGGGTTTTACTTCGACTAGAGACACTGCGAGTCTGCGAGAGATTTTAGTGCTTCTTATGTTCTATTTTTCTCCAAATTGACAATTGTACCCTTGAAGAAGGTTAAGAGGGCTGGGCTCGGTTTGGGCCCCAAAGCCCCATTCGATCGCACTCCCTCTTTGGGCCCCAAAGCCTCATTCTTATTTAATAGACATTACCCATTATTCAACGAGCATGTTTGAGATTGCGTTTGAAATGTCTAAAAGTACTTTATTCAAAAAGTCTATTTAAAAAAAAAAAAATTACTCGTTTGATAAAAAAAATTAAAAATGCTTTTAAGAGTCCAAAAAACCTAAAAATAACAAAAAAAACGCTTTTGGTAAAAGTTTAAAATTGAAGTTTTTGCGTAAAAGCTCTTATTAACTTAAAAGTTTTATTTTTCAAACTCAATCCAAAACAGGCTCTACGCCTCATTTTTCAATTATTCTTTTTGTAAATTTATTATTGCATTTGTGTGACTCACTTATGGAATGAAATTTGGTGAAAAATGGGACAAAAATGATTTTTATTATTTTTCTTTAGAGAATTTATCTTTTTACATTTCCTATAACATCTTCAGAACATTTCTTTTTTATATTAATTATTGGATATGTAAGATCCACGTATAGGTCCTACAAATCCAATAATTGTATGGAAAAAGAGATGTATAAAAGATGCACATATAACAGATCTATAACATTTAATGATTGTTGTGGTAAGTATTAGGTCGATTTGGAAATGTGATAAATGTCATGTTAATTACTACTCGATAAAATAATTTTATAATGCGTGGAAACTAAAGAGTGCGATTTTATAGGTTAAAAGTGTATGATTTGGGAGTGAGTTTTTAAAAAATTGCAATTTGAAAACTTAAAAAAATATATATGTGTTTCCGAATCGCAAGTAAGGGGTGTGTTTCTAAAACCGAACAATTTTAAATGCTATGTTTTAAAAAATTCGCACCTTTTAAAGTTGCTATTTTTCAAATCTAAATTAAAGATAAGAAAGCTCGATTTATGGTGTGAATGTGTGATTCATTTACATTTATCAGAAAAGTCGACCAAATTAGGTGGTGGATTTTATTTTATTTTTCTTTTAATGAAGATAATAGGCAATATTTGGAAATAAAGTTTGCCTTCTCTCTTCTTTTTTTTTTTTTCTTTTTTTTTTTTCTTTTTTTTTGAGTAAAGTCTGCCTTCTCAATGATGCAACAGAAGTCCTTCTCGTGGAGGTAAAGAGTACTATTTAATTATGAGGGTAGGCCTAACCTAACCAGGCAAGGTTGAGGCTTGGGTCCAGAAGTAAGCTAAGAAATGGTAGAAAAGAGAATAAAAAGAATTATATGAACCAATATACTGAGGATTTATTTTCCAATCCCCTTTTCCTCTGCATGATTCGTTTGTTCATAGATCTTAATTAAGCCAACCGAGGGATGGAATGCAAAGACAAACTTACATGACGTTAAGAAATGATAAATTTAATTATTTAATTATTATTATAATATTTTTTTACGTATGGATTAAAATCTCTCTCAACAAGTGAAGTCTACTGTCAAAATAATTATCTTCATTTACAAACGTTCGCAAGAATTAAAGAGTGAAAAGAGAGAAAGAAGGAAAAAGAAGAGCAACCCACAAACATGTTGCTCCGTTTATTGATAATAGTTTTCACAGTAGAGTTAAAACACACTCGTCATAGCATGGTTCCTAGTTCCTACTCTTCTCCACGAAATAAGCCTCCAGTTATTTACTGATTAGTACATTATGGAGGATACAAGCAAAAGAAGTGCACATATAAGCTTCAACACATTGCAATTAGGGAATTAGGGGTGATGATGGGGAGGATGTGGTTTGTGGGGGTCGTGAGGGCCGGGACCGCCCGGACCGCCTGGTGGAGGTCCGTGTGGACCTGGAGGAGGAGGGCCATGATGAGGAGGAGGTGGTTCGTGATGATGCGGCCCTGGAGGCGGCGGAGGCTCGTGCGGTGGCCCGTGGTGCGGCGGTCCGTGGTGAGGCGGCCCGTGATGAGGGTCGTGTGGTGGTGGAGGGTTATGCATCTTCTTGCTAGCTCTCTGTTCTTCTTACTTGCTGCCTCTCCAAGTGTGTGAGAAATTGAGAAGGGTTGGGGGACTTTATATAGGAAGGGGTTCACCTAAATGTCATCACAATGTATGGATAATATGTTGTCCAAATATATCTTCAATTTATTATTATTAAAAACATGTTTTAATTTGTGTGGTGATGAATTTCCATTTGAATACAGCCATGAAATTCTTTAACTCTTTCACAAAAAGATCGATGAATGAGAAAGGTCATGTCTTTTCATTGCCCCACCCCCACTCCTCTTTGTCTCGGTGGGAGGGCACTCAGGCTAGAGGATTTAGTGCTTGGCTCTATTGCTTATGACGACACATTCACATTCTCAATGAAAATTGTCCATGAGTGGCACAGGCTAATTATTGAAATGGATAATGTTAGCATAATCTCCTTATAAATTTGATATGGCAATCTATATAGAAGTTCGAACTATCCCATCAGTATAATCACATATCGCTGTTTATTGGATGATGCAGTGTTAGGTTCAGGTGATATTGCCACGTTAGATACAATCAAATTTAGTTCTTTAATAATTGATACAATAAGTATTATATTGACTGTCAAGTCAATTTGTAAAAAATTTGTAGTAAAAATTATGAGAAACTTCACTTAACCCATTTGAACTTCTATCACATTTGCATTTATTCTTCTAAACTTAAAAAACTCTAAATTTAATGTATTTATCTTTCAATTTTACATCTTCGTTAGGATTTTTCGTTAAACCTTAATGGAGTGGTGTCAAAATTTTCAAAATATCCATATTTGTTTAGGAAAAAAAAATATTATAATGATAAGGTATTGATCAAGATTTAACGAAAAATCCTAACGGATGGGTAAAATTAGAAAAAAAAAATTGAAAGATGGATAACTAAATCAAGAGTTTCTAAAAGTTTACGGACGTAATTTCAAAAGCGGCGACAATTTATAAGATTAAGTGAAGTTTTCCCTAAGTACTATGATACTCATAGCAACACTCAACTTGGAATATGCTAGAAATGCTACAATTTTATTATAACCTCCTTATAAACAAAATGACAATTCACATTTTATGCAAACGAATATCACGTAGATTATTCCGCTAGTTTGTATGCGTGATGAAACTTTTTATAAGTATGGGCACTCAAATAAGAGAAGCAAATAATTTGAAGGCTAATTAGCTTGCCCCCACATATGGTGATTATTTGCTGGGGGCATGCTACTTTTGCAATTCCACCACAAAGTTCAAGTTCATGGTCGATAAAGTACTAATTAAATAATTAAATTTATTAATTTTTATTTGCTTAAGACTTTAAGATGATATTAGGGTAAATGTTCTAAATTCAAATCTTTCGTATTAGTTAAATATTTTATTTATTGAAAAAGAGTGTGAATCACGAGTTAGGAGAGTAATTTAAATGTTTGGTGATTTAACCAAGCCCGATAAAAATTGGTTTAAATTTTGATCTTCTCAACCGCTACACACTTACTCTGAGAGTTTATTTCTTTTCTCCCAACCAAAAGAAATAAAGGGAAAAACAATAAAAAGGAAAAATAAAAAGCAGAAAAAGAATGAAATGGTGGAGAAAGGAACCACCAAGTGTAAGAGACAACCATATGTATATATATACATAAACATGTTCATCACTTTATTATAAATAACAACCACATCATAATTTTTACATAGATGTCTCTTCTCTCTCTCTTTTTTTTTTTTTTTTTTTAGTACAAAGTTAAAAAGGGTAAGACATGCTAGTAAAAACAGTGTCACAAACTAGAGATTACACTTATTTGCTTCGAGCCCATATGATCAAGGGTGGTGGTGATGAGGTGGCGGAGGATGAGGCTTGTGGGGCTCGGGAGGACCTGGAGGAGGCGCGTGAGGTCCAGGAGGAGGTGGATGGCCATGCGGAGGAGGAGGCTCAGGATGTGGAGGAGGAGGCTCGGGATGTGGAGGACCCGGAGGAGGCGCTTGGGGTGGCGGTGGGTGGTGAGGACCTGGTGGTGGAGGGTGATCGGGCATCTTTTTCTTCTTGTTTTTCGTCCTTTTTTTTTTTATTTCTTTTCTTCACAATGTTGTAAAGTGCATAGAAAGTAGCCTGTGGAATTTATTCAAGTGGCCGAGGATAGAGAGGCTGTAGCTTATTTCACAACTGCAAGTCAGACCCCCATCACCCCATGTTTGTTTCTGGTAGGTGCATGTCTACCAAAAATTCATGGATTTCTCTAGAAAGCCTAGAAGATACCATCACATTGATGATAAATATTAGGAAAAAATATATACATATAACCCTTTAAAGTATTATTATTTCTATACATATTTTAATCTTCAAAGCTTAAAAACCAACGATATTATCACATATTTTTAAGAGTTGGTAAGTTAATCTATTCGTCTTTTTTGATGGAAAGTAAGTAATACGTGACAATGCTCACCTACTTGTAAGTTTAAGAGATACTTACCATGTTAACAACTAAACAATTAAATTTAAGTGTGGCTGATGTGTTAGTACTACATGAATTGCTGCATTAGTTTATAAGTAGTTGTTATTAGAGCTCTAATTTCCTAAGCATTTATATACACACAGAGTAATGGGTGTATGTGGCTTGTATTTGTCCACGTAGTGAGCTCCAATTGCTTAGTATTTAAGTACTTTCAATGAGTTAAGCGGCAAAGACTTTTTGGTTGCTTCAATTGCTGTGTCTGGTGTGAAATTTTTGGTCGGTTGGGAGTGTCATAATCACTAATCAGGTTGATGCGTGTGGGCCAATACTGGGCTTCCTAGCCTTCTTGCTCAATAAACTCAAGACTCCAAATGAAGCCTATCTTGCTCAATTCCAGCAAAAGCTATAATGGGCCTGAAGGAGCCCATGAACGTAAACATCACAGGGGTCTCTCTCCCTCTGCACCTAAAAAAAGGCAAGGTTAATAATTAAAGAAGCAATCAGAGAGTATCAATTAAGGACTTGATTGTCCAATAAACACGTTTATTACCCAATGCTACAAGCTTTATTATTTTTTTAGGGAATCTTTCAAATTTCATTCATAGATGTATAACAACTCTATCATCACATATCATCACATAGCATAAATATTTAATATAACATAGTCAATTAATATGTTATTACAAAGTCATATATACATTCAGAAAATTCTTACAATCAAAATCTATTTATGACAGCAACCTTTACTAACCCATGCATAACTTCAGTTATAAAACAGATCTATTCTGGCTTCTACAAGCATACTAGATCTAAGAAATAAGTAGTTGATATTTTTCATAATCATATTTTTTGACTGTGAGAGATAAACTCACACACCGATCTAATTTCCATTAGCCAAAAGGTCAGGAGAAAAACAACCGTCTTTGACCCAAAACAGGATAAAATGAACAAAACAAAATTCAAAAATCAAAAGAAAACATACTAAAAAACCCCTAACAAAAGCAGCAGTGGATGAACATGACATCGTAGACATATCTGGGAAGACACATATCGGCGCTTAAGATCCACATGTCGGCACATGGGACTTTGTTGGTTGATCAGCGCAGCTCAGTGGAAAGCGGAGAAGCCAACCGGGACGATGATGGGGGCATGTGTGATAGTATGACTGACAAAAAAGAATAGATATGAGTTTGAAAAACTAGATAAAACAAAACCACAAAAAAGCGATGACTATAAGAGACTATAGAAAATATACAAAGCATTGCTACCATAAGAAGGAAAAGGAATATGGACAGGGAGGGAGGAACAACCATTCTTCCCTCCTCTCTCTATTTATGTGATAAAAGCCATATTGAGGTGACTTTCTCCTTCAACATTAGTATAAGTTTTCTTTTAAATTGGGTTGAAATAATTCATTAAACTAATTTGTATATCTCTAACCTCTATAAATACAAACATAGACATCATAAGCTAAGTACGTTGTTAGTTTTTTAGTTCTTGTTTTAAGTTTTGCATGGTATCGGTTTTTTAGTTATTAATTCGAACTTTGTTTTGTCAATTCACCAATTGATTGAGGGGGAAGTGTCAAAGTATTAACTAAATGATTAAATTTATTTCTTCTTATCAACTTAAACTTTTAAAACAAGTGAAAATTTAATAGAGTTAAGGCCGAACAAGTCGCTCGAGACAAGAAATATAAACAAGTGAAGTAAGTAAACAACTTCCAAAATGGCTAAAAATGTTATTTCATTGAAAATGACATTTTCCTACTAATATTTTGCAAATCTTTGCACCCACAAGATCCTCGTGTGCCTTGTGGAAGAAACCGAGACTTGAATGGTGGAGGAGTAATGTTTGTTTAACACTAAAGTAAGTGAAGAAAAAGAAGATGGAGATTAAGTTGTAAAAAGTGGATTAGGTTGGTCCACGCCCTTAAACATATTCAATTTATTAGAGCATTCTACAAATAACATTTATATATAGAGCAAAAAGATGACTTTTTGACTGCTTTTGCTGCATTTTTCACCATCAACCTCTCCACTCCTCCACCAAAGCCTGCATGCTTGAGATACAATGTGAATATGCTTTGTTTGTTAATGTGGGTTTTTTTTTTATTAATTTTTTAAAATTTTATGATATAAAGGCTAAATTAGTTTTGGATGTTTGTCAATATTTTTATTTTGAAAAGAGAAAACAAAAGGTTAAAGGCAAGCTAGTTCGGCAACATTATTTAGGATTTTTGTTTTGGCTAAAAAAATAAAGGCATTAACAAACAGTTTAGCACACAAAACACTAAAAATTACTTTTACTTTTATGTCACATTACAATTAAAAAAAAAAAAAAATCTAAATTTTTTTGCCAAATGAACAATTTTATCAAAGGAAGTCAATGATGTTTTGGAGTGTTTGTTAATTTTTTTCTTAGCCTCCTTGCTTCTAAAGTTCCACCAAAATAGATATATGGCTATGTTACATTATGAAATTGAAATTTCGTTTTAGGGTTAATATTTTGTTTGGTTGCATTTGATGGTGTAGGGTGTCACATTATTTAAATTTATGTGACAAGATAATAGTGCATACTAATATATGAAATAAATTTTCTCAATTTTCTGAGCGCAACATATACATTATTAAATATATAATATCCAATATAGAGCACGAAATGAGTCACATATGGGTGGTGCGTGAGTTATACAAATTTAATGATTAATTTTTAAAAATGATAATTTTTTTTTAAGAAAAATTAATATATATATATATATATATATGGGTTTAAACGAGAAATGGAAAAGTGTGTCGAAAATGGACGTACAGGAAAAAAAGAAAAAAGACAAAAAACAGTGAGATGTACGAGACGCTGTCTCACGTTGTGTCTCTCATGCCTTAACCTTTAAATAATGGAAATTGGAATTTGAAAAGCTAATCTGTGAGTTGTGTGTGTGTGTGTGTTTTCAGTTTTCAATTTTCAATTTTCCATTATCATCGTCATCATCTTCCACACTTCTCAGCCTCTCTCTCTCTCTCTCTCTGTCTCTCTAATGGGTTCGAGCAATAGTCGGCTGGGGTCGCGCCCTTCTCGGCCCCGAGTCAACCACACCAGCCGCTCAAAGCTCTTCTCTCTCATCTGCGGTGGCTCCACTTCTCGCGCTGCGCGTCAGGTACACTCAACCTCACCCTCTTCAACAAAACCTTTAATCTGTTACTTCTATTATCAGTACCCATCTTCGATTTTGAATCTGAAATTCAAGTTTATGACTTTCGGATGATCTGGGATTGGTCAATCGGTGCCGAAGATCGGTCCCATTCATAATCACCACCAAGGAAACGTTATATTTTAGCTGTAAACCTAATACCCATGTCTTGATTTTTGTTGTTTTCAATTCGTACTGTGAATTTGCAATTCAAAATGTTGACTTTGGATGATTTGGTATTGACCAATTGATGCAGAAGATAGGTTCCTTGTGCTGTTCCCTAATTAAAATGAAAGGGGCTGTTTGATCTTTGTTTCTCGTGTGCTTTCTTCTTCTATGTATAGGTGCGTTTATTGCTGGGTTTATTCGGTTGATTGTAGTAGTTGTTGATTATCCGATGTTGGGGCCTTAAGCATCTGGAAATTTGGTCAATTGGGTCACTAATTTGATGCCTTTCTTTGCGTAAAGTTTGGTTCTTACAATTTCTTAGGCTCACAATAAAATCATGCCATATCAACATTAGGAAGGATTAGATGAAGGATTTAGGGTCTTGACTAATGGTTGGCTTACTGAATCGGAATCTTAACTCAGCAGGTTGAAATCATCACTTATTATGATTTCTGCATTTATTTTCTGTCAAATTCTGCTAATATTGTTGAATGGTGGCGAGCTCTTTAGGGTTGAAACTTTTGACATTGGAAAGTTCTATTTATTTGATTCTGTTCAATTTTCCTGTGACATGAGTTTTGCACTAAACGATATTCTTCTCCACAGATGGAAGATTGTCCGGCTGAATTTCTGGTGAATTCTGCAGAACATTCTAATTCAGTCATCAATGAAGTTCAGAACATCACAGAGGAAACCCCTCTGAGTACCGATACAGGAAGGTTCTCGTACTCAAATACCGAAGCCAGTGCCTTATCTGAAAGCACTATTGTGGCTAGTGAGGATACTTCAGTTGAAGATAGTTCAATAAATGTTGGAACGAGTAATCGAGGGAAGTGCTTGTCTGAAAGTAAGGAGCTAGTTCCTCCTCATCAGGTAAATGCTGATCATATTCATGATGAGTCTTATAGGGATAGTTGTACTGCAGCTAGTACTTCGTTTAAAGAACAACAATCTTCAGACCCAGTCTCTGTTAATGTTTCCACTAACAAGGATGCAGACAACAATTCAGTGGACAGGGAAGTACCTTATATATGTCCTGAGGTTCGTCCTAGCAGCTCGTCTGTTCAAGAGCTAGGAGATTCAAGTTCTGATGGCGTGTCTGTTGAGAATCGCATTGGTGAAGTAACTGCTGTCCATAACACTGATTCTGTTTCTGTTCCTCATGATTCCAATGTATCAGCAACATCTCGATCACTGGGAGATGAATCTTTTCAGGAAGCAATACCTTCTGGTTTAGGATTCCTTGTTTCCAATGGGGAACAGGGCTGGGGAGACGGAGGTCTACTTCAGGTTGATGTGGTAACCATCTCTTCCAACATTATTTCAAGAAGCAATGCTGATGAAAGTAATCGGGAAGTCAGAAGGAACAGTAGAAGACTGTTTTGGGATGCTTTTTCAAGACGCAGTTCTAGAAGGCACAGTGATTCTCCGACCATTCTTTTCTCAACAGATGATTCTGAGAATTTAGGATCTCATGATAGATGGCTCCTTGATCTGAGTGGTGATCTTTTTGATGATGGTGTTGGAGGTGACCGTGGATATCTGGGCAATAGAATTCATAGCTTGAATGAACGCCGACGGAATTCGAGATCCGAGGTGATTCTCAGAACATTTTGGTTATCTTATGCTTTTGTAACCTTTACAAATTTATTTGCATCTGATAGTTAGATTCTTGTATTATCTTTGCTCTTTGGGGCTTCATTCGTTTGGGAGATTTTTGGGGCTTATGGTCTGTATGGTGTAATATTATTAAGTATTCATTTACATTATAGACTTCTAAATACATTTTTATCTTCATCTGAAAATCTTCATTCAAGTTTGGTCAATATTATTGTACACCAACTTCATAGATTTCATGCTCTGCTATGTTGTCTATGTATTTGTTGTAACGGGGCAGCTGTAGTAAGGTATTTTTATTTATTTACTGTCTGATTTTACTTCATACTCCTTGGATAATATTTAATGAACTTCTTCTGCAGAACTCATTGCAAATCTGGGAAAGACTTTGTCTTTGTGGTTGTTGTAACGGGGCAGCTGAATCGATATATAGTGCTTTTTTAACTCTTAACTTTATGCCTGTTAGATAATCTTCTGAACTGCTCTTTCATAAATCTGTGCAGATCTGGGAAAGACTTCGTGGCAGCCTTGATGACAGTGGTAGACGAAATACCACTTGTCCATCAGGTCTCCACCCTGATGGTTCATGCTCATGTGAGTCAGTCTTGACGAATGAAGAATCTAGTACTCGTGCAAGTATATCACGCATAGTTATGCTTGCTGAAGCTTTATTTGAGGTAGTTCTCTTTTCTGAACTAGCCAGTCGCCTATGTATGGGCTCTCTCTCTCTCTCTTCCCTGTTTTCTTTTGTTTTTGCTCAGCGCTGGAAAATTATGTTGTCAAAAATGTTCAAACACTGTAATATGTAAGCAGACCGTTTTATTTGGACCTTATCAAGGTTCCATATCCATGGTTTGGGAGGTGTCTTTGGGTCTTCATGTGTGTGTCTTTCACAATTTATTCCATCGCATAAACTTGGGATTGTTTGGGATTCTGCCAGAATACTTCACTATGATTCATGTATCATTTCAAAAGATAAATAGGTTAGTTTTTGTAACAACTTTGGGTTTTCGTTAGTTCAGAAATGCTTTTTGGTAATGTTAGCATTTCAAATCTGCATTATGTGGAGACATTGAAGATCCTTCAATTTAAAGATGAGGCCTAGGCTTTGATTCTTTGGTGGTTCAATAGTTAACCCATCCTTCATGTACGCTGTTGACTGCCTTTAGTTTTATTCTTGTTGCTTTCAGTTGATACTGGCGTCATTCTGATTTTTGTTCAATTATGGTTATTTGTGCCCCTGTGCTAACCATAATTCATATCTAGTTGGTTGTGTATCAAGATGTTTTCTGATACCCTAGTTGTTGGAGATAGGACAGTTTTGAGATTTGGATGCTTGGAGAATGTGAAATTCTTACTAGATAGCTACTCAATTAAAATTGCTTCTATCTATTTGTCAATGTTCCTTGCACCAAACATCATCCACTTCCCTTATAAATAAGAGGTGGAGTGTGATGCCTCAGTTTCAATCCTGTGTGAGTGCATGAGTTGTATTTAGCTCTCAAAAAAATCTTACCTGTTCTTTTTGTTATTGGAGTATTGAATCTTGATGACATCTATGGAACTGCAGCAATTAATTTGGTAACTCAGAATTTTTGTAATTTTTTATTTGCAGGTTTTGGATGAAATTCATCGCCAACCTGTGTCACTTTCCCTATCTATGGTCTCTCTCCCAGCCCCTGAATCAGTTGTTGACTCTTTCCCTCTCAAGAGTCACAAAAAGGTCAACGCCTCTGAGAGCAGTGATGTAGAACAGTATGTCCCTTGCAACATCAATATTGTTTATGATATAGATACTTTTATAAATTAAAATAAATGAAATAATATTTGTGTACATGCATTCGTGCATGTGTGTTTGTGTGTTATGTGTTTTCATCTCTTTTATAAAGTTGTTTACTACTATAGTTATGTCTTACTCTAAGCCGCAAATACATATTATCATTTACAGTAAGCAGTTTGTATTGGTGTTCTATCTGAACTTATTTAATAGTAATTATGCTTAATCAAATTGATAGGTGTTACATTTGCCTGGCTGAGTATGAGGAAGGGGACAAAATTCGAGTTCTTCCCTGTCACCATGAGTATCATATGTCATGTGTTGATAAGTGGCTAAAAGAGATACACGGGTAATTGTCATGGCCACCCTCTGCTTAGATTATTTCTCTCTTTCTCCCCTTTTTCATGTTATATTTCATTATTTATTTGCCTGCTTTCTCTGATGCCTCTCTCCCACTTTCCTCATTGGTGTTTTACAGTGTATGTCCACTTTGTCGAGGAGATGTTCGCGAGGGTTTCACCGAGTCTTCTGTATCTAGCTCGGAGATCCCTTCTCTCTGATGTAATTGTACATATAAATGTAAATAGTGATTACCTTTCACTCATAAAATGTGTATTCACTGTACTTATATATACTTGTATTAGAATTTCGTTTTATTTATTTTTCCTCATCTTGCAGCATCTTTTTCTCATGATTTGGTTTTGTGAAACCCTTATATATATATATTATCAGTTTAGAAATTGAGAATATGCTGACTCGGCCTTGTAGCTCCTTCATTGTTATATCTTCTGTTGAATGGCCATAAATGTGATCCATCCAACCTCCATAAGAACCAAACATGATGTGAACTCAGGTGCAAAGTACGTATATATTATGTAGTTATTGCTTTCATCCCTGATTTTTTTCGAATTGCAGTGAAAAATGCCACACTTTAAGGTACGGTGAAGTGCAGAGTGCAGTTTCCTATATAAATTTGCTAGGGTTGATTAATTTTGTTGTTACAATGAGCACTGTAGTGGACATGCAGCCTCAGACGAACACTCCCCCAAACATATGGCTCAGAAATTGGTTAAAATGTATAAAGTATTGTGTTGGCCTTTTAAGAGTATAATCTCCAAAATTTTGGGCAGCGAATTTGAGGCGATCCTGATCTTGATCCCCTTGGGAACTCAGATTATTGCGCTCCTAACTTCTAAAACTATTTCAGCTTATTTTTTCACAAACTTCTGACTTTTTCTCTGGTTTTTATTTTTTATTTTTTAATTTCTTTTTGAAGCATTTTGTTTCATGTGAAGGAGAACACTAGTTTTGAACTTAAGAATGGAAAAGATTTGAACCTATCATTTGAACCAATTTCTTTGTGATCGAAAATAATAGCCGCATGAGGAACCTATCTTTGTGATCGAAAATTAGCAATCGCTATTTTGAAAACAAAGAGATAGAAAAGCCTAGAGGGAAAAAGAACTTGAATTACGAGAAGAATCTTTCATGGTTCATACACCAACAAATTCTGAGTAAATATGCATTGCTCTCAGGAAAGAGAGGAAACAGATGTAAAGCTTTCATCTATCTAACCCAGCAAAGAAGAGGCAGCCCTTGGAGACCAGAAGGGGTTCTGGCCATGGAAAATAGCTGATTCAGATCTCAGCTTATTTCCACTACTTTCTGTGGAATCATGATGAAAGAAGGGATTATTTTGGAGGCCCTTGCTACTATTATCATGGTGAGCAAAGAGATTGGGGTGGCAGTTCTCGTCATCTTCAAATGTCGTCCATCCCATTGAGTTGCCATGTCTCTCTTTTGCAGCATTTCGCATATTCTCCATCTCTCCAACATGGTCTTTGAATTCTTTCTTCACCACATCCAATACAACGTCACCATACCGATCACACCATGATCTTCAAACACAGGAAAACAATCCAAAGGTGAAATGAGAAAGAACCCAGATAGTGGCAAAGCCCTATGATCTACTCCAACCCGGCCTTTGATGGTGATTCCCTTTGGCTATTCACCACAGGGATAGTCCAATCACCCCTAATGGTCGGTTTGGGGGGAGGGGAGAGAAAACCACCGATTGGCCAAATGGGTGGTTCAGCCACCCCAATAATTCAGTTACTCTTCTTTTTACTATCTTATTTGCTATCGTAATTTGAGTCGGTCATTTCAAATGAATGACCCAAATAAGAGGTTTTGCACCAGTGCAAAACCAGACACCGGATCTCAATCCTCAACTTTTTTAGTCCTCATTTGTCTTATGGTATAATTTTAACGTACTCTAAACTTAGGTTTGTTTTAACTTCATTTATTTAACATCTTTAGGTAGCTGTAATTATTATGAACAGAAACACTCTTTACAGCAATACAGAGAATGGAAAAAGAGAAGTTGCCTCACTTGGGGAAGAACTTTTTCAATTCAGCTTTGTCGACAGGAAGCTTGGTGGAAATTGCTTCAATTTGATCATTCCTGATAAAGTCACATGAGAGCAGAAAGTGATCATATTTGTAAGAAAAAAACTTATCATCACACAGAGAGAGAGAGACAGAGAGAGAAGCACCAAAAGAAGAAGAAGGCTTACGAGAATTGAAGATTGGGGTTTTTGGTGCAGAGCTCTGTCTGGATTCTTGACAGCTCCTTCTTTATCTTGTCTCCTAAAACCTTCACATACAAAAACGACCCAAATTTCAATTTCACAGCACAAACTTTCCAATTACATAACACAAAAACAAATCTCAAGTCAGCAATTCCGAACCTTATCTATGAAGAAATCAGAAGGAGAACCATCCGAATGCAACTTCCTCTTGATCAGCTTGGTGTCAGGCCCCTCTCCAATAGGGCTCGCCACAAGCCGGCCAGACTTCATATAAGCCTCACTGTCTGATCTTTCATTGAGAGGGAGAGGAGCTGTCTCATCATCTGAGTCACTTCTCTTCCATTTCTTGAACCCATCAAAACCCCATTGCTTCTTTGCAGATTTTGCACTTTTCTCCGCAGAACCAGCACCATTTTGATCACCATCACCACCACCACTATCACCACCCCCATGTCCTTCTCTCTGTTCCCTCTGAAACAGAGTCCTAAAAGGTTTCCTCTTCGTGGACTCCATTGGCAAGCTTTCTGGCATTAGAATTGAGCTTGTTTCACTTTCTTTTTGCTTCAAATGGCTATCCCAAAACGGGTTTTCTCTGGAATACCGCATTTCATGCTTAGCAGAGGGAGTGGAAGTGTCAAATATGCTCTTCTCTTCTTTGTTCTTTCCGGGTTTGTAAAAGCCGAAAACTGAGGCTGCTCCTTTGATCTGCTTCACTGCTGAGCCGTGCTTCGATTTGTTCTTAGAATTGGAGTTCTCTTTATTTAGCAAGCATTTCTCATCCTTTAAGTCAATCACAGACCATTCTTCTTCTGCGTTCTCTTTTGGGTCTCTTGGCCCAGCAACAATTACATCTCTAGCCTCAATCTCTGCTCCTTGAACCGCCAGTCTCTGCAACAATGGCCTCTTTGAAGCATGGTAGTCCTCTGAGGAAATACACTTCGCGTAGAGGAGCTCCTGGAAGAAGAGAAGAAACAAAGAGAAGGAATCTTACATATTCAATATTAACCCGTTTGGTTACTGAGAAAACCAATGGAAAGAAAGGAAAAAGAAAAGAAAAATGTAAATCTTAAATCTTAAGCTGAATAGAAAGCCTAATGATGGAATTAGTTTCAGAATGAACGGATCTTAAGCTAATTCAGGTTCTAAGCAATGGAATTTGATTTCTCTCAAGAACCGGAAGAGGTAGTTAACAAATTTACCTGCAAGAACAGCAACTTATCTCTTAACATACTCGGCTGCTCGTGCTCCACCGGAGAAGCGATAAGGGTCTCGAGCAAATGCGTCCGGAAAGCAGAAACCTCAGTCTCAGCCAAAATTCCTTCTTTGTGTAGACCCATCAGGTTCAGCATCTGGTGGAAAGAATCCTGCTGCCATTTCAGATTATCCGACTGCAGCTTCGAGAGCTTTTGATCGTTAGCCGGCAAGCGCCGCTTCTTGAGGCCGAACGGCAGGATGGTCTTGCACAGAGAGGTGATTGAGTCATGAAGTGTGGAGTAGTATGTGGGTGTGTAGGAGTAAACCATTTTCGCTGCTGAAACAAAGATTGGAGATTTTTGAGCTGGGATTTGAATTCCTTGGAAATTTCTTTTTTATTTTGGATTTTTTTTCTGTGAATTTTCGGGTTTTCTGAGTATTTGTAATTGAAGGAGATGGAGGATTTTCAGTGCGTTTACGGTGGTGTGTAGGGGGTTGCTTTCAGATTTTGAATTTGGGTTGCTCTAAACGGTCACTAGAAACTAGCCGTTGCAAGGGAGGGGGTGTCAAAAGCTAAAACAAGGTAGCCACCAATAATTGGATCAGGTAAGACGATGTCGTTTTGTTTGGTTCTCCTCGGGCAATATTTGGGCTGAGGTGTCAATTGGTTTCCATATGTGTGACCGCGTGAGCCTTAACATGGTCTTGGGCCTTGGCCCAGTTTAGTTGGGTCTTTCTTCTTCTTCTTCTTCTTCTCTCTCTCTCTCTTTCTCTTTTTATTTAATTTAATTTAATTAATTAATTATTTATTAATTTATATTTTATTATATATATATATTGAAAAGTAAAATTTTCATAGAATAATGTCACTTTTCACACTGTCTAACGTCAGTGTTTTAAATGCTAATAAAAAACCGATTAAAATAAATCAAGTCAGCTTGTCTAACCTAAAAAAAAATCATTATGATCTTATAAATAATGTTAACATTTGACTTTACATACACCGTTAGATACATAAACTTTAAATCTTGATCATAAAACAAATACCATCGATTTCAATCGAAATGGAACGGATCTATCATTCCCTACCTCTTCATATCAACATGTCAAAATCAAATTAATTCGATGGACCTTATCTCAAATTACTTAAAGTATACGCCATTGAATAAATGCCATTTGTAATATCATCCTAGAGGAGAGACATGGGGCAAATAATCTAAGGTCTTTTCAAATTTCAGCTTCATATACTGATCACTACAAAGGACAAACAAGATGGATGAAGTTCAAACAAGAAGTTCTGAGTATAAAAGTGACTGAAAAATAATTAGGCCCCACATTGAAAATATATTATAAGATTTAGTGGGATTTATTTATTTATTTTTAACATGTCCACACAAGAATGAGAAGGAAATTCGAAGTAGATACCTTCACTTCATGAGGTGTGTCCTCTAACCAACTAATTAAACTATCCCTTGAGGACGTAATAATTAGTAGCTGGTGGGATAATATAACATAATTGAGCCAAATTTATTAACCTATTCTTTGGGTTAATAAATATCGATTTGACTTTTAAATCGTAGTTTAGAGTCTAGTTTTTAAACGCGTACTCTTTTTTTTTTTTAAAAAAAAAAAAATAGTTTTCAAATCGCAGTTTTTTAATAACGCATTCTCAAAATGATACACTAAAAAAAAAAAGTTTTCAAATCGCAGTTTTTTAATAACGCATTCTCAAAATGATACACTATCTATAATTTTGTTCAAAATTACACTTTTAACCTGTGAAATGGCAGAATCAAACAGATTGTTAATCCAAAATATCATAAAGATCAAGGACCAAGATGGGGTTGATCGTTATGTATTTAGTGGCAGATAATGACTTTCCACTATCAGAAAAGGACATTTAAATCTATATAATACTGCATAATAGACATACTTTTCATATCACTAACAATAATGCAGCTCTATAATAAGATAATTGATATGAAAATCTAAGGCGGCTGCAAAAACCTTAATGGAGTTGGATGATTATCACCAACAAATTGATTCAGAAGAAAGTCTGCTATAATATAATTGCCACTTTCCAGTTCATGATATTCAGAAGACCATGCCCATAATTGTTTCCCCACTTCAATGGCCCACTGTCAGGCAATAGTGGTGCATTATTTTGAACTTGAGTTTTCAATGTGGGACAAATGAATAGACCGAAAGTAATCTTTGAGGCAATCAGGACCACTTGCTTCTACAAAGAATCAGTAAAAGTCTTGTACAGCAAGTATAAGTTCTTGTCTATTATCATGCAATATATGAGGATAGAAAGAATACCATCTATTTATCTCTGACATCACTCCCTGCATGTGGTACTATCTATCAGAGCTCAAATCTTATAGACTTAAAGTTTCACATTGAAAAAGATAATTTTTTTGTGCTCGTAAAGGACTAGAAGAAAAGGCCAACAAGTTTTTATTAAATGATTCACAAACTTAACATGAATCTAGCTTGGAATTAGTGGGTTAGGTTATGGACATGACTCGAACCCGATACATGACATTTAGGACTTGAAATTTTTTGACATGACCCGTAAATTTGATACGAACCCAGCAAAAATTAGCGAGTTATGATTGAAAAATCTGATACGTTTAATTAAATAAATCGAGTTTACATATATAATCTTATGTCTATATATTGACACAACTCGAACCTGACACAGTTGCCAAACCTAACGGCAAGTTAGAAAGTTCATGCAAACATTTCCCAGATTGTAACCCAAATTATAGCCAATAACCAATAAGTTTCAATACACATAAGATTTACCAATTATATATCNATGAATAGACCGAAAGTAATCTTTGAGGCAATCAGGACCACTTGCTTCTACAAAGAATCAGTAAAAGTCTTGTACAGCAAGTATAAGTTCTTGTCTATTATCATGCAATATATGAGGATAGAAAGAATACCATCTATTTATCTCTGACATCACTCCCTGCATGTGGTACTATCTATCAGAGCTCAAATCTTATAGAGTTAAAGTTTCACATTGAAAAAGATAATTTTTTTGTGCTCGAAAAGGTCTAGAAGAAAAGGCCAACAAGTTTTTATTAAATGATTCGCAAACTTAACATGAATCTAGCTTGAAATTAGTGAGTTAGGTTAATTATGGACATGACTCGAACTCGACACATGACATTTAGGACTTGAAATTTTTTGACATGACCTGTAAACTTGATACGAACCCAACAAAAATTAGCGAGTTATGATAGAAAAATCTGATACGTTTAATTAAATAAATCGAGTTTACATATATAATCTTATGTCTATATATTGACACAACTCGAACCTGACACAGTTGCCAAACCTAACGGCAAGTTAAAAAGTTCATGCAAACATTTCCAAGATTGTAACCCAAATTATAGCCAATAACCAATAAGTTTCAATACACATAAGATTTACCAATTATATATCTATCCAAACTTCAACAAACCCTAGGCAGATTTTAGACAAACACATGCATCACCAAGAAAAGGGAATTACTGGGAGATAATCCCCATTCTGCAGCAAGGGCAATGGGCATTGTTCTCTAGCCATGGCACCAAACATCTCACATGGAACCGGTGTGCACAGGGCAGGTGCACCAGGGTCTCGCCGGCCTTGAACTGTTCCAGGCAAACGGCGCACTCATCTTGGTCCGACGCCTTCCAGCTCAACTTGCTCCAGCTGAACCTTCTTGAGCCACCCTTCTTGGACCCAAACACCTCTGTGTGCAACTCCCCTATCACCACAGATCTTCCCTTCACACACTTCAAGCTCCCTTTGCTGTTATTCCCAATTAATATATATCAAATTATAAGAGAAACACAAAACAAAATAAACATTAAAATAAGTTACTATGGGGGTTGATCCATATACGATTGTCATACATACAACTAAAATAACGTTGCAGTAAAAATCAACCTTAAAATCAGCTTTAAATCAGCCTTAATCAATGATTGATTTTCACCGTCACATCATAATACATGTACCTTTTAGCTTCTGGTTTTCTGTGTGTTTTCAACCTTTCATCTAGTCTTTCCTTGGCTTCTCTGGCTACCACTTCAAGCTTCTTATCCTGGTCTACCTGGTTTAATAAACTTCTTTGCTGTTTTCGTTTTCAACGATATTAATTATATATATTATGGTTTTCACCAAAAAAAGAAAGAATTTTTGAGAGAGAAATTAGAGAGAGACAGATCATGTATGTACCTGAGAAGAGGCAGAGGTATGATGGGATTCATGGTTGCTTGTGTACAAGCAGAAAGACAACCGCCTTGTCCCACCATGCGCAGCCATGTTTGGCGAATCCGAGGAAGCTCCACTCCGATGGAAGCGTCTCCTTCGAGCACATTCCACTCCAGGAAGCATTCCAGCCATTGTAGCTAGCAACCCAAAGAATTCAAAAGAGAAAACAAGAAAAGAAAAGAAAAGAAAAAAAGAAGGACTTTTTTGCTAGTTTAAATTCATCATCGTTTATTATGATACATATTTGTGTGCCTCCTTCTCAAGCTGGCTGAAGCAAACAAGAAACACCCACATGATGAAGATCAAGAAAAAGATACCTTAATTTGATTGAAATGAAATTATACTTTATGTACAAGTAGTAGGAGAAAACAAACAGTTACAGTAGTACAGATCATTGAAAGATGTTGGCAGACAAAATAGGGTCCATCCCTTTATCGTTTTCAGCCCCCCCCCTTTCTGTGTGTGTGTGTGTGTGTGAAATATAGTACATTTTTAGGTGGAGTTGGGTTAAAAGTAAGAAAATGAATATGGGAATGGAAAGATCAGGTGAGGGCTACAGGGATCAGGGAAGCTAACCAAGCCAACCAACCACCAACCGAGTACTTGCGAACAAGGGTGAGGCACGTGATCCTGCTCCTCGTCTTCATGTCTACATGTTTTCGACGTTTTTGTTTGGTTGCTTTAGCATGATTTATTTGATGTTTTGCTTGTGATGGATACAATTCATTAACTGTACGTATTATTTGCTATCAGAGTAATTCTATTTATCATTTTATCTTTAAAGTTTATGACGGCCTGAAAATTACGTTACATTGGTAGGCTTTGAAGAGAAGGATGGAGTGACGTATAGCATTATCCTTTGCTATTTAGAATTCCAAATCACATATATTCCTCGCCCTCATCATAGACTTAACTTTAAGGACAAAATCTTTCTCCGTATTAGGGGCGGGATAAAATTCTTTTAATCTAATATATTAAATTTACATATATGTTTTTAAAGTATGTGATTTATATGTGCATTTTTCATAGGATTAATAATAAAGTATATGTGAATGACAAGCTCTAAATTAAAACATATGTCGATTTAATAAATTAGGTTGATTGGAATGAATGCAACCAAACTGTAAGATTGAATAGATCAAGATTACCTAATTCTAAAATTATGTGATTCGGACTATTTTTTCCATCGAACGACTTGAAAAATACCACCTAATTCTAAAAAGATATGGCATGTTACCAAAGTATCCTAACAAAATTTTCTTCCAAAAAGCTTCTTCTTCACTTTTGAAGAGATACTTCTTCTTTAGAAAGCCAAAAGACAGCTTTTTGACTTTCTTTTCTTTTTTTTTTTACAACATAAATCACAAAAATATAATGAAAATATACTCAATTTTCATAGGTAACATGCTACATTTTTAATGGGTAACATTTTTCAAACCATTTGATGCAAGAAATAACCTTAATTTACATAATTTAAAAATTTACAATTTTTTTAAAATTATAAGCGACCTTTATTCGAGAGGAGCATTATACTCTTATTCTTTATTATTTTCCTTTTTTTTGGGGGGGGGGGGGGGAGAGGGGAGTGGTTTTAAGAGAAATAAATAAATAAATTTTAGTGATGAAATCCAGGATCTAATTTAATGGGCAGGCTAAAAGCCTAAAACTAAACAAAGACAGACATTGTTTAGGCACCCTAACCCAAACTCTTACATGTCTCTAAGGGGTAGTTCAATCGGTTGTAGACCACGCCTAATGAAGCGGAGGTCACAAGTTCGAATCCCCCCTCCCCCTTCCCTTGTGCGGACATGTAAAAAAAAAAAAAAACCCAAACTCTTACATAATACACCCAAATTCTAAGTTCTTTCTTCTGCTCCCAATTTTAGCGTTAGTGAATAAATATATGTATTGACAGAGACAAAGATAAAAATATTATTTAGGAAATTGGGGGGGGGGGAGTTGGGGTTGGCCGGATTGGAATTTTTTGTTAAGGTACTACTAATAAAATGGCAAACAAAAATAAAAATTCTAATTTTTTTTTTGTTATTTTCCCAAAATTTTGGAGATAAAATAACCCTCTCTCTCTCTCTCTCTCTATATATATATATATATATATTGGGTTAGGGCCCTCCCTTCCACCCCCTAAATACATCCCTCCATACCGTGTCATTATACAAGATAAAAACTTGAGTAATGTACTCTTGTATCGCTCTTATATTCTTCCAAAAATGATGTGGCTCTTAAAATCACCTTTGAGCTTGAAATTGATCATTATGAATTTTGATCAAATGGTAATTTTAAAAGCCACCTTATTTTTTGAGGGATACAATAGTGACCCAAGAGAGACTTTTAGAATTGTTCTAAAACCCCAAATAAGATCTCATATTATTTTTTTAGTAATGTCAAGAAAAAATCATTTTAGAACATTAATTAAATTATGGGAAAAATATAAAAAATCCCCCCAAACTACCAGTCGTTTGCGATTTAGCCCCCCAATGTTCAAAATGTAATAAAGTAGCCCCCCAAACTACCAATTTGGGGGGCTACTTTATTAACATTTTTTACTAACATGGCTTTTAGAATAATTAATGATTAAATCTAAAAGTATCTTCCGTTTCAATTTAATATTCAATGTGTTGTAAAGCTTAATAGAACAAGACAAAGATCCCGAGTCATGTGGGATGGAGACTATGAAAGGTGAAACGATAGTGGGAGGATTCACATGGTTCTTTGCTTCATAATATGACACATGGAAGTCATAAAAACTTGGTATATAAAAATGCATGTGATATTTGATATGTGGCCCATGATCTCATGCATTTCTTTAATTAGGAAAAAGACTAGGATTTGAAATTGCCTTGATATGGATGACGGATCCAAAAGATTGTGCTGCTGATCTGTTTATCACTTTGTTCATAATGGAAAATCAATTGGCATTATCTTTGTTTATATGTAGAGAAATTGAAAGAGAAACTGGACAAACATGCATTGCTGGAGCTCACATCATGTTCAGCTCTATCTAGGCCTGATTGCTTAATGAATTTGGCTGAGGATTTGTTTCCTGCTGAAATTTCATGGAACTCATGGAGTTTACCCCTTCCAAGAAGGCGAGACCAAACCACATAGACGATTATTTTGCAAGCGGATTTGGCTTGGATTCAGTTTCAATTGAAATTGGGATATGTGTTCTTTATATCTTATTATAAGACGTGTCCCAAGCCAAACCCTTTGTAAACCAATAAGAAACGATAAGTTTAGTTATTTACTTTTAAGAGGTTTCCATGTTTTTTCTTGTGACGCAGACCGATCATTGTCTCAGTTTTTTGTTTTCCTTTTTAAATGTCTTGCTGCAATGGGAATGGGGTAGGACATTTTATAAACCAAAACTTGTTAGGTATCAGAAGGCTTAATCTACTGCAAGTTTGGTTTAGTGCAGCTTAGGGTATTAAGTGTGCTTTTCTTAGAAAGCTCCTTGTGACAATTTTCTTCTTTTTAAATGTCTTATTGCATTGGAGTGGGACAAGCTATAGACCAAGACCTGTTATGGTGTATATATATTAGAAGGCACAACTCAGTAATATAATGTGTGACATCATGATTCTTGTAGGTCTTAAGAAGCCCATTGGTGATACCATTTATTAGAGGCCTCCTTGGTCCTTGCAAGGCTCACTTAAGCCCAATAAACTCGTTTTCCTTCGAGCTTTGGAATATCTATCCGTCTTCAGGTTGGGCTGCATTCAGCGGGTCATCCCTCTCTCAATGGCGACACCAACCGACGGTCACCTGCTCGACAGATATGTGGTGAGGAGACCATATTAGGAAAGGTATCCTAAGAATCCCCTAGTTACGGTCTTACCTATTTAAACTTGGCTTAATAAGAAAATGTTCTATTAGGGCATCCCGAAAGGAAAGCCTAATGAGTATATGACACATTCCATATCGGACCCTTGACTCCCGGTGCTTGCCACATCAAGCCCACTTACCAAAACAATGGTAGTCCTATAAGTAAAGGTGTTGGACCCTATTATGAGGTACACACATTTTTCCTTCTATGTTCTGTTACTCGTTGGATATCCTATTGACTTACGTATTATAGTGTTTTTCGCCGGTTCCTTCGGTGAGTCACCCTTGTAGGTTTTTGTGTCTTAAGAGGTCTTCTTGGCTGGATGCAGTCAACTTTACAAACAGCCATTAATTTTTGTCACTGAATCTGCCTCAAGTTTGTTCTAGTGCAGCTTTTGTTAGCAGATTAATGTTCAAGATCATTACCAGAAATACTCTGTTAAAGATCATTGCCAATTTAATATTCAAGATACCAAAGCACCTCCTGTAGCAGATCCAAATCTGGAAAATAAGGGATTTTTGTTTAATCTTTGATAGTTTCAAGGCTGAACAAGGATAACTTAAAGAAATTTAATTTTCCCATTTTCAAACTCAAACCCTTGGGAGCATCATGTCTTTGCACATTTACAATATTGGATCTTTTCCCAATCCAGAACTTACATCAAAGAAGAAAAAAACTTGGATTAATTCCTAGAAAAACCTCACAAAAATGGTGATCATCACCACAACACAAATGAGGTATAAAACTATAAAGAAGATGTCTTGAGCATTGTCCTCTAGCCATGACACAAGCTTCTCATATGCAGACAGTACAGATGTTTTGATCTGAGGCCTTCCAGCTAAGCTTGGCCCAACTGAACTTCTTTGAGCGGCTCTGTTTTGACCCCAACTGCAACTCTTCATGGAACATGGACCCCAACCTGTCTTTGTTGTTTCTCCTAAAATAATCATGAAAACCAAATTGAAATAGGAGGGTGAGAAAAGGGATTCTGATAAATCTGGCTAACATATTATCCTGAAATCACAAAGATTCCTTACCATTTGGTTTCAGATTTTCGTTGTGCTTTCAACCTTTCATCTAATCTCCCCTTGGCTTCTCTAGCTCCACTTTCCAATTCCTCATCCTGGGATGCTTTCAATGCTTTGCTCAATAAGCTTTTTTCCCTCTTTTTTTTTTTTTTGGAGGGTTTTCAAAATTAAACAATATCAGCCACATCAAAAAGAAGAAAACAGGGATATGTGAGAGAAAATGGCAAAGAGAAGGGGATAGGTACCATTGGAGAGGTTGAGGAATGATGGGATTCATGGCTGCTTGTGTATAAACAGAGAGACGACCGCCTTGTCCCACCATGGCTTGGTGAATCCGACATGCCACTGCTCTGATGGAACCGTCTCCTTCGTGCACACTCCACACCAGGAAGCATTCCAGCCATTGATATGTACCCACCCACAAAGATTTTGCCTTTCTCTTTTCCTTTTCTGATGTTTCTGAGCTGCAGCCCCCAGCAAGAAAGAAGCACCCAATGAACAAAGATGATAAATTGAAAGAACACAAACTATATCGTATCCTCGAAAGGAGAAGACTGATATATACTACAATCAATCAGAGCAATCTTCTTCTGTGATGGTTTTTTTATCAGTTCTCTACTATCTCTTAGGATTGAAAGTGAGAAAAAAGGAAAGGGAGAGGAAGGAGGTGAGGAAAGTTCAATGAAGCTCGCCAGCCAACGACCAACATGTATTCCTTTTGACCAGACAACGCCTTTGGGGGAAAAGGTTGTATTGTTCCGACATCGACACTTGAAAATATCGAACAAATATTATTATTATTTTTTTAAAAAAAGAAAAATTATAAAAGCATACATGAGAGTATTTTATAAAACATTTTGCCAAAGTAGGCTGCTCAAATTCGTTCGCATAAGTCTTCAAAAGGTAGTTTAATCTGTTGTGAGGAAGTAGAGGTTATTAGTTTAAATTTTTCATTATTTTTCTTTATGTGGACATGTTCCAAAAAAAAAAAAAAATCGTTTGCATAAGAGTTTTCTCATATTTAATGCTTAAATGACTAGTTATACGGCCACAAAATTGTTAAAAGCGGCTAAGTATTAATGGTTACTTTTACTAAAGGGCAAAGTTTTTTTTTTTTTTAATTGTCTCTAACCCAATTTATTAAAAATATATATGAAAATTATATGCATTTTAAATAAATGTCAGTTTAATAAACGACGTTAAAGAAATTTCCGTAAACCTAATTTAGAAATCATTCTATAATTTTACCAAAATATTTGGAGCAAAATTCTTTGTATACAATACAATTTTATTTTTTTTTGTTATAAAAAAAAATCTATTTTTTGTTATTTGGTTAGGTTCTTTAAATAATTTTTTAGTATATAGTTGCACAAAAACTCTCTACTATGAAACCAAACAAAAAAACCTCATTAATAAGTTGAGTGATAGCCGCCAGGCCCACCACCATGATAACAAGTATCTTGAAGGCCCAACCCTTTTCAAATGCCCATTTGAAAAATGGCCACCCTTTCGAAAGGAGCCCAATTAGAGGACCCATACTTGAGGATATTTGAAAATCACCGACTATAAATTAGAAAATAAAAAAAAATAAAAAAAAATCACTCACTATAATTATATAAACACGAATATCATTTAATTGATTGAATAGAAAGAAGTCTAATCCAATTTAGAAAAAAACTTTATTCCGATCAAATGCAATTTTGTTCTTCATCAATGATTAGAAAGAAAAATGGAGTCTTGAAAGAAAGGTATCTGCCAAAAGTGGTGGTGGCTCTTCCATATCAAGAATATGATAAATATATGATGTATTCCACCAGCACTTTCTCAATGGTCCCATGATTCTTCATGTCAACCTTAGCGAGCAAAAGAATATCATTCACAAATATTATATACATGGAACAATTTTCCTTTTGAGAAATGTTTTACAATTTGTTAAATTTTACACTCATTTTTAATAAAATATGTGATTCTCACATGCATTTACACATATATCTTTCTTTCTTTTTTAATCAAATAAGAAAAAGGTTATATGGGATCGAATAACTAAAAATGAGTAGGTTTTCCAACAATAAATTCAAAACAAGAAAAACAAACAATAAGTAGAAAATGGGTAAAAAATGACATAATCCTCTCAGAAAGGCCGCATAAAGTGGTAACCAAAGCAAAACTAATGGTCGAACTCATTGGGACATATGTCAATTTAACAAAGTAAATTGAAGGAAATTCTTTTAACTTTATTGGGAAGAAAGCTTTGACATGCATATATACATATATATACATATCTTTTTTTTGTATCCATTCAAGAATGATATAGCTATTAAAATCATCATTTGATCAAAATTCAATAATGATCGATCACAAACTTAATACTTTCGATAAACAGAATTAAAGAAAATTTTGAGTTTAATTCTTCCAACTCAAAAAAAATACTCTCAAAAAAGTTTTGTCAACGGAACTCATCCTTAAATATATTATGCTCATCTCATAGGAAATTAAAAACAAAATTTAATATTATTTTTTTAAAAAAAGATTGGATAATAAAGTAGAATTTATAAGAAGATGAAATGACAAAAATGTCGCTCGACCTTGGCATTCCTCAAAGTCCGGACTCATCAGAATTCCCCGGCCCCTCAGCGTCCTCATCCGTCTTTTCACACCTGCCCCCACCTATATATTAATCTCTCTCTCTCTCTCTCTCTCTATATATATAAATAAAGGAACACACACAGGCACGGCCTTCTCGCAGTTCTCAACTTCTCATGGAGGACGACCACCACGACAATTCCTCACCCTCTCTCAAACAAATCCTCAAGTCTTCCCTCTGCTGCTTCCGCAGGACCCACCACCGCCACCACCACCTCCACGACGACGAATCCCAGAGCTCCGAGCCCATGGCCAGGCTCTCCCGGAGCGCGTCCTTCTGGCAGAAGTCGCCGGAGCTCAAAGACAAGTGCCGGAACTTCATCTCCCGAATCGGCGCTACACGAAACCACCACCGGCGCCACTCTGCCGACTTCAAGTACGACGCCCTCAGCTACGCCCTCAACTTCGAGGACGACGGCGACCGCCGCTCCGTCGATTTTCCGCCGACGAACTTCTCCTCCCGGTTGCCCGCCTCGCCTCCGTCATCGGAGATCACGGCCTTGGTTAGATAGAGAGAGAGAGAGAGAGAGAGAGAGAGAGAGGTTATTTTTTTTTTGTTTTTTTTGGTGGTGCTGGCGGTTATGGCGGGTGTGATTCAGTTGGGGCTAGCTGTTACTGGTGTGGAAAAAATGCGTTGTGTGCGAGGGGGTGTGACGGTTAACGTAACGTCCATGAGAAATATTTGCTTGGTTGTCATATTTCGTTGATTTTTTTCTTTTTCTTTTACCATTAATTTCATGTGTATGAAAATTACAATTCAATTTCAATATATATATATAATGATAGTATGCAATATATGTTAAATACTTAATTGAAATCTAAGGTGAATTAGAAAATCAAATTTTTAAACTCAAAACTTAATTACATAAAACTTTAAGTTAATGTGAAACAAATAATTTAATTAATATTCTAGTAAATAAATGAGCGGTCACTTAATTTTGAGAGAACATAGTGTGGTAAAAATTAGGGCTTTAACCAAAATATTCACAGCAGCTCCGCTCCTACAAATTTCAGAGTATACTTGGGGCATGTTTGAGTATGTGTTTAAAATGTCTAAAAGTGCGTTTAACATTAAAAAAGTCCATCCGAAGAAAAAAGTACCCGTTTGTTAAAAATAATTTAAAACAGTTTTAAGAGTCTCAAAAGCCTAAAAATAGCCAAAACATATTTTTAGCGAAAACTTAAAAATGAAGCATTTGCCAAAAAAAACATATTTTTACTTAAAAACTTTATTTCTCAAACATAATTATAAACATGCTCTTAATAGTAAAATGAGCAATTTTTACTATATATTTGAAAGTATTCTCACACAGTTTCTGAGGATAAATGTCATTAGAAGTAGAAGCCACAAAGAGTACTTCTTCTTACTCTTAATTTCCATTGGTATTGCTTAGAATTGAAAGAAAGATGGAGAGCTTTAATTCAACCACCCTTCTAGATGCATCAAATTAGAGTACTTCTTCTTACTCTTTAATTTCCATTGGTATTGCTTAGAATTGAAAGAAAGATGGAGAGCTTTAATTCAACCACCCTTCTAGTTGCATCAAATTAGTAAGGCATTTAATGTTTTCCATACAGTTATTGATTTTTTTTTTTTTTGGTGTGTCTATGACGCAAGCCAGAGTGACGATAAATCCACAACCGGCATGAGTGAATAGTCACTCACGCCGGGTTAAAAAAATATTATTTTTTTTAAAAAAACACTCTTTATTTAGTTTTTTAATAATATTTTATATATTTTTAAACCGGCATGAGTGAACTGTTCACTCACGCCGGTTGTGGATTTATCATCACTCCGCAAGCCAATAAGTTCACATTTTCATTAAAAAAAAAAATCACATTCTCGCTAAATATTGTTGACTCGACTAATGTTAGAAAACACATTTTTATCCTACTATTATCTCATTCAGCTAACGTAACAGTGCCAATCAATCATTTGTTAACAAAGAAAAAAAATTAAAGGAATGATTGGCACTGCCACTCATTTATCATAAACTCATTTCATATAAGCTAACGCCACATATTTTAAGTGAGTTCATATTAATCACTTAAAAAAATTATATATATATAATATTACAATATGTCAACCAATATAAAAAATAGTATAAAGGGTCACCGAATTCTCTTGTTGACCCCTTGGTAGAAGGTCAAGTGTACAAGAAATGATCTTGAAGGGGTCCATGACGTAGCCGTGAAGTGACTCCCGTGAGGATCCAATATTTGATGAAGAAATTATAATATTTGGTCTAATTAATAGAGCAAGTGAAGTGGATGTGGATGATTAAAGAAGTGCAAGGACGAAAGAGAAGCAGTTGAACATATATTTATATACGGCTTAGTATATAACAATTAATTAAGTCAGCTCTGTTAGGTGATTGATAGGAATGGATACTGCATGCTTCTTGCTATTTCTTCTTTCTTTTAATACAAGTTTCTTGCAATAAATAAGTATTCGGCCTTTAATGTTTTTTTTTTCTCCCTATTTTTATCTTTTATTTTTGGATTTTTAGGGGCATAAGACATTGCAACATCACTGGTAGATTGGTAGATCAATTACGTTAACCAAATTGAAAATGGTTGGTTTGGATAGCATAGTGTTAGGTACCTAATTGATAATGTCAGTAGCTTTCAAGCTCATGGAATGCAAAAAGTTAAGCTCGTAAATCAATTGTATACTAAGATGGTCTAATTTATCGCTGATCATATATACCTCAAATTCAGTCCTATCAAGATTATAACATTCCACCACGCTTCTGTGCCGATGTCCATGGCGATCCATTATGTGCATGGTGGCTTTTATTCTGAATTTTTAGTAGTCATTTTTACTTTTTGCTGTGGTTTTTCTACCGGGTAATACTTTCTATAGGTTGCTCTTCGAGATTCGAACACGTGACGTAACGTTTGCTCTGATACCTAATTAATATGCCCAAAAACAACAGCTCTAAATCAACATAAAAAGTTAGGCCTTAAACTTATACTAAAAACTAATCCAATATAGCGCCCATATCCCGAATTGAAAGAGCACCAAAATCATAGCACATATATGGTGAGCAGAATTCTTAGCACATGACTGGATAGGGGAAAGAGAGGATGAAAATTACCTTACAGAATCTGCTTTTGAAAAGGGAGATGCTTGATGGAGCATATTTCGACTCCATTTAATATGTACGTATCTCTTTCAACTACACTGCAATCATTCTCATTCATATAACCTGTACGATGAAGTTGGCAGAAACAATGGTACGTAGCACATTGCTCTTTCCCTGCAGCGTTCCTTTTCATTTCTGTCTCATATTTTGTTGCTCTTTCTGTACCTACAAGGAGTCAGCATCATTCAAAATAATGCTCCCATGAAGAGTCGCCGTTAATATGGTTGTAATGCTATACATCACTTCTTATTCTCCAAGTCTAGATGACGTGGTCTCCCGTAACATTTGATGTATGGATCGAGATTAGTTTTTTGGTCCGAGGAGGGACCAGAGGTAAATGCACAGAGCTCAATCCTGCAATCCAAAAAGTTTTATGCATATTCTTTTATGTTTGATCTTGTGATGTAAATGATTGGATATAATGCTTGTCGTTGCACAGTTTCAGAGCCTACTACTACAGTGACGTGCAATACAGATATCAAGAAAACTAAATTTCAATAAATTTCAGTATTCACAGCCTAATCAATAAAGGTATAAACTTCTGATAAATATGGACATCTCCAGAAAATATAATGACCTTATCATTCTATCATGTTTTATATACGAAAACAACCGGACAAGAAAGGTAGGCATTGAGATGCTTAAAAAGAGATATTGTCTTTCATGACATTTGCAGTAAAATCAATTCTCACAAGCTTAAAGGACTACTTTTGGGAATCCAAGAGATTACAGGCTCCTACCTTCTCTTATCATATATATATATACAGTGGCGGATCTAGAAACTGGAGTTACTAGGTGCGCAAAAAAATAATAAAACATAATGAGAATTTTTTTTTCCTATAAGATAATAAATACAATAAAAAAAAAAGTATACCATAATATATGTAAAAAAACAAAAATCATAGTAACCATTAATAATCTTCATCTAACGACGTCACAAGCACATGATAATTTAAACCTTTTGCGAAATAAACTAAGCACAATTAAATGATTAATAATGTCTAAGAAAAATGAGTACCTTTTAGTGGGTTGTTAGCCTATCCCAATTTCTTTTAGAAAAACACAAAATCTCAAAGCATAAATCACCTTAGAGACTAGAGTCTACAGAGAAGATATTAGAGTCTAAATTTAGAGACTAGAGTCAAAATTTAGCCAAAAAAAAACCATATTTATCTATTTTAGCTACCTAGTTTTTTAAAGCACCCACATCCCGATTAGCATTTTAACTTATCATTTTTATTATCTCATTTAAATAATATTTTCCTATCATTTAAATATTATTTCTCTATTCAATTTTTTTATTCTTTCTTTCTTTATTTTTTTTCCTCATAGCATGAAAACCGGTGAATAGCATCCAATGGTTTGTAGCACATGCAATGGGGAGATAATTTTATTTTTTTAATTGGAATTCAGATATGCATTTTATAAACCTCATAACCCAGCCAGTGCAATCTGATTCATACACGTAGGAAATCGTGTCGCCATATTCTTTGGACAAGTGCCAACTTTGCCAAACAATGAGTAGCATTGTTGGCCACACGTCTCATATGATTCACTTCCCAAACCTGGTGATGGCCTAACATCTTCGTTTCATACACCACCTGACGGTCCTGACCATATAAACTCCAACAGCTCCCATTCTTACGCAAGCCTTCTAACATAATACCCTGTAAATCCAATCTGCACGCAAGCTCCACTGCTCTCCAAGCTGCAATAACTTCAGCCATGGTGGGATCAGAGATATATTCCTTAGAAGCACAAAGCATCATAATAGCACTCCTGTGATGGTCTCTTGCAATCACCCCTATACCTATTTATGTGATTGAGACAATCAACAGCTGCATCCCGACCCAATTTATCTTGATTTTTTCTGCTGGCCGGGGGTTTCTGCCAAACGGTCACAACCTCAAGTTGGATATATAGTCTTCTTCCATTAATCCCTTTCTTGGTCATAGCACATGATAGATCTGGGGCGCCCGCCCCTAGGTCGCCCCCATGTGTATCCGCCCCTATATATATATATATAAAAGTTGAATTACTCTCAGAAGTGCCTTAATATTACGACATGTGGCGTGAACCCATTTTTTTAAAGGCTAAATCAGTTTTTTAAGGCATAATTTTTTAACCGGTTTTTTTTAAGTGTGAACCAGTTTTTTTTAAAAAATCGGTCATTAATTGCGTTAATTATATTTCAAGAGTTTTTCATATTTAAATTATTCAATAAATTAAGTATTATTAATATCTAAACCAAATAAAGAAACAAATAATATCAATCAAATTATTATGTAATAATACGTTTAGGATTCTCAAAAAAAAAAAGAAAAAAAAAAGAGTCTTATATATATAACTGGTTTTTTTTTTAAAAAAAATCGGTTATTAATTAGCATCATTAATTGCGTTAATTATATCTATATATTTATATGATGTCATTAATTATGTTAATTATATTTAAATATAATCTATATGTCATTAATTTCTCTAATTATATTATAATCCATGTATTCCTCTTGCTAATTTTTTTTATACTATTTATTTTAAGCCATATATACTTATAGGAACAACGATTTAATTTTTTTTTATTTAAATAGGTAAAATATATTTTTATACGTCTTTTTAACTTATAATAAAAAATAATGTGTTTAAATTTTAAAATTAAATTATAATAAAGAATTCCACGCATAGCGCAGGTTATAAGCTCGCATACATAAATTAAGGTGATGACTCTTTGAGCTAGAGCCCCATAAGAAAGGAGTGGAGGGTGAGGTTTTAAATTCCATCCATTTTAATTTGACAGTAGTAGATATTCTGTTCTTCAGCAGGCTTCTTAAAAAATACCCAAAAAATAGTTTTTTTTTTTTAATTTTTTTTTTAAAAAAATTTATAAAAAAACTCCATTGTATTAAGGAGAGAGAATGAGTGAATCTACTCTGAAATAAGATTAAAAATTTGTAAAAAATAAAACAAATAAATCTATTAAATTTACAAAAAAGAGACGATCGAGAGAATGATAAATATTTGAGATAACTTAAGGCATATTAATTCATCAAAATTGATGGGGGAAAGCGACTGATCTGTAACTTTAGGATAATTAAGCGGGGCTTAAGCTTCAATTTCCTTATCTATAAGTGGGGTATAGGCTTTTATTACAGCCAACTACTACGATATTGAAATTGAAAATATGGTCCAGAAGTTTGAATTTCATCCATACTAAAAGCTGCTAGGCCACGCCATCTATATTTTATATCAATAAAAAATTAGGGGTTTACTAGGGGTTCTCCCCAGAGTATTTTTCTGGGTTATCACAGACTTACGTAAAACATGATTTAAGAAAAAATAAAATTGTAGTACTTTTTTTACCAATAGATTATTTTTTATGAGTTAATATTTAGGTTCTAATGCTTTAAAACTTGTTTTTGGATTCAAAACTAAAACCTAAGGGTGAAAGGTTAACCCTTTAGGGATGATATGATATGAACTCCACCAACAATTGTGATGAAACCCGATAACAATGATGACATGGAACCCCAAGATCGTGAAGACAAGATTTGTTGAGTCTTGACCCGTCACCTAACCAGATGAAAACCAAGACTACGAAGGATTGAAAATGCCACACTAAGAAGACCTAAGAATTTCTCAAGAAATCAAGGTGACAAGTTTGGTTGTTTGAACGCCACAAGATTAGCTTGATAAGTTCAAAGAGTTCTTTTAATTAAGAACCAAGAGGAACACACATCACAAAGATAATAGTTTTTCTAAAAAGACAATCTGTTATTAAAATTCATAATAATCCACTTATATACTTGAAACAACCCTCCAAAAATAGAAAAAATCATAACTACAGCTTTAAAAGCAACACAAACATTAACATAAACAAGTCCCCACGTGTATGATCAGCATGTCCAGCTCCTTGGTTTGCATCATGATATCACCAAAAATAGATTTGATCATCATAAATTTAGTGTTAATGCCTCAAATTTAATGCTAATACCTAAAAAAACCGGTGGTAGATGCTATTACAATTTTATTTTTTCTTAAATCATGTTTTACATAAGTCTGGGAGAATCCAGAAGAATACTATGGGGAGAACCATAACATTTTCCAAACAATTATTTCCTTTCAACTTTAATTGGAACATTTTAATATTTTCATATCAAGCAAACCCTGGTAAGTGTCGGACTTGAAAATTATATTCCCAACCCAACCATGAACCAGATGAAGCACACTTCTCTGCATTCTAAGTTGATTTTGTTCATATTTTTTCATGGAATTCTTCTTTTGTTTATGAGCTCAAGTGCTTTTGCACATGAGTCTGAAGGCTTGGCGTTGCTTGACTTCAAGAGCCGGATTAGCCCACTTCAAATCTTGAGCTCATGGAATGACTCCATCCATTTTTGCAACTGGTTTGGTGTTACTTGCAGCCACTCCAGTAAAAGGGTTATGGTTCTGAACCTGGAAGCTCAAAGATTGGTTGGCTCCATAGCCCCTTCTGTGGGAAATCTTACTTACCTTACTGGAATCAACCTGAAAAACAACAGCATCTATGGTGAAATTCCTCAACAACTGGGAAGACTAGTGCATCTGCAGCATCTCAACTTGAGCTTCAACTCCCTTGGTGGGAGCCTTCCAACTAATCTTACTCACTGTACACAACTTAGAGTGGTTGATGTTGGTGCCAACAAACTTGTTGGGCAAATTCCAGTGCAGTTTAGTTCATTGTCAAAGTTGGTTTACCTTAAACTTGGTGGGAACAACCTTACAGGAAAAATCCCAGCATGGATAGGAAACTTCTCTTCTTTGCAAATGCTTGCACTTCTCCTTAACAATCTACAAGGGAGCATACCGAGTGATCTTGGCCGTCTATCAAGCTTGGGATATCTTCAACTTTATGGGAATAACCTGTCTGGTACAATCCCTCCGCTGATCTTTAATATATCTTCCATATACTATTTATCTGTTACTCAAAACCAGCTGCATGGAAGGCTTCCACCAGATGTTGGAGTTACTCTTCCTAACCTTGAAATATTTGCCGGCGGGGTTAATAGTTTCACAGGGCCTATTCCTGTGTCATTGTCAAATGCTTCTAGACTTAGTGTGCTTGACTTTGCTCAAAATGGTCTCACTGGCATGGTGCCTCAAAATCTAGCAAGTTTGAGTGGCTTGGTTAGGCTTAATTTCGATGACAATAGGCTTGGAAATGGGAAAGCTGATGGCTTGGATTTTCTTGCTTTTTTGGCTAACTGTACTAGTTTGGAGGTCTTGGGACTTGGTCGTAATCAATTTGGTGGAGTATTGCCAAGCTCCTTACCCAACCTTTCCTCCACTCTGAATATTCTTACTATGAGTGAAAATATGATACATGGAAGCATCCCCATTGGGATTGGGAACCTTGTTAACTTGATCCTTCTAGGATTAGAAGGTAACTATTTGGGTGGTCCTCTCCCAGATGCTCTTGGGAAGCTCCACCAGTTACAGGGCCTACATCTGCACTATAACAATTTTTCAGGGTCGATCCCTTCCTCCTTAGGTAACCTTACGAAATTGACAAAGCTTTTTATGGATGATAACAGATTTGAGGGAAGTATACCCCCAAGCCTAGGAAATTGCCAAAACTTGCTTCATCTAAACCTTTCTAGTAACAATCTCAATGGTACCATACCAAAACAGGTTATTGGTCTTTCTTCCCTTTCGATTTCTTTGGTCATGTCTCAAAATTCTTTGACAGGTACACTGCCATTTGAAGTGAGTTACTTAAAAAATCTTGGGGAGTTAGATCTCTCGGAGAATAGATTATCAGGTGAAATCCCTACTTCCCTTGGTAGCTGTATTAGTTTGGAACGTTTGCATTTGGAGGGTAATTCATTTGAAGGAGCAATTCCTCCATCTTTGAAGACACTAAGAGGTTTAGAAGAAATTGATCTTTCGCGCAATAACTTGTCAGGGCAAATTCCTGAATTTCTTGACAAGTTTTTGTTACTTAAGCATCTTAATCTTTCTCATAATGATCTCGAGGGAAGAGTGCCAAGTGAAGGGATTTTTTCGAATGTGAGCGCAATTTCAATATTTGAAAATAACAAGCTATGCGGTGGTGTCCCAGAATTACAATTACCAACATGTTACATAAAGAGTCCACGTTCATCTGGGAAACACCTTGCACTCAAGGTAGTCATTCCCTTCATTAGCATAGCCATATTTATACTTGTTCTATTGTGTTTTCTCCTCAAATGTTCTATGTTTAAGAATTCGAGAAAGATACCTTTGGCCACATCTTCCTTAAATGATTGGCAATTGGGTATATCTTATGCGGAACTCCAAGAATCGACTAACGGTTTCTCAGAAGACAATTTGATTGGTTCGGGTAGTTTTGGTTTTGTATACAAAGGAGTTCTTTCTAGCAGTGGAGCAGTTGTTGCAATTAAAGTGTTAAAACTTCAACAGAAAGGAGCTTCCAAGAGTTTCATTGATGAATGCAATGCTTTAAGAATTTTACGCCATCGCAATCTCCTTAAGATTATCACTGTTTGTTCAAGCATTGATCATCAAGGGAACGACTTTAAGAGTCTAGTTTTTGAGTTCATGTCTAATGGAAGTCTAGACCAATGGCTGCATCCTATAGAGGATGAGCAACATAGATGCAAGAGATTGAGCTTTATTCGGAGACTGAACATAGCCATGGGTGTTGCTTATGCATTGGAATATCTTCATCTCTATTGCGAAACACCGATTGTTCACTGTGATATAAAGCCAAGCAATGTCCTCCTCAATGAAGATATGGTAGCCCATGTTGGTGACTTTGGATTAGCGAAGTTCATCTTTGAAGCATCAGATAATCGCTCCAAAAATCAAGTCATGTCAGACTTGTCAGTTGTGTTGAAGGGTTCTATTGGGTACATTCCTCCAGGTATGTTTTCAACCAATAACTCGGCTCAATTTTGACATCAAGTAATCAAGGAAAAATTTCAAAACAAGGGGCAATGGCCTCCTCCGGCCCTTTGATTCTATTGACTAATTAAATAAGTGCTTATTTTTCTTTCTTAAAAAAAATAAATAAAAAATCCCAATATTGTTAAATGGTGTTACATAGGCATTAGTGGATAAATTCTAAAGTTTAGAAGACTATAGTATCTTAGTGATAATATATTAACAAATTGCAGAGTATGGGATGGGTGCCCAAGTTTCTGTACTTGGAGACATTTACAGCTATGGGATACTCTTGTTAGAGATGTTCATTGGGAAAAGACCTACTGATGACATGTTCAAAGAAGGTTTGAGCATTCGCAAGTTCACTGAAATGGCTTTGCCGGAACATGTCATGGATATAGTGGACTCGTCAATGCCTTTTGAAGATGAAGAAGATGCTAATGATGAGAGAAATCAAGAAGACATGGAAGAAAGCACAATAATCGAGGAAGTTGATCGTCATTTCAATGCCATAAGCAAAGTGGAGGATTGCTTGGTCTCAGTGTTGCAGATTGGACTGTCGTGCTCTGCAACATCACCTCTTGCACGATTGCCCATAAATGTTGTCGTCAACAAACTGAGTGCAATTAAAGACACATTTTTTCATATTAAATCACCAAACTAGTATGGAGGAAGGGGCTTTGGCAATTTACCAAGCCTGTACTGTATTGCAATATTTATAGATGTACAGGTTACACTACACACAAACAATCCTATCGACTAGTGATCTCTTTCTCTTGTATATCTGGTGACTGGTTTGAATACAAGGAGATGTCTTGTATACCACCTCTGGCTGGAAATGTTACAGCCTTGTCATGTACAGCATGTTCTGAATTTGAACATGTTCTGCAACAGCAACCTTGTCTTGTTGGACTGCAGCTTAATTCATCTCTTTGAATGTTTTCTTCAACACACGTTGCATCCTCTTGGATATTTACTTTAACAAACAGAAGAAAAATGAGCTAGTTATGCTAACTTGTTTATTTGATCGATTGCCACTCAGATAATAATCAAACCCAAAAAGGGAACCATTAAAAACAAATTCAATAACTTCTATTATACATCAACTCTACAAGTGGATTACATTTTACGTATTATATATATAATAGTTTGATCCTTAAGAGAATATGGGGTAACCGGCCACTCTTAGGCCGGGCTTAGGAGATAGCCTAACCTCCCTATGGCCTTGAGATGGTTTGGCCACTTCCCTTTGGCCAAAGCCACTCCATTTGGCGAATGAGTGGCTTAAGTTTAGGAAAGACATTGACTCAATCAATAATTTGAAGGGCACATTGACAATAGAATAGTAATTTAAAGAGAATATGTGTATTTTTCTCATTTTTTTAACTATCAATTAAATGTCATGTTTAAAAAATAATATTAACTTTAACTAAAAATTAATTAAGGAAAGAGTTTCCTCAAAACTAGGATGAAACCCATAAGGCCATAAATTAATTAAGGACTGAGGCATGCATGGTGCATGCTGCCGTTTGTGAGATCCATGAACACTTGTGAGGATACCCACCCATAAGGCCATAAATCCTTAACCCATGATGAGGATACCCATGATTCTTGTCTGAAGATACCCATGAGGCCATGAAGATGACCCAAAAGATAGAGACTCTGGATACATCATATTTCTTCCAATAATTTTGTGCAGCTCTTAGTCAAACATGGATAAGAATGTGAGAGTTGCCGACATGTAATACATCATCCATAGCTTCATTTTTCATAGTAGAGAAATTTTACTAGGTTAGGATTTTAAGGGCTAAGGGCTTAATGAAATCAGAATCTAATTTAGGAAATTTGGATCATTGGCTGGGCCCTTAATAATTGGAGTAAGCTGAGAGCAGGCCAAGTCACGAAGGAGACGGCTTATAGAATAGAGTCGCCAAAAGTGGAATGACTATTAAAGAGTTAGTGTCGATATTGTGAACTATCGTGAACATCAAATTCGAAAGCGTAATAGAGCGTTACGAACCTAAGAATTGAGGGTTAAATGAAATAAATATCCAACGGTGATAACTGTTTGATCAATCGTTAGACCCTTACAATAAAATTAAAACTTAATTCACATCTATCACTACCCACAAAACACACAGGCATTGCATTTGAGCACCATAGCCAAATCTTTGTTTTGGGGTACCCTTTTTATTGTTTCTTTTCAAGTATTGGCTCGTGGGTCCTTTCAAATAGAAGATGTTGCCACTTTTATTCTTCTCTAATCACACTATTCCCCGAAAACAACTACCATCGAGTTAGTGTTGATAATTAGTCCACCGTAAACGTCAAATTCGAAAGAGCGGTGGAATCTTATTATCTTAAAGACATAGGCCTTGCATTTGAGCAACGTAGCCAATCTGACACAAGCCCTCAAATCATCAGAGGACCTTTTATGCCACAACCTAAAGAAAAAGGCAAAATATACTAGTGGGGTCATGTCTTGCACCTTCCTGGATCCTTTTCTATTCTTAGCTCATTCTGGTTGCTAGCATCACCAGGAGATTTCCCCCCACCACCCCCCCCCCNAATTTGGACGGTTCATTGACCATCCTTAACTTTGTTGACTATGTAAATTTTAATTTTTTTCAAAAATATAAATAAACAAAGGTACGGCTGAATTAGAGTTTGAGGCGGTTGGTTATCCCTTGAGGAGGTGGTCAAACCACTTCAGCCACTTTTATAGGGGTGGCCGACCACCTTTTGAGGGATCATCCCTTCAAAGGCTAACATTAAAATAATAGATGATTTAATACCCTTAAGGGATAATTTGGCTACCCTTTTACTGCTTTTAATATATAAGCCTTACATGACTCAATCTAAATTGTTCATTTTAAATGAATAGTACTCTAGACCAAAAATATCAAATCTTGATCAGACATAGTTTTCGCAACAAAATTGAAAAATATTATAATTAAAATATTTCATGTATCGTCTAGCCTCTCGTGGTTCAAAAGAGGGATAAATTTGTGGTTCAAAAGAGGGATAAATTTGTAATTAAATGACATGAATATCCCATCAATTCAATTATGCTTTTTCTCACGAGCTTCAATCTACAGGACTTGGATTGCCCGTCATTTTCATACCCAAAGACTAAAGCAATTGGGCAGATCCAATACAGCTCAGAAAGTGGATTTTGCTCAAAGTCTTGGCTTTCTGTGTAAGAAGAATTCAATACAGAGACACGTAAAGCATAGCATGATGTGGAATGATCATCATCATAATCATCAATCTCTATCCCATGATGCCTGGGTGTTACAAACTGAAAAGACAACATAAACGTATTGGGTTCACATCATTAATTTCTGGATATAGGAAACATTGCGTACCCCACAAAATAGGATTATCTACTGGTCAACAACTAATCTTAAGGTTGGTGGAACATCTGTTCTTCTTCCATTTTTTTTTTTTTAATTTTTATTTAATGGTACCAGATGACATGATGTAGACATGTATGTTTAGATTTAAGCTGATGGTTGTAATGTGCATGTGTTGGTTGTTGGGTGACGATAAAAAAGTGACAGTAGGGATTGGTGATACTGTTTATTAGAGGCCCTTTTGGTCCCACAAGGTTTAGTCAAGTTCAATAGATTTCACTTATTCTTTCGGGTTATTGCCGACTAACGATCACTTGTTCGATAGACACGTGGTGAGGAAACCGTAAAAAAATTGCTGGGGATCTTGATCCAAAAATAAGGGTGTCTCTTAGTTATGATCTCGACTCAATGAAAAAAACAAAGGCGTTGACACACATTCCCCAGAAGAAAACAAGTGTTGATATTCATCAGGTCGGGCGAACAATACCCATGCTGGCCTTTTAATATTATTAAAAATTTAATAATATTTTAATGTTATTAAAATATTAACATTGACACTATTTATCTACGCTGGTCTAGTGAGTATCACTACTCAAAGAAAACAATTCATTAAAATATGCCACATTTCATATTGGTCTCCTCACTTTTAGCTTTGTCATATTAAAATCCACTTCCCGTATAAAAAAATAAATAAATAAAATGAAATAGAAAAATTTGTCCTATCATGATCATATAGAATTTCTTTTAAATTTGAGATTTTCAAATTCATAATTCTTAACTGTTCATCTCATCTAAGTGTCTAAAATAAGTCATGTTTTAGCATTTAATAAAAAAATTTAATTAGCAAGCTACCCTTAAAGAATTTAATAAGACATGTTTCCATATTAAATACTGAAATATGAATTATTTTAGACGCTTAAATAAGATGAATGGCAGAAATTTATGAATTTGAAAATCTCAAATTTAAAAAGAATTTTAAGAGAGCTCAGTCCATTCTTACCTTATCCAAAAAGAAAAGGAGAAAAGTAAAGACACGTATGATTTTTACTTAATAAATTATATTTTACAACTCTTTTGCTTTTTTTTTTTTTTTTCTAGTTTTATTTTATATTTTATTTTCTTTCTCTCTATGTGAAAACGTGACTTTTCATCAATAAAAGCCAAGCATTAGTCATATCTAACCTTTTCTCTTTTTAATTTTTTTAATTTTTAATTTTTATTTTTTCTGATCGATACAAAGAAAAGGGAATGTGCTTGCATGGAAGCTAATGTAGACTTTCTCCACTTGTCTTCCAGATCTCACTGTGCTTTGCCCTTTATTTAAATAATCAAATCTACTCTCTTATCCATTTGATAGTTTGAATAATTCAAACAACTAATGTAAGCAACCACATAAGAAAAGTACAAAGGAAAAAAAAAATAATAATAAAGTATATCAATAATTAAAAAATAAAGTTATATTTTGATGAAATTAGATAGAGTATCGCGAGACTCGTAGGCAATCGATCTACTATGGATAAAAATTTCTAAGTCAATAGCCTTAGAAATTTGAATTAGAGGTGTGATGTTCAAATGGGGCTAGGCGTGTTGAACGCTTGAAGGAGGTGCCTGACAAGTAAAAGCTTGGAGAGGTAAGGAATTTTTTTTTTTTTTTGTTCTTTTACCGTGTAGTTTGTGATTATGATGATTAAATGTAGACGTTGTACATACTAGGGGTGAAATGTTGATGGGGTTGGGGGTTATTTAATTTAAATGGGGTGATTTGATGGAGAGTTAAGGTTCGATCTCACAATTTTTGGTTATAATAGCATGTTAAAGCATCAGTTATCCCAAAAGCTTAGTTAACAGAAAGAGAAAAATTTAATCACTTAATCATTACTTTAACATCATAGGCTTTTTCAGCTGTTCTTCTGACCCAATAGGAAAATGTCTTTCTGACTACGAGAAATTGAGTGAACAATCCTACTTTTAGACAATACTTTTATGATGAGAAAGCAATGGACTCTTTTTTGTATGACCTATTCATCCATTAGGGCAAATAATTATGTCATCTTTGCAGAAAGATTGGGTGGTTTCCTTTTCTAGGGTTGAATGTTGTTGCGTGTGGTTCATCTTCAATGAGTCAGGCAAGAAAAAGACTTGGCTCTTGTTAGGTACGAGTCATTATATTGGATCCCTCAAAACATCCTCAAAGCATTTAAAATTTGTAGGTTCCATTGATAACCTTTTCGTGTTGAAATGTTATTGTTTTTGTAATGCTGTCCACCACATCACGTTTCTTAAGGAGAGTTAATTGACAATTTCAAGAGCTATGCCAACCATGGTTAAGGTTGATTCGGGTTTACGATCTCAAAAAGTGTGATTTTAAAAATGTGTGATTTAAGCACATAATTTTTAATAAAGCAGTTAAATGTTTGACAAAATTGTGGGTTAACCTTTAAAATCGCAGTTTACCCCATAATTGTGAGTTTTCAAAAAAGAGAAGAAAAAAGATCTCATTACCTAGAATTTGAAAAATTAGATTTTTTGCGTTTTCAAATCACAATTTTTAAAAAATGCAGTTCCAAACAATCCATTTTCTGTTTATGAAATCATAATGTCAAGGGTACCCTAAATCTCTTTATATCAAGTCACAAGACACCAAAGTTATTTTTGAAAAGGCATTTCACATGTAAACAAATGCTATAACTAGTAATTAGTAACAATAAAATAGGTTCAAAAAATAATATAATAATACGCATAGAGAAACCTCCCAAACGCTATAAAAAGATAAAAGTTATTTAGCATATTCCAATTTCACCCTATTTTGTTGGGCATACATGACAATTTTTAATCAACCATGTTTTAAACAAGAATTGACATGGTACGTTTGAATGAGCACCGGTGAGGTGAGATAGTGGTGGGATGGGGGTATTCGAACATATTTCATTTTCTATTCAATAAGTCTTTCTTTTTCTTATCTAAAAATAAAAAAATAAAATAAAATAGCAGAGAAGGTGTCTACTCGTAAATAAAAAAATAAAATAAAATTGGCTTGAATTCCGTTTTAGTTGGAATCAAATTTGTTGAGATTGAGACATGTATCCTATAACCGAGTACAAAGAATACGTGTCACAATCCTAACAGTGTAAGTTGTAGCTCCCAATCTCAATTGAGGGTATCTACTTAATTTGGTTTATTTGTGAGAAAACAAATTGTTTTAAAGACTTTTCTTGAAGGTGTGAGAAATAGGTAATTTAATGGGGCAAAAAAAAAAATGGTAGGGTATAGAAAGTCCCATAAATAAAATTGTCCCACAAATTTTTTTTTTTTTGGAAGGATTTTTTCTTGCATAGTTTTCGTTTCCTTTCAAAAATTGTCCCACAAATATTAAATATACAATATTTTGACTGAAGAAAAAAAAAATTGATTTGCATGAAGGCATCCACGTGCCTCGTCCCCCGTCTCTCTCAAATTGCTCAAAGCCTGAGAAAAAAGGCCACGCCGCCACGCAATTCTTCGGACCCTTCACTGAGCACATACAACAAACAGTTTTCGATCATTTTCCGAGAAAATAAAATCCCATCCAGAAAAGTAATATATTGTATATAAGAAATCAGAAATCAGAAAGAAAAAAATTAATTAATTAAAGAATGAAATTACCGTAGAGACAAACTAGAGAGAGAGAAAAAAGTGGGAGGGAGTTGAGAGAAAGAAGATTCATCAAAGCCCCGAATCGAGGCGACTGCACCGACTCAGACTCGGACTATCTCTGTTATCTCTCGCCTCCTCTCTCTCTCTCTCTCTCTCTCTCTGTGTTTTACTTTCGATCACCGTTCAAATCTGGTACTTATCTCTCTGACTCTCTCTTATCTCTCTTTGCTAAGCTTTGTTTGTTGCTTAAAAAACCCTCAGGAATTTCTCTAGTTTTGTCGAATTTGTATGGGTTTGTCATAGTTTCTAGGACTAGTTACGAACATGAATGCAGAGAAAAGAAAAAAAGAAAAAACCCATTGAGAAAAAACCTAGCCTTTTGTTGCCTTGATTGGTTTATAGCGAAATTGAATTAGATATATATGTGTATATATATATTGTAGATATGGCATTTGATCAAAACGCGGTTCCGAAAGATCTAAGGCCCTTAAACGTAGCTGGAACTATGGCCGAAGAGCCCCGCATTGCGCCTGCTGCTTCTACTGCTCGAAACCTCGACGGATTTTTCCCCCACCCGGCTCGCGAGGCAGGGACAGCCGGAAGCCCTGGGTCGATACCGGTTTATTACCCGGTGGCGGGGACGGTTTCTGATGCTGGGTTTGTTGGTTTAGGGTATGGAAATGCAGCGCCGCCAGGTGTGGCTGTGTGGGGTCCCCGTGTGCCTGTGCCTGTGGGGCATCCGGGTGTGAGCCCTGCTGCTGGTGTTGGGTTTGGTTATAATCCCAATTTGGGCAGTAGGGTTGGCGGCAATGCTGCTGCTCTTGCTAGTGTTGCTATGGCAACTGGGATTGGCTATAATGTGAATTTTGGCAATCGTGTGGGTGGAAATGGCATGGATCAGGCTGGCAGTGATATGGCATCTGGGTTTGGTTATAGTACCAATTTGGGGAATAGGGTTAGTGGCAATGCCACTGACCAGACAAGCAGTAATTCAGCTACTGGGTTTGGTTATAGTCCCAATTCGGGCAACCAAGTTGCTGGCAGTGGGGCTGATCAGGCAAGTGATGAGGGTGGGGATGATTCAGCGTCGGGTAAGAAGGTAAAATTTTTGTGCAGTTTTGGGGGAAAGATTTTACCCAGGCCAAGCGATGGGATGTTGAGATATGTAGGGGGGCAGACAAGGATCATTAGTGTCAGGAGAGATTTGAGCTTTAATGAGCTGGTGCAAAAGATGGTGGATAGTTATGGGCAATCTGTGGTTATCAAATATCAGCTCCCCGATGAGGATCTTGATGCATTGGTGTCAGTTTCGTGTCCTGATGATCTTGATAACATGATGGATGAGTATGAGAAATTGGTTGAGAGGTCTTCAGATGGGTCTGCTAAGTTAAGGTTGTTTTTGTTATCTGCTTCAGAACTTGATCCTTCTGGTATGTTACAGTATGGAGATTTGCATGATAGTGGACAGAGATATGTTGATGCAGTGAATGGGATAATGGATGGAGTTGGCGGTGGAATCACAAGGAAGGGAAGTATGGCGAGTGCTTCTTCAACCCAAAATTCTGATTTCAGTGGGACTGAGGCTGTTGATTGCTTGGGTCCTGGTCAAGTGGATGTTAGTGGGCCCTCATCAACCAGCATGCTATCACCTAGAGGAAATTCAACGACTTCTAATGACAATGCTCCAAGATTCATGTGTGTAGATCCCAGCCCTGCAACATATGCAGATGCTTCTGCAACATTGGGTATGCAGGTGGTTAAGTCTGGTGCTCTCCAAACATCTTCACGGCCCGAGGTTGAGCTAGAAAGGTCTATGCCTGTTTCTGTATCGCAGCCACAATTGGGGTTGCAGCAACCTGTAACGGACATTCCAATGTCTTCACCTTATTTGCAGGCTTATGTTGATCCTCGCTCAGAAATGATGAAGCATGCAGATTATCTACAGTTTCCTTCTCAGATGGGGTTCCCACATCCTCAGTTATTTGGGACTGCCGGGTCTATGTTCACCCAACAGCAGTTTCATGATAATTCTGCTGGAAGCACTCCCCTTCAGTTTATTCCTGCTGTGCACATGACAATGCCTTCTGCATCTTCTCATGTCAGACCGAACATGGTACAGCCAGTGATGCAACCACAACATACTCGGTTGGATCATTATGCTGAGGAAAGCAAATTTGGACAGAGGGTTGTCCAACTTCCTGTTGAGCAGGGCTATAATTCATATCAGGTTCAGGTCCCCTCTTCGGTGGTAGGAGGTGGTTTTGGCTGGCATCAGGTTACAATGCCTGAGCATGTAATTCTCTCTGATGGATTGGCACCTCATCAACAGGTAATGTTTTCTGAGAAACTACCGAGGTTGGATGACTGTTATATGTGTCAAAAAGCTTTGCCTCATGCACATTCGGATACTTTGGTACAGGATCAAAGATGCAGTGGTGCAAGCTCTATGTCCGATTCAAACTCAATTTATCACAGTCTGCGTCTGGAGGACAATTTGAGAGGTCAGCCAATGAACAGGGTTATGGCAACCGGAGCCTTGGGGGAAGGCATTATTGAACAGAAAGTTGGGGCTCAACCCAGGGTCCTTGGTCAGGTGGATACTCATGTTGGGATGCCTCAATCAGACACAACTGGGTTTACTCAGAGTCAAGAGACACAGCATGAAAATGAGAGAATTGTTCTCCAAAAAGCAGATGATCTTGACAAACAGCAGATTAGTGCTCCGATGGGTGTGATCAATAGGGCAGGTGATGTACAGTCACCTTATGCTGCATTCATGGGCACTACACCTCAGTCTTACCAAGAGGATGCTGTACAGCAGCATTCAGTTCCAGTCCAATACCAGGTTAAAAGGGAGGCCTTAGTGAATAACAGTGATGTACCTCCTACTGGAGGTGCACCAATTCAAATTTCAGAACACATGGTTCGTGAGCCTCCAAAAGAATATTCTACCAAACCTCCTGGCATTCTTCCAAAAGAAGATACCGTAGACACATTCTTTTCCTGCGAACAGCTGAGACCAGTTGATGGGAGGATGGATACCCTCAGGATATTCCCCACTGAAACTTATAGTAATGAGCATAGCAAGTTACCTCTTGATAAAATCAGAAAGGAAGACAAGTTTGATAACAAACCACAGCAAGTTACAGGGACGGAGGTGCTTCTAGATAATGCCTTTGGCAAACCCAAAGTGGTTTTTGAGTCAAACCACAATAAACCCACTGAATGTCTGCCTTGTCCCCCTACAGAAATTCCATATGTTCATACTTCTCGACCAATGGAGTTCTATGAAGTGGCACAATCACCTTTTTGGGCTAATCCTGGATCATATCAACAATCAAATATTGGAATCCGTAACTTGGATCCTGAGGAAATTCGTTATGGCAACCCTGTATTATCTGGTGTTGAGGCTCATCTAACTGATAGAATTCCAGCTCCTGCTGAGTGGAAGGATGACGTATCACGATTCCAGCCCAAGATGGTCCCAGGAGATGTGGAAGCTGTCCCCTCGAATAGTAATACACAGTCTTCTTTATCTCCGTCTAGTAGAACTGGGGATGTTGAAGACTCCTCAAACTCACTTTTCAGCAATCAGGATCCTTGGAGTTTGCGCCATGATAATTATTTTCCCCCTCCAAGACCTAACAAAGTTCTGCCCAAAAAAGAAGCTCTTGCTGCTAGGGATCCCTTTGGTGAGAGCCGTTTGGGAAATAGTGGGGAACCAAATACAGAAGTACGACTGGAGGATGGACTTCACCAGCCATTGGGCAGTCCGAACAAGGATTTCCATTTGGAGCATGTTAGATTTGCTAAAGGTCAGTAACATGTTATTTTTTGTGTAATTAGTTAATTACTTATTTATGAATGGTTGTGGGGATGATCATCTATTGTTTTTTTTTTTTTTTTGCTTCTATGTCAAAGGCTCAGCAGAGGAGCAGATTAAGCAAGATCTTCAAGCTGTTGCCGAGGGTGTAGCTGCTTCTGTTCTTCATTCAGCTACGTCTTCCAATCCTGACATACATGATATAAATGAGTCGGCTTTTGAAGCTATTCAAGATGGAGATATTCAGAATATTAGTGTTGACATGCAGCATAAGGCTAAAGTTGAGGTCGTGTATTTACTCGTTTCTTTTCTTTCTTCTCCTAGGGTTGTTTTGGGCCACATTGGGGGGGGTGGGGGTTGTCTGATTGCACTTGTTTGCTTATTTTTTCTTTTTTCTTTTCGCTTGTTTATTTCAGGACAAGAACAAGCTTCCAGATAAGGCAAACCTTGGTTTTCCAGTATTAGATAACATAGGCCGCTTACAGGTTGAAAGTTTGGCTTCACATTTTTCCTGAAATCATGTATGGTTCTACTAAATTGGCATCTTATCCCAAGCCATGATTGTTTGGCAGATTATATTAAACAGTGACCTTGAAGAGCTTAGAGAATTGGGGTCTGGCACCTTTGGCACTGTTTATCATGGAAAATGGAGGGGCACTGACGTTGCAATCAAACGGATTAATGATAGATGTTTTGCTGGGAAAGCTTCAGAACAAGAGCGCATGGTTTGTGTTTTGTTCTTTTCATTGTATGAAGTTCCGATTTCCTTTTTTTCCCTGTTTTTGGCATGCTTATCAATTCCCTACACTTTGGTATATGGATTCATTCAGAGAGATGATTTCTGGAATGAGGCAATTAAGCTTGCTGACTTGCACCATCCCAATGTATTAGCTTTCTATGGTGTTGTGCTTGATGGCCCTGGAGGTTCTGTGGCAACAGTAACAGAGTATATGGTTAATGGTTCTTTAAGACATGCTTTGCAGAAAAATGAGAAGTAATGTATTCTTTGTTTTTTTTCCTTAATGGTGTGCCCTAATAAGTATGTCATTTTTTTTACCAAAAATTGACATGAAAGAAATTTATTTCAGGGGACTTGACAAGCGTAAGCGTCTCTTGATTGCAATGGATGTGGCCTTTGGAATGGAGTACTTGCATGGAAAGAATATAGTGCATTTTGATTTAAAAAGTGACAATTTACTGGTCAATCTTCGAGATCCTCATCGCCCAATATGCAAGGTTAGTGACTCAGCCTGATGTTCTTTGCAACCTCTTTCTATTGCATTTCTGAAGTCGACATGTGCTGATCTATCTGCTTCTGTTAATAGCAAACGACAAAACTTGTATGCTAATATCAATTTGTTGGCAAATACAACAAAGTCCATATAAATTATAATTACGTTTGCAATGCATCATTTTGTTTAGATGTCATCCAAATTTCTTCTCTAGTAGTTGGTTGTTTATAAAAGCACATATTGGCTTATATTATTTACAACATAATTAAGAACAAAAGTTCAAAAAATCTGCTAAACTAGAAACAAGCAAACTATGATGAGCATATATCCAAGTATATAAACTGTTGATCACAATCTTCCACAACTCTGTCTCTAAAGTTTTAACATCTTCAAAGCTCCAAGCATTCCTCTCGCGCCAAAGACACCACATTAAGTACAATGGTGCCAACCTCCATATTTAGAACATAATCTAGAGAAACATCTTATGTTGATGTGCATTTGTCTAATAATATTTGCAATGATGGGCATGGGAGTAATGCAGTATGGACACTTGTAAAAATTTGTCGTGTCAAGCAATCGACATGATTTGTGTCCACTCGTGTCTACACACTTGTTTCAATGCTCATTACATAAATTCACCCTCAGTTACCTCCTAGATGAGAAATTTTAAGGATATTATGCATTTTTTTTTTATAAATAGAAAAAAGAGACTTCATATTAGTTATTATTTTTCAAAATTGTTTTACTATCTAATGTTCTTTTGAATGCAAGCTTAAAATCAACCATAGATAAGTATGTTTTAAGTTCTCATATTATAAATTCAATCAGACACATAACTCGCTCCATTCTTGTATCTAGACTTTTGGAAATTGCTGTCTGATCGTGTACTTGTCAGAACATGATACTTATGTCCCTGTCCACAAATTTAGACATTATGAGATGAATGAGAGCATGTCTAGACTACTTATTTTCTGCTGAGCAATATCAAAGAGATGAATCATTTTCCTTCTATTTGATTGTTTAAGTTATACAAAGTTTGAAGCACCTTTACTTGTTCTTTTATTTTATTTGGCCGCTGCAAACATAGGCAACATTCATCTAGAATGAATGGATATAGTTTTTGCTTACGTCGATTTTGCTGTCATCATTTGTTTGTCATTGCCAGCATAATTTTCATCTGGCCAATTAGCTTGGGATTATTATTTTTAAGAGTACAGCTGATTTGAGTCAAAACAATCTTCATCCATTAGTCCACTATATATATTTTTAGTATTTCATTATTTACTTTTTGTTACTGCAACAACTGAAGTTGCATGAATCATCAACGTTCAAAGTGGTTAACCTGCCTAATGAATACCTATATTACTGATTATAGGTATTAGTCAATATGTGCTATTTTCCATTTCATTTTTCTTACTTCTCTCTCTCTTTCTCTCTCTCTCTCTCTCTTTCTTTTTTCTTTTTCTTTTTTTCGTTTCAGCATTCAGTCCTATTTTTTTCTCCTCTTCTCTTTTTTTCCTTTTGTTTTTTGTGACTGAAATTTGGAACATTATGGATTGGATGTAATGGTCATTTGTCCATGGTTGAAGTCTGCCGTGAATTTTAGAAACTTCAGTGTTGGATCTGAAGTTTATATTTGGCCATGTTTATTTAACTTGCTTTTCTAGTGGGCAATACTCGACAGTCCTTTTGCAGCACATGTAACTTGCTTATATTTGGCCATGTTTATTTCAATTGCCTGCATTTTGTTTTTGTGAGATTGACTTCAAACTCACACTTCTGGTACAAGGTTGGTGACTTGGGTCTATCCAAGGTGAAATGTCAGACACTGATCTCAGGTGGTGTTCGGGGAACACTTCCTTGGATGGCACCAGAGCTTTTGAATGGTAGCAGTAGCCTTGTTTCTGATAAGGTTTATGCTCTTATCTCTCTCATTTAATCATCGTATATAATAAGCTCTCTCTCTGTCTCTACTTGAGATTTGTGTTCTGGAATTCCATATGTAGGTTGATGTATTTTCATTTGGTATCGTGATGTGGGAGCTCCTCACTGGAGAAGAACCATATGCAGATTTGCACTATGGGGCTATCATAGGTAATCTTTAACTTGTACCATCAATTTTAAAATTGGTTTATTATTTTTATTTTTATTGTCTCGTAATATGAGCTGCTGGCAATGGGGACTTCCATTATAATTCAGGGGGTATTGTGAGCAACACGTTGCGGCCACCAATACCAGAATCTTGTGACCCAGATTGGAAATCACTGATGGGGAGATGCTGGTCATCTGAGCCATCTGAGAGACCAAGCTTCACTGTAATTGCAAACGAGTTACGCGCTATGGCAGCAAAGGTTCCTCCCAAAGGACAAAACCAACCACCTCAAGTCCCCTCAACACAGCCCCCCCAAGTTCAGAAATGATTACAGGCAAGTTTCTTCCACTTGGTGTCTCTGACTCTCCACCTTTGGCTATTACAAGCAGCTGGAAGATGACCCTTGTCTTCTGCTTAGTTGTATCGTTCAAAGATCATCTCACTGTCTTTGGATAGAAATTTTAGCTGTTATAAGTTTTTCAGATTTTTGTTGTTACATCTCTGCTGTCTTTTGGTGTTACCCTCTCCCCCAATATATAGTAATTTGAGTATGATTGATCCCTCTTGTCCTTATGCTTGTTTGAGCTCCCCTTGAGAAAGAGAGAATAACATTTCTTTTTGCTTCAAAATTTAAGGAATAATCACGCATGATCAGCTATGGTCTTTGCGCTGGAACAAGATCTTCTCGAGAATATCTATTTAGTGTAACATACGGGGTAATATTATTATATTCTTCAACTTCTTTAATATTAAGATAATAATATTATTCATCATTTTACACTAAATGGATGCTTTTCATTTCATTTGAAATGGAAGAAATCTTATTCCCTTGGCGTTAAAGGGCATCAACTTTTGGTTGGCGGTTGAATGCAAAAATCCTAAATAGAGGCTTACCACTATTGCATTTGGCAGCCTGGTTCATAACCCTATATACCATCACATACTCTTATTAAAAGTTTAACAAACTAAATTGAAAGAATTTTTTGTTTGGAAAAAATCTTTTTCCAAATTAGATCAAGTGAAATGGGTGTTATAGTATTAATAACACGGTATTTATCACGTCAGTTACGTAATAATTAATTAATGTTTAGTTTGTTTATCCACGTGGGCTTTTTAATCCATGTAGATGTCAAAGATTGCACATCATCTCTAAATTGTACTTCGTGCGCATTACCGTGTCAGTGAGGAAAAGTGAGATGCTAGGAGTAGGAGCCACGTTCTTCTATTAATTAATTATTTTTTTTAATTTACTCTTAAAGCATATATATATATATATATTAAATTTAGGCTTAGCTTAATTTATTTTTACTGTGGCTCGAATAGAGTCGAGTCGGCGAGAGTAACCTTCCATGTTCTCGTGACCAAGAAATTTCTGTAGTGCTTTTGTGACCACTGCAATTGGGACTTCTTTAATACAAAAGTAGGTATAGACAAATTTTTTCTTCTGGAAATTTCTGTCTTGAATTTTAAAAATGAATGTGAGAAATGTCATTTTTTTAAGAATAGATGTTAGTTTAATTGACTGAGTTGAAAATGAAAGTGGTAATTTGTATTTGTGTGTTGAATTTGAGTCGTGATATTTTAATCCAACTTATTTAATTAGTTGGGTTAAACCTTTTAATTTAAACTTATTAATTTCGTGTTAAGTTTGTAAGTTGTATAAAAAATTATAAATTTTTTCTATTGCGTGTCGGGTTCTTCCAGAAATGTGAAGAGGATTTAGAAAGCGCGTGTTTTAGCGTTGATGAAGACGGCCGCGTAGCAATCCAGCCGGCAAAAAACTGGTCAACCTTCAATCAGGCCTTGAACACGTAATCCCCTCGCTATTTTGATTTTCAATTCATTGGTTTCCACTTTCCAAAGATAAAAGCCCATAAATGGTGACAGCCTTNCCCCCCCCCCCCAATATATAGTAATTTGAGTATGATTGATCCCTCTTGTCCTTATGCTTGTTTGAGCTCCCCTTGAGAAAGAGAGAATAACATTTCTTTTTGCTTCAAAATTTAAGGAATAATCACTAATGATCAGCTATGGTCTTTGCGCTGGAACAAGATCTTCTCGAGAATATTTATTTAGTGTAACATACGGGGTAATATTATTATATTCTTCAACTTCTTTAATATTAAGATAATAATATTATCCATCATTTTACACTAAATGGATGCTTTTCATTTCATTTGAAATGGAGGAAATCTTTTTCCCTTGGCATTAAAGGGCATCAACTTTTGGTTGGCGGTTGAATGCAAAAATCCTAAATAGAGGCTTACCACTATTACATTTGGCAGCCTGGTTCACAACCCTCTATACCATCACATACTCTATTAAAAGTTTAACAAACTAAATTGAAAGAATTTTTTGTTTGAAAAAAATCTTTTTCCAAAATAGATTAAGTGAAATGGGTGTTATAGTATTAATAACACAACATTTATCACGTCAGTTACTTAATAATTAATTAATGTTTAGTTGGTTTATCCACGTGGGCTTTTTAATCCATGTAGATGTCAAAGATTGCACATCATCACTAAATTGTACTTCGTGCGCATTACCGTGTCAGTGAGGAAAAGTGAGATGCTAGGAGTAGGAGCCACGTTCTTCTATTAATTAATTATTTTTTTTAATTTACTCTTAAAGCATATATATATATATATATATTAAATTTAGGCTTAGCTTAATTTATTTTTACTGTGGCTCGAATAGAGTCGAGTCGGCGAGAGTAACCTTCCATGTTCTCGTGACCAAGAAATTTCTGTAGTGCTTTTGTGACCACTGCAATTGGGACTTCTTTAATACAAAAGTAGGTATAGACAAATTTTTTCTTCTGGAAATTTCTGTCTTGAATTTTAAAAATGAATTTGAGAAATGTCAATTTTTTAAGAATAGATGTTAGTTTAATTGACTGATTTGAAAATAAAAGTGGTAATTTGTATTTGTGTGTTGAATTTGAGTCGTGATATTTCAATCCGACTTATTTAATTAATTAGATTAAACCCTTTAATTTAAACTTGTTAATTTCGTGTTAAGTTTATAAATTGTATAAAAAATTATAAGTTTTTTCTATTGCGTGTCGGGTTCCTTCCAGAAATGTGAATAGGATTTAGAAAGCGCGTGTATTAGCATTGATGAAGACGGCCGCGTAGCAATCCAGCCGGCAAAAAACTGGTCAACCTTCAATCAGGCCTTGAACACGTAATCCCCTCGCTATTTTGATTTTCAATTCATTGGTTTCCACTTTCCAAAGATAAAAGCCCATAAATGGTGACAGCCTTGTCAAGAAATCATTAGGAGCAGCCAATCACAGAGAAGCAACTAGTGCTTTCCTATTGGGTTTCCTCTACATTTTCCTCACCAGCATCCACCCAATACAATTTCCCGGAAGAAACCAATTCAAACAATAACGCTTCCGTTTGCTTCGTCTTCCACAATAAACAGCCCCCCAATTCCCAGTTTCCTCTCTCACACAAACATGGCGGCTCTGCAAGAAAAACCATTAAGGGAGCGTCGAGAAGGGGAAGACATGGATGATGGCAATGAAGAGGGCGTTTCGGGCGGTGGGTGTGGGTGTGGGTGTTTTAGGCTTCTGGGTATCGGATGGAGGAAAAGCGATGAAAGAGAGAGCAAATATCTGTTGCAGCAAAAAACAGAGCACAGGGAGACATGGTTGAATAAGATAAAGCAGGCTTCAGAACAATTGGGAGGGCCCAAGTGGAAGAATTTCATTAGAAAGATTGGCGGATATGTTGATTTCAAGAACAAGAAGAAGCAGAGGAATGGGTTTCAGTATGATCCACGCAGTTATGCTCTCAACTTTGATAATGGGTTTAATAGAGAAGAAGAGGAAGAAGAAGAAGAAGACTTGGTTGGTCACGACTTCACCTCGAGGTTTGCTGCTCCTTTTCACGATGAAAAGCGCCCAACCAGATTGTGATTTTTGTTTTTTTTTTTTCCTATTAATTGGATCTTGAATCTTGATATTGATGATTTTTTCATGTTTGTCCATAATCTTTGATCAATCTCATTTTCTTTGTGGATTTGGTTGGTCTATGTGAAGAAATTTGATTCCAATATTGCCATTCCATTCTATTTAGTAAAACTTCCTGCGATATGCTTATTGATCTACTATAAATGAGGAAGCACTCCGGCCTTCACAAGTAAGGTTAGACAATTTTTGACATTACTCACAAACCCGATATGAACCTAACACGAAAAAAAAGTTGGACATGCTTAATTAAATTTCTAGTTTAAATTTACCTATATAATATTATAACCGTACATCGACATGACTCGAACCAAACACACTAACACAAATTATCAACCCTATTCACAAAGTACAGAATTCTTGCAAATATTTCTTTCAAAAGCTAAAATTTTAAGCTTCAAGATGATGGAAAAGCAATTTTATTCTAAACTTTCTTTACCTTTGAAATTTTTTATCAAAAACAAATGCCAACCATGACAACCCAAAAAAATGCAAAATTAGTCCCTATGATTTCACTCATTTGCAATTAGCTTTTTGGAGTATAAAAACTGGCTAAAAACTCCTTATAGCAAGTAAAAAACACATAACTTTCATCTAAAATTTTTACGAAAATTGTTAGGGTGCCGTGTCTGCACCAATTATATTCCGACACATGCCTCCTACATATTAACCTCAAATAACTTAATTGCTCTCTCTCTCTCTTCTCCAACTAAATACAACAAAGTTTTCGGCAAGCTACTGGTAGACATAGAAAGTTAAAAAATATGTAATGTCAATACTTCACTATATCCATAAATGAGCTGAGTCATACACCCATAATTTATAGCCATTATCATTTGCAGATGAAGATGCCAAAAGCAGACACATAAAATCCAGAGTAACGTGGTACAAAAAATGCTACCTAGATCCATAGGCAGGTGTTAAAAAAAGGCTATCCACATGTATTTCTTCCAGTCATATGCTTCAAGTTCAAAACTCTTGGATGAGATTGTGGTACAGATATCAAATATATGGGAATGCGCTCAAGCATACCTGTTTGACTGCAACTGATCAGTGCTTAGGTCAAAACATTCATAGGTATCAGGTCGCAGCTAAGTCCATATGAGCCAGAGAAAGATCTGCAAATAGTCTTGTGATCTTCACTTGCATGCAAGTTCTATCTATCAAAATGGTGTGATCCGACACTAAACTTCCAAAAGATTTGGACACAATGATATATAACTAGTTTCTCATCCGATCCATCCAATTAACATTGCTGCGTGCTGGTTTCACCTGCATTACTTCTATCCAATTTATAGTTGGCAAAAAGCTCTTGAATTGAATTTGAGCTTAAGCAGAAGAAAAATATGTCACTCATTAGCCTACCTCTTGCGTTTGCTCTTCAAAACAGTAGAAGGTGAAGGATTAATATGCCAATTCCTTTTTCTTTGATTTATGAACCAGTTGTTTATTTGCTTTAGTTGCAAACCAGTTTCCCGCACCAACCTTGCTTTGTCTTCTTCCTAAAGATGAGATTTACAAGCAAATAAGGGCCAGTGGAGACATTTTAAAACACGTGGCCGGACTGATTAGAGGAGATTTTGTAAACCTACAGTTGGGTATGGCCACTTAGAATGTGATTGCCACCAAGCTTTTAAGAGGGAGGTGGTGTCACCTGGCAGTTTTCCTGCTCTTCTTTTACGTAGAATCTCCTCTCTGACATCTACAATTTTCTCCTTGTAACCCTGAAAAGCAAAAAGCTCATAAGCTGCTTATCAGTTCAACAAGAAGAGGCTAGCGAGGTCTATGCATTCTTACCTGTTTTAGCTCCTGCTTCAGTTCTAGCCTTACACGCTCCATCAAGGACCTCTCATTTTCAGTTGGGATGAGAGGACCAAACCCCATGCTATCAAGCCCATCCATACCTCCATCATACAAGTTGGTGTCACTATCAGCATGGTCATCTTCATTATCAGACATTGTAGCACCTGTACCTTCACCTGGAGATGCACCTGTTTAAACATTGATGTTTAACTTAAATTAGCCCTTTAACCTGTTCTGAAAGTTACAAAAACAAGAGAAAAAAGGAAAGAAAGGGTAACATCTTCGTCAGTCCATCAGCTAAACCCTGCAGCCAAACAAAAAGTCGAAACCCCAGACTGGGAAAGAAGCTTTTGGGCATTATATTTTCAGATTTTGGAAGTGCCAGCGAATATAGAGATATTAGATGGGTCAATTACTGAACTGTATATTTTTTTTTCTTTTGAAAAGCAAGTCAATTTCAATAGAAAGCGCACAAGGGCATAACCTGTAAACACAAGGATTATACATGATGCATCCCCTATAAGGAAGAAAAAGAAGAACAAAGGTCCAAAATTTCCGTAAAACTAAAAAAGTGAGGACTATTATATGCTCTGCCATCCATGTATAAAAGGATTTGAACATAATGGATTTTAGTTCTACCACCAAAATCTTGCAATCTCCAAAAATCCTTGCGATCTGCTTTCTCCAAATGCACCATATTAACCACATAGGAGCCATCCTCCAAACTTCTAAACTGTCATGGCTTCCTACCTGACCTCTCCAGCCAACCAACAATTTTATTACCCTTCTAAGCATAACCCACTCTACACCAAAGAGACGGAATAGCTCAACCCATGACTCTTTTGCCCCCTTTATAATGAAGAAGAAGATACCGCGAGTGCCAACAAACAGCACTCTTTCCTCCCAAGAATAAATGATAATAATAATAATAATAGATAAAACTACAACCATCTATGTTTACTTAGTCAATTAAGTTAAGCTATCTAGAAGATCACCTATAATTGGCTTGAAAGAAATACAAACAAAAGAGTCAATTTCTATGAATGAGCATAATACAACTGGAGGGAGTTGTCACATGGTAAGCATTGGGCTTGGTGATAACAGAATATCATGCACTTATTTTCCTCAAAACTCCTTGGTTTCAGAATAAATAAAACCAGATTTTCATTCAATTTGAAGAAATGTTGCTTTCTGAAGTTTCTAAGAGACTAAAAAATTATTTTTCTGGCGAAAACATACTGCATGGATGGACTTAATTACTGAACTACCACGTCAAGGAAAAGAGTGGGAATGAGGTCGTACAAAGAAGATGAATTTCTTTTTCAAAGTCTACTTTTTGAATGAAGAAAGAAGAGGTGGCCTACTTCAGTACAAATATTGTGGAATACAGTCGATAATCTCATAAACAAACTTGACAAAAATAACAAATGACAATAACTAAGACTGAATGCTTTAGTCAGAATGTAAGCATTAACTCATTCTTATCCAACAGTAGAGCTGACAACTCATTATATAGCTCAAGCGACAACTACAAACATCTAGTTATAAATCAATCTTGATCTTGGGCAAAAGCATCATGCTTCAAGACAATATTGACGACAACAAGATAATTGAGGTTGCAGCTGCAACAACAGAATATATTTCTTTAGTTGCTAAAATCTACAGATATCAGGTTTGTGGAGACTGCAACCCCATATTGGATAAGGGGGGAAGAAGGAGGGGGGGTTGGGTGGGGAGTTAGTAATTACCTGTTAAGCTTTGTAGAGACTGCTCAAGCTCCCAACAAGACATTACTGCTTCCATGGCATGGACACGGACATGTTGTTGCAATTGTTCTTTAAAGGAACAGAGCAATAGAACATAATGTGTCTACATCAGAAGGAACAAAGACAGAGAGGAGAAAAAGGAATTTCAGATGGAAAGACACGAAATGTATAACAAAATATCAATTAAGTAGACTTGAGTCATGACCCATAATATAGGTTGACCTTTCGTTATACATCTACTTGGGGTTGCAATTAAAACAACTCAAAATTGGTGGATGTACACTAGCAAATGAGACTTTCAAGAGTGATCAGAAGATGGTAATTTATTACAACTAGTGATCACATAAGATTAAAGACCATCATCATTTGGTTGGTTAGTGAGCCAAGATTTCCATTTCTAGAGTCAAATGTGTTTTGAAAGTATTATCCTATTCCATACTGGAATGAATAACATCTGAAACCAACTGAGTTTGGGAATAGTTTTAACCGATGCTGAGTGGAATATGTATCATCAAACAGTACTCCATACAGTCGTGCATTTGATTTTGTGCCATTGTTTTGGCTTGGTTTCAAGGCCCCAAGCAGTACTAATTGTCTACAAGGACATAGCCATCATGGCAGCATCTTTTAGGATATTTTTGAATTTGTAATTTCAAAACATGTGATTTAAAAAATAACGATTTTATGCATTTTGTAAAATCACAATTTGATTTTTAAACTAGCAGTTTAACCTTTAAAATAGTGTGTTTTTAAAAACGAAACCCCTTGCCTGCAATTTGCAAACACAGGTTTTTCTGTTTTCAAATCACATTTTTTTAAAAACGCACACCCAAACAGTACACTTTCTGTGATTTTGTTTAAAATCACATTTTTAGCCTCCGATAGTGATTATACAGACCCATGACTCTCCAAGCATCAATTCCTCCAAGAATGTCATAGCTTTTATGATTCTGTTATTCTTTCAGGATAACTCAAGCTTCAAAGACAAATAAATAGAGTGAAAACTAAAAATCAATCATAAGAATGACATCCATTGATGTACGAACTTCAATGTCAAATCATTACTTGAAAAGATAACGAGGACTGAAATTATCTAACAAAGTGGAAAGAGATTCTCCAAAGCACTCCTAAAGTTTCAATTACTAGTGCACTCTGAACAGCATGATTCCTCTCTCGACGATACCACACCTCAACATTCTCCTTCACATTCACAACCCCTAAAAGTTTAGTACTAGTATCCACTACAAAATTAGAAGTTTTTCTTTTTATTTATTTATTTAATCAAATAATTAACAAAACACCCCGAAAACGTTTTTTTTTTTTTTCAAAAAAAAATTAAAATTAAAATTAAAATTTTTACGCCAGCGAAAGAGAGAGCAATCAAACTGGAGCAAAATCAACAAGCACAAGCAAAAGAAAGCGAACGAAAATTAACCATAAACTGATCAAGCTCCTTCTCGTCCACCTCGCCTTTTGGGAGCAGCGAGTACTTGGACAGCACGCGCCGCGACTGCGCGACCTGCGCGTCGATCCTCGGCAGCTGGTCGACCGGCGTGGCGATCCTCAGGCAAGCCACGTGAGCGTCCAGCAGGCGCTCGTACAGCGGGTGCGCCGCTATCTCCGACTTGTGCCTCGTGCTCACCCACTCGCGCTCGCTCTCGTTGGCTCCCTCAGCACCCGGCGGCATGGTGCCCGGAACGACGTCGTCGTCGTCGTCATCGTCGTTTCTCCTGAGAATTGCGTCGCTGAGCCACGTGGGCGCTCCCGATCCTCCGGACGCGGAGAGCCGCTGTTGCATTTCTCTGTCCCCGTGGTCACCAAAAGACTCGAAAGCCATTTCTTGGTCTTGAAACGCCATTTGAATCAGCAGCTTTCAGCTACATAGATATGTCTTCGAGAGGAGTAGAGCAGAGCAGAGCAGAGAGGAGAGTGTTTATCAAGTGAGTAATTAAGAAGCGTGGTTTAGAAAAGCGGTTTTTGAGTGAGAGACTGAGAGAGAGAGAGAGAGAGAGAGAGTGAGTGAGTTGAGAGAGAGGGAAAGAAAATGGTTTGGGAAAACTGTTTCTCTTTTTAGGTGAGTTGAGAGGGAAAGATGGATGTGACAGGAGGATCTAGCGAGAGCTAATCGGACGGTGGGTGAGGTGGTAGCGTGGCCGCCCATTGTCGTGCGATGTTATTGGGGGATTGTCTGAAATAAGACAATTACGTGACGTGTTAGATTTTTGTTTTTTAAAAACTAATTTTACTCTTATTTTAAGTTGTATCTGTTTTTTGGAAAAACTTTGAATTACGTCATGGTTGCAGAACACCACTTTTATAGCACTCATTCACAAGTTGACACCTAAGTAAAAACAAAATAATATCACAAAAATATCATACACTCACACACATATCATATTTTGAGCTTATTTAAGCTGGGTGGCGGGTCACGGCCAGACCCACGGGTCTGGTCTTGGAGTCATCTTTTCCGGCGCCGAAGTCATTTTTTCCGACGTTAGGGTGATAAAATCCTCTAAGGGCTAACATTCTTCTTCTAGGTTTTAGATTTAAATCAAAAAACGATTTTTGTGGCATTAGAAATAGATTTTTTATGCTGGGTTTTGTGGGTTTTTAGGGTTTTCCACCGGATGTGGTGCTGGGCGGCTGGATCTCACACGGAAGAGCCACGATGCCGTTCACTAGAGCTCACCCGCGCCGGTCCTCGCCGCCCATGACTGGGTTTGGCGAGACCCACGCCATCCTCCAAACCCATGCCGACGGAAGAGAGAGAAAATCGTGGTTCGCCAAAGCTCACCCGTGTTGGTCCTCTCCGCCCATGCCTAGGTCTCTCCAGACCTCGGCGGGCTAAACCCATGGCGTGGGTCTCTCCAGACCTCAGCGGGCTAGACCCAGACCCACGTCGTGGGTTTTGTCAGACCCAAGCAGGGGTGTTTTTAGTCTTTTCTTTGTGGGCTGATTTGCTATTTTTGTCTCACTTTAATTTTTTGCAATTGGTGATGTGTTAAGATGAGATTGGAGGCTGCAAAAGACACATTTTGCAGATGGTCCGGACCTAAGGGGTTCTCATTTTTTTTGCTTCGTCTCAACCGGTAAATGTAATTACAAATATTCATATTTTATAAAAGGGGTTTGCTAGGGGTTTTCCCCTTGTGTTCTCCTAACGTTCTTTCGGTCTTACGTAAAACATGATTTTTTTTAAAAAAAAATTGTAGTGGCCCTCACCATTGATTTTTTTGCCAACAGATTAATTTTTATGAGTTAATATTTAGGTTCTAATACTTTAAAACTTGTTTTGGGATTCAAAACTAAAACTTAGGGGTAGAAGGTTAACCTTTTAGGGATAGTATCATCCAAAATTGATTTGATCATCGTAAATATAGTGCTAATGTCTCAATTTTGGTGCTAATGCTTCAAATTTAGTGCTAATGCCTCAAATGTGGTGCTAATACCTCAAATTTGGTACTAATGCCTAAAAAAGCCGGTGGTGAGGGCCACTACAATTTTATTTTTTTTTAAATAATATTTTACGTAGGACTGAAAGAACGCTAAGAAAACACTAGGAGGAGAACCCCTAAAATTTTCCTTTATAAAATATTATAATTTTTACTACGATCTTTTTGCAAATTAATATAATAGTCACTAAATAATCAAAATTATTTTTTTAAAAAAATTACATGGTAGCCGCTAGGGGTGTAAACAAGTACTCTTAAACGGCTCAAGAAAACATCTTGCATATGAGCATTTGCTTAGTCTAACTATTAGAAAAAAAAATAAAAAATAAAAAATCATCAATTTTTAATATTAATATGAGCAATTATGTGAACAGTTATCAATTCAAGCATTATACGAGCTGCTCATGAGCTTAGTTAAGTCGAGTCAAGCTTGTTTCGTTTAATATTCAAGGTAGGATTCGTGTTCACAAAACGCTTCATTTAATATTCGAATCGAACACGAGCCAAGCTTATTCAAACCGAACCTAAGCTCCCTCGCAAGCAACTTGCTCTTTTAACGCTCCTAGTAGCTGCTAACGCCATTGACCAGTACAAAACTACACGTGTCCAACCCAAGTTTCATGGACCACTTTGAGACTTTGCGTCATGATCAGTGAATCAGAACCGTGCATCTTTTACACTAGGCAGCTTGTGAGAGGGGGACCACCGACCACCTTCGCCTCTGCCTCGCTCGCTTGCCGGCGGCCAAAATTTACCAGAGAGATCAAGGCGCGCCCCCCCCCCAGAAGCGGACTGCCTCATCACGGGCCCCATTGAGGGACTGAGATCCTCTCCAGTCCAATGCAACTGGAGAGTATCCAGTTGACGGTTGAGATTTGTTTAAATAAATCTAAGGTCCTAAAATGAACACGTCATTTACAAAAGAAGAGAAGCGTTAAGTAACGGCATCTCCAGACCTTCTTTGAATTCCTAAGAGAAAAAATCAAAACCATTTCAAAACTAGCGCCCTCTTTTGTTCCCCTTTTACTCCAAATGAAATTTCGCCCCCAATTTTTTTTCCCCATCTTCACATCTCTTCCCTCCCCTCGATCCCCCAAGATCAACTAGATGAGTCAATGATTAGCCACCCAACGGACGCTAAGTCACGAACAACCGTACACCGCCGAGCTTCGGCGGACGCCAAATCGCGAACGGAAAGCGCCGTATGCCGCGAGCCCACAAGAAACCCACAGCCACTGTAAGCTAATGACGAACCACCACACTCCTACCGGGGACGAACCGCCACCACCGTGCAGATGTAACTTTTCTCTTTTTGTCTTCTTTTTTTCCTTTTGATTTCGTCTAGTAGTGTGACCTCAGATCTGACTTTTCCATGTTTTCAATTCATTTTTGGTTTCAGACCTGTTTGGTTTTTCTGGCTTTTTCCTCCGGCGTTTGTGTCT
>CM017328.1:34934316-35010247 GCA_006937295.1 Carpinus fangiana | reverse complement strand
AAAAAAAAAAAAAAAAAAAAAACCCTGAACAGGCCACAAACGCCGGAGGAAAAAGCCAGAAAAACAAAACAGGTTTGAAACCAAAAATGAATCGAAAACATGGAAAAGTCAGATCTGAGGTCACACTACCAGAGGAAATAAAAAAGACAAAAAGAGAAAAGTTACCTCTGCATAGTGGTGGCGGTTCGTCCCCGGCAAGAGTGTGGTGGTTCGTCATCGGTGTACGGTGGTTGTGGGTTTCTTGTGGGCTAGCGGCGTACGGCGCTTTCCGTCCGCGATTTAGCATCCGCCGAAGCTAGACGGTGTACTGTTGTTCGTGACTCGGCGTCCGTTGGGTGGCTGATCGTCGACTCATCTGGTTGATTTTGGGGGATCGAGGGGAGGGAAGAGATGTGAAGATGGGGAAAAAAATTTGGGGGAAAAATTTCGTTTGGAGTAAAATGGGAACAAAAGAGGGCGCTAGTTTTGAAATAGTTTTGATTTTTTCTTTTAGGAATTCTATGAAGCTCTGGAGATGCCGTTACTTAACGCTTCTCTTCTTTTGTAAATGACGTGTTCATTTTAGGACCTTAGATTGATTTAAACAAATCTCAACCGTCAACTGGATACTCTCCAGTGGTATTGGACTGGAGAGGATCCCATTCCCCCATTGAGCTAGTGTTTGCATCAATGTACCGTACACACACATTCAATGAATTGCATTGGCTTTCCTTCGACACTTGTATTCGTGTATTTCCTTGTTTGGTGTGCATTAATTTATAAGATTTAGATAATAATATTTGTTTATTGTATTATCTTATCAACGACAAACCCCTAAAATAAAAATGTTCGCCTACTAATTATGAATTTATTTAAAATGTGATGTGATAATGTGAAATAATCAAAATAATAATAAAAAAAGGAAAAACAAAATATATATATTCTTCTTGTACTGACTGCAATTTATTTATTTATTTATTTTTTATGCAGTTTGGTTTTGTGGTTTTATTAAACATAATTGGTTGTGATAGAGATTAGACAAGGAAATTGGTACCATGTGATTTGTTGAAAGTGTGACCCACCCATCAATTTGTTTGACTTTCATATTTATAACATGGATGCTGCCTAGTAGGTAGTATACACCTGTTATGATTTTTCAAAGTTGCAGGTGATGATTTTGCATTTTGAGAAGCTTCTCCTAAGATGCAGTAGGTGGGACTACCTTGTGTTTTGCTTGCAGATCAACTGGCTCTAGACTTTTAGCACTGGAAATGTGTTTAATATCATTGATTTCCAATTCCATTGATTTATAATCTCGTGCAATAGGATTGTCCATATGAGAGCATAATTGGACCTCACCCGCTTGTGCTGTCCCACAAATGTGCAGCTTGGATCAAGGTAATTATGAAACCATGCCCAATTAAACAGTTGGGCTGTCCAATGATTTTGTCCCTTGTTCAACCCAACTCAACTCATGTCTATTACATGGCTTTGAGTTTCACTTCACCTCAATGGACAATGGGTCTACAACAAGGCCCTATAAATGGGAAAAAATGAGCTTTGGTAAATGTAGCCCTTTTGGTTTTGGTATGGGTTGTATTCCTCATCCAGTATAGCACCATTTAGGCCCTGGCTTCTTGAAAACAAGCAAGCTGGAAGAATAATTTGAAGTATAAACCAAAAAAAGGGAAATTATACTTATCTTTCTCAGACTCATACTCAAATTGCAGTTTCTTCTAAACATTAAAAAGCAATTGACCCCCCAATTTACTAACACTTTCACTTAGACTCTCCTCTGTTAGGATTTTTTATTAAATTGAACATAAAATGAGTCATATGCAATACGCGTGACCCAAAATAACAATAATACCCCTACGTTAGGTTCAAACAAAAAAGTTGTCCACAGCGAGGAGACCTACTCCCATTCCACGGCAAGCTATGGGTCACACCGTTACGAAAAGAGATTTTTATTTAGTATTTTTTTAATCTAAGGGCATATTGGTATTTCCACACATCTCATCGGGAGTATAATGAACATTCCATGTTACATGATGCATTATTTGTTGTCCAATTTAACAGAAAATCCTAATTGCAACTTTTGAATGTTAGAAGGACATTATACTTTGGGTGTAAGTTTGAGGGAATAAGTAAAGTTTACTCGTACCAATACTTTGACATAAAAGAAAACAAATAAAAAGTACAATCTGAAGCAAAGCCTCAGATGCCACCCAATTTGGTAGTAAATTCTGAAAGTTACAGAACTTGTATTCACTCATATACTAAAGATGGTGTACAGAAGATCAAAAAGAAATTGCTAATGCATCAGATGGCAGGTCAAAACATGTTCATCCATAACCGCAACTTGTTGAACTCATATGTAAATGAATTACATCATTCTATACTAGTTTAAGCTTCTTCAGGGTAACTGGAAAAGACATTACATGGTATCCAACTTGTAAGCTTAGTATAACATCTTTCTTTTTTTTTTCTTTTTTCAGGAAGATAAGATATACGTTCAGGAAAATAAGACAAGTAGGTAGCAGAACGGACCTCGAATCAGTGACTATTGGTATTATGGTAGACTAGGAGGAAGGGAAGGCTTAGCCACTTTGAGCTCTCCACAGTCACTGATATATACAGTTTTAAGGGGCCTGTTCCATATTGCACGAGCATTTTGGGCTCTTCCATCTCCAAGAAATTCAGCCAAATCATTGAATTGGCGAATTCGTTCATTTGGTTTGTATGTGGGGATGGAGGCTATGGCTGCCACGATATCCAAGCCTGAGATGAAGTTCAGCTGGGAGGTCAGTGATGAGAATGATGATAATATGGTAGGAATTCTTTTATATACATTTTTTTTTTTATCTGCTTTGAAGATCATTTGGGCTTATGCTTGTGCTACTGAGTTAATCTTTTAGTTTTCAAGTCCAAAATGGAATCTCATTACAAGAATTCTTCAATCTGTTGTCAAATTACTATAATTCATGCATAACAAGATGTTCATCTTGACAATTTCACATGTACACTAGCATGGGCAGTCCATATGCAGGGAACACTAGATTAATCCAGACATCAACTCCTATATGCTTCTAACCGCCACATAAAGTGACCAGAAGACATCCTAGAATCACCATATTAACTGGGAGTGTCTGACATGTTTAAAGAAAGCAGTGACATTTCTATTACCGTACCACAGAGAATTCGAGCTATCTAGATCTGTATGCTATAAGCAAAAGACAGAATTTTGATGGGTTAGCACTGCAAATAAGATCCCTGATGCAGTCCACATTGTCCACGAAAGATGATAAAATGCACAACAATCATGCCTTGTTAGGGCAAATATAACAACAGAGCACATTGAACTTCTACATATTATTCATTGAACTTTTGAGAAGGACAAAAGAGACACCATAATGAGAAATGCATAGGTTATTTGTTCCAAAAAACAGGCTTCAGGAAAAAGACTCTCACAAAATAAAGTACCAATTGCATTAGAGCCTACATAAACATCTGATGGGTTTTGGGAGAAAGGCATCACTATGATGTTGTATTTCATTTCCATTTTTCACCAACCCTTTTAACTTGAATCCCTTAACAACTACGCAAAGCAAGAGACAATGACCTTACATAACAATCCAGCAGCAGTGTGAAACTAAAGCTAAAAAGTTGCCAAACCCTAAGGAATTTCAATATATAATTCTTGAATAACTTCCAGAAACCGATTTATTAATCTAAAAACTGTACATTAATCACATTCTTTTTCTACCAAAAATTGAATTTTGTCAATCACTTATCAAACACCAAACTTGATCAAGCACCTAACAATGAATCTGTTGGTCAAACCAAAAGAGCTCATTTCTGAGTTTGAACATTGACACTCTTATCTCCCATTTAAAGTTGGAATTTTGGGACAAGCGGACATGAACCCACGAAGGAAATACACATCTCAATGTCACAGAATATGAGAGCTACAAGACCGACCGCAAAATCACTTAAAAAACACAAACTCTCACCTTCAAGCACTGTCCCAAAAACGATGTTCTTACTATCAAGTTGAGGGCATGGCCCTGGCCCAGTGGTGATCAAGAACTCGACATTCCGGTAGTTGGGGTCGAGCTTGATGTCGTCGTCGTCGTCATTCTCGGATAAACACAGCGAAACAACGCCTGCACGTGAATGCGGGAGCATGAAGGCCCTGGAGTCGACGGTCTCGGTGTTGCGTGGCAAGTCGAGTGGAGGTCGAACCTCGGCTTTCTCGCGGCGCCCTTGGCGGCCGGCGAGGAAGAACTGGCCGGGGAAGATTTTGTGGACAAGGGTGTTCTTGTAGGTGGAGGGGGCGGAGGGTGAGCACATGGCCTTGAAGTTGGAGACGGTGAGGGGGACGAGGTGGCCGTAGAGGCCGAGAATAAGGCGGCCTAAGGGGAGGGAGTCGGAGCAGAGTGGGGTAGTGGAGGCGTCGGCGGTGGCGTTGTAAGGGAAGGTGGTGACGGCGGTGGAGCAGAGGCTGAAGTCCATGAAAACGCGGTCAGTGATGGTGGTATCAAGTGGCGGAGAGGCTGCAGGAGAGGGTGGTGGTGGAGTGGCGGCGAGGGAGAGGGAAGAGGAGGAGAGGAGGAGGAGGGAGCGGCGAGTGAGTGGGGTTTTGGGGTTGAGGTGGAGCGGAGGGTGGTGGTGGTGGTGGTGTTGGTGGGAGAGGAGGGGTTGCGGATAATGGGCTGTTAAAGAGCGGGCCATGATGGAGTGAACATGTTCTGGATTGGGTCTTTCTTGGTTGACATATGGAGAAGTGGGGTTGCTCTTTTGGATAGGAGGCTGGGGTTGTTTGGGGGAAAAGAAAAAGAAAGGGAAAGCTGTACGAATTCAAAATTGTATATATATATATATTAGGGTTTAGGGTTATTTTGTTGTCTCCTTTGACTGAACTATTTCTATTTTACTATTTCCGTCAAAATTGATCATGTTTCAATCAGGTCATTTCCAAGTTTAAAACTCAAAATTAGAAGTTCGAGAGTTGCAATCGAGAGTTTTTAAATTTTGGGGGTCATGTCAAAACTTAAGGAGTTTTGTAAAGTTTTTCTTGAACTTTAAATTACAATAATGTCTTGACCAAGTCTCAGCCTAGTCCCAATGGTGTTCCAATGGTAGCTCGGCCGAGTCCCAAACATATTCTGGCAGGTCTCAGGGACATCCTGGGAGGGGTTCATCAATTTTAGGATAAAAAGCTTAAATTCATAAAATGGTTTATAGTTTTAAAAAATTTGAAACCATTTTACGAAAATTAAAAAAAAAAATTTGGTCAAACCAAAAATATTTTTCGTTGACTATTATTTTCGGTCGCTCCTAACACCAAAAAATACAAAAAATACTTTCCAAAAATTATTTTACGCCAAAACAAATGGAACTTAAGTTATTCAATCAGAATACTATACATAAAGCATGATATTTTTTAGCTTAATGTGATATGCAAACTTCTACATTAAAGCACAACAACAATAAGGTTTTATTTTATGTTGACTGCTCAAAGAAATAAGAAAGAAAAATTTGAACTGTTTTTTTTAGATGAATGCATTTGAATTGTTATAATGCTGTACTATACAAATAAGCCACACTGTCATATTACCCAGAAAAGAAGAAGAAGAAGAAGAAAAATGAAAAGATAAAAGAATCTGACATGGTTTTTCTAAAGTAAAAAGTTTGATTGAACCCATTTTGACATTTGGGAACTAAAAAGCAACAAATGGGTAACTAAAAGCCAACAAATTTTTTGGTTTCTAGAACTACCCCATTGTCGAAAGTGGCATCTCCAGCAAATGAGGCTCCATCACAATATCTAGGCCTGCAAATTTGTTTGATTACTTCACCCCAGCCTTGTGATTTGTTTACTTGGTAAGTGAAAGAAATACCATGGGCTGCTGTAGAAGATTCCTTGACCAAATATCCTCCATGTTTACTTACCTTCATTGACCATACATAACATACTGTGAGGCATGCATGGATACTATATAAAAAGATCTTAATTGAGAGCCAAAGTATACCTCTAGTTGAAAGTTTTTTCTAAGCAAATTCAAGGGGAAAATACAATTGGTCTTTCTCAAATTACCACCCTTTTTAGTATTTGGCATTAAAATAAAGAGAAAAATACACTTTTACCTCTTGCACTTTTAACCCTCAACCGATAAGTGGGTGGAGCTACTAAAAGATAATGGGCTATCGTTGGATTAGTATCGATAGAGTGGGTCGTTGTTGATGTTAGTTGTGAAATGTGTTGGTATGTTACAATCTTAAGAATCCTACATAGCTTAACTGCAACCTTAACTATGTGTGCATAAAACTTTGAACACCATTTCTTTTGTAAGCAGATTTTCAATTCTATCTAGGTTTGTATATTTCACATTTCATCCTGGAAACCTAAATATAGTCCAAATAAAGTCCAAAACCTGCTAACCATCAAATCATATGAAAGTATCGGAGGATCATTGGACTACCCTCAGGTACACCTTTGGCATCCCTCTTATTTTCATCCAAATTCTAAATCCTAATTGCATCACTTAGTTTTAATTTGGGCAACTATAGCCTTATAGGTTTACAAGCTTTTCATCGTATCTTAATGAAATGGTCGCCTGTATTTCCTCTGTGGGGTTGTCTGGGTTATGCCTAATACGGTGGCAGGTTTATTAGCTTGTTGTTTCAGTAAGCATAGAAAGTAGTTATGGTTTCAATGACATTTCCTGCATCCTATGTATCTCATGGGTGTTTATGGTGAGAGAGAAATGTGTGCATCTTTTTTGAGCCTCAAGTCTATAGAAGGGAGGGTTGGCCGACAGTTTTTTGGATGTTTCTCATTAATTTCTAAAAGGGTTTGAGTGACTGCCCTTGAGAGAGTGTCCAATATATATACATATATATATATATGTATCTTTTTTATATGAACGTGTAAATCTTTCATATATCAACATTTAAGTACAATGCACTCTAGCTACTTTTAGCCAGAAAAACTCCAGGAAACAAAACAAGCCTACTTAACACTAAACTATACAGTAAGGAATAGCCAAACTATACAATCGCCTATAAAAGCCAACATCAAACCAGATAACAGAAGAAAATCTGGACATTTAGCATCAATGCATAAGCAACCTTCAGAAGAGACAGCAAAACCCTATCAACTGATAAATTCTGCATAGTCTCCAAGAGTTCCTTAACAACCTCTGCAACTACAATCTACATGGACTGTCTCAAACCACAATGAGAACAAAACACTCTAGCTTTTATAGCCAGAAAAACTTCAGGAAATAAACATGCTTCCTGATCACTAACTAGATAGTAAGAGAGTGAACAATTGTATAGCCTTTATCTTTGATAGTGAATTTTTTGTTGTGCTTCTTCACCTATAGTCTTAGCTTTTCGAGCCGAAGCAGGTTTGTCTTATTTGTTTAAGGTGACTCTCCAAAGAGAACGCTTTCTCAAGAAAAAAGTACAATTATAAGATTCGCATTTCAAGTAGAAGGACAATGGTTGTGTAAATAGGATCCTTGCTTGTTTTAACTTTTCATAAGTAAAATCAGAATTTTGCATAAAACAACTTGTCAGGATCCAGGTTTCTTAATCCTAAGGTCCATCATCCACTGCTAATCTTCAGAATAAATCCACTTCCCCAGTTACTGCATAGTGTATGTATAGCAGCATTGCAAGGAAAACAAGAAACTGCTTGTTACCCCAGACTAGGCACTAGCTACCTGAACCCCTTGTATATTAAAAGCCGATGTTCTCTCTTATGCCTGCATGTATGTAGTGTACGTAGTCATTTGTCTATGTGGGTGGTGTACATAATGTGAAATCCAGAAAGTTAGTCCAATATTGGGGGGATAGATTATGAAGGTGTTTCATATGTACTAAGTTTCATATTGCTTCCTTACTAGGTGAGCCTGCTGCTACATAAGTAACTATAGAAAGCTTCAATTGTAACTTTAACTAGTCTTTTTGGGGTAATAATACAGACGTGGTTAACGTTTTGGTAGATCATGACTTACAAGGTCCAAAGTGTGAATTTAGCCCCCTATTCTAACTCCTCATTTCACTGAACCAGGGAACTTACTGCCAAAGTTTTGTACCTCACAGTAGCATAGTTTAGATGTTATCTTTACAATTCCAAGCTTGAGTGCAGAGATATAGACATTTCAATAGATATATAACAGGCAAAAGAACTGAGAAAAATAACTGGACAGACATTTGTTGTTGATAAGTAAAGACTACTGGACAAACAGAAAAAAGTATTCTGAGCTTACAGTAATCTGTGCACTCACTCTGCAATTTGTGGAGGAGGACAGGAAGACTAGAAATAGAGAAATTAAAAAAATAAAATAGCTTCTCAGTTTCTAACCTTTTTCCTCTAACTTAGCTGTGTCAAGCCTCTGAAAAATTGTGTTGTCTATAAGACAAGGCCCCATATGCATCATCTTTGTTCCTAACTAATGATTTGTCCACGAGGGAACACCTGAAAAGAGAATTTGGAAGGCGCTGTAGACAGAGAATAATATGTCCATGACTGTTCTTGGGAAATGAAATTTTTCTTTGATGAGAACAAGCATTGGGGCAAACGACCTTTAAGTTGTGTAGCGCACAGCTGCAGTTGCGATGATATGGCCTCCGCTCGATATCCATGTCTTGCATTGATAAGCATCCATAAAAAACGCATCACAGTACCACCTCTGCTGCTCCAGTGGCCATTCCCTCGTCCCTCTTATCCTTTTCTGAGTTCCCTGTGAGTGTGTGAATGGTGATGATGTGCGTTTGTTGGGAAGGGAACCAGGGAGGGACAGAGAGAAAGAAAGGCTGTGAATGTGTGAATTTGAATGTTTTGAAACAATTGCATAAGTTCTGAAGCATTTATATAGAGCCGGGGCAAGATTACTTGGTAGGAATGTGGGTGTAATCAAACAAGAAAGAGTTGTTGTGGTTCCCCTCCGTGGAAGTCTGGAGATATTTGGCCTGGAGGGCTCTTTCCAAAGAAGTTATGCAACAAAGACAAGTGTTTTCCCCTAGGACGTTTCATATTCTTTTGGTGCCTTACTAAGCATAGAGAGTGAGATAGAGAGTCTTAAGAACAGAGGAGAGTAGGTAAGTTGGCTTCACTTGGCTTGTCCCTTTCAGGCTTGGCCATCAAATGGCTTCATTCGGCTTGGATTGTTCTGTTTTGCTTGCTTTGGAACTTATTTTAGATGTGGGGTTTTAGCTTAGATTACTCCGAAGTATCTTTCCAACTACCTTTTTTTGAAGGACTGAAATTTTATTGTTATGTGTGATCAATGTGGGTGCTTATTTCTATGCAGCAAAGAATCTGGATCAAGTGTGATGTCACTGATTCAGACTTTGTTTTTCCCACTAATCACTTACAGGACATATATATAATTCTGTATCTGAACTTAAGACTTAATATATAAATCTGATCATGATATGGGTGGTGCAGGTCTTGATTCTGGTCTAGGATTTCATGTGTATTCCTTTTGTATCAGGGGGTCACAAATCTAGGTGACTAATTGAACGGAGTTTTAGCATAGTTTACTCCGGAGTCTCTTTCTAACTACCTGGAAGTTAGAAGGAGTGCACTTTTATTGTTATATGTGATCGATTCAGGTGCTTATTTCAATGCAGCAAAGAAACTGGGTCAACTGTGATGTCACTTCTGGCTCTCAACTATGTTTTCACTTGGTTTTCATGTTGGTGGTCATTTTATTTTGTCATCATTACTACTGTTGTCTGAATTTATATGACTGACTTAAAAAGAAATGGAAAATAAAGTAGGAAAGTTTCGTGGGAAAAAGCTAGTTCTATTTATATGTCTACATGTCTGAAAGTAAGGCATGTGGTCTACTTATTGCTTCTTTTTGTTGCTTTCTTCTTATTTACTGGGATCTATAATGGTCAAATATAAACTATTGCTCTTATAATCTTTAGGAGAAACTTTGTCATCCACCCTCTCCTCTTTCAAATAAAATTTCTTTTTTACTTGCAAAAAAGTTGCAAGGTTGAGAAAATGCATGTGAAGATGAGAGTAGAAACAGACTGGTCTTTTCTATTGGGGTTTCACCAGTTTGGCAGCCTAGACCAGCTGGATGTGTCTCATTTTGGCAGTCAAATAGCATTACAGATTAATTTGTGAAAAAATAAATAAATTCAGAAGGTTGAGTCAATATGTGTTTGATATACAATATTATAGAATGGTGCCAAAAACTGCATTCTGATGCACCTCAAGTCTAGTTAGAAGCTTATGTATTTCTCTTAGGGCCTCTTTGGGTGTGCGTTTGAGGGGCCTAAAAGTGCGTTTAACATTCAAAAAGTTCGTTTAAAGAAAAAAGTACCTGTTGGGTAAAAAAAAATAAATTAAAAGCACTTTTTACGAGTCCAAAAAGCTGTAACTAAACATCATTCTGTTTTTTTTTTTGTTGCATGGAAATGGAATTGTTATAACTGGTGTTTTAGGTCAATTATCAAGTCCAGTGTTTGCTGTCTTAGTCTGCATCTTTTAATGTTGTCAAATAACTTTCTAGCAGAAAGCAAAGAAAATGAAATATACATATTTTGGCTGCCAATGCTGTTGGGAGCATTGTCCACTTCACCCTTTACTCTGTTTTGAGAACTACATTTTCACTGAAGGTTTTTACTCAAACCATTTGGTGGATCACAAGTTATATGCAAAATTAATTATTTTAATATTCATTGTGTTTTTTTTTTAGTCTGGGGATTTGCTGCATTCAAATTTAATTGTGAGCCAAGTTGAATTTTTATTTTTATTTTTATTTTTTGTAATTTTGAATGTGGGGAAAATTTGTTTGGTTAATGTTTCTGACTACTTCATTTGGTCACTTCAATTTTATTTCTTTCTTTGTGAGTTTGTGCTTGGGTGCTCAGGTGCATCTTGCATTGATAAAAAATGAGCTGACCTTTTTTTTCTTCTCCTTTATATTTTGATGAGGGGGTCATATATATAATATTATGTCCTGAACCTGATGCCAACATGGTGTAGAGGCCATGTTGGCAATGGCCACGCAAAGAAATGCCACTTGGCTCCATTGAGAAGGAAAGAAGAAATATAACAATGTGGAAACCAATACCCCTTTTGACTTACAAATTGTAAGAATATGAAAGAGAAGCCAGGTGATTAGAGGGAGGTACTTGCATACACATTGTTCTTGTTCTTCTGATTGAGATGTTATTGAAAAATGGCAACTGCATTTTCAAGTAAACTTTTTCTGTTTCTTTTCTCTATCTTCCTAGTGATGTTTTGATATGCATACACGTACACAATTATACGTCAATGGATATAAACCAATTTTTATAATGTTAATGTGTACATTATGCAGCCTAGAGTCTCTTTGGCTTTAACATTGTCCTACACAAGATTTGTGTATGACAAATTCGACCTCAACTGCCTTGTAGCCAATCTAAGGAGTGCAAGGGATGTTAGGAAACCAAAAATTTGAAAAGTGGATTAGGGAAAAACTTAGGAAACTTTTAGAGTTACACTCATACCATGGATTAACAAAGACCCCATGCAGCCTTGAATTTCAGAACTCAACAAAGTGAAAATTTTCCCAACCAAGGACCCCAAAAATGAGGTCTTGTACAATTTACTCACCAAGCTTCTTGGCATTGTCACTAAAAAGGGAGAAGATTTAGTAAGACAACAAACTAGTAGTGAAACTGGGGATAAAAGGTCTATGTAGTGCATATAGTGCAGCAGAGAGCTCAGTGAAAAATGCATCACAGGGAGATGAAATCTGGTGAATTATATATGCTAGACAACCAATGTTTTTTTTTTTTTTTTTTTTGAATTTTTGAAAATTTTCAAGAGAAATAAGTTAAAATAAGGTTTCACACAAATGCATGTTAATTGCTGTGTCATTGCAAACAAAATGAGATATAAAATCAGGATTTGGTACCTTCAATTCTTCTTTTTTGTAAAGGAAAAAACAGTAAGAGATAACTTTTACATAAAAGTTGGAAGTTGGCAGAATGTACTGAGTTGAAGCTAGAAGCAACCGGTGCACTCATTCCTCGGAGCTTTACCTTGAGGAGCACCGGAGGACTAGAGATAGAAAAACAAAGATATACAATAGCTTCTCAGTTCCTAACCTTACTTATCTTCTAACCGAGACGTATCTTCTCTATTTCTGTTTGACAAGTCACCTTGAAAAGAAAATGCAGAGGAGGAGTTGGAAGCTGCCATGGACAAGGAACAACTTGTCCATGAATGTTTCATGGGAAATGAAACATTCCTTTGATGAGGACAAAGCATTAATGGAGGAAGCACCTTTCGACTTATGCAGTTGACAGCTGCAGTTGCGATGGTATGGCCTCCGCTCGCTCTCCATGTCCTGCATTGATAAGCATCCATAAAAAACACACCGAAACATCATCTCTACTGCTCCACTGGCCATTCTCTCCTCCCTCTTACCCTCTTCTGCGTTCCCTGTGAGTGTGTGAAAGGTGATTATATTGTTTGTTGGGGAGGGAACCAGAGAGAGAAAGTGAGGGGCTGTGAATGTGTGTTTTGAAATGCATTGAATGGATTCTGAAGCATTTATAAAGAGCAGGGGCGAGTTTACAGAGTGGGAATGTGGGTGGAATCAAGAGAGAGCAATTACCTAACAAAGGCAATCGATTTTCCCAAGATGTTTCAGATTCTGGCTCTGGTGCCTTATTAAAGCTCAGAGAAAGAGAGAGAGGGAGAGAGAAGAGAAGAGAGTAGGTTGGCTTCACTTTGGCTTGTCCTGTTCAGGCTTGGCTCTCAAATGGCTTCATTTGGCTTGGATTCTTCTATTTTGCTTGCTTTAAAACTCATATTAGAGTGGGGTTTTAGCTTAGGTTACTCCGGAGTATCTTTCCAACTACCTTGTAAGTTAAGAAGGACTGCAAATTTGTGGTGCTTATTTCTAAGCAAAGATTCTGGTATAGTATGAGGTCACTTGATGACCCTCTTTGTCTCACTAAGCACTTTTTAAGACGTAACATTGTTTCTTAACAATGTTCTCCCTCGATCATGATGTTGGCGGTCATTTTTATATTGTATCATAGTTGGTCTTGTATTTCTTATTCTTGTCGAAGCACTTTTCGGTGCTGGAGTTCTTGGTGGTGAGTATATATATATTGCATTGAAGTTAGAATAAACAAAGAGTTAATTGATGTCTCTGAGAGTAAGCCACATGGCCATGGCATGTATGTCTTCTTTTTGTTGCTTTACATATGATTATCAAATATAAACCTTCCTCTTGTAGTCTTTTGGAGAAACCTTTGCAGAAACCCTCCCCTCTTTCTTATAAAATTTTCTTGGAAAGAATTGCAAGTTTAACAAGTGTGAAGATGGGAATCGAAACAGACTGGCATTTTGTATTGGGGCCTCTTTAAATAATATTTAATCACTNTATATATATATATTGCATTGAAGTTAGAATAAACAGAGAGTTAATTGATGTCTCTGAGAGTAAGCCATATGGCCATGGCATGTATGTCTTCTTTTTGTTGCTTTACATATGATTATCAAATATAAACCTTCCTCTTGTAGTCTTTTGGAGAAACCTTTGCAGAAACCCTCCCCTCTTTCTTATAAAATTTTCTTGGAAAGCATTGCAAGTTTAACAAGTGTGAAGATGGGAATCGAAACAGACTGGCATTTTGTATTGGGGCCTCTTTAAATAATATTTAATCACTTAGAATTTTCATGTATATATTACAGATTAATTTATGAAAAACAAAAAAACATTCAATTCAGATGGTTGAGTCAATATTTTTTCTGGTATTTACAATATTATACAATGCCAATGGTGCCAGAAACTGGACTATTGTTCCTCAAGTCTAGGTAAAAATTAGACTGGTTTTGTTTCTTGACGCTTTTTCATTCTCCATTGTGTTTTCTGTTTTTCAAATAAAAACATAATCAAACATTTCAAAACATTTACAGAACACTTCAAACTATTTTCACATTTATGTCATGTCGAAACACTTTTTCAAACAAAAACCAAAAATCACCCTATATATATATATAATAAAATGGTTGTTGGTTTTTTTTTTTTTGGGTTCTTTTTTTTTTGTCTGAGATTTTTATAATGTCTGAGTCTCCAAATAATGATTTAATACAATGCTAGTCACCACTTAATCCAGGAGTTTAAGCTTGGATTCAATTACATTATATCAACTATTAACTTTTGCCGTTTGTACTCTTTGTCAGACTTAACTCTCACACATACATTCACAGCATTGATCAGATGTTTGCTCACTCTGTCTCAGCTTGCATCTTTTAATGAGATCAAATCAGCACTAGTAGAAAGCAAACAAAATTATTGGTAAAATATATATTATATGATTAAATTTATTCTTTTTATTAACATAAACTTTCGAGATAACTAGTAATTTAACATAATATTAAAACGTTTATTTTTTTCTTTCATGTAAATTTTTTGGGATAACTAATAATTTATCACTGACAAATACATTCTTTGGAAGCCAATGCTGTTGGCAGCGTATGTCCCATTCTACGATCAGGGTTTGTTTTCTAACTTAAACATTATAGAGGGAAATGGGGAAAATGGGATTCATTATCTCTATGTCATCATTTTCTCTGTTTGAGCAGCACATTGTATAGAAAGTTAATGATTTTAATATTGACTTTATTTATTTAGTTTTTTTTTTTTTTTTTTTTTGGGTCTGGGTACGTTATGCAGCCTGTTTATTGATGCTTTGCTTAGAAAAAAGAAAGGCTATTTTGGATTCCAACTTATTTTTATTTATTTTTTTTCTATTTGAATAGGAGAAAAAGGCTTCAGGGGATTCCAACTTATTTAGTACAAAGCAAGTATTTCAGAATGGTTTCATTTGGAACTTAAATAATTTTTTTTGTGTGTTTTAGGGGTTGCTTAAGGGCGTTGACACAAATTTTAGACAGAATTCATTTTTTAAAATCGACTTGTAAAAGGATAATACCCAAGAGTTTATAATATTAAGATTGTACATTATGCACATACATATAGGTCACCCTTCTCCTTGACTTGACCACGAAGTTGCATCAACATATTTTATCCCATACTCGATGAGCTTTATCTGATTTGATACTTGATATGGTGGCTAGGTCTGATATTAAATAATACAAATCTTGAGTGAAGCTTACCCTTAAAAACTGGCTCGCAAGAAGAAAACGTAGAAGAAATTATATACGCGTGGTTAAAACTTACCTTTTTTTTTTTTTTTTTTAATTGAATGAGGGAAAAGGGTTACAAGGGAGAGTCTTTTCCAGTCCTGATCCGAATGGAAAAGAGAATAGGGAACCCTGTGGAAATGCTTCCAAAAACATAATTGAAAGCGGTTCATTTAGCTAAAACATGTGCTCTAAAAGTTTGCACATCGGGAGATTTTCAAAGCGCTCCAACTTTGAAAAGAAGATAAAGCTAAACTAATATTTGAAATACAATTAGCAAAATACCAAGAATGGAAAAGAGGCGGATTGTTCACAACCAATACCACTAGAAGCGTATCACCTTCCAAAGATAGACATCCAAGACTCAAAGAGGCAACTAAACGAACAGCCAAAAGAGCTGCAAAAGCTTCACCCTGCAAAACATCAGTGGAAGATAGTTTATGAGTAGCCGCCGCCAAGATGATCCCCATATCATTGCTAATCACTGCAGCAGCCACTGCTAAAGACCCCCTAATAGCAACATCAAAATTGGCTTTAAAACAACCCACTGCGGGGGCCATCCACAAAGAAGGAAGGGCTAGGTCTCTCCAAGCAAAAATGTGATGATTCCAATTTAAAGAAATTTGAATAATAGCTTTACTAGGAGAGGGCTGAATACCCTCATGAACCAACTAATTCCTAGCACGCCAAATGAAGTCCAAGGTAAGAGCTGCAAAAAGTTGAATTTCCTAGCTTCAAGTTTGGAATACCAAGGGCTGCCATAAGAGATAAAATAGCTAACACCCAATGACTACCGCTAACCGTTATAACCGCTAACCGCCTAACTGTTATAACCTCTATAACCGTTAACCGCTATAACCGCCTAACGATTAGTGGTTATAGGGTTTACTAACCATAACCGCTAACCGCTTTTTATATATTATATTTTTATAATTATAATAATATTTATATATATAACATAATCAATTGATCATTAATGATTAAATCACATTTTTGTTTTAGATAATTAAATCACAATTTGAGAATTAATATATTATCACTATAATTTATATGATTATATTACATGGTCAATTAATCATAAAATCATTTGATTATATAATAACAAATTATACACATATTCATAAGTCATAAGTTATAAGTATGCAAGTTCATATTAATACAACAATGCACAATTAAGTATCTAGAGACTTAGTTTCAATGTATGTTATGAACTTATAAGTCTATATATGTTATAAATTATAATTATACATTATTAATATATGCAATTATGCATATTGAATAATATAAATGTAAAAAATCAATATTTAATAATATGATTCAATAACAATTCAAATACTTATTAAAGTTAATAATATTATTAATGTACAATGATAATGTGATTCATATAATATCAAATTAATTAATTGACATTGGAATAAAAATGTGTTACTTATAACCACAATTGAAGTATTAATGTATTATCATTATAATTTATATGATTGTATAATAACAAATTATACATATATAATATTTATAAATGATATGTTTGTAACTTTGTAATAATATATGATATGTTATGTAATAATATTTATATATATATGATATGTTAGCAACAAGTAACATAAACTACATAAGTAACATAATTATTAATTAGTTTGTAGTTACATATTAACTAGCTTTGTAAGTACTTATATCATATATTCTTATTCTAATATTTTGAAATTTAGTATATATTAAGCAATTATGCATATTGTATATGTGTATATTTCAAAATTATGCATATTGCATATATGTTGTGTTTTTTATTTTTTTTTATTTTTAAAGTTAACCGGTTATGATTTAATATTTAAGGATTTTTTTTAAAGTACAAGTAAATATAAATTTGGGGTCAAATATTTTTGATTTTTCAATATGGGCTCTTTATATAGTAATTTGGACAAAAAAGACACTAAAAATACAAAAAACAAATGAGTTGTAAAAAATGCTACGGTATTAATAAAAGCCAAAAAAGCCCAATTTTGAAAAAGCGGTTAGCGGGCGGTTACCTATTGCACTAACCACTAACCGCCAGTTAGCGGTTGCAGTTAATGAAATCTACTAACCGCTAAGGCGATTACAGTTAACGGTTATTGCCACTAACCGCGTTGACACCTTTAAGCACGACTGTAGAGAGCCCATTTATAATTTACGCACATGCATTTTGCTCCGGAAACATCATAGAAATTAATATGCATTTGGTGTGAGCTTTCATGGAGTTATTTAATTTTCTCTCCGGGAAGGAAGGAAGATGACTTTGGAGTTTGGACGACTAATAGAGGCCTGCAAACGATCCGAGCCGAGCCGAACTTAGACAAAATCAAGCCGAGCTTAGGCAAATCGAGCCGAGTCGAGCTAGTACAGTAACAAGCCGGGCTGAACAGTGTCGAGCTCGATTTCGATCCGAGCGGGTATCGAACGAGCTCACGAGCCGTTCGGCTAATTTGCAGGCCTAATTTTTTCTATAATTTAAATAAATTTATATTAACTATAAACTTAAAAGATAATTTATATACTTTACTTGTTAATTTTATAATTTATATAGTATAATTATTATATAATATAATTTATCTTTATACTTTACTTGATACTTGTTACTTGTTAATTGTTATTTGTTAAAGTTAAGTTAGTATATGATGTTTATCATATATTAATTGTAGATAATTAACATATCATATATAAATATATATTATAATTTATTAATTTATAAGTATAAAACTAAGTTAAACTAATTTAATTTTATACAATTAATTAATATAACATTTAAGTTTGTATTATTGTATATAATGTCAATTGTTATTTGTCACACCCTAAAGAGATACATTAAGGTCATTTAAGTTTGTAAACATTAATATGATTATAATTTATGAATGATAATAAATACTTTAGTTGTTTAATTAATAATCATTTAATCTACTCATTTATGAATGAAATCATGTAGGTTAGGTCGGGTCAGGTTTTGAACGGGTCAAGCTCACGAGCCCTCGTCGAGTTTAGTCGGGCGAGCCGAGCTCGGCTCATTTGCTAATCGAGCAAGCTTGTACAGTAACGAGCCGTGCTGAACAGTGTCGAGCTCGATTTCGACCCGAGCTTAATCGAGCGGGTATCGAGCGAGCTCATGAGCCGCTCGGCTAATTTGCAAGCCTTGAGTACTGTCAATGATCTACTCCAAATTAAAAAGAGAGAAAAATAAAAAAGTAAGCAGAAAAGTGTTGGAAATAAATTTTGGATGGTGTGCACAAATTCTCATTGATATAAAATAATTACAATATGAAAATTAACAATAAAATGAATTAAATACAAGAGATGAAAATAGAGTATAGAAAGATCTCACAATATGCTATAGAATCACGCAAGAGTGTTGTCCTTAAAGGTTGATTCGTGCCTCCCGGAGTGTATAACTTGGTGTGATCGGATCATTTGACACACAACCTTTCAGGATTAGACTATAACGTTTATCTTCGTTAAGGACGCACTTCCAATAACGAAGACTAAATAGAACAACCCAATAATTTGCTTGATGAAAAGCCACATAGAGAAAACACAAATAAATTTATTTGATTGAGAAAGATTCGGATGGAATGAAAACAAAGAGATCAAACTGGGATTTTTCCCTAATGTATGCATCGCTCTCTTTGTTTTTTTTTTTTTTTTACTAAAATAGAGTAATCCATCCTCTTTCTATAGCTGCCACTTGGTGTGTTTTATATCCCATTGATTGTGAGAATATAGCTGTCATGAAGAAGTAAAAGTGACCAAACGGTCAAATAATTAAATGCCATAAAACCTTGGAAATGGTCAAAAACTGTTGAAGAATTAAAACCCATGGAATAAAAGTGAAAAATCAATAGAAACAATAAAAGTGAAAATCAACGTATGGAGAAACTCATTGCCCCTAATGACCAAACGTTCACAACAATTATTTCTCGAGGAAACCACTAGCAAATATCAAATAAGGAATAAAAGGGCTTATGAAGAAAGAGAAGAAGAAATCAATTTATTTTTATTTTTGACATGTCCACGCAAGGGTAGGGGGAGGGGGATTCGAACTTGTGACCATCGTTTCATAAGGCGTGGTTCACAGCCGATTGAGCTATCTCTTGAGGACAAGAAATCAATTTATTTGTAACACATATATTACAACAAAAAGTTGAAGTTATCACAATCGACAATGCCATTGTGATCGACTAATTAACCTCTATCATTGCAAAAGGACGAGGAATTGGTGGATGGAAGGCCTAAGAGATTTGACAGGCTAGTTATATTAAAGAAAAGGCAATGATCAGAGGTTTCATATAATGCTTAAGGAAATGGAGCACCACCTCTTGATGACTCCAATATTAGAGTAGTGATAGAGATCATGCTCACGTGAGTGAACAGTACTCACGTCAACTTAATTTTAATATTAAAATATTATGTAATTATTGTTTATTTTTTTTAATAATAATTTAACATTAAAAAATATTAAAATCAGGCTAGTGTGAATACTGTTTACTCACGTTAGCCTAATCTCAATCACTACTCCCAATATTAATGTTATTGTGGGAGTGTTTTTTGTCGCAATGCCATTGTGATCGACTAATTATTAATTAACCTCTATCATTGTAAAAGGACGAGGAATTGGTGGATGGAAGGCCTAAGAGATTTGACAGGCTAATGATATTAAAGAAAGGCAATGAGCAGAGGTTTCACATAATGCTTAAGGAAATGGAGCACCAACTCTATCTTGATGACTTCAATATTAATGTTATTGCGGGAGTGTTTTTTGTCACTAGATGTTGTCTTCAGATCTAGTGACCATGCATATGCATGCTCACTTCCCCGAAAGACTTGAAAGGGAAAAAGAAAAGTTAAAGCTATTTCATTTCGGTAGACCAAAAATGAAAAAAAGGGGGAGCAAGGGGTCTATCCTCCGACCCCAAAACATTTGAAAAGAAAAAAACAAAAAAGTTCGGAATATTTTTGTTATTTTCTTTTCCAATGGTCGTTTCACCGACAGTTCGGGCCATAAATGAACAAGTCCATTTGAAAACCCGCTTGATATATAACCGCTCATATATTAACTCGACTCCAATTCGGTTCGTTTAATAAATAAGCTAGCTGATCGTGAATATAAAATTAGGCTCAATTATTAAATGAGTTATATACGTATAAGCTCGGTCGACTCGTGTAAGCTCGTATAACTTCATTTTTATTATTTTTTTAATTTTAATTTCGTAATTAGAATATCTTAACTAAAGAGATTTTTATTTTTATTTTTTATTTTTTTGTGTATATGACTAATTAAATATATTTTTTATTTTTCAATTGTGTTCATTCTGTTAGATTTTCAGTCTCTTTTTTCCTTTCCTATTTCTTCGGTGCGCACTTCTTAATTTAATTTAATTGTTTGATAAGTCGCTTTTATTTATCGTGGATCGATGTTCTATTCTCTCTTTTTTTTAATAATATTAACATTATTTTATTATTATTTTTTTTTAAATGCCAATTTAAAATAGCTGCAATATTTTTGAGTTATAACATTGAGTGATTAATTGGTCATAGGAAATAAAATTACTTTTATTAGTTGAAAGAACATTGAATACAATTAGCATACCATATATAATTGATTCTTTTTGTATATTAAACTTTAAAATTGGCTAAATAATTTTGTATTTTTTATGGTGGGTAACATACATGTCGTTATATGATTTAATCTAACATGACATATTAACGGATATTGTCTCGTTAGAAGTATGGATCTTTTTTCTTTTTTCTTTTCTTACCATTAAGAGTTCTCAACAAATTTCTATATGACATAGACCTGATTACTATGAATCATATGGGCATGTATATGGACCAACTTTGATTTATTATAGAATTTTCTTAGGTATTATTGCACATATATATCACAAACACCAAAGAAGCAGTCCAACCAAGTGTTATTTTAATCAATCTACGCAGGTTTAACGTTGTTGTCGCCGGTGTCAGCAGTTATGAAAGAGGCAGCATTGACTCTAGCTTCACTCTCTTTCAACAGTCCAACACCATTTCCATTCGAACCCATTTTTGTCTCCGCTTCCTCTCTAAACTTCTTGTAGATGTCACCTTTGTAAAACCTACTAGTCCGGAGCACCAAAACAATTGAAGCAAGGAAACCGAACAATGTCGCCGCCGTGATAATGATAAAAGCCATCTGATAACAGTGTGCGCCAGTGCATGTCAACGCCTGCCCGGCTTTCCGGGTGATACCCATTGCTTTGATTTGCTTCGCCGCTTCCTTGTCATACAAATGACCGGTGACTCTCACGTTGAGAATGTATGACCCGATCGGGCTCGCCACTGAGCCAAGATTGTACAAGGTGGAGTAATACTTGAGGCCGAAGATCTCGGAGATGATCGCAAAAGCCAACGACCATTGTGCTCCGAAGCAAAATCCGATGATGACCGAAGCGAAGTAGAGAGAATTTGGGACGGCAAAGGCAATCAAGATGTGTCCAACGGAACAGAAAAGGAGGACCAAAGTAAGCATTAATGGACGTGGGAATTTGTATTTGACGAGGAAGATTTCAGAAGCGAAACCCGACAGAGCTCGTCCGAGATAGTTCCAAATGCTCACGAGCGACACAAAGGTGGTGATTCTGTTGGTCGAATAGCCTTGTGATTTACCTGTAAAATATAAAATATAAATAAGATGATTTTTTTTTTTTATTAGTTTAAAATTTTTAAATAAATAATTATTTAACATGAAATATCTTGACTTGTTTGACGGATCACTGTGTACTAGGCTGTCTATACAGTTTTTTTTTTTTTTTACTGTACAGTGATTCATCGCTGTGCAGTTCACAGAAACCGCAGGTGATGGCTGCATTTTTTACTATGCAGTGCACAATTTTTTTATACGCTTTTGATGTGTACAGTGATGAACTCTTTATTAATTTTTTTTTTTTAGGGTGTAATGTTTGTTTTCATGTACAAAGAGAAAACCAAAAACAAAACAAAAAAACATATAGAAATAAGTAATATAGTAAGATATAATTGCCTAACACTCAATTGATATATATATATATATATATATATAACAAATTTGGGAGTTTTATAGCAGCTAGCTCTAATAGAAGTAGGCAAAATAGTTACCGAAAAAGTATATTTTTTTACTTTAAGCTACTCATTTAATTTTTTTTATACACAATTCAATATATTCTCTATTTTACTATTTATTTTCTTTAAATATTATTTTGTGTGAGAATGAGAAAGAAAGAGGATGAGAGAGAGTAAAAGGAAGAAAAGGAGACAAAAACAATAATAAACAAAGTTCACAACATAGACTCAATAAATACCTAATTTATCTCCTACATGTCATATAAAAAATAAAAATAAAAATTAAAGTTTAATGTTTTGAATTCAATTTTATTATTTTTTAATTTTTTAAATAACACGTATGAAAAAAGTTGGGTCTTTGTTAGGTCTATGTTGTGGCTGTATCACATTTCATAGGTTAATCAACTTATTTACTATTCATTTTAGAAGAAAAAACTGCAAAATAGCTATTTTGCTGGAGAGGAAAAAAAAAAGTTTAATAATATTCAAATCTGACTATTATCTCTTGGAGATGCAAGAAAAAAAAAAAAAAAAAAAAAAAAAAAAGGTTTTTTGCCTTCCCTGATTTTTGCAATAGAATGCACTTTAAATAATTAACCTTTCCGAATAAATAGTAATAATTGGACATTACCGATCTGCCCCAAGTTGTCAATGGCCGTCAATGTCCCGCCGAGACCTAAAGTTATGGCGACGAACAAAATGAACATGTCGATGCTGAAAAGTGCTTGAAAGATGGTGTAGTCTTCACCTCTGTCAGGCGGGTTGCATATGTTGCTCATGCAAGAATCTGGCTTCCGCTTACTTGCTGAAGCTTCTGCAGGTGACGGCAATGGCTGCTCCATTAATACTGACGAATTTTCAGTTACTACTTTCACATCATTCAATTTCAGGGCATGCTCTTTGCTCTTCAAAAGCTCGAGCTCTTCTCTTATAACAATGGCAACCGGGAGAAACAGAAAGACAAGAACAACAGAAGCGCTTCCGATATATGCAATCCTGGCAAAATGGAGCCGGTTTTGTATGATAATCAAAACCATGAGAAAACCGGCGAGGCCGAGGGAGATGTAGAGAAATCTGTAAAAAACGTTGAGCTCGTTCGATTGCCGGACAATTTTCATTATCCGAACCGTTCGGAGAAACACAAAGGAAACCGCCGCCGGAACCCAAGCAATTAGCAAAATCAGAGCAGTCGAGTTATTCCCATAGAGAGCGTGGTAGAGTTGCGTCATAATCGCGCCACTTAGACCCACGAGTCCCTTCAAAAGTCCGATGACGCTGCCTCGGCTTTCCGGGAAGTTCTTGACGCACGTGACGAGAGCGCCGGTGTTAGCGAACGCCTGCGAGTTGGCGCCGATGAATATGTACATACACATTTGCCACACCCGGGGTTCGGCAATACGGTCGGTGACGGAGAGCCATATCATCAGGTAGCCGAACAGGTTCATGATCGAGCCGATTAATAAAACCACCCACGGCGGCGTTATCTCGTTGATAAGCCCGGAGAAGATTCCGAGGCTGCTGCCCATGTCCTTGAAGAAACTCAGCAAGTTGAGTGTCGTTTGGTCGTATCCTAAGGATGTTTTGATGTCGTTTGAGTATAGGCCGAATATGTACGTTGAACCGGAGACCGACATGATTAACAAGGACGCGAAGAACATGAACCATCGGCCTAGAATCACGCGCAAGCCGGAACTCTTCAGGCCTCTCCAACAGCCGCCGAAGAACTCGGTCCCCGACATCTTGTTTGTATGAGGAGGGGGATTTTTTTTTTCAGAAGTTCATGCAAATATATATTATAGGTGCAAAAGTAATTAAAATGGATATTTAGTTAAAGGGAGTTGGAGATTTGGGAAATGAGAAATAATTGAGTTTCAAAATAGACTGGGAATTAAGTTGACTTGCAGTCACATAGGAGGTAGGAATGGATGGTGGGGTTTCTAAAAAGGTAAGAATGAATATAGTGGTGGGCAGCAACCTTGAAAGAAATGTGCAGCTATTATGACATATTTGAAAAGGAAGTCGTTAAACTCTGAATTCGAAGAAACTAATGGGGACAATGGGGTGTAGCCTTTGAGGTGGTGCTATGTGTTGTCTGTCAAGGCCATTAGGGAGAACTTGGAGTTTGCTGGACGGATGTGGTTGGCAGGATTGAACTCATGATTTTCTTTTGAACATATATACGTTTTTCTCTCTAGCGTAACCTAGTGGAGAAGGAGCAGTTTTTCTTTACTCTAGAGTCTGAGAAAGGAACGTGTGTAATCAAGTATGGCTGACGATCTAACAGCGATGTGGGATGATCTATCACTGGCGGGAGGAGAAGATGAGGAGGTACCAATTCAGAAAGTGGAGCTGAAAGGAATTGTTACACGAGGTCAAGCGTGTGTTGTGGGCAAATTGATCGCTGATCGGCTGGTGAGTAAGGAGACGATCAGATCTGAGCTCGTGAAGCGATGGAAACCAATTAATGGCCAATCTGACTTTCCAGGTATTGGTTGAAAACTAGGGTGTCAATGCGGGCCCGCCAACAGCTAACCGTTATAACCGTCAACTGTCTAACCGCCTCACTGCTATAACCGCTAACAGCTATAACTGCCTAGCAGTTATAGAGTTTACTAACCATAACCGCTAACAGTTAACTACTTTTTATATACTATATTTTTATAATTATAATTATAATAATATTTATACATATAATATAATTAATTGATCATTAATGATTAAATCAAATTTTTGCTTTAGATAATTAAATCACAATTATCACTATAATTTATATGATTATATTACATGATCAATTAATCATAAAATCATTTGATTATATAATAACAAATTATACATACATATTCATAAATCATAAGTTATAAGTGTGTAAGTTCATACTAATATAACAATGAACAATTAAGTACCTAGATACTTAGTTCCAATGTATGTTATTAACTACAAAACATAAACTACATAATTATTAATTAGTTTGTAGTTACATATTAACTAGCTTTATAAGTACTTATATCATACATTCTTATTATAATATTTTGTAATTTAGTATATATTAAGTAATTCTACATATATGTAATTATGCATATTGAATAATATAAATGTATAAGATCAATACTTAATCATATGATTCAATGACAATTCAAATATTTTATTTAAGTTAATTATATTATTAATGTACAATGATAATGTGATTCGTATAATATTAAATTAAGTAATTAATATTTGATTCATTAAACAATGTGTTACTTATAACCATAATTGAATCAACGCATTATTAGATACTTTATACTTATAAAACATATATCACATTATCTTAGATTCTTAGATCTAAGATAATTTTATTATATTAATATGAATTATGATTTGTGAGATAATATGATCATATAATTTAAGTATGAGTGTATGACCATTATATCATTAAGAATTTAGAACTTAGGAGTTTGAGCATTACCATTAGATAATAAGTTCAATTAAAAAAAGCTTATAAGTAAATATGATAATAATTTCATAAGGAGTGAGACCATTTATAAACTTACCCATCTTAGTATCATAGTATAAGTATATGACCATTAGATCTTTAAGAATTTAGGACTTGGAGTTTGAGCATTATCATTAGATAATAAGTTCAATTTTAAAAAAAGATTATAAGTAAATATGATCATAATTTATAGGGAAAAATATGGATCACCCCCCTGAAGTTTAGGACGATTTTCAATTCAGCCACCGTTGTTTAAAAAATCGCAATGTGCCCCCCCAAAGTTTCAATTTCTCTCAATGTAGGCACTTTCAAAATTTTTTTCCCAAAATGCCCTCAACAATGATTCCGGCGAACCATGAACAGTGATTTCGGCGAAAACTTGCCGGAATCCGGCACGAATACGCCGGAATCCGACAAAATCTGGCCGGCTTTTGTTTTGTTTTTTTTTTTTCTCTCTCTTTTCTGATCTTTTTAGGGCCTAAAATTGTCGGAAAAGAGCAAATCTGGCCGGGAACATGGCGTCGGAGAAGTGGGTTCACCGGATTTCGCCAGATTCCGGCGAATTTTTCAGATTTTGCTGGAATCCGGCGAGATCTCACCGGAATCCGGTGAGATTTTCGCCGGAATCACTGTTGAGGACATGTTGGGAACAAAAAAGTTACTGTTGAGGGCATTTTGGGAAAAAGTGCCTACATTGAGAAATTTTGAAACTTCGGGGGGGCACATTGCGATTTTTTAAACATCAGTGGCTGAATTGAAAATTACCCCAAACTTCCGGGGGGTGATCCGTACTTTCCCCTAATTTATATGTTTTATTTGAACTTCTTTTATATGTTGTGTTGAACTTTTTTTATATGTTGTGTTGAATTTTTTTTATATGTTGTGTTTTTTATTTTATTTTTTTTTAAGTTAACCGGTTATGATTTAATATTTAAAGATTTTTTTTAAAGTACAAGTAAATATAAATTTGGGGTCAAATTTTTTTTTTTTTTAAAATATGAGCTCTTTTTATAGCAATGGAAAAAAAAAAAAAAAAAAAAAAAAACTTAAAATACAAAAAAAACAAATGAGTGTAAAAAATGCTACAGTAGTAATAAAAACCCAATTTTAAAAAAGCAGTTAGTTATCTATTTCACTAACCGCTAACTACTTAACGGTTGCGGTTAGTAAAATCTACTAACCCCTAAGGCTGTTATGGTTACAGTTAGCAGTTATTACCATTAACCACTGACCGTAACCGTATTGACATCCCTAACCCAATAAAAAATAAGCCTAGTGGAGAAAGCCAAAAAAGAGAGGGGCCAAGGAGAGTATCTCCTTAGAATTTTGGCCTATTGACACTCCAAGAAAATGTGAGAAAGAGTCTCTAAGAAACCTTTACAAAAAGGACACAACCATGCCTCAGGATCATCCGAGACTACAAAACTTACCTAGTATAAAGACAAATATGTACGAATCACATCACAAATGAGCCCTACAAAGATATGCCACTTCTTGTCATTGTGAAGGAAACAAGAAATACTGTAATTACGTGTGGAGACCTGTTCCTCTTTCCATTTGACTGAAAATTGTAGGAATATGAAGAGAGAACTGAGGTGGTTCTACAGAGAGAGAGAGAGAGAGGTTCCTGCATATACCTTGTTCTTGTTCTTCTCATTGAGAAGTTATTGACAAATGGCAACCCCTTTTTCTAGTTATTTTTTTTTAATTTTTTTTTTCTTTCAAAAAAGCAGTTTTTTTTTTTTTTTTTTAATTATAAATGAACACATACATGCATATTGTGAAGGAAACAAGAAATACTGTAATTACGTGTGGAGACCTGTTCCTCTTTCCATTTGACTGAAAATTGTAGGAATATGAAGAGAGAACCGAGGTGGTTCTACACAGAGAGAGAGAGCGAGGTTCCTGCATATACCTTGTTCTTGTTCTTCTCATTGAGAAGTTTTTTTAATTATAAATGAACACATACATACATATAGATATAACCCCATTTTTTTAATTAGGGAAAAAAGTAGTAGAAAACAATGTATACATAAAACTTGGCAGAATGTACAGGGTTGAAGGTAGAAGAAGAAACGGGTGTTCTCATTTCTCAGTGCATTGTCTTGAGAAACAGAGATATAAAATAGCTTCTCAGTTCCTAATTAGCCATGTCAAGCCTCTGGAGAAATTTGTCATCTTCTCTATTTCTGTTTGACAAGTCAACGAGAAGAGAAGGTAATTGAGAGGAGGATTTGGAAGCTGATATGGACAAGGAACAACAATCTGTCCAAGAATTTTTCTTGGGGAATGAAATATTATTCCTTTGATGATGAGAAGAACAAGCATTAATGGAGTAAACACCTTTCAACTTATGCAGAGCGCAGCTGCAGTTGCGGTGATATGGCCTCCGCTCGATCTCCATGTCGTGCNAGAATGTACAGGGTTGGAGGTAGAAGAAGAAACGGGTGTTCTCATTTCTCAGTGCATTGTCTTGAGAAACAGAGAAACAGAGATATAAAATAGCTTCTCAGTTCCTAATTAACCATGTCAAGCCTCTGGAGAAATTTGTCATCTTCTCTATTTCTGTTTGACAAGTCAACGAGAAGAGAAGGTAATTGAGAGGAGGATTTGGAAGCTGATATGGACAAGGAACAACAATCTGTCCAAGAATTTTTCTTGGGGAATGAAATATTATTCCTTTGATGATGAGAAGAACAAGCATTAATGGAGTAAACACCTTTCAACTTATGCAGAGCGCAGCTGCAGTTGCGGTGATATGGCCTCCGCTCGATCTCCATGTCGTGCATTGATAAGCTTCCTTCATAGACACACTGAAGCATCATGTCGGCTGCTCCAGCTGCCATCCTCTCTCTCTCTCTCTCTCTCTCTCTCTTCCCTTCTTTTGAATAATATTCTCTCTCAGTGTTTGAAACTTTTGCATGCTTTCTGAAGCTTGCGTTTATATATATAGAGCATATTGCATGGGGGGATGGTGTAAGTTGAACTCGAGAGAAAAGGTAGGTAGCTACACAGCCTACACGACTCAGACAAACATTTTCCTCGAATTTTCCAGAGAGAGAGAGAGTAGGAATTGTTTGGCTTGACTTTTGTATGTATTGTAGTAGTGGGGTTTTAGGTTTCTAGCATATAATACTCCGAAAATGTTTATAAACCTAACTTGTTAAAGGATTTAAGGATACTCTTTTTGTTGTTATGTGTGTTCAGATGACTCTTTCTAATTATGCAAACATATGCATTTTTGTTCAGATTCAAATTCATTCTCATTAAGCTATAGAAATTTTGAATTATAAAGATGCAGGTTGTGGAAATAGGGTCAAAATGATCTATGAATTATATCCTAAGTTTTTGAAACAAGGTGGAATAGTAAATAAATTTAATTGGTGAAGTTTTATAGAGTACCCTCTTTTACGTTGGGAAGATAATTAGTCCTAAGAAAATGAGTAAATTATTAAAGAACTTAGACGTGTTAAGTTTTATATTGATTCCTTATTAGGTGTGATTAAATTTTACAAAAGATTTTAGAGTTGCAACAAACACTTTTATATATATATATGTTGAGTACCCGTTGGAGTAAAATTATCATATATCTTTATTTTGATATCAGATGAATTAGGTAAAGTTGATAGAATTGGAATGCCTTGGTTGAATTTGAAAGCTGATTTAAAAGGTTACGTACAATTTTATATTCTAAGAAAATTTTTCAATTGATTCAATATTTATTAGGTTAAAACTTGCTGTCACGAGGTCCGAAGTATATTAATTTATGTGAATTAATGTTAAAGTATTGAAACTTTTGCATGCTTTCCTGACGCATTTATACGGAGCAGCAAATCATAATGAGTTGTAGTTAGCGGTGGGGAGAAATCTAGAAGACGAGGTGTTTGTGGTAATGCTTCAGCGTAGAATTCAAGAATTTTGTGGAGGTTTACCAAACTTTTACATGTAGGTGGGTGACCCTTCAGATGCAAATTAAGATCTTGGTTTAACTGTAATCGTTTAATGCAAGAAGAAAATCCTACTAATTTTTATTTAGGTAGCGTTTGATAGTTAGGAATAGGTTGAATGATTATTATTCTTGTGTTGTTACCAAAATGATTTTATTGATCTACTTCAGGTTCTCTTTAGTCTATTTGATTGGCAACCTATATAATAAGACCATCTTTTGGTTGGTATAGTAGAACACATCTCCTACAAGGAGATTATTATATATATTAAAATAGTTTTTTTTGTTAAACTACAACTTTTAAGTAATTAAAATAAAGATAATTACTGAGTCTCTGAGGCAAGAAAATAAAGATTATTATGGTCCACAATCTGAGTTTCTGAGGCAAGAAAATATCGACCACATTAACTTTAAGTTATTTGTATGGGCAAGTAATTTTTGGATCAAGATCGCTAGGCAGTTTTTTTGAAAATCTCAGCCATTAAAGAGATTTAATGGCTCAAAATTAAACACCCATTTAATATAGGAGAGATAAACTTAAAATTTTGAATTTTGAAATTCAACCTCGAAATATATGTTATCCACTAAAAAAAATGAGTGTTTTATTTTGAGCCATTAGATTACTTTAATGGTTGAGATTTTCAAAAATACTGGCTGACAATTTTGGAAAAATTGTTGGGGATTTTGATCCGTAATTTTTAGGGATTGATATGAATTAATTTTCAACAATTTGTTGTTCAAATTGTTAGCAATTCGAATATTAAATATAAAAGAATTAAAATTGTACGGAACTTAGACACATGACGGAATAGGAGGATGGGTCACTCGAGACTTGCTAAGACAAGTAGGCCGTAATCCAGACTACAAGATTATTAGGATATCTATTCACCTTGTAGATTGTTAATATTATTATTTTCTTTTGTACTAGTAATAAGATTAGGACTATACATACAAATGCAAATGCAAATGCAATTATATATATATTGACAATAGCTGCATATGTATTATGTTGTTATCAGTACTCATCAAACGGCCGGTTATTGAATACCGTTATTAGCTATTATCTGCATATCAAATTACTGGCCATTTAGGCCTATTTCATTTTGTTGGCTTTCTTTAGACCTCTATAAGGGTTTATTTTTAAACGATTTTGAAAATGTTATGTGCCTTTCCTACTATTTTTGGCCTCCTTTTTTTTAGAAGTCTTAGTGTTTTAGATGAAATTCATATCGTATTCCACATTCTAACTTAAAAATAACAAAGAAAACAAAAACACTCCATGTGTGAGAAGTGAGAGGAGAAAAAAACAATATAAATTAAACCCTATACCGAAGATTCAATACGTCGCTTTGATGAATATAAGGATACGTGCCGCATCCATTTATGTCAAAATCATGATTCGCATTCGTATATGTCGTTAGTGGTTTTGCTAATGCTAACCGGCCACGTACATCCGTGACATCTGCATGTAATTAATTAAGTGGATAGAAACTAGTAACAATGTGCGGTTAATAACCGACCACTTGTACCGTTGTAAATAAGATTCTTTCCCGACATGGGTTTGATATCAATGTATATATATCATAATATAATCGAATTAAAAAAAAAAAAACCAATTTCACTGTCGCGTCCATTCTGTCCTTCCCCACCGTCCCATGTGATCAGCTTCGCAACAGTACCATGATAGAGGAGTTCTTTGTTCATAATAATATATATATATATATATATATAAAGTCCTTTGTATATATTTAATATTTTCAGTGTTTTATATATATAATTAAGAAGACAGATTGGGAATCAACAAACGTCTCTTTTTCTTTGTATCTTTTTTTTATTTCAACTTAGTTTATTTATTCTTTTTCCCGTGCCGACCACAGAGAAAAAGGGACCGACCACACGTGCCAATGGATCAGATCCAGCAAGGCAGCAAGTATGTGCAAGCCATTTAATTTGAGGGATACATTCCTGTGAAGGACTGATTATACAATTATGGGGTACGGATTTGTGTATATAGTTTGAGTTGTGTCGATATATGGGATTTGGATCCTCTCCGGTGAACTGGAGAAGAGCCAGTCAACGGTGAAGATTACTTTAAGAAAATTGAAGGCTTAAAAATAAATTTGTCATCAAACTGTGATGGAACTCCTTCGCACTCAATTGTCTACGGACAAAGTTTTCATCCAAATTGGGTTGGAGGAATTTCTTTCAACCTAATTTATAAAAGTGACAAGTATCCATTTTTTTAATAACATGTGAAATGCACGTGAGTTTTTAATAAAATTTATTTCAACTTTGTCCCTGCTATTAAAAAAACATGTGCATCTCATATATTCATAGGACACATGTTATTTTTATAGATTAAGTTAAAGGAAATTCCTTCAATCCAGTTTGGAGGAAAACATTGTCCACTTCTCCGTATAATACCCTCTTCCTGTCTCTTCAGTCAAATGAACTTCGACCTAAAAAAAGACTCCCTAATTAGAAACTCAAAGTTTACTGGAAACCACTGCAAATCCCTGCAACAAAAGGCCGGAGTTGTCAATCGGAAAAAACTCACAAAACCCACTTTAGATTCTTTCCCTTCGTGTGTGAACATATATATATATATATATATATATATATAAGTACGCGGAAAATGACAAAATAAACCAAAAGCTATTCAAATCAATCAATCTCTCTTTTTCTCGTATTTAAATCAATCTTGAACTCAGGTAGAATTGAATGGAACACGTAATTGACAAAACAAATTCAGATTTCTTTTACAAAGTTATAGGAAAGCATGAACCCACCTAGCTCCTACGCATCTCAAACTCAACGAATTTGTGTCTGAGAGATTTCAAGACTCGAACAGCTCTGTGCAAAAGTTCAAGAGGGACAGAGAGACACAGAAAGGGAGAGAGTTGTCAAAGGTACTAAGAATGTGGGTTTGGTTTGGTTTTGAGAATGGTTAACAATTTGGTGTCATGTTAGTTGGGAAAGCTGGATTTGGTGTGTCTGTGAAGAAATGGGTGGAAGACAGAGGTTTGCGGCCTTTTGTTGCAGTGGTTTGCTGGTAAACTCAAATTTTTTTGAGTTTGAGTTCAATTGGTGGAAGACAAAGGAGGGCATTGTGCAAGGAAGAAGAAGACATTGGGTACGAGAGAGGTCCATCATGATTTGATGACGTAGCTATTTTTAAGCCTTCAATTTTTTTAAAGTAATCTTAACCATTAACCGGTTCCTCTCTAGTTAAAAGTGAAATGGAGAGGATCCGGATCCCGATATATGAGTATAAGGCTATATAGATCATTTAATTAAATGGGTCAAACTTTTTAACCCTAACTCGCTAATTTCATGTCGAATTTACAGTCACGTCAAAAATTGTCGACCCTAAGTGTTACGTGTCTAGTTCGAATCGTGTCGAGACATGTGTATAAAACTATATAGATTATCAATCTTAACTCGTTAATTTCGTATTGCGTTTATGTCGAATTTATGGGTCGTATCAAAAAGTGTTAGGAAAGCTTAAGTGTAACCTTAAGCATAAGCGTTAGAAAAGCTCATCCGATCCTAATCATTTGAAAACATATGATTAACTTGAAACACTTGGCTGTGGAAAAGATCAAGATGAAAGTTTGATTTTCGAAATTTTTCAATGGGAGATCAAGATTAGCAAGTGATCAATGGAACGTAATCCAAGGTCAGGAATCCATAATTACAGAATTTAAAAGTTGGGTTCGCCATTTTTTGAACTAATCGTGAAGGGAATTAACACAGATAAGTTGAAATTGGATTCAAAACAAAGCATATCCGCTAAAGACAAATGTAAGCTTGATGCTCAGTTCCCAAATGAAATGAAAATGAAGCCCAAAGATTCTTAAAATTTTCTTGACACAATATATAAGAAGGGATTAATATTTATATATATACACACAAATATATATGTGCTGCTGCTGCATCTTATTTACACAACAACCCATTTTGATTATAGGGTACCCAAACTGGCGTCCATCGATCAAAAACGTTTACAACCACACAAAAACCAACATAGTATTACACTATTACAGAAATCAGTGGTCACAAATCTTAATTATCCGCCCGCCCAACAAATTATTCAAAATATATGAATTCATTGCTAAAGAAAGAAAAAAAAAAGGTTCAAATCTTGAATAATGAAACATACTCTTCCTCCTCATCACAAAAACCCAAGTGAGGCGGCCGCCCCGCCGCAGCCCCGGCCACAGCCGGCGAAGAAGATGGCGACGAGTGGTTAGAAGCTGCAGCCGCCGCATACAACGCCAAGGAGCCCTCGCTCCATGACCGCCTTATCGGATATGATATGTTCTTTTTGCACCTGGCTGGCAATGCATGGGGGCTAGCTTTACGCGACTTATTGTGGAGTGCACAGCCGCAGTTGCGGTGGTAAGGGCGGCGCTCGATCCCGGTGTCACAGCTGGAAATACAGCCCTCGTAGACACATCTGAATAGCCCGTCGGCAGCTCCGCTTGCCATATATATATATATATCCCGATCAGTAGTGCCGCGCGTGCCGGCTTGGTTCTCTGAATGTTCAGAGTAGTCTTTGGGGCCAAGCTAGGGAGAATGGTGGGGATTTATAGAAGTAGTTATATGTCGTTACATATATGTGCTGTAAAGTTTAAGGAGGTGGGGTCAAACGTTTGTTAGCAACAAAGCGGTATATGCGGCATTTACGCGTTGGAGAAGCCGTAGCCTGCGCATTGGTCGACCACAAATGATGTCATGCACAGTCAATATAATAGACCTGGTAAAACATATTTCAGTACAATTTAATTTACAAATGATGCTAATTGGCCTCTCTCAGTCTCATGTGCATGCATGACAGAGAGAGAGAGAGCGCTAAGAGTTAGGAGAGAAAAAAGTATGGAGTTACCAACACGATTCTCATAGCCTCATAGGTTGCCCCTAAAACAAACATTTTTTGACTAAATTTTATTGCATAAAATTAATGGGGAAAATGTTCTTGAAGTTATCGGATGGGAGTTAACTTCTTTTACTTTGTTCAATGTTTAGTGGGAAATGAGGGCATTCACTAGAAAATTAGGGACTAGGATTCCCTAAGCTAGTGGAATCCTTGAGAATTTGAGTAGGGAATTAAAAAAGAAGGTGCGGAGGTTTCGATGCATAACATCTTTGACTTCATATTGAAATCTATATAAAATGGATGATTTATAAAGATACTCATGGATATTAAGTCTCTTATTTCTTACTTAATTATTAGGCAAAACTAAACTTTATTATAAGTTATTCTAAAGAAGCTCAAAATTAATAACGACTTTAAAAAAAAAAACATTAGTCACATTTATGCTATTTCCATTTAATTAGAGTGGTAAAACAAATGTGGCTAACGTACACTTATTTTTAGGTCGTTACAAATGGTATCAAAAGCATTAGTAATATCATGTAATACTTGATGTAGTCCTAACGAGGATGTTTAAGGTAAATTATATATAAAAACACTTAAAATTGGTAGTTTATAAAGAAACTCATAAGTGTTAAACTGCACATTGGTTCCTTACTATGTGAGATTGATTTTTATAAGTAATTTAGAAAAGCTTCAAATTAACTAATCATTTTAGAGTGATAGTGCATGTGACTAACGTTTTTCTCTAGATCATTACACGACTATGTCCAAATAGGTGGACTAGTCGCACCCACCTATCTCATTAGTTGCCCAAATTCCTTGGAACTCGGGTGGGAATTTTCGGGATCTAGAAAATTATAAGGAATGTGATAGTGTGCGAGGACAAATTACTCTTGGCTTACGATCCGTGAAGAAATGATTCATAGTTCTTGCAATTATCGGAAGCTAGGTACCATGGGATTGTGGAAGTTTTTGCAAGAAGATTGTTGTAGGAATCATAAACGAATTGAGTAATACTAAATATTACACCATATCCCGCCCTCATTTCATTAGAATCATATAAAATACAACAAAACAAAATCTATGACATAAAATAAATCATCTCCATTATTTCACTTTAAATAAAGAGGATCCTATATATTTTATGTGTGTTAAGTTTAAATATCTACTTAATTTAATTAATTTATTGAGTTATATTTATTTCTTACTGCGAGATTAAGTTATGTACCCTTTGTTAAAAGGTTATATTAATATATAGCATTTGTAGTTTGATGGAAAAAAATGCAAGTAGAGTTTTTAGGTTATTTGTTAGGTATATGTGTAGTCTTTCTCTCCATGTGTACATTCCTCTACCTCTCATTGATTGAACAAAATCTCTCAGCTTAATTTCCCTCATAATTATTGTTATAATTAATTAATTCGCAGCCTCCAAGTAGCGTCAAATTATGGTGCTATATATAGCCTATAGGCTAGTAGCCTACCCAACTCTACTAATTAATCTCATGTCCGATATCCTCTGTGACTCTGTCACTAACTTCATCAGTAACCCACCACCCGCAGCCAGCTGCCAGCAAATTATGTTGCATGCATGCTGTCAACCTTCGGCGCCACTGATTCAAGGCCATTCAAAGAAATTAAGGTACATAATAATATGAAGAAACAGTTGATCCAACACCATATTCTAGGTCAACGAAATCTGCAACGGGGAGGAAAACAAAATGCAGATGATTTGACCTTTTCGGGTGCGTGTGACGATAAGACACTCTGATGCTTTAAATTAAGTTTTACTTGATGAGAAAAGAAAGAAATTCAAAAAGTTGTTCATTGCCAAACACAGCTTGGACAGATGACCTGACCTTTTCGGGTGCGTGTGACGATAAGACACTTTGATGCTTTAAATTAAGTTTTACTTTATGAGAAAAGAAAGAAATTCAGAAAGCTGTCCATTGTGTTTGGCAATGGACTGGACTTAAAAAAGTGAACTAGTATTATAACATATTTGATTGATGTGAGAAAAAAAGTAAGAATATTTTATATAAAAAAATAAAATTTTTTGTTTTGTAGTGATTTTTTTATTTGAATAATAATAAAAAAATGATTGATGTGATATAAAAAGTAAGAATGTTGAGGTTGATTTTGAGAATTTTTTTTTGAGATTTTAGGTTGGTCCAGTTTGGTCCATCCCCAAACAGAGCTCCGTTGTCTAGGCCCTGGCTTACTTGTAGTGTTACTTGTGAGTTGTGGGTCTTGTTAGGTTAACATGTGGTATCTTTAAACTTCAAAAGAAAAAAGGCATTTTATAACCTTTCAGTTTTTTGTGATAGATAGGATTTACATACACTGAATATTATCGATCTTTAGCAAGTAGGCTGGGCTTGATGGGTCTGTTGAGAATATGAATAATTGGTATATATATATGGATTGCTTCTCAAGAAGAATGAAGAGAAATAAACTTTAATGGGGTTGCTTCTCTTGGAGAGATATTGGTGACTTAAAACGAAGAAAAGATGCATTAAGAGGAAAAGATGGGAAGAGAGCTAGCTGCATGATATCTATCTATCTATCTATATATATATGTGTGTACGTGTGTGTGTATTGATAGGAAAAAGCATCCCTACCAATATAAATATACCTTTGCTCTTTGGTGTCTACCAGATTCCATACCAACTACACCTAAATTGGATTGAGTATTGAAAAGAGGGAAGAACATTGCAGTGAGTCAGTGACTCATTGAACTTTGCTTTCGTTACTCAATGTCTCAAGGATTTATAGTGATCATTACTCAAAAAAAAAAAAAAATAAAGGAGTTTACTGATGATTTATATGATCATGACACTTTTTTTCCTGTGCTACGCACATGCATAAGATTTGTTAAATCACTATATATATATAATTCTCTCATGTGTAGATTCAAATTCTCTTTCTAAAGAAGTGAGACCTAATATATATGCAACATGTTTAACTTAAATTCTCTTAAACAAAAATCACCAAAGAGTTGATAATGAGAGAGATAGGAGTTAATATTGCTATATATAGTTATATTTGTTGATTTTAGGGGGTGAATCGACCACATGAACATGCATCTAGCTAAGTACTAGTACTTGAGCTTGAGTGGATACTAGCAACTAATAGGCTTACTACAGAAAGGACTATTTAAGATGCTCTAGCTTTCAAGGCTCCAGTACACTCACCTATGACACTCATTAGGATTGAGATTCCTTATGTTATTAAGTTGTTCAAATAACATCAACATTTGGAAAGCCTTAGAGATGAGAGTTGTATGACCTATATGTCCCAACATGTGAGTTTTGCATCTTAGACTACCTAGAAGAAGTGGGTTCTGTAACACTCTCTCTTAGACTGCTCAATTTTCTATGTTATTCGAGCAACCTAATAATAGGGATGAAAAAGTGGGCGATTAATAACTGTCCGCTAACCGCTAACTACACACACGTACATGAAACAATGTTGTTTTTGTATTTAAAATTTTAAATATATATAAAAATGTATAAAAATCTAAAAACAATGTCATATGTAGTATGATATTATTCGTATTATCATATAAACGACATCATTTTGGTTTTTTATTTATTTATAATTTTTCTTTTAAAAAGCAGTTATTAGAGTTACTAACAACTAACTGCCGGTTAACTGCCTAGGCGGTTAGTGGATTTTACTAACTGCCTAGGTAGTTACTGTGACGTTCCACATCGCCTGGGTATAGAGATGGGGATGTGCTTATATGTATATTTACACCCTTAATGACAACAACGCGTTTTAAAGCCGTGATGATCATGATCCTACCAGAATTTCGCAGTTAAGCGTGCTTTTGCGAGAAAAGTACCAGGATGGGTGACCTCCTGAGAAATTTGATTTGGGGGAGTCAAAAGCAGACAATATTGTGTGTCATTGCGGTGTAGTGTTACAAATGGTATCAGAGCCATTGCCTAGCCTGAGATGGGGGAGCGTGCACATGAAGGTCGCTAGCGGATGCTCGCTGGGACGGATGCCAAGAGTGAGCTAATCCCATGAGGCCGCCAGTGAGGACACTGGACGTTCCACATCTCCTGGGTATAGAGATAGGGATGTGCTTATATGTATACTTACACCCTTAATAACAACAACACGTTTTAAAGCCGTGATTATCATAATCCTATCAGAACTCCGCAGTTAAACGTGCTTTTACGAGAGTAGTACTAGAATGGGTGATCTCCTAGGAAGTCTGGTTTGGGGGAGCCAAAAACGGACAATATTGTGTGTCATTGAGGTAGGGTGTTACAGTTATAGTTAGCATTTTCATTTTTAGCCAATAACCACTAATCGTAACCGCATTTTCACCCTACCTAATAATAAGAGATCCTTGCAATTTTTATAATTTAGACTATGGCTGGGTATCGGTCATATCAGTTCGGTTAATAGGGTTATTGATTACCGACCGATAAACTATCGGTTAACCGATTCTTGACCGATTACCCACCGATAAGCTATCGGTTAATCAGTTAATCGGTAATCGGTTAAACTGGCCGATTAAACCGGTTTTTATTAACTTTTTATTGAGCTTTTTACTGGTTGCTAATTAGGCGAAAAATTAGTTATTTTGAGAGTTCAAATACTTTTTGTTGGGCTAAAGCCTAAAATAACTTATTAAAAATTAGTTGTTTTGGCCCTTTTGGGGGCCTAAATATATATATGATTAAAATAGCTTATTGATTTTTTTTTTTTTTTAATATTGATCCACTATATCTTTTTTATATTATAAAATAAAAATCAAAAGATTAAAAAGTATAAAATTATAAAAAAATTAAAAATTAAAAATATTTATCGGTTATATCGGTTAACTGATAATAAATTTTTGACCGACCGATTATCGACTGATAAGCTTATCGGTATGAATTTTTTAATCGATTACCGACCGATAATTATCGATCGCGGTTATACCGATTCGATTAATATCGGTAATCGGTTGGTTAATCGGTAATCGGTTAATTTGTCCATCCCTAATTTAGACTGTATATTCAAAATGAATGGTCTGTTTTTAACATGTAAGCCTTAAAAAAATAATAAAAATAAAATAAAAATAAGTTAACGGGGTGGTCAGATTACTGAGTAATGTTATAAGTCCCTCTCGTGTCTCTCTTATATCCCTCAAAGAAGGGACTCAAGAATGATGTTACTATTAAAATTATCATTGGGCTTGTGAGTGATTGATTGTTATTGAATTTTGATCAAAATAATGACTTTAATAGCCACATCATTCTTGAAGGAACTCAATAGGGACATAAGAGAAACTTTTAGAATTACTCTTGATTACCCGCTACTGTTTTACCTGTTCAACCCGGCCCATAAAACTGAACGTACATGACACCAGCTAATACATGAAATTCAATGGGCCCAAGTCCAATTTGGCCTGTAGTTAAGAAATGGGCCAAATCCAGCTTATGCTTTCTTTCTTCTTTCTTTAAACCTAGTTTGAAGAAATATTGACTCAACCTGAAAGGCCCATTTAATGATTGATTGGGACTCGACCAGATGCTTAGTCCTTGTCGTACAAAACAAGAAAGCTAAGAGTTCATTCCAATAGCAAATGTTTTCCTTTAAATTGGTTTTGAACTTTAATTTAAGTTGAAGAAATTTTCTGAACTTAATTTATTAAATTGACATAATGAATATAATTTTTATTTGCATTTTTAACAGAGAATTTAATTTCATATGCGTTTTGTATCCATGTCAGTTCAATAAACTACGTTAAATTAACAAAATTTGTCATTTTAATCACTTAATTAAACAAATCTATAAGGGCATTAGGAAATATATTTGCCAATGTAAGACTATTGTGAGTCCAAACTTAACTTATACTATCAAAGCTCGGCTGAGACTTTAAGCTCTGTCTGAATCCAGACAAAGTTAAAACATGCTTTTGATTGATTCGAGCCAATTCTGAAAATTCACTATCCAGCTCCACTCAACTTGGTTACACCCTTAACTGTGAACTTGATGTAAATTTTTTTTTGAAAAAATAAATATTGCATTTTTGTTGTAATGATTAAATGGATAATTATCATGGGCCGTAAGAAGGAGGGACACGAAATAAGACCACAAAAACAAGCATAAGGATCGATCGCATCGGATATTCCCACTCAGCTTGGGCTTGGCTAATCAAGTAGACCCACTTAATCCAACGGTCCCGATCTAACAGAGTGACACCGCAATCTCATCAAGTAGAACTCACTTAATCCAACGGTGCAGATCTAACTGCACGCGTGACGCGTGCAGGTGTCAAAGGCAATCGGCCCTTCGAGAGGGGCTCCTTTCGGGGTGCCATGTTCTAAGCGGCTCCGAATCCAATCACAGTGCAATATCTCTGAAGCCATGGCTGGAGGTAGAAGGAGAAATACCACCACCCACGACCACAGCAACAATAGTAGCGGCAGCAAGAGCAGAAGAAGAAGAGGAGGAGGAGGAGGAGGTGTCAAAGCGGCTCTTTTCGTTGAGGGTGGTTTCTTATCTGATTGGCAACGAAATCCCTCGTCTGCTAGCACTTCTCGAGGTCCTTCCCCCTCTCTATCTCTCTCAAATAATTTTTCTTTGTTTTAACTTCTGTGATATATTGGCTGAAAGCTGGTGTTTGGTTGCTGGGAAAACAAGGGGAAATAATAAATTTTGTGAAAAAAAAAACCCGAGCATTTCGTTTCTTTTTGAGGTAAAAATGAAGAATTTATGCTCCATTTGGGTATATGGTTCAATGGCTTGAACTGGGTGATGATGGGAATTATTTGTTTTTTGTTTTTTTTCCCCCCCCCAGCAATTTCTGAGAGACCAAACTTGGGGCAAGTGGAGGCGTGCCTGTAATTACATTTGTTTATCTGGGTTCTTGTATTTTTTTTTCTAAAAAAAAAAAAAGAACTTTGGTGTTGAATTTGCAGGAACAAACGCTAATCCGAATGACAAATCTGGGTCTGGGTCCAAATCTGGAACTGGAAGGTCTTATCGAAGCAAAGCTTCTGGTTCTAAAATCGACTCTCGGAAATCGGACGGTAATGCTATTGGATATGAATACCCTGCCCTCGGCCATCAGGTATTACGTTTCGGATAATTTTTTTTCCTCATCTTTTTTGGGGGATTTATTATAAATTTTATCATTTATAGAAATTTAATTTAGTTGTCCAAGTCTAAGAACTCTGTTGGACAAGCTTTTTTCACGTAGAATAGGAGTCTGATTTAAAGTAACTCGGGTTTCCCAAGGTGGGTGCGTATTAGAATGAAAATGATTTTGATTTTGATTTTGGGTTCATTATATGTATATATATATCTGCAAGGCGCAATTTTATCGGGAATATTTCCTTGGAAAAATTTTCCTTAGGCTCAGCTGTAGATAGCTCTTCATTGGTTAGAAACGTTTCCTGAATATTTTCTTTCTAGTGAAAATTTTCTGGGAATATTTGTGATTTAATTGAAGCATTGGAAGTTCTACTTCCTGAAATATTTACTTAGAACAATATGGTGTTTTAACAGGAGGGTAATAATGGAGATAACGACATAGATGAGTCGCACCCCATTGTTCTAGTGGATTCAAAGGAGGCTCGAATTGTTGCTTATGTAGACAAAACACCATTTTCAGAGCCTCATGACGTGGAGTATACTTATGAATACAATTCCGGATTTGTTTTGGGTGATGGCACTCATCAAGGGTTGGGATTCCATTCTGAACCTGAAGGAACCCCAAATGGAATTGGAGGGTCCTTGAAGCAAATGGAAGATCAAGAGCTGTCATCTTCTGAGAAGGAAATGGATGCTGATGAGGGTATTAATTGTAAGGTAGGCCAGATGCGTGAAGAAGCTTTGGATGTGGTGTCACCTCCAAAAAACAATTCAGGGTTTTTGTCAATTGGAGGCATGAAATTGTACACCCGGGATATATCTGATGTTGAAGATAATGAGGATGACTATAGGGAGTCGCTAGATGAGGGAAACACAGAAGCATCTGAGCCTGGAGAAGTGGTGGGATCATCTGAAAGTGATGGTTCTGATGACTCATCTGATAGTGATTCAGATATTGATGCAGAAATTGCAAAGGATTACTTAGAAGGAATTGGTGGAAGCGACAATATTTTGGAAACCAAACGGTTGATGAAAACAGCTTTGGATGCGTTGGATGATGATAGTTCTTCTAGCAGTTGCTTAAATGAGACTGTAGAGAAGTTCGGTGGAATTGCTCTCCAGGAGGCATCCAGGGAATATGGTATGAAGAAGCCCAAACCAAGGAAGAGCAACTCTTTGGCTTCCAGAAATAATTGGTCATCAACTATAGATGACCTTATGCTCGTAAAAGATCCAAGATCTGGTTCTGCAAAAAAGAAGCATGTCGCTAAGTTTCCTCGATCTTGGCCTATGGAGGATCAAAAGAGTAAATATTCCAGAAACTTTCCTGGTAAGTTTTGCTCAAAACTGTGAATCCCGGGATGCATGTCATTAATAGTGCTGTCTAAATGCTGGCTTTAGTTAGAATATTGGGATGAGTTAATCATCCATTCTTATCTGTGTTTTTGGGTGTGGTGGTGTGCTGTGCACATATGGGCAGCAGCATCAACACGCATCTGAAACAGTGTCTGTGTGTGTATTCACATGTTTAAGCTCGAATTTATTCTTCTCTGTTATTTGGGTTGGTCTGCTAAACTAATGGCAGGGGGGCCTGCCTTCAATTCATGATGTAATCCTTCTAATACACTTAAGATTCAGGTACCAAAAAGAAACATCGTAAAGAAATGCTTGCTGTGAAGCGTCGGGAGAGAATGCTGCTCCGGGGTGTTGATTTGGAGAAAATAAACACGGTAAAAGGAAAACAAGAAACTTAATGCTGTATTCTTTCCTTTTGTTGTTTTCATTTCCAACGAAATCATGGAATAGTTGTTAATATGTACTTATCAAAAAAAAGTTAATTGTTGTTAATATTTGGATATTGATGTTAATAGTGTGGTTTTTTAGCTTTTGATTGTGTGCATACCCCATAAGTTTTCTTTGACGTTTTCTTATAGATCGTGTAGCATTCCAAATGCAGATTTTTTTATATAGTGCTTTTACCATTATTACAAGTTATTTAAGTGCAAGAATCCTTCTTTGGTAATCCATCAATTCGATTACTGGATATAAACCTTTTGCTTTTTCGAAAATTAACCTTCAAGTTAGATAGGGATTTCTTAATATAATACTGAGCTTTTTGAAGCTGATTCCATGTATTTTATTTTTCAGTAGTGCTAACAGCTTTATTGTTCTTAACTGTAGAAACTAGAGCAGATTGTGTTGGGTGGAGTAGATATGTTTTCTTTTCAACCTATGCAATCCCGCGATTGTTCCCAGGTAAGAAAATTTTTGTTAATCTCCCTTCCTTCTCTCCAATCTCACCAAAACCCAAGAACCACACTATCGGCATGAGTGATCTTATAGGTGATTAGAATATAAACCTGTCAATTGCTATTGAGTTGCTTTGGTCGATTTAATTTCATCCTAAACAAAGTTTATTACTTAGAGAAGAATGTTTAATGCAAACCTGAGAGCAGAATTTCCAGTAGTATATTGACAAGTGACTTAGATTTTAGAAGTTTCGGATTTTTATAAAGTTGACATCTTATTCTATCTGCTGCACTTAAATAATTACAATATGACAAATGCATTTAAGTTGTGGATGCTGCTGAGTCTCATTTATTAATAGAATTAAAGATTTGCTGATGACTTTACAAGGGGCTGTCAATGGTAGCAGAAACTGTGGTCTAAATCTCTAAATCTAACTTCTCAAACAAAATGAGATAAGAAAGGTTTAGGCATTATCTTGCCAAAAACTACTTCAATCTATTTTCTAATCATTATAATGGAGTTCTTGTCCCAATTTTTTTTGTTCAAGCATTGTTGTAACTGTCCAGTGAGGTTTTAGCAACGAAACTTTTGCTTAATTTTGGTGAGGGATAGGATTTAGTCAGAAGTTTTAAGAGCTTTTGCTAAATGAATAGTTTTATTGAAGTCTCCTGGAAAGAAATAATAACAACCACCTGAGAGGTATGAAATTCTGGATTGAGTAAATAGAAAGCTGAAAATACTGGGCATGAACTCTGAGCAGCATTGAAGTTAGGAATTAATATCCATCCTGCTACTCAAGTTTTAACTAGAAGTTTTTGTGCCCATATGGATTATATTTAATGTGCTTTTAAAATAACCACAAGAAATGTCACGAATCTTTCATTGATATAAACTTTTTTGAATATTTTAGGTGCGACGGTTAGCTGCGATATATCGCTTGCGAAGTGGCTGCCAAGGTTCTGGAAAGAAAGGGTATATAAGCATGTGCATGTGTATATTTATGTTCATAACAAATGTATGTGTGTATTGTGTATATTTATGTTAATATACATATTCAGACACAAGTGTACTTTGTACGTGGTTAACATAAAGTTGATTCCAAACTAGCTGTTATTTTGGTTTTTCCAGATTTGTAACAGTGGAGCGAACACAACACACTTGCATGCCATCAACCAATGATAAACTTCGCCTGGAACAGGTTCAAGCTTTTATTAAACTGCACACTAAGAACTAGCATAGTTGTTCCATTTGTGCTCTGAAGATTTCTATTTTTCTACTTAGAATAATCTCTCTATGTCACTCCGGCAAACCTAAGTTTAATTATTTCATCATGAGTTACAGCTGCTAGGTGCTGGCAATGAGGATGCTGATTTTGTTGTGACTGAGGGCTCCAACGTAAGATCTGGAGATAGAAACAGGGTAAAGAAAACTGCTAAGGGCAGTGGTGAAGCAAGTGAGAAGAAACAGAATGGAAAAAAGGGTTCATATGCCAATCAACCCGTGTCATTTGTATCAAGTGGTACAATGCAATCAGATGCTGTTGAGATTACAGCGGTTGATTCACAAGAGATGGATGAAAATCGTAAAAATAAAGGTGTAGTTGGCACCACAAGCTATGGTTCATTTGAGGTACACACTAGGGGATTTGGATCAAGAATGATGGCTAAAATGGGATTTATTGAAGGTGGAGGGTTAGGAAAGGATGGTCAAGGTATGGCAGAGCCCATTGAAGCTGTCCAACGCCCTAAATCGCTCGGATTGGGTGTGGAATTCTCTAACTCCGGTGACGACCTAGCAAGGACCAAATCCCAAAAGATGGAAGTCCCTAGTGGTGACTCAATAAGGAACAAGTCCCAAAAGATTGGAGCTTTTGAAAGGCACACAAAGGGATTTGGATCAAAGATGATGGCAAAGATGGGTTTCGTGGAAGGCATGGGCTTGGGCAAAAGTTCACAAGGGATAGTCAATCCTTTGGTTGCTGTTAGGCAACCAAAATCTCGAGGATTAGGTGCCAAAGGTTAGATATCATATAATTCATTGAAATTTAACATTTCTAAGTTCACTCAGATTTATTTTTAGTTCCTTGTAAATGAGCTAATTATGGCACTTTACTTCCATTATCATCAATGTGCAAGATTATCATATCTTTTGCTTTCATTTCTTATTTTATGCTGCCATATGTTCTTTCAAAGACGATGCGCAGTGATGTAAATATTCTAATCACTTTGAATAAATATTGGACCTTTGAATTACCTGATACATGGTTTTGGGCCGGTGGGGTCGTGTCTGGGGTTTACTCTCAAACGGTAGGTCCAAAGGGTCCTGTATTTGTGAGGTTCCACGTCAAATCATAATAATAAAAAATAATAATAATAATAATAAAAATGGTACTGGACCTCAGATTTTGACATGTTTTGTTTGAGAGATTAATGTATATCAGCCGCCTAGGAAATTGCCATGGAATCTAGTGTAGGTTGCTCAATCACTAGTCATATTGCAGTTTGCAAGTTGCAATGGAGGCAATAAATGTTTTCTTGAGGTCTATTATTGACAGCTTATAGAAATTGTATTCTATTTATTATTGCTTTTGGTGGGACTAAAAATGTATTCAACCTAATCAATTATTCGATCTTGTGACCAATCCTGCTGACCCACATCATAATATTAGGCTATATACCAGAAAAGCCTGGTTGGCAACTTGGCATAGGAATAGAGTTTAGTTTTCTCCAAATTGTGGTGGACGATTTTTCTCAAATTCAGTCTATAAATCTTAGTGATTCTTTTATACTGGGTTAGAAGAATTTTTTCCAACCCCGTTTTGAAAGAAAAGTTTATCTCAAATATCTTTATGTTTTTCCTCTAGACCATAATGTGGATCTGTTCAACAGCACAATTGCACATATGACAATCGAGAACAAAAACAAATCATTGATTTGCAAGATAGGTATGATTATTAAATGAATTAAATGGTGTTAAACTCACACATGCAAGGTTCATATATATATATATATATATATATATAGCATTTGGATGCGACCTATTATTTATTATTTTCTTTATGACCTGTGAGAATTGCAAAGGGTGTTAAACACTGGTGGAATAATTAAAATGGGTGCCCTATCACAATAAACTCGTCTTTATTGCATTTGGTCTCCTCTCTTCATCACGTGCAGTATGATGAATCTTTCAAGCTACAATCTGAACTGATATTTAATAAGAAATGCAGTTGAAAATTTTGGAAAAATACAGGGGTTCCTGAGGTTTTATTTATTTGTTTATTTATTAAATCACTCTTTAGGTTTTAAAAAAATTGATTAAATAACCCCTTAAGATATGTTTCATTATCAAATTATTCCATGTGTATACTATAGAAATGATTAGTGTCAATATTTTGTTCATATTTTATCATCTTATAAATCAACCACCGATTTTTTACCTGATTTGTAAACTTATGCCCATTCCACATAAGTCAATAGTGAAACATACAAATCTAATGGTTTATTTATTGAATTTATAGAAGAATATGAGAAAAATATAGACAAATTATTGACACTAATCAATTTTCGTATAAGAATACTATTTCAACTTGACACATGGCAAGATCCCATCTTCGAGGGGGATTCAAAAAAAATGTAGTTCAAGCCATCTCTGGGCATCTGTCTAGATGGTGTCGGTATGGGCAGGTTGTGGACAACGTCCAAAGGGTGCTACGGGGGGTTTCGGAGATGGAATATAGGGCAAAGATATATAGCAGCAAAGGAGACCATCGATAAAATTTGGAACAAATTAAGGGCCTTCTTTAATTACTTATTTACCATACCTGGTAGCCTTAATTAAAGAGTTCGACTATAATTGAAGTTTTAAATTTTTTTTATGGAATAAATTTTTATTAATATTATTAATTGGGAACGGAAACATAAATTAATTAGTTAAATATCAAAATATATTCTGAATGAATATATTTTAGCAGTTTACTTGTTACTTACCATATAGAATAGAAGGAGTGATTTGATAATGGAAAGTAACTATAGGGAGTGATTTGATAAATGTTAAATATCAATGATAAATGAAAATATCAGCTCCATCAAGGAGAACCAGACCAGAGGAGGGATCTCCATAGGTTTTACCGTTTTAGACTTTAAGCCGTTAATCACACGGCATTCAATCATCCAATAGGTTACATTTAGATTAAACTAATAACATTTTAATTATGATAATTTAATTTTCTTTTTACTGTCTATATTTTTTTATTAGATTAAAAAAAAAAATGGGAAGATTTAGATCTAAAGCTACAGCGAACCTAGACCTGTTAGTTTACTTCTCAAGCTATTGACCCACCAAAGTATTGGTTAAATACTGTGCAATGCCTCAAAAATGCTGCTATCCATGTTCTCCATCTCTCTCATTTTAACGACTAGAAATGGAGGAATTAGTCTTAGGGTTTTTTTTTTTTTTTTTTTTTTTGGGGGGGTGGGGATTGATCAAAGTGACTTTTATCTAGCCGTGAACAAAGTAGCACATACCTGCTAGGAACTGCACACGATCCCTTTGTTCCGATTAAGGTATAACTTGAATATAATGAAGATGGTTTATACCTTGATTTCAATGTCAAATCTCACCTACATTTGGGTGTAACTGGGTCTTACGAATCCAAATTTGCAACGGGATAATTTAGGTTCTTAGAAGGAACTTAAACCTCACAATGCAATTGTTGATTATTTGGATTAATTCTTCTCATCCCAATTTTATTGCAATATTAATATGTAAATATGACCAACAAAGGAATATATAAACATATGAGAGTAAACCTATGACCCTTGGTTGGAAAATAAAGACTAACAAGGAAATAAGACTAATACAAATAAAAACAACCCAAATAAAAGAGACTTATTAATATCACATAGGCATAGGTCTTTTACTCTCCGAATCAAGGGAATCGTAAAACTAAGTCTAGCCCCACAACCTTCAATGTGTTCCGCAATTATTATTTTTTTAGTTTCCCCCTCCCCCAACACCCAAAATTTTAATTTTGTACCTGCCTACATTACACTAGAAGAATGTGTCATATCCACAAACTTTTTACATTAGGCACATGAGAAGTTAAAAAAGGATTTTCAATTTTAGTTAAAATTAGATCAATTGAGATTGAAACACGTTATTTTAGCATTAATTGTTTGGCACGTTTTCAAACTATTAGGGGTGCTAAAATTCTAACTACTATCTCTCTGTCCTTTTTTTTTTACTAACCAATATTGATTCGGTATAATTTTCAGCTAAAAATTAATTCATACTGGTCAAAACATTTTTGACATGTCCGCTTAAGAAGGGAGAAGGGGATTCGAACTAAAAATTAATCTATACCAATCAAAACATTGCTTCTTATTCAATGGTACAAAACACTAAATTTACATGATTCTATTGAAATTACTCTCTTCAACTAATTATTAGATGAATTCACATTTCAACAAAAACAATGAAATTCCGTTTTTATTTATTTATTTTAACTCTCACAATTTCAAACTCTTAAGAAACGAAAATTCTGAAAAATTAAATTGTAATAATTAACCATCAAACTATTTTTCAATAGTAACAATTAAATAAATAGTAAATTACACTTGAGGCCAGGCACTGACGATTTGATTTCAGAAACTGATAGGGCCATTATGGTCAATCAGGAGAAAAAGCCAGGACTCCTTTGGCTTTGCCACCTTCCCGAAGATACATGAAGCATATATATCTGGTATTGGCTCCTCTTCAATTCCGCACCTTTTCTCTCTGTCTGTGTTGATGCACAATCTCTTCGCACTGAGAGACCCATCTCTCAATATTCGTGTCTCTCTCTCTCTCTCTCTGCGCTGAAGGTCAGTTAGATCCGTACTTCCTCCCAAAGAATTTTCATTTTTTTTTTTGGTTTTATTTAGCCGAATTCCTTAGATTTACACTGCTAGAACTGTGTTAAATTTCATATCTTTGGTATCTGAATCTGAAATTAATCCCAAAATCCGCGTGGGATTTGCGTTTGTCTTTGTTCTTTTACCTCCNAGACCCATCTCTCAATATTCGTGTCTCTCTCTCTCTCTCTCTCTCTGCGCTGAAGGTCAGTTAGATCCGTACTTCCTCCCAAAGAATTTTCATTTTTTTTTTGGTTTTATTTAGCCGAATTCCTTAGATTTACACTGCTAGAACTGTGTTAAATTTCATATCTTTGGTATCTGAATCTGAAATTAATCCCAAAACCCGCGTGGGATTTGCGTTTGTCTTTGTTCTTTTACCTCCTTTTCTGATCTGGGTCTTCCAGATCTGACAAAAATCCAACACAAATCTTTCAAAGATGGGATCTTTCAATCAATTTAGGATCTGGGTCTTGACCATTTGTTTGGTTTTCCAATCCGGGTATGGGTTTTACCTTCCTGGTAGTTATCCCCACAAGCATGGTGTCGGTGATCCGTTGTCGGTGAAAGTGAATTCTCTCACTTCGATCGATACGGAAATGCCCTTTAGCTATTACAGTTTGCCCTTCTGTAAGCCCGAAGGCGGTGTCAAGGACAGCGCTGAGAATCTTGGCGAGCTCCTCATGGGAGATCGGATTGAAAACTCTCCGTATCTGTTTAAGACGTACACCAACGAGACTGAGATCTTTTTGTGTAAGTCGGATCCATTGTCGGCCGACGATTTCAAGATCTTGAAGAAGAGAATTGATGAGATGTACCAGGTTAATTTGATTCTCGATAATTTGCCGGCCATTCGTTATACCAAGAAGGAGGGTTTTGTTTTGCGGTGGACGGGGTACCCTGTTGGGGTTAAGCTTCAGGATGATTATTATATTTTTAACCATTTGAAGTTTAACGTGCTTGTTCATAAGTATGAGGAGGCCAATATGGCGCGTGTAATGGGGACTGGTGATGCGGCTGAGGTGATCCCGTCAATTGGGAAGGGGGGATCAGATGTGCCTGGGTACATGGTTGTTGGGTTTGAAGTGGTTCCTTGCAGTGTTGTTCATAATGCTGATTCGGTGAAGAATTTGAAGAGATATGGAAAGTACCCAAATCAGGTGAAATGTGATCCCAACACGGTGTCTATGCCCATCAAGGAAGGGCAGCCGATTGTCTTCACGTATGAGGTTACGTTTGAGGAGAGTGACATCAAGTGGCCATCGCGATGGGATGCTTATCTGAAGATGGAGGGATCGAAAGTCCATTGGTTCTCGATTTTGAATTCTCTGATGGTGATTACTTTCCTTGCCGGCATTGTGCTTGTCATCTTCCTGAGGACTGTTAGGCGGGATCTGACCCGTTATGAGGAACTTGACAAGGAAGCTCAAGCACAGATGAATGAGGAATTATCTGGGTGGAAGCTTGTTGTGGGGGATGTTTTTCGTGCCCCAACCAATCCTGCCCTACTCTGTATCATGGTCGGAAATGGGGTTCAGATTCTTGGGATGGCTGCTGTGACCATATTGTTTGCTGCTCTTGGATTCATGTCGCCTGCTTCGCGTGGAACACTTATCACAGGTATGCTATTTTTCTATATGATACTTGGTATTGCAGCCGGTTATGTTGCGGTTCGTCTCTGGAGGACAATTGGCTGCGGTGACTACAAAGGATGGGTTTCAGTCTCATGGAAGGTTGCTTGTTTCTTCCCTGGTATTGCCTTCTTGATCCTCACCACTTTGAATTTCCTTTTGTGGGGAAGTCATAGCACAGGAGCCATTCCATTTTCTCTTTTTGTTATTCTGCTCCTCCTCTGGTTCTGTATCTCGGTTCCCCTTACCTTAGTTGGTGGATACTTTGGGGCAAAGGCACCTCATATCGAATACCCTGTTCGGACGAACCAGATTCCTCGGGAAATCCCGGCTCAGAGATACCCGTCTTGGTTGCTTGTTCTTGGAGCTGGCACACTCCCTTTTGGTACCCTCTTCATTGAGCTCTTCTTTATCATGTCTAGCATTTGGATGGGCCGTGTATACTATGTCTTTGGGTTCCTCTTTATTGTTGTGATCCTCCTCGTTGTGGTCTGTGCTGAGGTGTCTTTGGTTTTAACCTACATGCATCTCTGTGTGGAGGACTGGAAATGGTGGTGGAAGTCATTCTTTGCTTCTGGTTCTGTTGCCATCTACATCTTTTTGTACTCCATAAACTATCTTGTATTTGATCTGAAGAGTTTGAGTGGACCTGTCTCGGCAACTCTTTACTTGGGGTATTCACTCTTCATGGTTCTAGCAATCATGCTGGCGACCGGCACAGTTGGGTTCCTTTCCTCATTCTGGTTTGTGCATTACTTGTTCTCTTCGGTGAAGCTGGATTGAAGAACTTTCTCAGCTCAAAAGAATGGCACTTTGAAGAGGATTGGTGGGTCGTCATTCAAGGCACAAACAACTTTTCTATGATGCTTTACTTTTCTGCAGTTTTATTTTGCTAGGGAACTTAGAAAATGTAATAACAATATAATAATTCGCCCAGTTTTGCTTAATTCTTTGTTAGATGGAGATCATGGAATGGTAGTTTGCTACCAAAGTTTATTTGCATTTTTAGTTGGTGTTAGTTAGTTGGCATGATGTGGTTTTACTGTGTACTTTTTTCACTGATCAGACCATTATGGTTTGAAATGCTAGTCACCATTAATATATGCTCTGATTATTTTCTTGATTTGTTTCATCCTGCTTATTTGTATTATAAATAGAAAGCAACGGTCTTTTCTGTATATTTTTTCCGGTTTTGCTATCGCAGAAGCTATATGCAATTGATCGAATCATATAGATATCCCTAGGACGGACCCGATGTATAATCCATTACTTGGCAAAAGATCACTGATCCAAATACTTATGAATGAGAGGAAGAACTCTCAACAATGAGGAAATGGGGAATCTCTAACAATGAGAGGAAGAACTCGACATGCCACTGGTTGCTTGGGACTCAAGCTTATGAACCTCATCCTCAGTTCCTCTGTTTCTCTATTTACAGAGGAAATAAAAGAAGTCCCATATGAATATCTTATGCAGGGGCTGCTATCTGCATCAAAATTCCATGATGTTTAGGGTAGAAAAATGAAAGGACTTCTAGAAATCATGGAGCCTGAAAAATCCTTTTGGAATGGGCTTGGGAATATATGCTTAATTGAGATGTATAGGGGGTTTAGAGGTGGATACTAGATAATGCTGTGGTTAAAATGGGGGATTTTTGCCACTAGCCACCGTCGAAGTTGGAAAGTCGGTATTAACCGTCGACCTTATTTGATTGAGTGGCAATTTTGTAACTAACCACCACTGCCAAGTACGTGACGGGCGGAAGGTGGAACTCAACGGGCTCGGCTAGTGGGCTTAATTTGAATTTGTTTGGGCTCACTTTCAACTATTTTAGGGCCAACCTTTTTTTCTGGACTTTTTTGGCCTTTTGGGCCCAATTTAAGTATTTCATAGGCCTAATTTGATCAGCTTGAACGTTTTTTTATTTTTGAAAAATTTTATTTTTGAGCCTTTAAGGCTTTAGAATAATCTGATATTCATTAATTAGATACAGCAGAAATCCCTCTTGTGTTATGGCAATGGGTGCTAGAGTAATGATACAAGTCCCTCTTGTGTTACTCTTGTATCTCTTTTACGGTAGGGGTGAGTGTCGGTCGGTTACAGTCAGTTTCAAAAGAAAATATTTTGTTTCGCCCCAGAGTCAATAAAGTCGATAAATTCACCGACTTCTTCCGCCAAGCTTTTGTTTTGTCACCAACTGTAACCGACAAGTCGGTTTAAGATGTCGATCGGTAAGTCGAAATGGATTTCGGTAGAAATATTGTTGTTTGCCCATTTTATCGAGATAGTTGAAGAAGAAGTTTTAACGTTTGAAACTTTTTTGCATAGAAGGAGAAATAGCTAGAGAAGAAGATGAATAATATTTTGTTTTTTATTAGGGTAAACAAATGGACGGCGGAGATGACATCTTGGAGTCTTCAGAATAGAATTAGGCGTAAATGGGAGTATGGAGTTTTTGGACAAGTGTTAGACAACATCATGAAATAAGACAAATGAAAGAGGAAAAGTAGACATTATTTGAGTAAGTGGAAATAAAATAATACAAATAATAACAAGTTTTGTAATAAATAAATTAACATTATTTGGGGAAGTGGGAATAAAATAAGACAACAATAATTTTGTAATAAATAAATAAACAATAATTTTGCAAAGGTCGCATATGCGTTTCATCTTCTTCTTCCGCCAACTTTCTCTTCTACCAGCGCGAGTTTCTTCCTCCATTACTTCTCAAATGCAGAGTCACAATTGATTCATCAAGGATATGCGTTATATATGTATTAACAGGTATTGTCAATTCAGTGTCAGTCAAAAACTGACTTATGTAAAAGCTCTTCCACCTACCAAACCGACAATGTCAGAATCTTAAAAGTCTACCGCCTACCAGCCAGCCAATAGTCAGTGTCGGTTGGCCTCGGGATGGTTACAGTTGAAACACGGTCGGTTGTCGGCTAATTGGTGAATTTGCTTAGCCCTACATTCACGAATGATGTAACTCTTAAAATTACTATTAAGTTTGTATTGAATCATTATTGAATTTTAATCAAATTATGATTTTAAAAGCCACCTTATTTTTTTTGGTCGAGGGGCTTCTATAATTAATTACTTTGAGTACTATGTTACCGCATGTCTCAGAAATGATTCGGCTTATGGAAACACAAAGAAAAAAAATAAAAGTTAATGATTCCTAAATAGAAGTAGAAATAGCACAGAATTAATACGACAAAAAGTGCCAGCTCACAGAACAGAAAATGGACCAAAGCAATAATAGTGTTTGAAGCAGCCAATATGATGCACATTGCCTATCCGTCAGTTTGTTTAATTTTTTTTTTTTTAGAATAAGGATTAAGTTTTCCCTTTTTCATTTGAATTATATTTTCTTTTTTTTAATAAGGATCAAGTTTTTCCTTTCCTATTAGAAACAGTTTTCGTTTTCCTATTAGGATTTGTTTTCTTTTTCCACTAGGTTTGTTTTCCCTTTCTTTGTTAATTTAGGAGATGTCTAGCCTATATAAAGACATCTAGTCTTTGTTACTAGGGAATTTAGTTTATATTGATTTATCAGTTTTCTCTTAAATAAGAATTACTCATAGGTGAGTTTTCGTCCTATTTTTCCTTAAGCTATAGATAGACTCTATAGTTTTGAGAAGAATTCTTAGATCATTGATAGACTCAAGATCTAAGAATTATTTATCCGTTCTTCTTGTTAGTGTTTCTTTGCATTCCACCAAGTCAGGCTACATCACAATAGCTTCAATGATTCAGCCAAAATTATTTGTGCTGGTGTTAGTGTAGTTTACTACCCGATCTATAGTCTCTAATCTCTATTTTACAATCAAAATGTGTCACACACTTTCAAGCTTCGGTTATGGGTCATTCCGATCGAGCCACTGCGCTTTATACCAATGAAAGAAAACATAGAAACATATATATAACTTAATTTAGGACCTTTTTAAGGATGGTTTCCATTGTCACCAAGTGTGCACATTCAAAACGATCTACTCGTGTTGGTGTTTGGCACAAATTTAACAATTTAAATATCTCACACGAGAGAGATTTTCTTTTTCTTTTTAGTGTAAGTACAACAACTCAATAAATAAGTAAATAGTATATGTTCTAATTTTTTCTAAGCGTTTTAGGATTGAGGACCATATTTGTAGGATTGCTTTTTAAGAACCCAAGTAATTTTTTTTTTTTTTTTTTTAACCCAAATATATAGAACCTTTTAAAAGTGAGGGGAGGCCATTGACATGAATCAACTAGTAGCAAAACATAGTAAAATATATATGACTACTTTTAGAGAAGTCATGACCTTCGAAACATAGTAATTTTTTTTGCAAAAAACAATAATAAACTTTCTCTATTCCATTACCAACAACCATCATATTAATACTACAAATGACCCCAAATATTATACATAGATAACTACTATTAGACTCAAACTGACTCTCAACATTGCGAGTACTATTTCATCACCAGCAAACATCATATTAATATTACAAATGACTCTAAATATCACACACAGATAACTACTATTAGACTCTAACCGACTCTCAACATGAGAGTATTTTATGTAAATAAAGAAATACTAAGAGTCAATAAGTCTCTCATATTTGGCTCATGATCTTCTCTTACAATTCGATAGATGAACCATGCATTAAATTTGTAAGATCTGCCATTGACTTATGTGAACTCCATAAATCAAATGGTTAATTTGTAAGATGAGATGAACCAAATATGAAAAAAAATATTGACCCTCTTCTTGTAGTCTTGTCCTCTCAAGTATGGGGTTTTTTACCTTCGCAATTGCAATTCTTAACGGCGGACCAGATGGAGATCGCCGTCAGAAGAGTGGATAAGTATGCTGTGATAAAACGCAGGAAGGTTAGCTTGGAGAGAGCGCGGTAAAATCTAACCATGGCCTCATGTGTTTTATGATGACTGTAGACGGCTTCTATGTGCTTTTTCAGCTGGTAGCAGTCATCCATATCAATCTCGAGCTCTTTGGTGAGACTATTGAAAAGATCCACCACCTCCTGGTCGCCCCCCTTGGCCTGTTTGATAATCCCCGCATCACGAAGAATGTTGATATCATCCACCGTATCCACTAGGCAATCCAAGAAAACTGCAAGACAAGAAAAATAGGGACCTGCAGATCTATTGCTCTGCTCATAAGCTATCAAGTTCCTCAACAAAGCGCTGGTGCCATCATCAATGTATAGAGTAGGAATCGTCAACACTGTGTTCTTATACTCTATGTCAAGAAAGTTACCGGATTTTTTTTTGAATTGAACGCCAGCATATCTAAGTGTCGTGGCATTTTGGACCCAACCCTTCCCAGGAATTTTTTCATATTTGCTCTCGCTATACCTTTTAGGACGTGAACTCTTTGGAGTCTGAACACTAGCATTCGGGTTACCTTGGGAATTATGAAAGGTAGAGTACTGAAACAGAGCTAATAGATGTGGATGCTGTCGATTGGTGTTCTGCTTCTCTATGGTTTCCAATATATCGTCTGACAATTCGTCCTTTCCAGGTCTCAATGGTTCAAAAAATCGGAGAGCAAGCTTGTTCAGAGCCAGAGGATTTGCGCCCTGGTTGGTGATGTCATATATTTTTTGCAGCACAAACATGGGAAGCTGGTTCTCAAGCATAAGTAAATCACGACCGATATTTGGCACCATCCAACGTGTTTCTAAAATGGGCTCCTCCTCCTCTGCATCATCATTTCCCTGATCCAAAAATTCAAGAAATTAATATATATTGTTAAATAGCTCTGTTAAATATATTGGAAGTGGAAGAATGAGAGAGAGAAGAGAGAAAGCCTCTGGCATGTGTGTGATAAATGCGCCTTCACGCATGTGAAGCCCATGAGCAGGAGAGACTGGCAGGGAAGATGGAGAGCTTGGCGGCATGCGGACGATCGGAATAGTGAGATCGCCGGAGAGAACGCCATACCATGGTAAATATATTCTTGAATATATTGGAAGAGGAAGAATGAGAGAGAAGAGACTGCAGAAGGAACAATTGACTATATTGTATATTCTGTTTTATATATTTATTATAATTACAGATGCCTCCGTAAATAGAGAGATTATGAGTAATAAGCAAGAAACCTTAGGTAAGAAATAAACACTAATAGGAAAGACAATAATATAAAATATTCTAACAAATATATATATATTAGGGTCTTTCTTCGTGTGGGACTGCTGATTTCTAGAGAAAAGTAGTACCTGGTAACTCTTGGTGTATAAACGAAGGAGCTCTACAATGAAGCAGCCGTCAAGGACCATCATCTGCACAAAATCATCACTCTTTATGCCTTCAAAGTCCTCCGAATAGCATTTTCTGGTTTTTTCCTCCATTTCTTTCATGGCCTTTTTAAGATCTACTTCACAGCCACGGCGCCTCATTTGGTTTTGAAGGCGTCTGAGAAACCGCTCTTTCTGATCTTCAAAGGCTCTCAGAGCCTCTTCTTTATGATGAAATGGACCTATGCTTACAATCCTGGGGCTGTAAGCTCGGTTGTCAACTTCACGCACATGTGCTGGAACTCTGAATATCGACCATCCTCTGCCGAGTGTAGTAGATTCTGAAAAAGTTTTTCCGTTATCTTGCTCAAGGGTCCTGACAGTTGCGCTTGCTTCTTTTGATTCTGCCACTTCTTGGACAGTTTTCTGGACACCTGAAGGCTCATCTATTCTGATGTTAAAAGAGTCAGCTGACTTATCGTCAACACCCATGTCTTCGAACAGCGTCTTCATGGAAATAATACTCAGTAGTTGTCCTCTGTATTGCTCTAAAACATATGCCCAAATTATATACGTACATAAATTAATGAAGGATATACCAATTAGAAAGCCTAATTCTTCAAGCAGTTTTAATGGAGAGAAAGGAGAGTCAAAGAAAAGAGACAACAACACATGAATGAAACAAGCACTACGGTCAATTTTACCTAGAACTGCTGTAGAACTTCGAATCTCGGCCACTCCAGAAGTGGAAATTAGGAGGTGAGAATGATATTATGGAGATATTATAAATTATTAAGATATTTTGGAGATATTATGGATGAGAATGATATTTTGGAGAATATCTTATATTAAATATCTTTTATAATATATCTTATATTATAATATATTTTATAGATATTTTATACTTTATAAAAAATTTCGAACGTATCCTCAAATATCGCCTATAAATAGGCAAAAGCCCATAAATGTTTTTCATTCAAAAATTCATATCTTACTCTAGTATTCTCATGTACTAGAGTTTGGGAGGGAGAGAGAAAGTCAGTAATTGAGAAATTTATGGGTAATGATCAATTGTAATAGAATAAGTGTCGACAAATTGAGAAATTTATGGGTAATGATCAATTGCAACAGAATGAGTGTCGACAAGTAATTACCTTTGATGATTCATTTCTGTAATCCATTATAAGTATACTTACTTACTGAGTATGATATTGATATCCAATAATATGGATTCTTGTAGTTTTATAACTTATATGGCCATTTGATATATATATGATTTAACAATTATTTATATTATCGGGAATCAATTGACTCATTACTTTACAGTTTTTGTAGTGCTTACAGGAATGGAAAGTCAAGGTAATTCATATTGAGATGTACAAAGATTCCAAGTTGCTGAAGTTTGTTTAGAGTTTAGATAGTTGGTTAGATTTGTATAAATGCCTTGTAGCTTCGGATATTTTTGTATAAAGAAAAGTATTTATAACAGTATTATTTAGTATTGATAATTTCACTTTTTTGGCAGTTTGAGATTATTTCAGCGTAACACTCGAATTTATTTACAAGATTAAAAGCGGGATGTTACAGAAGTTTCCCAACTTTCCTAATTTCAATTGCTAATCATGAGTAGTGTGAGTTTCATTTGCATAGCCAGGGACCCAAAAACATTCTGATGCTGCATTAATTAACAAGTAGGCATATATTTATAGTTGGTGTTAGTGGGAGTTGGGTCCCGGGCGAGTCCCCGTGACTTTTCGGCTGGTCTATTGATTCAAAAATGAGATGCTCAAACCAAAAAAATAGTTTATCGTTTTTAAAAATGAAAACCATTTTCCAAAAATTGTAGATGAATTTTTGGTTTCACTGTTCAAATGGCACAGCATTTTGAATAGTATTAATACTCATGCGTGATAATAATGACATTTTTGTTTTTATTTTTTTATTTTTTGTTTTGACATGTCCGCACAAGAGGAGGAATGTGATTCAAATTAGTGATCTCCGCTTCATTAAGCGTGATCATAGGCGATTGAGCTACCTCTTATAAACACGTTTTTGTTTTTAATATATAGCAAAAACACGTTACCTCCCACGTGTAACTAAATTGTGGCCATAAAATCTTCAAATCACATTATCAAAATCAGATAGGGAAAATGAAGACACGAGGCATCCAAAAACAAATTGTCGAAAAAGCAAAGTTGCACTAAAAAAAAAAAAAAAGAAAAAAAAAAAGAAAAAAGAAAGTTTCAAAAGTCACAAAAGCAAACCGATAATGGACCAAAAGCAAACCACGATAAAAGTGCTAGCTCACAGTTCACAGGCAAAGAAAATTGATCAATAGAAATAATCAATCGCTTAAAAGTTAAAACAGCCAGGCCCATTGAAAGCAAAAGAAGCTTGCTTTTTGTGAAATAAGGTCTCAGCTTCGTTCTGATTGAATTTATAGGTAAAGAAAGAATTACAATTGAAACAAACTTAGAGAAGAACAATTACAACTAGAACTCAGAGAACTATTTACAACTAGAACTATGAGAACTAATACAACTAGAGAGCTTTAATACAGGGAAAATTAGAGAAGAGATATATTCAAAAGAGTTTGATTCGGATTAAACTAAACTAGCTAGAGGAGTTTAAACCGAAATCAAATCCTGTAGCAGAAACAAAGTCTACGTCATGTTCCTTAACACCCAGAAGTTTCAATGATTCAGCCAAATTTATAAAAAAAACTTGCACTTACTCCTATACCATTATGAATTTTTGAGTATCTCTTCGAACTTTAATTATTTGGAAGATAGGTATATGATGAAATAGGCCCTTTCAATCAGCTATATGTTATAATGTTCGTTTAATTCTAATGGGAGAAGCAAATATAATAAAAATATTTCGTTTATAAAATAAAAAATTACAAAACTAAAAAAAAAAAAAAAACGTTTATAAATAGTTTTGGTATAAGTTATGAGGAATGTTAGACTTACAAACAAATTTTATAAAAAAACTTTTACAACATGATGTTGCACAATATGATTGAAAATGAGATAAATTCAACTTTTGATAAATCCAATCATATTATGCCATATCATCTTGTTTTTTTTGGTAAAATTTGTTTAGAAGCCTAGCATTTTTCATAAGTTTTTACTCACTTTGGTGGTAAAGGTATTCTTCGTAAATTTCATTGTACAATCCAATTCATTCATCTGCGGAACATCCTACATATGGTTAGAAGGGTCTATTGGGCTAAAGCTTACCCTACTCCTCAATCCCTTGGATATGGTTTTTTTTATTAATTTTTATTTTATTTGAAATTGTAAGGTAAATATCGAGATTTTTTTTTTGGTTGAGATTATGTTTGAAAAATTTAGAGAATACAAAACAAAATTAGAAAAGATGTTTGACAAAGTAAATTAATTTGAATATATTTGAAAAGAAAACAAAAATGAAATAAATAAAAATTATCTAAGTTAAAAAAAAAAAATGTAAAAAAGTCTAAAACTGGGGTGGTTCGAAAAACACCCGGGGTGGCAAAGGGTGGCCAAGCTCGGCTTTTTTTTTTTTTTTTTTTTGAGTTGATTTGAAAAAAGTTGAGTTGGGTTGAAAAAATTAGAATTGGGTTTGAAATAACACCTAAACATAAACTCAAAAAATAAAAAAATAAAATAAAATGACACCCAAACGAGCGTTTAAATTTAAGGTTCTATTCTAGGGTTGATCAGTCAGAAAATTTTTCACTCATTCATTCTCTCTCTCTCTTACAAAAACTTTTCACGATTTTTCGCCGCCTAGTCCACCACGTGGTTGGCCGGCTGGAACGTTGGAGCCGACGTCATCAATTCTCCCACTGTCCCCCACCATCGAAACGAAGCTCTCTCCTCCTCCGTCAAATTCTCTCCCACAACCTTCAAACGCGACGCCAGTTCCCCCCGTCAGCTTTCCATGCCGGTTGATTCTTTACTCAACACCGACATTATCTTTCTTGGAGCTACACCAAACTCATTGAGTTTATCTATAAGAATTTTTGAGCACTTGTTACCATTCTATGCCCACGAAATAAACTTATACTTCTAGGAGAAAGGAGATCATGATTATGTTTACTTACAAGCTTACATACAATCCATCTTGACTCCACTTTCTTCAAATCTATAAGTGCTTTACATCATATCCTTGTTTCTGTAGGCTTCGAATTTGTATAAATTTTATCTTGACAACTTTTGAAACAAAACCCAAAAACATAGTAGCGTATACATTTTATCTGACAACTTGTAATATTTTGAAAATTGCAGGACTTTCCTAATTTCAATTGCTGATCATGAGTAGTGTGAGTTTCCTTTGCATAGCTAGCTAGGGACCCAAAAACATTATGATGCTGCATTAACAAATACGCATATATTTATAGTTGGTGTTAGTGGGCGTGGGTCCCGAGCGAGCCCTAGTGACTTTTCGGCTAGGTCTATCGAATTGAGAAAGATATGCTCAAACTCGAAAAATAATTTATAGTTTCCAAAAATAAAAACCATTTTTCAAAAATGATAGAAGAATTTTCAGTCAAACGAAAAATATTTTCAGTTGTCTATTATTTTACGTCGCACCAAACATAGGAAAATAGGAAAATCATTTTCTTAAAATTATTTTTTTGAGTAATCAGATATGTGTACGGTTTGAAATGCTAGTCACAAATATATGTTGCTTATTTTATGTTTTTTTTTTTTTTGCTTATTTTTTGTATGAGAGGTGCTGCTATACGATTATTGCAAAAATTATGGATTTTCTGCCTTCCAGTCAAATGCTGCCACCTCACCTATAACATCTTAAGAAAATAAGAACGAAAGTCGAAAACACCCAATCAAGCAACCCAGCGAAGAGAGACAGCAAGAACCCCCTGTGAAAAACTTGTGAACCACCGGAGAGAGAAAGAGAACCACTGGTGATGGGTCTTGGCTGGGTCACGGCTGACCTAGCCATTGGGTCACGTGTGACCCAGCTGTCAGTCACCATCTCCAGCAAGTTTTGAGGCATCTATTGCGACTTTTCTATCAAACTCAGCATAAAAAATCATTTATAATGCTTTAAAAATCAATTCTAATGCCACAAAACTCGTTTGTAATGCCTCAAAATTTAATTTTGGATTAAAAACTAAAACCTAGAGGGAAAAGGTTAACCCTTTTTGGGATTTTATCATCCTAAAAAATCCTACCGAAGCGGCCTGAGCATGGGTGCCGGCCTGTTTTAGCCAGTTGGGCTGGGGTGGTGGGAGCGACCGTTCTTCCTCTCTTCTTTCTCTTTTCTTTCTCTGTTGGCCACCCCCTTGGTTCTTTTTGTTCATCCTTCTTTTCACTCTTCCAGCTGCCAAAATCTAGTGTTTTAGGTCTACACGAGTTTTTTGCAATTTTTTTTTTGCTTTAGATGAGGTATCTTACTTTTATTGGTAGGCATAAATTGGGTCATTTATGCTATGACCGAACATAAGATGTTCTCTTTTTGTATTACTTTGAACTATTTTGACCTGTTTTGTTTTTGTTTGAGCATGCAGATGAATTGGAATCCTTCTAATTGGTTCTTATCCCTCAACAATGAGTTTAGCAAAAAGGGGCTCTTGAACAAGTTTCAAGAAAACCAAAAAAATAATAATAATAAAAAAACACTAGAAATAGGCCTGAAGTATGATCCAGTAACTTCTTGGCACAAAGATCACTGATCCAATAACTTTTTGACACTAACATCAAAAAAATGGTCACAATGGATTTGCATATTGATTTGATTTAGAGTCATAATTATATTATATATACTATCATTTTATTCCTCTAAAAACTCGTTTCCATATGCACTAAATCCTAAAAGAAAATCACGCGACATCAACTTTTAGGAATTGAATAAGAGTCCAACCTTTCCAAAGAAGTTTACCATACTTTTTTCATAGTTTTCCGTTTCACTTGGCAAAGGCTGGTAATTGGTAATCCCTTGAAGTAAAGCCGTAAAGGTAGGCCAAAATAAAGCTAACTAATATTTTCCGCAGCTCAAGCATATCCAATATGTGGCAGCAAATTAAGCAACGAGAAAATTTTAATAATTTTAATTTTTTTTTAATTGGTTTGTGGGTTTCTTGTGTTGCTAATGTCGATAGATCATCGATTGCTTAAAAAAAATGATCGAGCCTTAGAGCATTCTCATTCGGCACCCTAAATTTAGCTAAAAAGATGTATACATCGGCCAACTCCCTAAACTAGGGATCTACTTTCACCCTTCTATTTCAATATATTTTTTTTAAGAACTTCTTTATGAGGAGAAAGAACTGTGATGAGAAAGATTTTGGGAGTGATATGCTCCGTATTAGTGAGAGGAGTACTATTCACGCTCTTCAATTTTTTCAACAAAATAGGAAGTTGATTGGGGAGTAAAATAAAGTAAAAAACACATTTTAGCATTTTGGCTCCCTATATAGATATCCCTAGAACGGACCCGATCGATGTATAATCCAATTACTTGGCAAAAAGATCACTGATCCAATAACTTATGAATGAGAGGAAGATCTCTAACAATGTGGAAATGGGGGATCTCTAACAATGAGAGGAAAGAACTCGACATGCCACTGGTTGCTTGGGACTCAAGCTTATGAACCTCTTCCTCAGTTCCTCTGTTTCTCTATTTACATAGGAGATAAAAGAAGTCCCATATGTATATCTTATGCAGGGGCTACTGTCTACTATCTGCATTGAAATCCCGTGATGTTTAGGACAGAAAAATGAAGGACTTCAAGGAATCATAGAGCCCGAAAAATCCTTTTGGAATGGGATTGGGGAATATATGCTTAATTGAGATGTAGCGGGTTTAAGGGTGGATATCGGATAATGCCGTGATGAATATTAGGGGTGAAATAGCGGTTGCGGTTAGCGGTTAGTGGCTAAAACCGCTAACCGCTAACCGCCTAGGCGGTTAGTAGAAACTACTAACCGCATCCGCTAACCGCTAGCGGTTAACCGCCTAGGCGGTTAACTGCCCGGTTAGCGGTTAACCGGATGCGGTTAACCGCTTTTTTACTAACCGTTTTTTATTGGGCTTTTCATTGGTTTTTTTTTTGGGCCGGTTTTGAGCTCACTTTAAACCATTGTTTTGCTCACTTTAAACATTTTTTTTCCTCTTTCATGGCCATTTTAACATTAAAAATTGTTGGTTTAAAGTGAGCATTATATGTTGAACCATTATACCAAAATCTTGTTGGTCACCTTCTACAACATATAACATACAAATAAAATTACAATAAAATTATCATTTTGGGTTAGAAAGAAATGAATATATAGAAGTGCAAAACTACATGGTTTTGCACTTCTATATTATATAAATAATAAAAATATAAAACCTAAACAAAAGTCGAAGGTGGGGGGAATCAAAATTGGGACTTCTAATTAAAATAGGCGCACAATAACCAATAGGCTACAATAACTTATTGTTATTTATTATATGAAATATATATATAATAGAAATATATATTATATTTTAAAAAAAGGCGGTTAGCGGTTAACGGTTAGCGGTTAGGTAGTTTTTCAAAATCCACTAACCGCTAACCGCTAACCGCCTAGCGGTTAGCGGTTTTTACTAACCGCTTTCAAAGCAGTTAGCGGTTAGTGCGGATAGCGGTTAGCGGTTAGTGCGGTTAGCGGTTAGCGGATGCGGTTAGGCGGTTTTAATTTTCACCCCTAATGAATATGGCGGATTTTTGCCCCATTTTCACTACCAGCTACTGTCGAAGTTGGAAAGTCGGTATTAAGTATTAACCATCGACCCTATTTGATTGAGTGGCAATTTCGTAACTAACCACCGCCGCCAAGTTAGTGGCGGCGGTGATGGGCAGAAGGTGGAACTCAACAGGATTGGATAGTGGGCTTAATTTGAATTTGTTAATTTGGGCTCACTTTCAACTATTTGAGGCCAGTCTTTTTTTTCTGGACTTTTTTGACCTTTTGGGCCCAATTTAAGTATTTCTTGGGCCTAATTTGATCAACTTGAACATTTTTTTTTTTTTTTTTTATATGTTTTGGAAATTTTGTTTTCGAGCCTTTAAGGCTTTAGAATAATTTAATATTTATTAATTAGATACTGCATAAACCTCTCATGTTAAAGTACCAGTAGCAACTTTTCAATCATTTTTTTTCTCAATTTAGGGAATAAAACTATTTTTTAGTTATCTATAAAAAAAAAAATACTTCATAGTAAATTTCTTTATTTTTTCCTACATGAATTAAATACTATTTATTTTTAACATTGCAACCAATGAGCGAGGAGAGAGGAGAGAGAATGAGATGTTTTATAATTTAGGAAAAAATACAAAATTAGTCCCTATGGTTTCCCTAATTTACAATTTACTCCATATAGTATCAAAACGAATTTAGAAGTACCTGTGGTATGTAAAATAAAAAAATTTAGTCCCTACCGTTAAATTCCATCCATTAACTTAACGGACTCCGTTAGTATGCCATGTCACATCCAATAAAATTATGATACATGTCATGTTTTATTTATGACTTTTAAAAAGCACACTTTGATTTTCCACGTCATATTATTATGCCAACTAATATTCACACCTCATTTTTTTTTTTTGCACATTAAACACATCAAGTAAAATATTTTTAAAAACCATAATTCTACCAAATTATTGATCAGCAAAAATATATATATATATATATATATTATACCGGTAGATGTTTAGTTTTTTAGGCCTATCACCTCTTCTTCTTCTTCTTTTTCTTCTCCATTTCTGTCTTTTTCTTGTCGTGGTTTTTCTTTTTTTTCTTCTTCTTCTTCTTTGTTTTTTTTTTCTTGTCGTGATTTATTTTCTCCGTCTTCTTCTTCTTCTTGTCGTGGTTTTTTTTTTTCTCCGTCTCTTCCTATCTTCTACCTTTTCTCTTATGCTCTTCTCCTATGTTGAAATTCCTCTTTTTCTTGGCAACTTTCAAGAGGAAAGTACAGAGACCGAGATCGAGAAAAAAAAACCACCATACATAACTTCTTTGCCAATGACCTTGATCAAGATATAAAAATTTAATTTCCAGACTTGCCTTCCACGTTTGCTAGTGGAGACACAAACTTGGGTGAAGAAGTTGAAGAAGCACGATGTCCATGAAGAAAAAAAAAGAAAAAAAAAGAAAGAGAAGATGACAGAGAAAAAGAGAGGAAGAAACGACAAGAAGAAGAAGAAGAAGAAGAGGAGGAGGGGATATGCCTAAAAAACTAACGTCTACAGATAGAAATTTGTTTTCTTTTGAATTAGGTTTTTAGATCAATAATTTTGTAGAATTAGGGTTTTTTAAAATATTTTACCTGATGTGTTTAGCGTAATAAAAAAAATTAAAAAAAAAAACTGAGGTGGGAATATTAGTTGGCATAATTATATGATGTGGAAAATCCAAGTGTGTTTTTTAAAAGTCATAAATAAAACATGATATGTGTCATAATTTTATTTGATGTGACGTGGCGCACTGACGGAATCCGTTAAGTCAATGGATGAAATTTAACGGTAGGAACTAAATTGGTTTTTTTACATACCATAGAGACTTCTGAATTCGTTTTGATACCACAGGGAGTAAATTATAAATCAGGTAACCACATAGACTAATTTTGTATTTTTTTCTATAATTTAATAATGTATATGGAGTTTACAGTGTTTCTCAATGCATTGAAAAACATTGTAGATGCCCTTTGATGTTAGTTAAATTTGGAGCTTCTAATGTAGGTGCTTTTTTTTGTAGTTTTTTTGAAATTTTTCCTAAACATATGGAAGGGAATGGGTTATAGACTTATAGCGAGTATGCTAGTGCTCTTATGGTGATGGGTGCTGGAATAATGCTACAAGTTCTTCTTATATTATTCTTGTGTTCCTTTATGAATGATGTAACTCTTAAAATCAACATTAAGCTTTTTTCTTTTTCTTTTTTTAATTGAATAAGAAAGAGTTACAGGGAAAGATCGTTTCCACTTTTGAATAGAAGAAGAAATAGCACAGATCATTATTAATTTTAATCAAATTATAATTTTAAAATACAATTTATTTTTTGAGCGCTACAAGAGCTGGAGGGGCTTTTATAATTAATTACTTTGGGTACTATGTTAGCACATGTCTCAGAAATGATTCGGCTTATCATATGGAAACACAAAGACAAAATATAAAAGTAAATGATTCCTAAATAGAAGAAGAAATAGTACAGAATTAAGCTAAAAGAAAAGTCGTGAAACACGTGCATGTACCACTACATCAACAGATAAACAAATGGAGTGGAAAAGCTAGTAGAATTCAAAGAGATATTCTCACCTCAAATCCATTAGGAAAAGTAGCACTGAATGGTGTTTTCTTCTTCAATGAGCCTCGGGTAATGCCATCTGTCGAAACTGTTGCATCATAACCATTCAGTTTTAGGATGCAACGATAACGGATGAAATCAGACAATCAAATATGACATATTCAAAAACCATAAAGCTATGCAAAACAATCTTCAAAGCATATTGTTTTCATGACCACCATCAATGTCAATTAGCAGAATGGCAGCATGATGTTTGAAGAAGACAAAATCCCAAATGCAACCAGATTTTTTCAATGACAGCGATTACCTTTAGTAGAAACACAGTGAAATTGCAATAAGAAAATACCCAATATTCATGCAAAGAATATTTTTGGGGGTTGAGGAGGGGCATTTGACCCCTCTCGACACCCTCTCCCTCCGCCCCTGAATGCGGACAGCCCACTCCCAAACAGAGCTTTACCTCATTTTGTTTAATTTTACACAATTTCAGCTTTCCTTTCAACATTTTTTATGGAACCAAACAAGATTAACAAAACCCAAACCCCAAAGATTAATTCGTACACAAACCAACCCCAGCAGGAACAAAAAAAAACCCCCAAACCTCATCAAGTGAAATCCCTAACCCCAACATGAAAAAAATAAAAAATAAAAATTTATACATGCCAGTAGTGCGACGAGGAGGCCCCTGCAGAACCGGTTGAACATAGAAGGAGCTCGTTGCAATACCGATGGAGCGAGAGAAGACGATGACTTTAGGGGGGATCGTAGAAGGCCAGACGCAGGTAAGTGGAAGGGTCTGAGCAGCTGAACTAGAGATCAAGCAAGGCGCGCTAAGGTGTCGGTTCAACAATAACCGACACCTTTAAAATATTAAATAGTGTCGGTTTTGCTAAAACTGACACTATTTAATAGTGTCGGTTTTTGCAAAACCGACACCCATTTTTAAGAGGTGTTGACACTATTTGGCATGTTGTAGTGTCGGTTTCTTAAACCGACACCTCTTAAACCGTCACTATTCTTCCATTTTTTTGTAGTGTTATTTGATCAGTCTAATGATTGCGTTAATCTTATCGTTAGAATATGAAATCTTTTGTATATTTCATATTAATCAAATCTTGAATAGAGAATATTTCAATATCAATCTAATATAGAATAGGAAAATATTAGGCATTCTTCTAATATTTTTTTAGTGTCTTCTCAATTGTGATGTGACTTTTAAAAGAAAAATGTTAGATGTTCTTCTACTGTTCTCTTGGTATTCTCTCAACTATAATGTGTCTTTTAAAATCACCATTAAATTTGAAATTATAATTATTAACTTTTAATTTATTAGTGATTTTAAAATGCACATCACAATTGAAAGAACACTAAGAGAACATTAGAAGAACAACTAGCATTTTTCCCTTTTCAAATTAACAATAGATTAAAACTTAATAAGGATAATCTCAAATTCAACGATGATTTTAAAAGTTACATCACAATTGGAAGAACACTAGGTGAATACTAAAAGAACACATAGTGTTTCCCTATGGAATATATGATAATCGGAAACAATATCCTCTCTAGTTCATTTGAATTGGATAATATCCAGTTAGTTATAGTAGAAGGATATTTTTATCTTTTCACTTTTTGAGTGAACTAAAATATTGTACCCTTTCACTATAAATAACCGAATATTATCCAATTTATTTGAACTTGAGAATCCTGATTCCCTCAAAAGGTATTGTGTGATGTTGAACAAGTCATCTTTTAGTCTTTAATTGCTTTATTTTAATGGTATGATTGTAAATGTGACAAAACATCGAGAGTAGTGAGTGAATTTTTTTATTTAAAATTTTACACAACATGAATTAAATTAAATTTATTTGTCTATTTATTTATTTGTTGTTCTTCGTTAGTCCTATGTCAAGAAAACGTTAGTGCAACATCATGCATGCCCTGATAAGTGATGTCAAGCTCGCATGAAAGGTGCTTAGAGTACTCACTGCAGGCTCTTCAAACCCATTTTTTTATTAGTTTGAAGAGCCAATTTAACAAAAAAGGTTAAAAACTCCATTTTTCAGCCTCTTCATTTTAACAAAAAAGTTAACATTATGAACAATATTCTTTCAAACTTAACAATTATTATTCCCTCTATACTCTTTAAACGATTATATTTTATTTCTCCTCCTTTTTCCTTTTCAACTTCTCTCTCCTCTTTTCAACTTCTTTACTTTATTTTAATGAAAAATAAAATAGAGAAGGAAAGTGAAAAATAATATTTTACTAAAATAATGATAGAGAATTGTTAAAGTACAGAGGCTGAAAAGTGTGCTATAAAAAGGTGAGTTGTTAAAATAACCAAAAATATACTTTTGATTATTTTAAAAAGGCTGTTGTGAATGCTCTTTAGTAATATTGTTGGGTGAAAGTTCTTGTGAAGTTTATCGCATTACTGTAAAAGCATTTCTTCCAAAAATAGTTGACTATATCTATATAAAAAGATATGGTCGTCGTTGCTATTTTCCTCGTGTGCCAGCCATGCTAACTATACTCAACAATTGTTGTCAAGAATAAATAAAAAGTGGCTGATAAGAAAGGTAATGGCGACAGCACCTTGATTATGTTGTCGTTGATCGATATGCATGTTCTTATTAGCAATGAGCTAGCATGACGTATGTACATGATAAGAATTAAGGTATTAATGCTTAGGTTATAGTGACAAAAATTAAAGTAATAGACCTTTTTTGTTGATGCGATAATAACAATTTTTTCCGTTGTTAATAACCAAATATCATGACTCATGAGTTAGTTTGTTGTGACATAATTTATCAGCTCACGTAAACGACTTTTATAATATCTTTTGTGGAGTGTGTTTTCAAATATTATAAGAGATTTTAATTTTTTTTCACTAAATGTACACTAATTAATTTTTAAATTAGGTGATCAAATACTCGACCCAATGGGTTAGAGGCTTCTCATAAATTAGATATGTTTTCAATTGCTTTCTTTTTGATTGTTTATGAAGACTACCTCTAGCAAAGTGGATAAAGACTTCACAACAGCTAGCAAACGCCATAAAGTCTTCAAAATCACATCAGCATGATAAAACATGAAGACCCACGAGCCAGAGGCATCGAAAACACCAAAATTGTCCGGATTCGATCGAATCCCGTCAAAATTAAACAAATGGTCACGATAAAAAGTGCCAGCTCACAGGAACAGAAAATGGACCAAGGCTATTATAGTGTTTGAAGCAGCCAATAGCTTCAATGATTCAGCCAAAATTATCTGTGCTGGTGTTGGTGTAGTTTAATTACTACTATATAGTCTCTATTCTACAATCGAAATGTGTCACACATGCACTTTCAAGCTTCAGTTATGGGTCATTCCTATCGAGTCACTGAGCTTTATACCAATGAAAGAAAACATAGAAACATATATATAACTTAGTTTAGGACCTTTTTAAGGATGGTTTCCATTGTCACCAAGTGTGCACATTCAAAACGATCTCAACTCGTGGTGGTGTTTGGCACAAATTTAACAATTTAAATGTCTCACACGAGAGAGATTTTCTTTTTCTTTTTTGCATAAGTACAACAACTCAATAAACAAGTCGATAAATAGTATATGTTCTAATTTTTTCTAATCGTTTTAAGATTGCGAACCATATTTGTAGGATTGCTTTTTAAGAACCCAAGTAAGTTTTTTTTTTTTTTAACCCAAATATATAGAACCTTTTAAATGTGAGGGGACGCCATTGACGTGAATCAACTAGTATCAAAACGTAGTAAAAGATATATGACTGCTTTTAGAGGAGTCGTGACCTTCGAAACATGGCAAAGTTTTTTTGCAAAAAACAATAATAAACTTTCTCTACTCCATTACCAACAACCATCATATTAATACTAAAAATGACTCCAAATATCATATATAAATAACTACTATTAAACTCTAACCAACTCTCAACATGTGAGTATTATTTCATCACCAACAACAATCATATTAATACTACAAATAACCTCAAATATTACACAGATAACTATTATTAGACTCTAACCGACTCTCAACATGATAGTACTTTATGTAAATAGAGAAATGCTAAGAGTCAATAAATCTCTCATATTTGGCTCATGATCTTCTCTTACAAATTTAATAGATGAACCATGCATTAAATTTGTAGGATCCACCATTGACTTATATGGACTCCACAAATCAAATGGTTAATTTGTAAGATGAGATGAACCAAATATGAAAAAAAATATTGACCCCTCTTCTCATAGTCTTGTCCTCTCAAACATTGGGTTTTTTACCTTCGCAATTGCAATTCTTAACGGCGGACCAGATGGAGATCACCGTCAGAAGAGTGGATAAGTATGCTGTGATAAAACGCAGGAAGGTTAGCTTGGAGAGAGCACGGTAAAATCTAACCATGGCCTCATGTGTTTTATGATGACGGTTGACGGCTTCTATTTGCTCTCTCAGGTAGCAGTCAGCCATATCAATCTCGAGCTCTTTGGTGAGACTATTGAAAAGATCCACCACCTCCCGGTCGCCACCCTTTGCCTGTTTGATAATCCCCGCATCACGAAGAATGTTGATATCATCCACCGTATCCACTAGGCAATCCAAGAAAACTGCAAGACAAGAAAAATAGGGGGGTTTTGCAGATCTATTGCTCTGCTCATAAGCTATCAAGTTCCTCAACAAAGCGCTGGTGCCATCATCAATGTATAGAGTAGGAATCGTCAACACTCTGTTCTTATATGCTATGTCAAGAAAGTTACCGGGTTTTGTTTTGAATTGAATGCCAGCATATGTAAGTGTCGTGGCATTATGAACCCAACCCTTCCCAGGAATTTCTACATGTTTGCTCTGGTTATCACTTTTAGGACCTGAACTCTTGGGAGTGTGAACACTAGCATTCTTACCCTGGGAATTATGAAAGATAGACTGAAACAGAGCTAATAGATGTGGATGCTGTCGATTGGTGTTCAATATATCGTCCGACAATTCTTCCTTTCCAGGTCTCAATGGTTCAAAGAATCGGAGAGCAAGCTTGTTAAGAGGATCAGTTGCCTCGTTGTCGAATGTTGTTGTAATCTCATATATTTTCTGCAGCACAAACATGGGAAGTTGGTTCTCAAGCATAAGTAAATCACGACCGATATTTGGCACCATCCAACGTGTTTCTAAAATGGGCTCCTTCTCCTCCTCCGCATCATCATTTTTCTGATCCAAAAATTCAAGAAATTAATATATATTGTTAAATAACTCTGTTAAATATATTGTTAAATATATTAGAAGCAGAGGAATGAGAGAGCTAAGAGAGAAAGCGTCTGGTGCGTGTAATACAAGCGTCTGGTGTGTGTAATACATGCGCCTTCACACGCGTGAAGCCCATGCAGGAGCTTATACTGGCGCATGGCAGCGCATCCGTACTTCGCAAACTTGATTCACCAAACATGGCGGCACGTGGAGGAGCGTGCGGATGCCGATGGTGATGGGTCTTCCACAGATTAGTAGATCTGTACTTCGCAAACTTGATTATGGGATTATTTTTCCAAATTGTCTGCATTGAAGGCATGGAAGAGATTGACAGGGAAGATGGAGAACTTGGTGGCACTCGGACGATCAAAATAGTGAGATCGCCAGAGAGAACGCCCTTGAATATATTGGAAGAGGAAGAATGAGATAGAAGAGAGAGCATAAAGAATAATGGACTACATTGTATATTCTCTTTTATATATTTATTATGATTATATAGGCCTATATAAATAGAGAGGTTAGGAATAATAAGCAAGAAATCTTAAGTAATAAATAAAGACTAATAGGAAAGACAATAATATAAAATATTCTAACAATTATATATATATATATATATTAGTGTCTTTCTTCGTGTGAGACTGCTGATTTCTAGAGAAAAATAGTACCTGGTAACTCTTGGCGTATAAACGAAGGAGCTCTACAATGAAGCAGCCGTCAAGGAGCATCATCTGCACAAAAGCATCACTCTTTATGCCTTCAAAGTCCTCCGAGTAGCATTTTCTGGTTTCTTCCTCCATTTCTTTCATGGCCTTTTCAAGATCTACTTCACAGCCACGGCGCCTCATTTGGTTTTGAAGGCGACCGAGAAACCGCTTTTTCTGATCTTCAAAGGCTCTCAGATCCTTTTGTTTACGATGAAATGGACCTATGCTCACAATCCTGGGGCTGTAAGCTCCTTTGTCAACTTTACGTACATGTGCTGGAACTCTGAATATCGACCATCCTCTGCTGGGTGTAGCAGATTCTGAAAAGGTTTTCCCGTTATCTTGCTCATGGGTCTTGACAATTGCGCTTGCTTCTTTTGATTCTGCCACTTTCTGGACACCTGAAGGCCCATCTATTCTAATGTTAAAAGAGTCAGCTGACTTATCATCAACACCCATGTCTCCGAACTGCGTCTTCATGGAAATACTCAGTAGTTAGTTGACCTCTGTATTGCGCCAAAACATATGCCCAATTATATACGTACATAAATTAATGCATGGAAAATATTTAAGGAAGGATATACCAATTAGAAAGCCTAATTCTTCAAGCAATTTCAATGGAAGAGAAGGGAGAGTCAAAGAAATTAAAGGGACAACACATGAATGAAACAATTAAGCACTATGGTCAATTTTACCTAGTACTGCGCGCTGTAGAACTTCGAATCTCTGCCACCCCAGAAGTGGAAGTTTCCCGACTGATAATTTCAAAGAGAAATTGCAAGACTTTCCTAATTTCAATTGCTGATCAAGAGTAGTGTGAGTTTCATTTGCATAGCTAGGGACGCAAAAACATTATATGATGCTGCATTAACAAATAGGCATATATTTATAGTTGGTGTTAGTGGGCGTTGGGTCCTGGGCGAGTCTCGGTGACTTTTTGACTAGTCTATTGATTTGAGAATGAGATGTTCAAATCTGAAAAATAGTTTATAGTTTTTAAAAATGGAAACCATTTTCCAAAAATTGTAGATGAATTTTTGGTCAAACGAAAAATATTTTCAGTTGACTATTATTTTAGGTCACACCAAACACCAAAAAATAAAAAATAAAATAAAATCTTTTTGTAGTAATCAGGTATGTGTACGGTAATTTAGAAAAAAGAAAAAAAGAAAAAAAAAAAGGTATGTGTACGGTTTGAAATGCTAGTCACAATTATATGCTGCTTATTTTCTATATATATATATAAGGATTCCAATTATCTGCATGCTCATACAAAAACAAAACAGGTCAAAATAGTTCAAAGTAATACAGAAAATAAGCAAAATTTGATGATCGAAGTCTGTGATACCAAAATTTGATGCAGTGCAATACAAAATTTTTGAATAACGGAACACAAATATAGTATAAAATAAAAAATATTTGTTATTGACTTTTATTTCTCGTTGCACCAAACACTTAAAAATATAAAATATTTGTCGAAATTGTGAATTCATTTTCCAAAAATCATCTAATTCACTTTCCACCAAAATTGCCGCCTTTTTATATCATGTTCTTTCTCTCCTCGTTATATGGAACTGAGCGTCTGAGCATGTTATCAGCTACTCCACCATATGGCAAATGTTTGGAAAATACATTACCAATATCTGTCTCTCTCATAGAGGACTAATTTAATCATTACTAATATACAGATAACTAACTTCTTTCTCTCCTTGTTGGTGTCATTTGATGATTTTGTCGCTTGTTGTGAGTATTCCAGATTAAGATTTAATTATATTCTACTTAAATTAGTGGCTCATATTAACACCAATGAAAAATCAAATACACGGGAGCGTTCACGGAAATTTAACACCACGCAATGTGAAATTTACAAATAACACAACACATGTATAAATTGTGGCCATAAAATCTTCAAATCACATTATAAAAATCAGATAGGGAAAATGAAGACACGAGGCATCGAAAAAGCAAATTGTCGAAAAAGCAAAGTTGCACTAAAAAATAAAAAAAAATTAAAAAAAAAAAAA
>CM017328.1:34909281-34933831 GCA_006937295.1 Carpinus fangiana | reverse complement strand
TATATATATATATAAGGATTCCAATTATCTGCATGCTCATACAAAAACAAAACAGGTCAAAATAGTTCAAAGTAATACAGAAAATAAGCAAAATTTGATGATCGAAGTCTGTGATACCAAAATTTGATGCAGTGCAATACAGAATTTTCGAATAACGGAACACAAATATAGTATAAAATCAATAATATTTGTTATTGACTTTTATTTTTCGTTGCACCAAACACTTAAAAATATAAAATATTTGTCAAAATTGTGAATTCATTTTCCAAAAATCATCTAATTCACTTTCCACCAAAATTGCCGCCTTTTTATATCATGTTCTTTCTCTCCTCGTTATATAGAGCTGAGCGTCTGAGCATGTTATCAGCTACTCCACCATATGGCAAATGTTTGGAAAATACATTACCAATATCTGTCTCTCTCATAGAGGACTAATTTAATCATTACTAATATACAGAGAACTAACTTCTTTCTCTCCTTGTTGGTGTCATTTGATGATTTTGTCGCTTGTTGTGGGTATTCCAGATTAAGATTTAATTATATTCTACTTAAACTAGTGGCTCATATTAATACTAATAGAAAGTCAAATAGACGAGAGCGTTCACGGAAATTTAACGCCACGCAATGTGAAATTTACAAATAACAGAACACATATAAATTGTGGCCATAAAATCTTCAAATCACATTATAAAAATCAGATAGGGAAAATGAAGACACGAGGCATCGAAAAAGCAAATTGTCGAAAAAGCAAAGTTGCACTAAAAAATAAAAAAATAAAAAAAAAGGTTTCAAAAGTCACAAAAGCAAACCGATAATAATGGACCACAAGCAAACCACGATAAAAGTGCTAGCTCACAGCCGACAAGCAAAGAAAATTGACCAAAAGAAATAATCAGTCGCTTAAAAGTTAAAACAGCCAGGCCCATTGAAAGCAAAAGAAACTTTTGCTTTTCGTGAAATAGAGCCTCAGCTTCGTCCTCATTGAATTTATAGGTAAAGAAAAAATTACAATTGAAACAAACTTAGAGAAGAAATTGCAACTAGAACAAAGAGAACTATTTACAACTAGAACTGTGAGAACTAATACAACTAGAGAGCTTTAATACAGAGAAAATTAGAGAAGAGATATATTCAAAAGAGTTTGATTCGGATTAAACTAAACTAGAGGAGTTTAAACCGAAATCAAACCCTGTAGCAGAAAAAAGTCTACGTCATGTTCCTTAACACGCAGAAGTTTCAATGATTCAGCCAAAATTATATAAAAAACTTGCACTTACGCCTATACCATTATGACTTTTTGAATATCTCTTCAAACTTTAATTATTTGGAAGATAGGTATATGATGAAATAGGCCCTTTCAATCAGCTATATGTTATAATGTTCGTTTCATTCTAGTGGGAGAACCAAATATAATAAAAATATTTCGTTTAGAAAATAAAAAATTACAAAATAAAAAAAAAGGTTTATAAATAGTTTTGGTATAAGTTTTGAGGAATGCTAGACTTCTAAACAAATTTTATTAAAAAACTTTTACAACATGATGTTGCACAATATGATTGGAAATGAAATAAATTTTACTTTTGAGAAATCTAATCATATTATGCCAAATCATCTTGTAATTTTTTTTTTTTTTGGTTTAAAATTTGTTCGAAAACCTAGCATTTTTCTAAGTTTTTATTCACTTTGGTGGTAAAGGTATTCTTCGTAAATTTCATTATACAATCCAATTCATTCATCTGCGGAACATCCTACATATGGTTAGAAGGGTCTATTAATTGGGCTAAAAGCTTAGCCTCACTCCTCAATCCTTTGGATATGGAATTTTTTATTTTATTTGAAATTGTAAGGTAAATATCGAGAAAAAAAAAAGTCTTTTTTTTTTTGAAATTATGTTTGAATAATTTAGAGAATACAAAACAAAATTAGAAAAGCTGTTTGACAAAGTAAATTAAATAGAATATATTTGAAAATAAAACTGAAATGAAATAAATAAAAATTATCTAAGTTAAAAAAAAAAAAAAAACTATAAAAAAAACTAAAACTGGGGTGGTTCGAAAAGGACAGAACATGTGAGATGCACATGTTTTTTTAATAATAGGGATGCAGTTGGAATAAATAATATTAAAAACTCATATGCATCTCACATGTTATTAAAAAAATGAACACATGTCACTTTTACAGATTAGGTTGGAGGAAATTCCTTCAACCCAGTTTGGAGGAAAACTCTGTCCAAACACCCGGGGTGGCAAAGGATGGCCAAGCTCGGCTATTTTAATTTTTTTTTTAAATTCTTTTAATTTTTTTTTAGTTGATTTGAAAAAAATTGAGTTGGGTTGAAAAAAATTAGAATTGGGTTTGAAATAACACCTAAACATAAACTCAAAAAATTATAAAAAAAATAAAATGACACCCAAACGAGCCTTTAAATTTAAGGATCTAGTCTAGGGTTGATCAATCAGAAAATTTTTCACTCATTCTTTTTCTCTGTCTCTCTTACAAAAAATTTTCATGATTTTTCACCGCCTAGTCCACCACATGGCCGGCCGGCCGGAACGTCGAAGCCAGCATCGTCAGTTCTCCCACCATCCCCCACTGTCGAAACAAAGTTCTCTCCTCCTTCATCAGATTCTCTCCCACAACCTTCAAATGCGACGCCAGTTCCCCCCGTCAACTTTCCATGCCAATTGATTCTTTATTCAACATCAACATTATCTTCCTTGGAGCTATACCAGAGTCATTGAGTTTATCTATAAGATTTTTTGGGCACTTGTTACCACTCTATGCCCACGAAGTAAACTTGTACTTCTAGGAGAAAGGAGATCATGATTATGTTTACTTACAAGCTTACATACAATCCATCTTGAATCCACCTTCTTCAAACTCATAAGTGCTTTACATCATATCCTTGTTTCTGCAGGCTCCGAATTTGTATAAATTTTATCTTGACAACTTTTGAAACAAAACCCAAAAACATAGAAGTGTATAAATTTTATCTTGACAACTTGCAATATTTTGAAAATTGCATGACTTTCCTAATTTCAATTGTAGATCATGAGTAGTGTGAGTTTCCTTTGCATAGCTAGCTAGGGACCCAAAAACATTATGATGCTGCATTAACAAATATGCATATATTTATAGTTGGTGTTAGTGGGCGTGGGTCCCTAGTGAGCCCCAGTGAGTTTTCGGCTAGGTCTATCGAATTGAGAAAGAGATGCTCAAACTCGGAAAATAATTTGTAATTTTCAAAAATAGAAACCATTTTCTAAAAATTATAAAAGAATTTTCAGTCAAACAAAAAATATATTCGGTTAACTATTATTTTACATCACACCAAACACCAAAAAATAGGAAAATCATTTTCTTAAAATTATTTTTTTGAGTAATCAGATATGTGTACGATTTGAAATGCTAGTCACAATTATATGTTGCTTATTTTCTTTTTCTTTTTTATTTTTTTTTAATTTTTTGCTTATTTTCTATATGAAAGGTGCTGCTATACGGTTGTTGCAAAAACCATGGGTTTTCTGCCTTTCATTCAAATGGTACCACCTCACCTATTGCATTTTAAGAAAATAAGAACGAAAACACCCAATCAAGCAACCCAGCGAAGAGAGAAAGAGAGAATCCCATGTGGAAAACTTGTGAACCACCGGAGAGAGAAGGAGAACCATTGGTGATGGGTCTCGACTGGGTCACGGTTGGGTCTAGCCGTGACCCAGCCGTGGGTCACCATCTCCGGCAAGTTTTGAGGCATTTTCGGTGACTTTTTTACCAAACTAAACCTAAAAAATCGTTTCTAATGCCTTAAAAATCGATTCTAATGCCACAAAATTCGTTTTTAATGCCTCAAAATTTAATTTTGGATAAAAAAAACTAAAACCTAGATGGGAAGGTTAACCCTTTTTGGGATTTTATCTTCCTACAAAATCCTACCGGAGCGGCCTAGGCGTAGGTGCCGGCCTATTTCAGCAGGCTGGGTGGGGGCGGTGGGAGTGGCCATTCTTCCTTCGCTTCTTTCTCTTTTCTTTCTCTATCGGCCACCCCCTTGGTTCTTTTCGTTCTTCCAGTTGCCAAAATCTAGTGTTTTAGGTCTACACAAGTTTTTTGCAATTTTTTTACTTTAGATGAGGTGTCTTACTTCTATTGGTAGGCATAAATTGGGTCATTTACGCCACGACCGAGCGGAAGATATTCTCTTTCTATATTACTTTGAACTATTTTGACCTGTTTTGTTTTTGTTTGAGCATGCAGATGAATTGGAATCCTTCTAATTGATTCTTATCCCTCTACATTGAGTTTAGCAAAAAGGGCCTCTTAAAGACAGCCCAACCAAGTTTCAAGAAAACCAAAAAAAAAAAAAAAAAAACTAGAAATGGGCCTGTAGTATGATCCAGTAACTTCTTCGCACAAAGATCACCGATCCAATAACTTTTTGACACTAACACCAAAAAAATGGTCACAATGGATTTGCATATTGATTTGATTTAGAGTCATAATTATATTATATATACTAACATTTTATTCCTCTAAAAATTCGTTTCCATATGCACTAAATCCTACAAGAAAATCACGCCACATCAACTTTTAGGAATTGAATAAGAGTCCAACCTTTCCAAAGAAGTTTATCATACTTTTTCCATAGTTTTTCGTTTTACTTGGCAAAGGCTGGTAATTGGTAATCCCTTGAAGTAAAGGTAGGCCAAAATAAAGCTAACTAATATTTTCTGCAGAATCATATCCAATATGTGGCAGCAAATTAAGCTACTAGACAATTTTAATAATTTTAATTTTTTAATTGGTTTGTGGGATTCTTGTGTTGCTAGTGTCTCTATTTCTCCATTTACAGAGGAGATAAAAGAAGTCCCATATGTATATCCTATGCAAGGGCTGCTGTCTGCATCGAAATCCCATGATGTTTAGGACAGAAAAATGAAAGGACTTCTAGGAATCATGAAGCCCGAAAAATCCTTTTGGAATGGGCTTGGGGAATATATGCTTAATTGAGATGTAGCGGGTTTAGGGGTGGATATTGGATAATGCTGTGGTGAAAATGAGGGATTTTTGCCCCATTTTCACTACCGGCAACAGTTGAAGTTGGAAAGTCGGTATTAAGTATTAACCATCGACCTTATTTGATTGAGTGGCAATTTCATAACTAACCACCACCGCCAAGTCAGTGGCGGCGGTGACTGGTGGAAGGTGGAACTCAACAGGCTTGGATAGTGGGCTTAATTTGAATTTGTTTGGGCTTACTTTCAACTATTTTAGGGCCAGTCTTTTTTTATTTTTTTTTATTTTCTAGATTTTTTGACCTTTTGGGCCCAATTTAAGTATTTCTTGGGCTAATTTGATTAGCTTGAACGTTTTCTTATGTTTGGGAAATTTTGTTTTAGAGCCTTTACGGCTTTAGAATAATCTGATATTTATTAATCAGATAGTGCAGAAATCCCTCGTGTTAGAGCATTAGTAGTAGCTTCCCAACCGTTTTTCCTTAATTTAGAGAATAAAACTATTTTTTAGTTTCCTATAAAAAACACTTCACAATAGATTCCTTTATTTTTTTTACATGAATTAAATACTATTTATTTTTATCAATGCAACCAATGAGAGAGGAGAGAGGTGAAAGCATTGTTGGGACATGTGAAGAAGAAAGGAGAGAGAATAAGATATTTTATAATTTAATAATGTATTGGGAGTCTATAGTATTTCACAATGCATTGAAAAACACTGTAAATATCATTTGATGTTAGTCAAATTTGGAGCTTCTGATGTGAGTGTTTTTTTTTAAATTTTCTCTAAATATAAGGAAGGGAATGGGTTATAGGGAGTCCGCTAGTGCTCTTATGGCAATAGGTGCTGGAGTAATGCTACAAGTTCTTGTATTATTCTTGTGTCCTTTTACGAATGATGTAACTCTTAAAATCAACATTAAGTTTTTTTTTTTTTTTTTTTTTTTTAATTGAGTATAAAAATGGTTACAGGGAAGGATCATTTCCACTTTTGAATAGAAGAAGAAATAACAAAATCAAATTGTGATTTTAAATAGCATCTCATTTTTACAGCGACACAAGAGAGCTTCTATAATTAATTACTTTGGGTACTATGTTACCACATGTCTCAGAAATGATTCGGCTTAACTTATGGAAACACAAAGACAAAAAATAAAATTAAATGATTCCTAAATAGAAGAAGAAATAGTACAGAATTAAGCTAAAAGCAAAGTCGTGAAACACGTGCATGTACCATCCTTCATACATTATTTGATCAGTCCAATAATTGCGTTAATCTTATCGTTAGAATATATATATATATATATATATATATGTGTGTGTGTGTGTGTGTGTGTGTGTGTGTGGTAACTCAGAAATGATTCGGCTTATCTTATGGAAACACAAAGACAAAAAATAAAATTAAATGATTCCTAAATAGAAGAAGAAATAGTACAGAATTAAGCTAAAAGCAAAGTCGTGAAACACGTGCATGTACCATCCTTCATACATTATTTGATCAGTCCAATAATTGCGTTAATCTTATCGTTAGAATATATATATATATATATATATGAAATTTGATTATATTTTAATATGATAGAATATATGAAATCTTTTGTATATTTCATATTAATCAAATCTTGGATAGAGAACATTTCTCATTTAATATGGAATAGGGAAATGTTAGGCATTCTTTTAATGTTCTTTTAGTGTTTTCTCAACTGTGATGTGCCTTTTAAAATCACTATTGAATTTAAAATTATAATTATTGATTTTTAATTTATTAGTAATTTTAAAATGTACATCACAGTTGGAAGAACACCAGAAAAACACTAAAAGAACAACTAGCATTTTCCTATTTTAAAATCACAAATAAATTAAAACTCAATGAGGATAATCTCAAATTCAACTGTGATTTTAAAAGCCACGTCACAATTGAGAGGACGCTAAAAGAACACATAGCATTTTCCTATGGAATATATGATAATCGGGAACAAGATTCTCTCCAATTCATTTGAACCAGATAATATTCAATTAGTTATAGTGGAAATATATTTTTATCTTTTCACTTTTTGAGTGAACTAAAATGCATTTTCACTATAATTAATCGAATATTATTCAATTTATTTGAACTTGAGAGAATCTTGATTCCCTCAAAAGATATTGTGTGATGTTGAACAAGTCATCTTTTAGTCTTTAATTGCTTTATTTTAGTGGTATGACTGTAAATGCGACGAAACATCAAGAGTAGTGAGTGAATTTTTTTTATTTAAAATTTTATACATCATGAATTAAATTAAATTTATTTGTTTATTTATTTATTTTTGTTGTTGTTCTTGGTTCGTCCTATATATGTCAAGAAAACGTCAGTGCAACATCATGCATGCCTGATAAGTGACGTCGAGCTCCCATGAAAGGTGCTTACGTAATAATATTGTTGGGTGAAAGTTCTAGTGAAGTTTATCCGATTACTGTAAGAGCATTTCTTCCCAAAGTAGTTGACCATATATATATAGATATAGATAAGGTCGTCGTTGCTATTCTCCTCGAGTGCCAGCCATTCTAACTACGCTTACAATTGTTGTCAAGAACAAATAAAAAGTAGCTGATAAGAAAGGTAATGGCGACAGCACCTTGATTATGTTGTCGTTGTTTGATATGTTCTTATTAGCAATGAGCTAGCATGACGTACGTACATGATCATAAGAATTAAGGTATTGATGCTAAGGTTACAGTGACAAAAATTAAAGTGATGGACCTTTCCCGATGATGCGATAATAACAATTTTCCAAATATCTTGAGTTGTTACAACAGTATCTATCGGCTTACGTAAATAATTCTTATAATATCTTTTGTGGATTGTGATTTGAAATGTTGTAAAAGATTTTAAAAATTTTCCACTGAACGTACATTAATTAATTTTTAAATTAGATGATCAAAGGTTCGACTCAATGTATTAGAGGCTTTTCATAAATTGGATATGTAGTTCCTTTTAATCTTAATAGTTATAAATTATTGCATGGATAGATTGTTTAGGGTCAAGAGTGATGACTTTCTTACAACTGGCATAAGTGAACAGTCACTCACGTCAACTTTTTTTAAAATAAAATAATATTAAAAAATATAATATTATATATATATTTTTTATATTAAAAAATCTAGCATGGGCCACGCCAATCGTAAAGAAATCATCACTCTTGGGGTCAACATTAATAGTCTTTCAATTCCTTTCTTTTTGATTGTTTATGAAGACTTACCCGTAGCAAAGTAGATGAAGACTTCACAACAGCTACCAAACGTCATAAAGTCTTCAAAATCACAACAGCGTGATAAAACATGAAGACCCACGAGCCAGAGGCATCCAAAACACCAAAATTATCCGGATTCGAAGCAATTATGCAAATGTTTCAAAAGCAAACGAATAATTTGTCGTCAAAATTAAACAAATGGTCACGACAAAAAGGTGCCAGCTCACAGGAACAGAAAATGGACCAAAGCAATAATAGTGTTTGAAGCAGCCAATAGCTTCAATGATTCAGCCAAAATTATCTGTGCTGGTGTTAGTGTAGTTTACTACTCTACAATCGAAATGTGTCGCACACTTTCAAGCTTCGGTTATGGGTCATTCTGATCGAGCCACTGAGCTTTAGACCAATGAAAGAAAACATGGAAACATATATATAACTTAATTTAGGACCTTTTTAAGGATGGTTTCCATTTTCACCAAGTTTGCACATTCAAAACGATCTACTCGTGGTGGCGTTTGGCACAAATTTAACAATTTAAATGTCTCACACGGGAGAGATTTTCTTTTTCTTTTTTGCGTAAGTACAACAATTTAATAAGCAAGTCAGTAAAATTGTATATCTTTTAATTTTTTCTAAGCAATTTAGGATTGAGGACCATATTTGTAGGATTGCTTTTTAAGAACCCAAGTAATTTATTTTTTTATTTTTAACCCAAATATATAGAACGTTTTAAAAGTGAGGGGAGGCCATTGACGCGAATCAACTAGTAGCAAAATGCAATAAAAGATATATGACTACTTTTAGAGGAGTCGTGGCCATTGAAACATAATAAATTTCATTGTAAGAAACAATAATAAACTTTCTCTATTCCATTACCAACAACCATCATATTAATGCTACAAATGACCCCAAATATCATATATAGATAACTACTATTGACTCAAATTGACTCTCAACATTGCGAGTACTATTTCATCACCAACAACCATCATATTAATATTACAAATGACTCCAAATATCACACACAGATAACTACTATTAAACTCTAACTGACTCTCAACATGAGAGTACTTTATGTAAATAGAGAAATGCTAAGAGCCGATAAGTTTCTCATATTTCGCTCATAATCTTCTCTTACAAATTCAATAGATGATCGAACTACTAAATTTGTAAGGTCTACCATTGACATATGTGAAGTTCACATATCAAATGGTTGATTTGTAAGATAAGATGAACCAAATTGAGAATTCCTTTATTCTTCTACGTACTACTACTATTATCTTGACCGGGGTTCATGAACGCCTGCCATTCCGGCCCCCCTTTTGATCACCGTCTTTGCAATTGCAAACATGAAAGGCGGACCAGATGGAGATCAACGTGATAAGAGTGGATATGTATGCTATGATAAAACGCGTGAAGTTTAGCTTGTAGAGAACGCGGGAAAATCTAACCATGGTCTCATGTGTTTTATGATGACTGTTGACGGCATCTATGTGCTTTTTCAGGTAGCAGTCATCCATATCAATCTCGAGCTCTTTGGTGAGACTATTGAAAAGATCCACCACCTCCTGGTCGCCACCCTTTGCCTGTTTGATAATCCCCGCACGACGAAGAATGTTGATATCATCCACCGTATCCACTAGGCAATCCAAGAAAACTGCAAGACAAGAAAAATAGGGGGGGTTTGCAGATCTATTGCTCTGCTCATAAGCTATCAAGTTCCTCAACAAAGTGCTGGTGCCATCATCAATGTATAGAGTAGGAATCGTCAACACAGTGAACTTATACTCTATGTCAAGAAAGTTGCCGGATTTTTTTTTGAATCGAACGCCAGAATATCTAAGTGTCGTGGCATTATGGACCCAACCCTTCCCAGGAAGTGAACTCTCTGCATTCATGGAGGTCGACTGAGACACAGCTAATGGATCATCATGCTCATGTCGATGCTGTTGATTGGTGTCCAACATATCGTCTTTCAAACCCTTCCCGCCAGGAATTTTTTCACGCATGCTCTGGTTATCACTTTTAGGAAGTAAACTCTTTAGCTTCGTGAAGGTCGACTGAAACCGAGCTAATAGATGTGGATGCTGTCTATTGGTGTTCCCTACACACTCTTCCACACTTTTGCTCTGGTTATCACTTTTAGGACGTGAACTATTTGGAGTCTGAACACTAGCATTCGGGTTACCTTGGGGATTATGAAAGGTAGACTGAAACAGAGCTAATAGATGTGGATGCTTCTGCTTCTCTATGGTGTTCAATACATGCTCTTCCAATTTGTCCTTTCCAGGTCTCAATGGTTGAAAAAATCGGAGAGCAAGCACTTTGAGAGCCAGAGGAGGAGTTGCGCCCTCCCTCTTGAGGGTGGTGATGTCATATATTTCTTGCAGCACAAACATGGGAAGTTGGTTCTCAAGCATAAGTAAATCACGACCGATATTTGGCAACATCCAACGTGTTTCTATAATGGGCTCCTTCTCCTTCACAACTTGACGTCCCTGCAACTAAATATCAAGCAATATTAATTATTATAAAGCGTCTTCCTGATTAATTTTTAAAGAAAAGTAGAGAGATTGAGAAAGCAAGTTAAAGAGCAGCTTGAAATTGCATTTGAAAAATAAAACTTTTATTTATTTTTTAATATATATATTTTTTTAACTTTTGCTAAAAGTATATTTTGACAATTTTTAGGCTTTTTAACCCTTAAAAATGGCTTTTAATTTTTTTTACCAAACAACTACTTTTTCTTCAAACAGATTTTTTTAGTATTAAACGTATTTTTAGACTCCTTAAACGCAATATCAAATAAACTCTTAAAATATATATATAATCAAAGGGGAATTCGGGAAAAGGGATATTACACATGAATAAGCAAAAAGATGTGTTATATAAGAACAACTTAAACTCAACTTTAACCCAACTTTTAAACCAAATTTCTTTTTCTCTTTCTAATTTAAGGCTCTCTCTTCTCCACATGTAATTTTTTTTTTTTTTTTAAAAAAAAAAACTCAATAAAAAAGTTGAGTTTAAGTTGTGCCTTTATTATTTTTCAAGCAAAGCAAGAGGTGTGATATACGCACAAGGCAGTGGCAAGACCTCACAAAGGAGGTAGGGGATCTCAAAACCAGGTTTGAGAGCTTCTCTCTCTAGACATAAGAGGAGCAGTTCATGTGTGATGTGTACTAGTACCTGGGAAGTTTTCATGGGTGGTGTGTACAAGCGCAGGAGCTCTACAATAAAGCAACCGTCAAGGAGCATCATCTGGACAAAATCATCTCTCTCTATACCTCCAAAGTCCTCNATGATATACGCACAAGGCGGTGGCAAGACCTCACGAAGGAGGTAGGGGATCTCAAAACCAGGTTTGAGAGCTTCTCTCTCTAGACATAAGAGGAGCAGTTCATGTGTGATGTGTACTAGTACCTGGGAAGTTTTCATGGGTGGTGTGTACAAGCGCAGGAGCTCTACAATAAAGCAACCGTCAAGGAGCATCATCTGGACAAAATCATCTCTCTCTATACCTCCAAAGTCCTCCGAATAGCATTCTCTGGTTTTTTCCTCCATTTCTTGCATGGCCTTTTCAAGACGACGTTCTTGACATTCAGGGCCCATTCGCTTTTTAAGGCGACTGAGAAACCGTTTTTTGTGATCTTCAAAGGGTCTCAGAGCCTCTTCATCATGATGATATGGACCTATGCTTACAATCCTGGGGCTGTAAGCTCTGTCGTCAACTTCACGCACATGTGCTGGAACTCTGAATATCGGCCATCCACTGCCGAGTGTGGCAGATTCTGAAAGAGTTTCTCCATTAATTGCGCTTGCTCCACTTGATTCTACCACTTCTTGGACAGCTTTCTGGACACCTGAAGCCTCATCTATTGAGATGTTAAAAGAGTCTCCCAAAGACGTCGTCATGGAAATTATGCTCAGTAGTTGACCTCTGTATTGCGCCAAAACATATGCCCAAATTATATACGTACATAAATTAATGCATGGAAAATATTTAAGGAAGGATATACCAATTAGAAAGCCTAATTCTTCAAGCAATTTCAATGGAAGAGAAGGGAGAGTCAAAGAAATTAAAGAGACAACAACACATGAATGAAACAAGCACTGTGGTCAACTTTACCTAGTACTGCTGTAGAACTTTGAATCTCTGCCACCCCAGAAGTGGAAGTTTCCTAACTGATAATTTCAAAGAGAAATTGCAGGACTTTCCTAATTTCACTTGCTGAGCATGAGTAGTGTGGGTTTCATTTGCATAGCTAGCTAGGGACCCAAAAACAATCTGATGATGCATTAACAAGTAGGCATATATTTATAGTTGGTGTTAGTGGGTGTTGGGTCCCAGGCGAGTCCCAGTGACTTTTCGGTTGGTCTATCGATTTGAGAGAGTGAGATGTTCAAACTTGAAAAATAATTTATAATTTTTAAAAATATAAATCATTTTCCAAAAATTATAAAAAAAATTTCCATCAAACAAAAAATATTTTCAATTGACTATTATTTTACATTCTAACCAAATACCGAAAAACAAAAAAATCATTTTTTTGAGTAATCAGATATGTGTACGGTTTGAAATGGTAGTCACAATTATATGCTGCTTACTTTCTGTAATTTTTTTTTTTTTTTTAATCATTACCAATATTTGAATATATTATGCAGCGCTTCACATGCACTTATTTTATGTCCATCAACGTGACGTGTTTTTTTTTATTATTTAAAAAAAAATCTCATAAAGAGGATTATCTAATAAAAATAATGAATATTCATTATAAATACTCCTAGCTAGAGAAAAATTAAAGGAAAAATCATATTTAGCCTATAGTTTTTTACTTTATTTGAATTTAGTTCTTCAATTTTCAATTTTAACAATAAGATTGTTAGGATTTACTCATGTTTCAAAGAAGTCATTCATTACTTTATCATTAAAATTCTACGATTTTTAACTCTTTATTTTTTGTCCTCTTAAGTTTTTATTTGTATCACATGAAATATTTATGGTTTTTATAAAGACGAAAATGGTATATCTATTAAAATTTTGTTCAAAACTTAACGAAACGTCACGTCAACATCAATCATATTGTGTCATGTGTCATATAATTACATTTTTTATTTTTAAAAAAAATTAAAAAATTATATTTTTCAAAATAAAATAAAATAAAAATTTTGCCCAACCACCCCTACGGCCGGGTGGGGGTCACCAGCCACCCCAAGGAGATTTTGGGGTGGCCGAAACCTCCCCTAGAAGGAGTTATCAGAGAGGTCAAGGGTGGTGAGCAGGGAGAGCCGAGATATGAGCGGCGTGAGCGTGCCGGAGTAGCCAGCCGGGTCGAGAACGAGTTGGGTGATCCTACTCAAGTCGACGGAGTAGGTGAGGCCGCAGGTGAAGTGGGTGAGGCAAGGGAAGTACATGGGTCGGTGTTGAAGTTTCAAGAGGCTAAGCATGACCAGGGTAGTATAGAGGAAGGTTTGATTGAGGCTTTGAAGGCCTTGAGGGCTAAGACGTCTACCGGTGAAGTGGTGGCTTGGATATTGTTGGGGGTGGTTTCCCACCCCCCCAACAATGGGGTGGCTCCCCACCCCCTAACCGGCCAGATGGCCACCCCCAAAATTTTTTACTTTTAATTTTTATTTTTTAAAAAAATTAATTTTTTTAAATTTTCCTTAAAAAAATAATTATATGAGATATGGCACAATACAATTGGTCCTAACATGATGTTCCGTTAAGTTTTAAATGAAATTTTAACGGAAATATAATTTTTGTCTTCATAAAAACTACAAATACCTCTTGTAATAGAAATGCAGAACCTAAGGAAATAAAAAATAAAAAGTTTAATCCTTGAGAGTATTTTTAGTATTTAACCCTTAAAATTAACATTTTTTTGTCGCGTCTCATTTTACATGTCATCATTAAGGTCAGCACCATGACGTCAATGCCACATCGGCAGTTTCCAAGTCATCCATAATTTTTTCGTAAAAAGGAGCTGGGAATTATCAATTATAGCAACCATGAAACACATGCATGTATCATCTTTTAGAAGTTATTTGAGTCCAATGATTGCGATAATTTTATTTTATTTTATTTTTTTAAGAAGATTCAAATTAATAACTTTTGTTTTATTAGGCGTGTTTCAATCGATTAAGCCTTTTTTTATAGACATGATTGCGTTAATCTTACTATTACAATATATGTTGATATATCAAAATATTTTTAATTATATTCTAATTTTATTGTTATAATATATGAAAAATATTATATTTCGATCTCATCTTCTTCACTCTTTTCCTCGCATCTTCTTTCTCTTTAAAATTTCCCTGCTTAATGGGGATTGGGGGGATCTACCTAAACTAGTGTTGAAATTAATGGCTCATATTAACACCAATGAAAAACTAAATAGACGAAAACGGAAATTTGACGCAGCGCAATGCAGAATTTATGAATTACTGAACACATATATAGTAAAAAATCAAAAATACTTTTTGTTGACTTTTATTTCTTTTCTCACCAAATACTTCAAAATCTAAAATATATTTTCCAAAAATGATTTTATGTCAAAATCGCGAATTCATTTTCCTAAAATCATCCAATTCACTTTTCACCAAAATTGCCGCCTTTTTATATCATGCTCTTTCTCTCATCGTTATAACTTATATAGAACCAAGCGTGTTATCAACTACTCTACCACATGGAAACATTTGGAAGACATATTACCAATATCTGTCTCTCTCATAGAGGATTAACTTAATCATCGGAGGGTCTCTGGGCCCTAGAGGGATTGCTGCACCACAACGACACTCTATTTTTCAAGAATTTCATCCTCGACCTCGGTTCGGCCATTTAGAAACTATTCTAACAGAGTTATATAGCTTCTAATGATGATATAATTAATTCAACATAAGAATTTACCAGAATATATAAGGTGTCCAGCAGAATAGAAATTGGATATATATTCTTTTGTTGGATACTAAAATTCAAAAAAATAGACAACTTTATTTAATAAACTAAAATCTCATACAATTAAAGGTAGTATAATTAAACCCTAACAATCACCCTGGAATACTCAAAACACGCGACAAAATCATCAAATGACACCCACAAAATGTTAATCACTATACTAAGGGTCTTTTTGCTTCCACAAATCCAGAGAGGCAGAGAGAAATCAAATTGGAGCAGCAAAGGGACTAGACGGTGGAGCAACAGAGGGATCAAAGGGTTGGCGGAGCGGCATAGGGTTCAAAGGGCGGAGTAGCCAATGTGTTTAGATCGAGCCTTTGACCATCTGATCTGAAAATTAATTAGCATCCAATGAAAGAATTAAGTTTAAATGTTTATGACATTCAAAATCACACCCGCAAATCATAGTTTAAGAACCATCAACGTGAGTAGAATGGCATTAGTATTGCACCTCAACAAAAACGTACATACTTTGAGGCCACAAAATATAAAAATAAAATAAAGCTAGAACCTGCAATCTGCAGACAAGGGAAAAGAAGTGATTGAGATTTTCTCTTCAAAGACAATTATGAACAATCATCTCTTTGCCTTTCGGTATAAAGTGGGTTTTTAGACAAAAAAAAAAAGTATGATACAAACTTCTTGGCATAAACACCAATAGAGTTTATGTGAGACTGCAGGAAAATGAGAGCAGACAGTACCTGGCGTCGCACCAGAAAGGGTACTCAAAGGGTAAACTTTATTGGAACACATTGATGATAAGGGTACGGTTAAGGATAAGGATTCAGCTAAGGATCCTCGACCAGTTTTGAACCTATGGTGATACTTTCAATTAGCTGCTTGTTTAGCAGTTCTTTCATTATGGTTTCTGCTAAAGATAATCTGTAATAAAATTATTATTACTTTTTATAAATTCGATTCCAAAAGAATAATTGGCAATAGCGTTAATATACCACTTATATTTAAGGAAGGACACTTACCATTTCAAAACCCACGCATATATATGAGAAATGCTAGACCATGTATATATAGCAAGAACCAACAGGCTTCTTTAAATCTTTTGGAGGGACATGTATCTGATGACAAATTATTCAACATAATTTTGAATTCGACATCTTATGATGTGATATCTCTAGAGGTAATGATTAATGAATACTGACGCAAGGAAAAAGGGAAGGGGAAGGGGAAGTTGGGAGGAAATGAATAGAGAGGAGTCCCTCCAGTAATTGTTTAAATGAAAATATGGACCTATATACTCACTCTTTTAAGTAGGGCCAAGGCCAGGATTATTAACCGCCCGCTAACTATTATAACTATTAATTATTTAACCGCTTTTGAAGATGGTTAGAAAAATTTGCTAATTACGTACTTAGGGTCGTGTTAGCGGTTTTAAAATTTAAAAAAATCGATAACCACATATATACATATATACATGAAACGACATTGTTTTGGTTTTTTCTTCTTCTTTTTTTCCCTTCTCTTTTTTTCTTTTAAAAATCGGTTAGCGATGCAAATGACCGGTGATTATATAATTTTATTAACCACCTAAGCAATTGTGGTTAGCAGTTTTAACTAATAACTATTAACCGTAACAGCATTTTCATCATTACCTTTAAGTAAAAGGAAATTAATAGGAGGTCCAAAGTAAATATTATTTGTATCCTTAAAACTAGTGTAACATCCCATCATAAATTCAAGTGTGAAAATGGAAAATGATCCTAAGGTCGACAAGAGAGTCAGACATCGAACGTCCCAATGAAAGTCATTCAAGTTGTGTTTGGCAATAGCCATTGATAGTTACTATTCATATTTACACATTTAAACAGTCAACATTTTAACTTTTTATATCACATCAATCATTTTTTACTATTATATAAATAAATAAAAAAATTTCATTTTTTTTATACTAAATATTCTTTCTTTTTTCCTACATTAATCAATTTCTACTATAATAGCATGCCACTAAACTGTAATAGGGCCAATGCAAAACGGACCCTAAGCGATCCAGCGACCCTTATTGGTGCACAAAAGTAGCTGTTATAGTTGCATTCCACGTTTCCAAGCGATGAGGCATAGTGAACCGCCACGTGGACAGATGGGAGCAATAACTGAGCAATTGGTTTATAAGAGCACTCATTGTAGGCTCTTCAAATCCATTTTTTTATTAGTTTGAAGAGCCAATTTAACAAAAAAGGCTAAAAATCCCACTTTTCAGCCTCTTCATTTTAACAAAAAAGTTAACATTGTGAACAGTATTTTTTCAAACTTAACAATTACTATTTCCTTTCTACTCTTTAAACAATTATATTTTATCTCTCCTCCTTTTTCCTTTTCAACTTCTCTCTCCTCTTTTCAACTTCTTTACTTTATTTTAATGAAAAATAAAGTAGAGAAGGAAAGTGAAAAATAATATTTTAATAAAATAGTGATAGAGAATTATTAAAGTAGAGATGCTGAAAAGTGTACTATAAAAAGATGGACTGTTAAAATAACCAAAAGTGTACTTTTGATTATTTTGAAGAGAAAAATTTAAAGAAGCTGCTGTAGATGCTCTAATGATTTGATGATTGCATCTGAAACGACCTTTCATTCTGACCATCGCAATTGCGTCACAGCAGATTATGGCCACAGGCTTTACTTACAATTATAATCAACAATCGCACCACTTCCTTGTCCAACGGTTCAGATCGATTCACACCTCTCATCTATCATAATCAACTGCTTGAATTAGAATAATAGCATTCAGGTGGGCTGGGCATCGTTGTTAGGCCCAGCCCAGGCAAACGTTTTGCAAAACAAACCCATTAAATAGAAACGCATATAGCGAGCCCAAAGTCTAAGTTTGCATGGTTTTTTTGGATTTTTTGAAAGCAAATTCAAGTTACACTTCAAAATACTCAAAATTACTTAAAACTTTTTTAATTACTGCTGTTACGCCAGTAGAACTTCGAATCATATCTCTGCCACCCCAGAAGTGGAAGTTTCACAACTGATAATTTCAAAGAGAAAATTGCAGGACTTTCCTAATTTCAATTGCTGATCATGAGTAGTGTAAGTTTCCTTTGCATAGCTAGCTAGGGACCTAAAAACATTCTGATGCTGCATTAACAACTATGCATATATTTGTAGTTGGTGTTCGTCGGGGTCGGGTCCTAGGCAAGTCCTAGTGACTTTTGGGTTGGGTCTATTAATTTAAAAATGTGATGCTCAAATCCGAAAAATAATTTATAGTTTTTAAAAATAAAAATTATTTTCAAAAATTGTAGAAGAATTTTTTGGTCAAACAGAAAATATTTTCGATTGACTATTATTTTACAACACACCAAACACCGAAAAATAGAAAAAATATTTTTTTTGAGTAATCAGATATGTGTACGGTTTGAAATGCTTGTCACAATTATATGCTGCCTATTTTCTGTATGTATATATTTGCTTATTTTCTGTACTACTTTGAACTATTTTGACCTGTTTTGTTTTAATTTGTATGAGCATTCAGATGAATTGGAATCCTTCTAATTGATTCTTATCCCTCTACATTAAGTTTAGCAAAAAGGGCCTTTTAAAGACAGCCCAACCAAGAGAGTAAATAGTTCAATCAAAAAAAAAAAAAAAAAAACTAGAAATGGACCTGAAGTATGATCCAGTATCTTCTGCAGCTCACGCGATGATAGCTTGGTTACCTGGATTCCTTAGTGATATGTGATTATAGTTTGGTTGCCACTTGTCATGCTTTGTGGTCTTGGTACGTGCCCTAGATTTGTGAGATAGCCCTAGGAATATTTGAGTGTTGTTACCTGCTCAAATGCCTATTCCCTCTCAGTAATAGCAATGAGAGAGAATGTGAAACTTTTATTTTTTATTATATATATATATATTTAAAGATTTGGGGAGTGGAAATGCTCCCTTGTAAGTTGTACTAGTACTACTGTTCATACTTGCTAAATTTTTAAACAAAATAGGAAGTCGGGTTGGAAAGTAAATTTCTTTTTTTTAGTGAAGTGAGAATATGCTCCAAGTCTGTGATTCCAAAATTTGACGCAGCATAAATAGAGTAGAAAGTCTCTAGCATCACACCAAAGGAGAAAATAGTTCTCATTATTATTTTAACTATGCATTTGTATTTTAATTTTTCTTTTTAATAAGAATTAGGTTTTTTTTTTTCCATTAGGATTATATTTTATTTTCTTTTAATAAGGATTGAGTTTTTCCTTTTCTATTAGGATTTGTTTTCCCTATCTTATTAGAATTTGTTTTCCTTATCCTATTAGGTTTGTTATTCATTTTTCTTGTTAATTTAGGAGATGCCTAGCTTATATAAAGGCATCTTGTCTTTATTATTTTGAGAATTTAGTTTAAATTATCAATTAAATTTAAGTCTTTCAAGTTGTTTATCTGTTTGTTTATTTGGGGGCAATTATAAACTTTCTCTTCCCTATTTGTTATTTTCTTTTTTCCTGAATTCCCTTTTCAATTTTCAATTCCTAATTTCTACTGCTATTATATGCTATTAAAACAACTTGGTTTTGCCCGGCGTCAAAACTGGTTGAATAAAAGGAGTACACGTCAATGCTATAAGCATTTGTTAGTTCAAGTTATTCATATTGTCAATAGTTATAACAGAATAACAACTCATGTGATCTATTTAGTTTATTGTCACCACACCAATACATCAATCAGAAGACTACACTTTCATGATCAACACAGATCATCATGATTGATAGTCTTATTAAATGGAATACTCAATTGCATTATTAAAGATGAAGATTAGTTTATATGTTATACAAGATTTATAGTCTAGATATTATGTGTGATAATTAATATAATTTAATTGGGCTACATGTATATATACAAAATTATATGTACATGAAAAATTATATACCTAATATTCTTAACAAAATTTAGAAAAAAAACAAAACAAAACAAAAACAAATTTATCCGATAAACCAAAATATTCTAGCAAGAAATTGACTTTCAGCCTAATGATCACCCAGAAATTAATGCTCAAACACACGGCTAAATCAGCAAATTATAACAACAATATTATGTACATCAACCTCTACAAAGGTCTTTTTTATTACACAAAGTGAGAAGGAGAGGGAGAGGGAGATCACGGAGTAGCAGAAATGGGTCTGTTTGCTAATCCTTTCCCCCTTTTCTACTTCCTCTCTATACGAAAAAAGTCAAAATATTAACAAATTATTAAATTTACTCAAAAAAAAAAAACTCGAAACTCAGGTCACACAAAATAAACAACCCTCCAAAAGGTTTATCAAACACCACTTTTATCACTGATATTTAACCAGGTACCAGATAGAGATCATCGTCAGTATAGCGGACATGTATGTCTTGTTAAAAAACGTAAAGTTTACCGCAGCGAGAAAGCGGCGAAATCGAGCCATGTTTTCATGTGATCGGCAACGACGGTTGATATCTTGTATTTGCTTTGTTATGTAGCAGTCATCCATATCAATCTCAACCCCTCTGGTGAGACTATTGAAAAGATTCACAAACTCCTGGTCGCCACCTTTGGCCTGTTTGATAATTCCCGCACGACGGAGAATGTTGATATCATCCACCGTATCCACTATGCTATCCAAGAAAACAGCAAGACGAGAAATATGGCGTTGCAGATCCATCGCTTTGCTCATAAGCTATCAACTTCCTCAACAAAGTGCTGGTGCCTTCATCAATGAACAGAGTAGGAATCTTCAACTTTTTGTTCTTATACTCTATGTCAAGAAAGTTGCCGGATTTCCTTTCGAATTGAACACCAGCATAAGTAAGTGTTTTGGCATTATGGACCCAACCCTTCCCAGGAATTTTTTCATATTTGCTCAGGTTATCACTTTTAAGACATGAACACTTTGGAGTCTGAACACTAGCATTCGGATTACCTTGGGAATTATGAAACGTAGAATGAAACAGAGCTAATAGATGTGGATGCTTCTGCTTCTCTATGGTGTTCAATACATGCTCTTCCAATTTGTCCTTTCCAGGTCTCAATGGTTGAAAGAATCGGAGAGCAAGCTTGTTCAGAGGATCAGTTGCCTCGTTGTCGAATATTGCTGTAATATCATATATTTTCTGCAGCACAAACATGGGAATTTGGTTCTCAAGCAAAAGTAAATCACGACAGATATTTGGCACCATCCAACGTGTTTTTAAAATGGGCTCCTTCAGTGCCTCTTGATCATTTCCCTGCTCCAAAAAAAATCAAGCAATTAATATAAGTGTGTGGCCGGGTACTTGATCACCATGAATATTTCTAAAGAAAAGTAGATTATCTATCTAACACGTGTGTGTTATGCGTGTACCTGGGAAGTTTTCATGGTGTACAAGCGCAGGAGCTCTACAATGAAGCAACCATCCAGGAGCATCATCTGGACAAAATCATCACTCTTCATACCTTCAAAGTCCTCCACATACCATTTTCTGGTTTTTTCCTCCATTTCTTTCATGGCATTTTCCAGAACTTTAGAGTTCATTCGGGTTTGAAGGCGAGCGAGAAACCGCTTTTTTTGACTTTCAAAAGCTCTCAGATTGGGTTGATCATTTTGATAAAATGGACCAATGCGTACAATCTTGGGGGTGTAAGCTCCCATCTCAACTCCACGTACATGTGCCGGAACCCTAAATATCGGCGATCCTCCACCGATTAGAGGCTCTTGTGTACCAAACCCGTTGATTTGGGCCGCAGGGGTACTCTGGACTTTTTCGCTTTCTTCATTTGAGTCTGGCAGTATTAGTACTTCGGTTGTAGATTCGTCATCTATTGTGATGTTAACTGAGTCGTATGATACGTCGTCGTTCATTGATTCATCCATTTCTCCCAACAGCGTTTTTTCAGTTCTTATTATTATGGAAATGTTGAGAAATATTGCTCAGTAGTTGTCCTCGATCTGTATTTTGCCAAAAGATTTGCAAGTCATGACGATAAATATTATTTCAATTCGTATTTAAGGAAATTTACATATATAACAAAATATATATCCCAATCATTTTTTTAAAGCATCCTAATATGTACATACGTATACGTACACTTGAGTATTTAAAATAGGGGTTTGTTAGGGGTTCTCCCCGTAGGTTCTCCTGGCGTTCTCCTAATCTTACGTAGAACATGATTTAAGAAAAATTAAAATTATAGTATCCTTTTTTTGCTAACAGATTAATTTTTATGAGTTAATAGTTAGGTTTGAATACTTTAAAACATGTTTTTGGATTCAAAACTAAAACCTATGGGTCGAAGGTTAACCCTTTAGGGATGATATCACAAAAAATGAATTTGATCATCCTAAATTGGATGCTAATGCCTCACAAATTTGGTGCTAATGCCTCAAATTTGGTGCTAATGCCTCAAATTTGATGCTAATGCCTAAAAAAATCAGTGGCGGAAGTCATTACAATTTTATTTTTCTTAAATCATGTTTTACGTAAGTCTGAGAGAACGCCAGGAGAACCTACGGGGAGAACCACTAACATTTTCCTTTAAAATATTACAAACATGATATACCCATCTAAATATATTTCAATAATAATTAATGGTTATCAGAATATATAACACTATTTAAATGGGTCAAATTCATTTTTGAGACACTCAGATTTATGATCAAATTAGCTAACTAATTAAGCAAATAAATATTTAGTAGAACAGAAGGCAAATCCATCGATACAATGAAACGAAATCTGGACAATTGAAAATTCTGACCAGCATATATATATATATATGAATTAAAAGTTCAAGGAAAGCCTGAATAAAACCAAAAGTATATTAAATAGTAAACTTAATTAATAGATCAAGATGGATGACTATATATATTCATGCAGGAACTAGGAAGTCACTTACTAATTATCTCGATCAGAAAGGAAGCAGATAGATTACAACTCCTATGATCACTTCAAACTCCCTTCACAAACTTTCTAATCCCAAGTCTGCAGAGAATCAGATCCTCATTTTAGTGCTCATATGAAACAAGTAGAGATAGCCAAAAAAATAAAAAAACAAAACGCAAAAGGTGGCAAAGCATGAGGTTGGCTTTTACAACCTGCTTCTCACCATTATACTGATTGAGATCATGATCAGTAGTAGTGAATATTCAAGGTGGCAAATGAACCAACAATCTAGGTCAATATTTATAGCCTGAATGAGCAGGGACGGAGCTAGCCAGCTAGGAAAATTCATGGGGGGACCAAAGAAAAAAAAAATACAGCAAAATTTTATTTTTTTCTAAAATTGGGGGGGGACCATGGCCCCAACCGGTCCCCCCCTCCCTCCGTCACTGCGAATGAGTCATCAAATTCCATCCCACGTCCTCTCAAATATTTGAGTAATATTATTCTTTACACTTATTTTATGTCAATTAATGTGATGTATTTTAAAAAAAAAAAAAGTCTCATAAAGAGGATTATCTAATAAAAATAATGAATACTAATTATAAATACCCCACACTAGAGAAAAATTAAAGGGAAAAAAAAATCATATTTAGTCTATAGTTTTTTAATTGATTTGAATTTAGTTTTTCAATTTTCAAACAATAAGATCCTTAGGATTTACTTAGGTTTCAAAAAATAAGTCTATTCATTACTTTAGTTTTTTATTTGTCACCTCTCATTTAACACCTCATCATCAATGTCAGCACCATCGATGTCAATGCCACATCGGCAGGTACCAAGTCATCCATACTTTTTTTTTTTGTCAAAATGATCTGGGAATTATGGCAACTGTGAAACACGTGCATGCAACATCTTTCCAGCGTTATTTGATTCCAATGATTGCGTTAATCTTACTGTTACAATTTAGAATAATGTTATAAGGTGTTTTTTAGTCCTTTTAAAATTATTTTAAATGTGATGTGATTTTAAAATTATCGTTGAATTTGATATGTGATTTATTAACTTTTGATCTAATATCAATCTAATATGAAATAGGAAAATGCTAGGGGTTCTCCCCATAGGTTCTCCTGGTGTTCTCCCAGTCTTACATAAAACATGATTTAAGAAAAAATAAAATTGTAGTGGCCTCCACACCTGTTTTTTTAGGCATTAGCATCAAATTTGAGGCATTAGCACCAAATTTGTGAGGCATTAGCACCAAAATTGAGGCATTAGCACCAAATTTAGGATGATCAAATCCATTTTGAGTGATATCATCCCTAAAGGGTTAACCTTTCACCTTTAGATTTTAGTTTTGAATCCAAAAACAAGTTTTAAAGCATTAGAACCTAACTATTAACTCATAAAAATTAATCGGTTGTCAAAAAAACGGTACTACAATTTTATTTTTTCTTAAATCATGTTCTATGTAAGACTAGGAGAACGCCAGGAGAACACTATGGGGAGAACCCCTAGCAAACCTC
>CM017328.1:34894767-34909198 GCA_006937295.1 Carpinus fangiana | reverse complement strand
AAAAACCCTACAACAACAACAAATGCCGATAGTTGTAGCTTTTTAAAGAAATGGGAAAAAATTTGTTGTAGGAATATTGAGAACTTAAACACAAAGAAGCAGATAAAATAATCTCATGTTTATCCCCAGATTTTGAATTCTTAGCATAACTAAAACATTATTCCCAGATTTTGAATTCAAACAAAATATTACAACAGATATTGACACACATCCAAAATTATCCCCAGATTTTGAATTCAAACAGAAGATTACCTTACTCTGCGCTGAAGGGGTGGATAGTGAGTTTTATGTTGTCTGAATATTTGTAGTAGGTTTGTTGTAGTCTATGATGTTTTAAATTGTAAAGACAGTTATTTTGTCACGTTTAATGAAAGGCGAAGTAGTATTTCAGTTAAAGTGTGAAACATGACAACTTTTGATTATTTTTAACTTAAAATGACACTTGACAGCATTTTAAAATGCCACATGTTGCAATTTTATGTCTTCCTGCCTAAAACTGTCACGTTTTAATTTTAATTGTCCAAGCCACGTGTCAAGTTTAATTGCCCAATTTTAAACGTCACGTGTCAAGTTTTTAGCTTCTCCTGCTTAACATTCTCCTATTATATATTAGATTAGATATTAGATGTTGAGAAATATTGCTCAGACAGTAGTTGTCCTCGATCTGTATTTTGCCAAAAGATTTGCAAGTCATGATGATAAATATTATTTCGTATTTAAGGAAATTTACATATATAACAAAATATATATATCCCAATCATTTTTTTAAAGCATCCTAATATGTACGTACGTATATGTACACTTAAGTATTTAAAATATTACAAACATTTTTTTATTTTTTTTAAATGTCCACACAAGGGAAGAGGAGGGGATGAGGAATTCGAACTTGTAACCTTCACTTCATTAAACATGATTCACAGTTGATTGAACTTTCCATTGGGAACAAAATATTACAAACATGATATACCAGTCTGAATATATTTCAAATTTTCAATAATAATTAATGGTTATCAGAATATATAACACTATTTAAATGGGTCAAGTTCATTTTTGAGAGACGAGAGAGGCTTACATGCGCAAAAGCAAAGGTTGAAGGGTTGAAATTGTCTAAGAGCCTGTCTGAGATTGTGTTCGAGAAATAGAGTTTTTAAGTCAAAAAGAGCTTTTGGACAAAAGATTTATTTTTAAGCTTTTACCAGAAGTACTTTTTGACAAGTTTTATGCTTTTTGGATTCTTAAAAGACGATTTTAATTTTTTTACTAAACAACTACTTTTTTTTGCAAACGGGTTTTTTGAGTGTTAAAATGCTTTTAAACCTCTCAAACACAATTTCAAACAGGCCAATTTTTTAACCCGAAAGACTAACGTGAAATCAAAAAAAAAAAAAATTGACAGAAATTTATTCCGTTTAACTCTCTGTCTCTCTTCTTTTTTCTTTTTTCTTTTTTCTTTTTTTTTCTGCCTCTCTGTTTTCTCACCATAACCAAAACCGACCAGATCTTCTTCTTCACAATAAGCCAAGTGGGAGAATTGTGGGAGGGCCAACGAGAATGAAGACTCTCTCCTCCCCCAATCCCATATAGCTTAATTTAGGCAACTATTAAAGATAGAAACAAAACAAAAGGTTACCTCCTCCACCCCCAAAAACCCAGCATCCCCTTCAAACAATTCTCAGGCTAATGATGCTCTGTGAGTATGATAATTAATAAAGCAAAAAATAAAATAAAATAAAAGTTAAAAAGTTGGCCTAGCTAGCTCCTTTGCCCTCAGTCACTGAAGATAGAATTTCCTTTAGATTATCGAGAAAAGGAAGAACCTAAAAATCAAATCTTGCTCATCAATCATCATATATCAAAATTACACGAAATGATTATCATTCATAAATTAAAGAGAAGAAAAAGAGAGGAAAATTGGAAGAAGATAGAAGAAGAAGAACTTTGCTAGGGATGGGATGCAAGAAAATGGAGTGACGGTTTTGGGTAGAAAAAGCAATCAAATCGATCTGTTTTGGGTATGGTGGGAAAACAGATAGAGAAGAAGTTTTGGGTGGAAAAAAAAAAAGAAAAAAAGAAAAAGAGTTGAACGGAATAATTTTCCGTCAATTTTTTTATTTCACGGGGTTAAAAAACCCTTAGGCAATCTCAGCCTTTCAACTAAACTACCGGAGATATGCGGCAGTTTAATTTACCGCATGTAAGCCTCTCCCATTTTTGAGACACTCAGATTTATAATCAAATTAGCTAAGCAAATAAATATTTAGTAGAACAGAATGCAAATCAATCGATATAATGAAACGAAATCTGGACAATTGAAAATTCTGACCAGCATATATATATAAATTAAAAGTTCAAAGAAAGCCTGAATAAAACCAAAAGTATATTAAATAGTAAACTTAATTAATAGATCAAGATGTATGACTATATATATATATATATATATATACATGCAGGAAGTCACTTACTAATTATCTCAGAAAGGAAGCAGATAGCTAGATTACAACTCCTATGATCACTTCAAACTCCCTTCACAAACTTTCTAATTCCAAGTCTGCAGAGAATCAGATCCTCATTTTAGTGATCATATGATACAAGTAGAGATAGAAAAAAAATAAAAAATAAAACGCAAAAGGTGGCAAAGCATGAGGTTGGCTTTTACAACCTGCTTCTCACCATTATACTGATTGAGAGTAGTAGTGAATATTCAAGGTGGCAAATGAACCAACAATCTTGGTCAATATTTATGGCCCGAATGAGTCATCAAACCCCACCCCCACGCATGAAAAACTGAAAATGCCCCCTTTCAATTAGTTCTAACGTTGGCATATAATGAAACACGAAACTTGGTTTCTTTTTGGTAGATTTGTCACTTTCAGCTCTGTGCATGCCTCTTTACATTCCTATAACAAGATCATGATGAGTGATGGGAGCTGCCCCTCTTCCCTTGGCAGTCCAACTGGACTGGACAATGCACTTTAGCTATTTTTTATTTGCAAGGCATTTCTTAAATCTCAACAAAAAGAGGTTGTGAAATTGCTGTATAAAGCTTCCTGCCTAGCTAGCCATGTCGGGCTCCAGCCTCCCGTGCTCACTCAGTACTCGTGCCTTGTCTCTTCATGCGTCAAGGTTGCGCTTTTAACTTTCACGTGTTTTCACATGGCTTTTTAAGTTCAAAAATTCTTAATTTTACATTCTTAAACTTCTAATTTTATATAATTTACTCCCTCCATTAATATTTGGCATTAAATTCTAACGAATGCTATAAAAAAAATATAAAATTACCCTCAACTTTTTGTTAAAAAAAAAAAAAAAAAAATTGGGCTTGTGACCCACTTTGTGGTAGTTGCGGCGGCAAAGTCCTACGCAAACTCTATTTTGGATTTATCCCCTTCAGATTCGATGCTACTCTAGTATTATATTTTATATGGTTTTATCTATCTTTGTATTAAGTTTCTTAGTTGTGTTAGTTCTCTTAGTTCTATGCCACACCCTGCACCTCAGGCAAGAAGCCCACCAAACTTGATGGTGATGCCCTATCAGATCCCACAACCTATTGCCATATCATTAGAGCTCTACAATAGTGCACACTCACAAGACCTGACATAGCCTACACCATCAACCAATTGGGTCAATTTCTCCATTGTCCAACCACTGAACATATGAAGGCTGCTAAAAGAGTCCTAAGGTATCTTAAAGGCACATCAGATCATGGCCTTCACTTCATTCTAGGTCCTCTTCAACTTTAGGCTACTATGACTCTGACTGGGCAGAGGATCCTCTTGATCGCAGATCCACCACATGGTATTGTTTTTTCTTTGGCTCCAATTTAGTGTCTTGGCATGCCAAGAAGCAGCATGTTGTCTCAAGATCTAGCACCGATGCTGAATATCGTGCCATGACCATTACAGCTGTTGAACTCTCATGGCTTCGAATGTTACTCAAAGAATTGCAAGTTTCTCTCCATGATCCTCATGCACTTTGGTGTGATAATATAGGAGCTATTTCCTTACCTTCCAATCCCATTTACCATGCTCGTACCAAGTATATAGAAGTTGACTACCACTTCATCCGTAAGAAAATCCTTCACAAAGATCTTAGTACTAGCTACATTCCAACTCAAGATCAATGTGCTGATATCTTTACAAATGGCCTTACCTTCTCTCGATTTCTTTTCCTCAGAGACAAACTCATGGTTACTCCCCCTCTCATTCGTTTGAGGGGGCTCTCAAGGAACAAGTAGTTGCAACAGCAAAGTCCTACGCAAACTCTGTTTTGGATTGATCCAAAATAGATTTATCCTTTTCAATTCAATGCTACTCTAGTATCTTTTATATGGTTTTATCTCTCTTTGTATTGAGTTTCTTGGTTGTGTTAATTCTCTTAGTTCTAGTTGTATTAGTTCTCCTAGTTTTAGTTGTATTAGTTCTTCTAGTTGTTTTTCAATTGTAACTCTTTCCCTATAAATACAATGAGAACAAAGCTGAGACTTTCATTCCGCCAAAAGCAAAGTTTCTTTGCTTTCTTTCAAACAGACCCACAACGGGGTCACAACCAAACCCTACGGTTCTCATGAGTCAACAAGTACTGGCCTATGGCTAGATCCCAGTTAGACCTACTGTAGGTTCAGTCGTGACTCACAGCTGCGTTGCCATCGAACTTTGTGACCCATGGCCATAAAGGCCAAAGATTAAAAGTCAATATTGATGTGATCATTCACTTCTAATTATCAATTGAATGATCACATCATTTTGCAAGCATATTATTACCAAATTGGTAAAATAGACGAGCTAGGTTTCTTCAAGGAGCATCCAGCAAAAAAAAAAAAAACTTTGGGGGTGTCGTGGCTCCGTCACTGCTCCAACCCACTAGAATAGAATCTATTAAGAGCAAGTACAATAATGTTATAAACCACATTTTTAATTATCCTGCAACTCATGCTCAATGATAACAAGCACCAGCTCTATGGGGTAAGAGAAATGCTAAATTCTTCAGCAGATTTTCTCCTTTTCTCCCTCATCAGCCGCTTCTAGGACTAAGGACCGTATTTGTTGGACTATTTTTTAAGGGCGCAAAGATTTTTTTTATTTTTTTTACCCAAATATATATACCTTTTAAAATGGGGGTAGGCCATTGATGTGAATCAACTAGTAGCAAAATACAGTAAAAAGTATATGATTACTTCAAGAGTCACGACCTCCGAAACACAATAAATTTTATTTTACAAAAAAATAAAAATAAAACATGATTTACTTCATCAATAACCATCATCTTAATACTACAAATGACCCTACTGACATTGTTAACTATTATACGTAAATAACTACTATACTGAGTACTTTATTTAAATATATACTACTGTTATAATTACTTGTCCTCTCAAATTGATAAATCTTTTATTTTTCTACTATTACTACCACCACACACACACACAAAAACCAATTATTGACTCGTGAAAAGTGACGTTTTGGTCACAAAAACCGTTATCATTCATTTATTTATTATTCATTTAGTGAAGTTTGAATAGCACCTAAACCCTAAGTCACCTTTAAAAAAAAAAGAGCTATTTCTAGAAGGGAAAAAAAAAACTATTTTTAAATTTTTTTTGAAAAATAACAATAAAAATTGAGGGGGGTAGTGGCCAATCGGTAACCACCCCCTTGAGGGTAGGGGTGGTGTGGGCCCAAAAGGCCACTACCCAGCCCAAATCTGGCTGAGGGTTGCCCTCGAGCCACCCCCAATCAAATCTAGGGTGGCCTAAGGGGGTGGCTAATTAGGGCCACCCGTTTAATATTATATTGTTGGCCAATTCGTCCTTTCCAAGTCTCAATGGTTCAAAAAAGAAAAGAAAAAGGAGAGCAAGCGTGTTTAATTAGAGGAGTTGCGCCCTCCCTCTCGAGGGTGTAGTAATGTCAAATATTTGGCACCATCCAATGTTTTTTCTAAAATGGGCTCCTCCACATCATCATTTCCTTGCTCCGAAAAATTCAAGCAATATGTATAAGTGTTTTAGAACTTGGTTTTCCAGTTCTTGTTATGGAAATATGCTGAGACTTGAGCCTCTCTCTATATATATATAAGAGGAAGAGGAAGAGGGGGACAACCGGAGAAGGGACATCGATCGTGTAACGTTTGAGTGAACTATCTCTGTCTATTTGAATGGACTATCTCTGTCTTGGCAGGCGTTCCACCACATCCACGACTATAATATACAAGCAAAAGCACTGCTGCCCGCATGTCACTCTATATATATATGGAACGAAAATCAATCCCATTAATTATTGTGATATATGTTATTTATGTTGTCACGTCATTTAAAATTTAAAAAAATATGACATCATGTACATTGTTACATGCTAGGAGCCTAGGAATGTACAGGCGGGTATTGCCTCTAATCACTAACCACGACTACCTTAGGCTGTTATTAAAGCTCATAACCACACCACATACTCTCTCTTTTTTCAAAGGGGGCCTTTTGAGCTTATTTTGATGTTTTTGGCCTTCCTTACGCCTCTTTTTAGGACCTAATGCCTCAAAATGTATCAAAACTCACCTTTTTTTTTAAGTATAATTAATCTTAAAACATCACATAAAACTTACTTGAAAGAATTCTTTTCAAATGCTTTAAATACGGGCTACACTAGATACTATAGAAATATTACAATGATGGATGATAAGAATACGACGACAAGTTTTTGATATGCTGGATGGATACAAGAAAGGTTTTCCTAAAGGAAAGATGTCGTCTAAAATGCGATATGCCTCCTACAGTATTGAAATGAGTCCTTTAATTAGGCATTGGAGGAGAATAGTAAAATATTAAATAATACAATGAACAGCACCAAACAGTGCTCAACTTTTTTTTTTTTTTTAGTAATATATATGAGAAATTAAACGAAATATTAATATATATCATTTAATAATCAAGCATAATTTTGTGTTCATGAACATCCCATTTAATAATTGAGCTGAGCCTAATCAAACCAAGCATGAGTATGTTAAGGAGTAGTTATATATGTTCATATACAACCCTAGTTGCTTCATTTCCATGTATACTAATTTCTTATTATCCTATATTTATTGGTATTGGTGTGAAATAGGTACGTTGCAAATTTTTCTAATAAATCAACTTGTGTGCATATATGTAATATGTGAGATCAAGGGAAATTATTTTTAAAACAGTTAAGGTAGATATAATATTCAAACACACGGATCGGAGTAACAAATTACAAAAAAAAAAAAAAAAAAAAGTGAAAACAAACATCATGCACCGAGGAATTAATGCTCCAACACACGTACGGCTAAAACAAGGAGCAAATAAACATTTATTTCATCCCGAGCGCGCATCAGGGAGATCATAAGGGAGTAGCAGAGGGATCAGAGGGGCGGAGCAACAAGCTAGCTAGCTAGTGCAGTGATCCTAATCCTGATCAGCCAAAATATGCTTAATGAAGAGCCAGATAGAGATGAACGTCAGAATAGCGGATTGGTATGTTGAGATAATATGAGTCAAGTTTATGGTGGAGGAGAGAAAGTGGCGAAATCGAACCATGGTGTCATGTGCTCGACACCGACTGTTGATGTGTATAATTTGCTCTTTTATGTAGCAATTATCCATATCAATCTCAACCCCTTTGGTGAGACTATTGAAAAGATCCACCACTTCCTGGTCGCTACCTCTTAGCTGTTTGATAATCCCCGCACGATGAAGAATCTTGATATCATCCACAGTATCTACTATACTATCCATGAAAACTGCAAGACAAGAAAAATAGGATTCTGCACCTCTATTGCTCTGCTCATAAGCTATCAAGTTCCTCAACAAAGTGCTGGTGCCATCATCAATGAAGAGAGTAGGAATCTTCAGATGTGGGCTATTATACTCTATGTCAAGAAAGTCACCTGATTTATTTTGGAATCGAACACCAGCATAAGTAAGTTTTTTGGCATTAAGGGCCCAAACCTTCCCATGAATTGTTTCCCATTTGCTCTGCTCATCCTTTTCAGAAAGTGATGAAGGCTTTTGAGTAGTACTAATGAAGGTAGAATGAAACAGAGCTAATAGATGTGGATGCTTCTGCTTCTCTCTGGTGTTCAATACATGCTCTTTCAATTTGTCCTTTCCAGGTCTCAATGGTTCAAAGAATCGGAGAGCAAGCTTGTTGAGAGGATCAGTTGCCTCGTTGTCGAATGTTGTTGTAATCTCATATATTTTCTGCAGCACAAACATGGGAAGTTGGTTCTCAAGCATAAGTAAATCACGACCGATATTTGGCAACATCCAACGTGTTTCTAAAATGGGCTCCGCATCAACATTTCCCTGCTCCAAAAAAATCAAGCAATTAATATATATATATATATTAGTGTACATGTCTTTCTTCATGTGGAGCTGTTGATTTCTGAAGAAAAATAGTACCTTGTAAGCAGTTGTCATGGTGGTGTATAAGCGCAGGAGCTCTACAATGAAGCAACCGTCAAGGAGCATCATCTGCACAAAATCTTCACTCTTTATACCTCCAAAGTCCTCCGAATAGCATTCTCTGGTTTTTTCCTCCATTTCTTTCATGGCATTTTCAAGATGTACTTCACTGCTCGTTATTCGCTTTTGAAGGCGACTGAGAAACCGCTTTTTTTGAATTTCAAAGGCTTTCAGACTGCTGGGTTGATAGTTACGATGAAATGGACCAATGCTTACAATCTTTGGGGTGTAAGCTCCCTTGTCAACTTCACGTACATGTGCCGGAAGGCCCGGAACCCTGAATATTGGCCATCCTCCGCCAATAAGCGGCTCTTGCGTAGCAAACCCGTTGATTGGAGCCATAGTTTCTCCTCCGTTGAGTTGCTGAGGGGTACTCTCGTGGACTATCTCACTTGAACTGCCATTATGAGGCGAAACCTCTTGATCACCCCGGCCATCTAGTGCGATGTAATATATATGAGTCTGACACTTTGTCATCCATTCTCCCAAAAGACTCATGATTTCTTTCTCCTCCCCTATCTTCATCATCATCGTCGTGTATATATACATACAGGGGCAGAACCAGGATTTTGAGCGTGGGGGACAAATTTTTTTTTCCTAATTAAAAGGGTAGACCGAAGAGATCAATTGTACCTATCTTACCTAGGTGTGACCATAATTATAATAACACTTACTGAACCTATATAAATGTATAGATACGTATGGCGAGATATAATTTCATAGTAAATCATAAGTCATTTTTGTTAGAATTTTATTATAATTCTTATTACTACTAATAAGTGAAAGAATGCCAAATAAATTAATGAATTCAAACCCATCAAATATTTAAGTTAATTAATAACAATGAAATCTTAAAACAAAACTTATATAATTTTTCTACATTAAATATTTATTCAAAATCTTTAATCTTATGGTGACAATTTGCTGAAGAATTTTTTGGTGAGAGAGAGAGTGTGACCAGTGGTGGAGCCAGAATTTTGGTTGAGAGGGGTCAGAATTCTATGAATAAAAAAACAAACAAACAAACAAACAAAAAAAACAAACAAACAAACTTATTACAAATATTAAAAAATATATAACTAATGAAATAAATAAATAATTTAACAAAATTAAATATAAACGTAACATACAACTTATTTTGTGACGGTCTTCAGATTTGATCTCTAACATTATGAAAGTAACCAAAGTTTTCTTTTTTTCTTTTTTAAGCAAGGTTTTATTAACAGATTTGTTAAATCTATCTCGATACAAGCTCATTTAGAACTGAGTAATGTAGTCCTTTTTGAGTCCTTCCAAATATAATGTGGTTTTTAAAATTATCATTAAATTTAAGATGATCATTGAATTTTAATCTATTGATGATTTTATAAGCTTAATCAATATTAAAGTTGGAGTACATGTACACCTGAAATTTTTTAAGAAAAAGAAATTGTCAAAAAGAGCAATTGATCTGAATTGTTGAAGGCTAAAGAAAATAATAAAATAAAAAATTTAACAAACTGAATGAACAACTTTAGAATCTTGCAAAAGTATAAATCGCAATCGTAATTTTGCTTTTTAATGTGAATGTCTTTTGTCTCTTGCTCGGCCTTTTCTTCTAGATTGAGACCTTAATTATATACTAGCTTTTGTTTTTAAAGAATTTGAGAACTTACGCTTTCTTTCTTTTTTTTTTGTAAGTATATACTTTTAGGCTTTTTCTTTTCTTTTCTTTTCTTTTTTAGGCTTTTGTTTTAATTTGTTTTTTTTTTTTTTAAGGGCCAAGGCTTTTTTTAAAAAATAAATAAATTTGGTTTGGACTAACGTATTGATGATGCCATTGACCCAGTTTCTAAGTATATAAGGCTTTTGTTCACATAAAAAAAAAAAAAAAAAAAAAATTAACATAGGCTTTTGATTTGTAAGTTGGTCCATTAACGTGATTTATTTTCTAAGCCTACTGACACGTTTTACTGTCTTGATTGTGAGGTCCACAAACAGTCAAATGAACCACAGTTATTTAAACGGTGAATTTAATAAAAGTGTCATCTTTATCATTATCTTCTTCACCATTTTCATGTAACCTGTTAGAATATATTCAGAATATATTCTAATAATCTCTTTAATTGTTGATTGATATGATTTCCTGTTATTCATATAATTTCCTGTTATTCATATTTCTCTAGTTATTTTAACATAACCAAAACCTAAATGCCTGAAACCTTGTAACAATGGCGGAAAAAATTCCAGACATCCTGCTTGGATAAAAGGAAAAAAAAAACAAATTTGAGGGGACAACTTTCATTAATTTGGGGGGACAAATTAATGATAGGTATAAAATATACCTACTGTAACAAAAGTTTTGAAAACTTTGGGGGGACATTCGTCCCCCCACTGATGAATGTAGGTCCGCCCCTAAATAATATATATATATATTAATTTCTCATTCTTCATTGGTAAACAGCTGTAGGGATTAAACGCCATTTATGAATTGAAGCAGGTCCTCCTTTCGACAAATAGACCAAACAAAGAATATGAGATGGAGTATTACGTACGTAATTCAGCCTTGTATTTTTCCAATTCGCATTTATTTCTTGCATGCAATTAATGGGTACGTAATCACGTTCTGTCTTTTGTGTCTTCGTACATTCGTGAAAAAGGGATTGAATTGGAGAAAATTGTACAAATTTTAGATTTTCAATACCGTTTTGTCTTAAGCTATGACTTCAGCCACCTAGCTCTAATACAGATTAATAGTAATTAGATGTTAATTCATGGTAAAAAAATGTTGTAATTAACCTGGGACCGGAGGAGTTGTGTTGTTAGAAATCAAATCATGCACCGTATCCCTAGCTATGACATTGTCATAATACGACGTAGGCCCCAATTAATTGAAAAGTTCAATATTATGGTAAATAGATCATCATCGATCATCATGGTAAATAGTTTTGCTTCACCATCAAAGAACCAGCAGTACTACTGTACTGGCAATCTGGCATCTTTATCCTTCAATTCTTCGTTGTTTTGTTTTGTTTTTTAATTCCTGCAGTTTCCATGCATTTTGGTGAAACTTCATAAACCACCCGTGACAACTTTAAGTCCTTCAACACGTACCAACTGCGACTAAGCTGATTTTCCACATAAAGAGAATTAGCTTCCAAAACCTAATTAATTACCTCTTGCTTTCGAGGAGGCCAGGTGAAGTAGCTCTTAATTTTCTACAAAAGATCGAGATCGATTATCGCTCTGGCTTGTAGATAAACAATTAATGTACGTATGCTCTTGGCCATTAAAAGATTGAGATTCCCTATAATTAATTGTAATTCAATGATCTTAGAAGGAAAGGACATACTGAAATTAAAAATTAAAAAATTAAAAAATTTTTAAAAAAAATCAGCTTTAAGCAAAAGAAACAAATATATACGGTTTGTACCTTGCTTCTACATTTTAGTGAAATGAAACCTTGAAAACATCACAAAATCATTGATCATAATGGATGCTCCATTACTGGTTATCATTGTCATGTCAGCCTCGGTTGTCATCTGTTTTTTCTACACATCAGATCCGACCAATGACGTGTGGTTGAAAAACAAATTGGACTAGAATGTAATTAGATTTAATTGATGTAAAAAAATATATATAAAATATTTTGTAAAAAAACAAAAAAAAATTATTTTATTTGAATAATAATAAAAAAATTATTGATGTAATGTGTCGTCGCTAATAATAATCTGAACACTAATGAAGCAGATTCTTGTAATGGCTTCGCTAAACAGTTGGGTAGCGAGGGGCAAACAACCCCTTGATGCAGTGGAGGATCAAAGTCCCTCCAAAAATTTAAAATTAATGTTCTTCAAATATTTATATTTTTATAAATTAATTTCACACCCCCCCCCCCCCCCACTTTTTCTCCCTCTTCCCACGTGAAAAACTGAAAATGCCCCCTTTCAATTAGTTCTATCCGTTGGCTTATAATGAAACACGAAACTTGGTTTCTTTTTGGTAGATTTGTCACTTTCAGCTCTGTGCATGCCTCTTTACATTCCTATAACAAGATCATGATGAGTGATGGGAGCTGCCCCTCTTCCCTTGGCAGTCCAACTGGACTGGACAATGCACTTTAGCTATTTTTTATTTGCAAGGCATTTCTTAAATCTCAACAAAAAGAGGTTGTGAAATTGTTGTATAAAGCTTCCTGCCTAGCCATGTCGGGCTCCAGCCTCCCGTGCTCACTCAGTACTCGTGCTTTGTCTCTTCATGCGTCAAGGTTGCGCTTTTAACTTTCACGTGTTTTCACATGGCTTTTTAAGTTCAAAAATTCTTAATTTTACATTCTTAAACTTTTAGTTTTATATAATTTACTCCCTCCATTAAGATTTGGCGTTGAATTCTAATGAATGCTATGAAAAAAATATAAAAATACCCTCAACTTTTTGTTATAAAAAAAAAAAAAAAAAAATTGGGCTTGTGACCCACTTTGTGGTAGTTGCAGCAGCAAAGTCCTACGCAAACTCTATTTTGGATTTATCCCCTTCAGATTCGATGCTACTCTAGTATTATATTTTATATGGTTTTATCTGTCTTTGTATTAAGTTTCTTAGTTGTGTTAGTTCTCTTAGTTCTATGCCACACCCTGCACCTTAAGCAAGAAGCCCACCAAACTTGATGGTGATGCCCTATCAAATCCCACAACCTATTGCCAAATCATTAGAGCTTTACAATAGTGCACACTCACAAGACCTGACATAGCCTACACTATCAACCAATTGGGTCAATATCTCCATTGTCCAACCACTGAAAATATGAAGGCTGCTAAAAGAGTCCTAAGGTATCTTAAAGGCACATCAGATCATGGCCTTCACTTCATTCTAGGTCCTCTTCAACTTTAGGCTACTGTGACTCTGACTGGACAGAGGATCCTCTTGATCGCAGATCCACCACATGGTATTGTTTTTTCTTTGGCTCCAATTTAGTGTCTTGGCATGCCAAGAAGCAGCATGTTGTCTTAAGATCTAGCACCGATGCTGAATATCGTGCCATGACCATTACAGCTGTTGAACTCTCATGGCTTCGAATGTTACTCAAAGAATTGCAAGTTTCTCTCCATGATCCTCATGTACTTTGGTGTGATAATATAGGAGCTATTTCCTTACCTTCCAATCCCATTTACCATGCTCGTACCAAGTATATAGAAGTTGACTACCACTTCATCCGTAAGAAAATCCTTCACAAAGATCTTAGTACTAGCTACATTCCAACTCAAGATCAATGTGCTGATATCTTTACAAATGGCCTTACCTTCTCTCGATTTCTTTTCCTCAGAGACAAACTCATGGTTACTCCCCCTCTCATTCGTTTGAGGGGGCTCTTAAGGAACAAGTAGTTGCAACAGCAGAGTCCTACACAAACTCTGTTTTGGATTGATCCAAAACAGATTTATCCTTTTCAATTCAATGCTACTCTAGTATTATCTTTTATATGGTTTTATCTCTCTTTGTATTGAGTTTCTTGGTTGTGTTAATTCTCTTAGTTCTAGTTGTATAATTAGTTCTCCTAGTTTTAGTTGTATTAGTTCTTCTAATTGTTTTTCAATTGTAACTCTTTCCCTATAAATACAATGAGAACAAAGCTGAGACTTCATTCCGCCAAAAGCAAAGTTTCTTTGCTTTCTTTCAAACAGACCCACAACAGGGTCACAACCAAACCCTGCGGTCATCATGAGTCAACAAGTACTGACCTATGGCTAGATCCCAGTTAGACCTACTGTAGGTTCAGTCGTGACTCACAGCTGCGTTGCCATTGGACTTTGTGACCCATGGCCATAAAGGCCAAAGATTAAAAGTCAATATTGATGTGATCATTCACTTCTAATTATCAATTGAATGATCACATCATTTTGCAAGCATATTATTACCAAATTGGTAAAATAGACGAGCTGGTTTCTTCAAGGAGCATCTAGCACAAAAAAAAAAAAAAAAA
>CM017328.1:34872213-34893810 GCA_006937295.1 Carpinus fangiana | reverse complement strand
AAAAAAAAAAAAAAAAAAAAAAAACCTAGCTAGCTAGTGCAGTGATCCTAATCCTGAAGAGCCAGATAGAGATGAACGTCAGAATAGCAAATAAATTTATAATCATTTTTGAGACACTCAGATTTATAATCAAATTAGCTAAGCAAATAAATATTTAGTAGAACAGAATGCAAATCAATCGATATAATGAAACGAAATCTGGACAATTGAAAATTCTTACCAGCATATATATATATAAATTAAAAGTTCAAGGAAAGCCTGAATAAAACCAAAAGTATATTAAATAGTAAACTTAATTAATAGATCAAGATGGATGACTATATATATACATGCAGGAAGTCACTTACTAATTATCTCGATCAGAAAGGAAGCAGATAGATTACGACTCCTATGATCACTTCAAACTCCCTTCACAAACTTTCTAATTCCAAGTCTGCAGAGAATCAGATCCTCATTTTAGTGATCATATGAAGCAAGTAGAGATAGCAAAAAAATAAAAAATAAAAAAACGCAAAAGGTGGCAAAGCATGAGGTTGGCTTTTACAACCTGCTTCTCACCATTATACTGGTTGAGATCATGATCAGTAGTAGTGAATATTCAAGGTGGCAAATGAACCAACAATCTTGGTCAATATTTATAGCCCGAATGAGTCATCAAACCCCACCCCCACGCATGAAAAACTGAAAATGCCCCCTTTCAATTAGTTCTAACGTTGGCATATAATGAAACACGAAACTTGGTTTCTTTTTGGTAGATTTGTCACTTTCAGCTCTGTGCATGCCTCTTTACATTCCTATAACAAGATCATGATGAGTGATGGGAGCTGCCCCTCTTCCCTTGGCAGTCCAACTGGACTGGACAATGCACTTTAGCTATTTTTTATTTGCAAGGCATTTCTTAAATCTCAACAAAAAGAGGTTGTGAAATTGTTGTATAAAGCTTCCTGCCTAGCTAGCCATGTCGGGCTCCAGCCTCCCGTGCTCACTCAGTACTCGTGCCTTGTCTCTTCATGCGTCAAGGTTGCGCCTTTGACTTTTACGTGTTTTCACAATGCAAGTTGAAAAACTCTCAATTTTACATTTTCAAACTTTAATTTTATATAATTTACTCTCTCCATTAAGATTAGGCGTTAATTTCTAACGAATGCTATAAAAATAATATATAAAAATACCCTCAACTTTTTGTTAAAAAAAAAAAAAAGGGTTTGTGACCCACTTTGTGGTAGTTGCAGCAACAGAGTCCTACGCAAACTCTGTTTTGGGTTTATCCTCTTCAGATTTGGTGCTACTCTAGTATTATCTTTTATATGGTTTTATCTCCCTTTGTATTAAGTTTCTTAGTTGTGTTAATTCTCTTAGTTCTAGTTGTATTAGTTCTTTTAGTTGTTTTTCAATTGTAACTCTTTTCCTATAAATACAATGAGAACAAAGCTGAGACTTCATTCCGCCAAAAGCAAGTTTCTTTGCTTTCTTTCAAACAGACCCACAACGGGGTCACAACCAAACCCTGCGGTCGTAACCCCATCATGAGTCAACAAGTACTGACCCACGGCTAGATCCCAGTTAGACCTACTGTAGGTTCGGTCGTGACTCCCAGCTGCATTGCAATCGGACTTTGTGACTCATAGTCATAGAGGCAAAAGATTAAAAGTCAATAATGATAATTTCAAATTCAATAATGATTTGAAAAGGCACATCACAATTAAAAGGACATCAGGAGAACACTAGAAGAACACCTAACATTACCCTGTAAAAAATACACTTTTTTTTTTTAATAACTTAAAAGATGTAAAAGTTTGTAAGAAATTTCCGTTACTTGAATTGATCATCAATTGAAAACTAAGTAGCATTCAGGTGGGCTGGGCATCGTTGTTAGGCCCAGCCCAGGAAAATCTTTTGCAAAACAAACTCGTAAGTCCAAGTTTGCATGGGTTTTTGGATTTTTGAAAGCAAATTTAAGTTACATGGTTTCTAAATAAGGTTGAAACTCTTGTAAAATATTCAAAATTACTTTAACGTTTGTGTTACATCATAGTACTTAGGATTTAAAACCGCACTTATATGGGCTGATTCAGTAATCGTGTCCACATTTGCACTTTGCGGAATCCACCAATAACTGCACATATGCGAGCGGTTTTTTGTGCTAACCACATGTGACATTTGCTTTGCATTTTAGGCTTTTTTTTTTTTTTTTTTTTTTTTATGAACTTAATTTAAATGGCCTTTTTTTAAAAAGGTTTTTTTACGAGCTTTTATGTATGGGTTTATTCGAATTTTTGAACTAAATACACTTTGTAAATTGTAGGGTTTTACCCACTTCAAACTGTTACCTCATTATCAATGTCTCTCCAAATTACCAATTGTGTTATTGCTCCCTCTAAACTATCAACAAAATGTTAATATCCTCCTTCCGACCAACAAAAAGACAAATGACCTTAAAAGAAAATTTAAATAAGACAAAAATATTCTTATGATTTATTTTTTTGAAAAATAGAAAAACTAAAGGGGTGGGCTAAATGAGGGTGGCTAGGCCATCTCCAAATGATCATGGGGGTGACTGAATCATCCATATCCATTTGGAAACCACACCCTTAACTTTTGTTTTTAAAACATGAGAGGGTGGTGAGTCCCTCAATCGGGAAAGGGATTTGAGGTTGGTGCGACCATTCCTATGGTTCTAGTAGGGTGGCTGGTACACCTATAGAACGTTTTTCCATTTTCATTTTTTTAAAAAAAAAAAATTAGGTTTACAAAAACGTTGTTCTTTTGGAAAACTCATTCAATTTTTCAAGGAATAGCTATTTATCCTTGTTTTTAGATGAATGATTATTCATTTGGTAAGAAAATAACTATTTATAAGAATGATGTGTACAATCAAATAAAAGAATAATTATTTAATAGGAATAGCCATTCGATCTTGTTATTTTGTTATATTTTATCTACACCTAATTTAAAAATAAATAAATAAATAAGCACCTCAGGATAGCTTTATCCGCTAAAATTCTTAAAAATCACGTCTTACGAAGTAAATGTCATTTATTAAAATAATAATAATAATAATAAATAAATAAATGAATGAAGGATAAAACACATTAATAGATAGAATCATAGAACCCATCAGCTCAACAGAATGCAGTGGAGATGTTTTATCGTTTGGCATCGTTGAGTATGAGCCACTTGTTCAAAGCCTTCACACTTTCTCTCGCTCTTTCAAATCCTCCATTGCACCCAAAACCAAAACGCTCTGAGCAACGATGTTACCCACCACCACACTCTCTTCTCTTCACTCCACCAATGTGTATCCCACTCCCTCTCTCTCTCCTCTCTCCACTCCTCTTCCTTCTTCTTCTTCTTCTTCTTCTTCCTCCTCTCTTTCTCTTCCGCCATCTTCTCCTACCCAGCGTCGTCGTCTTCGCTCGTTCTGCGTCTTCGGTGACACCCATTTGAGAATTAACCCAATACCCAGAGTTGGTTTTTTTATTCCTTAAGCCAACATTGAGATTCTGTTTCCATGGTTTCTATTCCACACGTTTTCTGGTCTCATATAATGTGTTTCTTTTGGTAGGGGTTGAAGGTGAATTGTTCAGTGAGCAGCGAGCCTTTGAAGGTGATGATATCGGGTGCGCCGGCGTCGGGGAAAGGGACTCAGTGTGAGTTGATTGTCCAGAAGGTAAGCGTATATATGACTGGTATCATACTGCAAACACGTTGTACTGACTATTAGAGCTTGCCCTGTATTTGCAACTACTATAAGCAATAAGATCAAGTTCGTTCTTTGAAGAATGCTATTTTCTTCAAAGATTGGGCATGTTTCCTTTTATTNCCACACTCTCTTCTCTTCACTCCACCAATGGGTATCCCACTCCCTCTCTCTCTCCTCTCTCCACTCCTCTTCCTTCGTCTTCTTCCTCCTCTCTTTCTCCTCCGCCATCTTCCCCTACCCAGCGTCGTCGTCTTCGCTCGTTCTGCGTCTTCGGTGACACCCATTTGAGAATTAACCCAATACCCAGAGTTGGTTTTTGTATTCCTTAAGCCAACATTGAGATTCTGTTTCCATGGTTTCTATTCCACACGTTTTCTGGTCTCATATAATGTGTTTCTTTTGGTAGGGGTTGAAGGTGAATTGTTCAGTGAGCAGCGAGCCTTTGAAGGTGATGATATCGGGTGCGCCGGCGTCGGGGAAAGGGACTCAGTGTGAGTTGATTGTCCAGAAGGTAAGCGTATATATGACTGGTAATCATACTGCAAACACGTTGTACTGACTATTAGAGCTTGCCCTGTATTTGCAACTACTATAAGCAATAAGATCAAGTTCGTTCTTTGAAGAATGCTATTTTCTTCAAAGATTGGGCATGTTTCCTTTTATTGATACAATTCTGAGTTTGTGCAGAATTCTCTTCCTGATGTTTTCATGTTGGCCTTTTTGTTTAAGTTCAAATGACTAATTGTGAGCATTGTATCAACTTGAGAAACTCTTCAATCTTTAAAATTATCCTCATTTCTCTACAATGAATTAACAACTTGAGATTGTGAAATTGGTTACAATAGTGGGTGTGTGAACTTTATTTTATACATCAGCTAGGGAGGAGGTTTGCATATATGATGACAAATTGACAATTATAGATGGTAATCAATCAATCCCTTTTCTTCAACACTCTGGATGTTGGGTACCTTTAGACTGACACAAAGCCAGCAGAAGAAATGTATAGCTGACTAAATTTGAACTTCTTGATGAAAAAAGATGTGTAATTGGCGTTCTTAGTGAAGAAGAAATGGGAATATTTTACTAAATGCATGCAGGGTTTTCAATACCCTATAATTTCCGTAGGTACAACAATAGCAATTGATAACATAACATTGAAGGGCTATATTCCATTGGATACCGGCAGGCAATAAGAGGGGCAATTTTGTGTTCTCCATTCAGTCCGGTAAAGATGAATTATATTTAATCTTGGAAAACATAGGCAAATTACAAACAAGTTCTCTTGAGATGGAAACGTTCTTTCACCTGTTGCGTTTATATAGAAGAAGTACTCATGTTGCATTACCTTAAAGTCCATCGTGGTCTTCAGTATCTGAATGTAATCATTTGTTATGCTTATATTCATCAATACCTCCTTTTTCTTGGTTCTTCAGTTTGGATTGGTGCACATATCAACTGGGGATATTTTAAGATCTGAAGTATCTTCTGGGACAGAAATTGGAAATAAAGCAAAAGAATTCATGAATGCTGGCCGTCTAGTTCCAGATGAAATTGTGACAGCTGTACTGAAATTTTCTAACTCACATGTGTTTTGCTTTTTCTTCCTCATATAGTCTAGAATACTAATGGTTTGCTTTGTAGATGGTCACATCACGATTATCACGTGAAGATGCAAAAGAAAGAGGGTGGCTTCTAGATGGGTACCCAAGGAGTTTTTCCCAGGCACAAAGTCTGGAAAAACTGAAAATTAGGCCAGATGTTTATATCGTGTTAGATGTATGTGAATCACATGTTTATCCTATCTTTTCTTACATGTTGGTCATTGTCTATTTGTTTTCCTTCCTTCCATTCAACCTGTTTAACCTACTTAGCTCAAATCTGCTATATTGACGATCATAGACTTCTGCATAAGAGCTAACTTTCATATTATCCTAAAAGCTTGAAAGTTTCCAGAGAAGAACTTGCCAGACATACTCGCTTATAAAGTAGTTTTTTTTGGTAATTTTCTACTTGACTTTTATTTGATGGAAGCATTATGGAGCTGTTTTATTATTATTATTATTATTTATATATATATTTTTTATGCATATAATTCCACAGATATACTTATCAAAAACAGACTTCTATATTTGATATCAGATGTTTAAAAGTTATGGGATATCACTAGAGAAAAAGAGCTTGTTCTCTCTGTTCTTTAAGGATCAACTCAACCGTGCCTTTACACTTAAAATATTGTGTGTATATAATGTTTAATGTTTGACTCAAATTTTCATGGCATCTCTTACAATCTTTGATAAAGTTATTTTAGCCATTCAGTACATAAAAATTTACTTATCAAAGTGATCTTTCACATAGATGTGTTTTCTAATACCCAGGTTCCTGATGAAATTCTAATCGACAGATGCATTGGTAGAAGGCTAGATCCTCTAACGGGGAAGATTTATCATCTAAAAAGTTTTCCTCCAGAGAGTGAGGAAATTAAAGCCAGACTTGTTATTCGCCCTGATGATACTGAGGAAAAGGTTCGGTTGCAATCTTACATTTTTATCTCTTTTACTCTGTCACCTGTACACTGTCTTTCCTTTTAAACGATTGCATCTAATCTGTGACTTTGGGTATGACTCGCATTAGGTCTCATAAGTGTACTGCTCGTCTTTTCAACCTGATGTACTATGAGCTCATTTGCCTAACTTGTGTTTTCTTTGTTTTATTTGTGTTTTAGGTGAAGTCGCGTCTAGAAATATACAAGAAAAATGCCGAAGCAATCTCATCCTCGTACTTGAACATAATGAACAAGGTGTCCGCAGATTGATAATATTTTATCAGTTTTTTACCCCTATCTATATGAATTTACATCAGATATTTTTATATGTGGCATTGTCTCTCGCAATGACAGTTAAATGGAAACCGTCCAAAGGAAGAAGTTTTCAAAGAAATAGAATCTTTGCTTTTGCAAGTGTCTAAAGATACCGTACAGACAACAAAATCAGGCAAGTATTTTCAGGATTTAAGTGTTAGTTAAGTGTACACTAGATTAATCTTTAATGCAATTTTTTTGTAGTTATTGTTTCAAGATATTATTTTCAGATTCTATATGGTTAGTTCTTCCATTATTGGTTGTCTTTTGGGAGACATTATCTATTTTTAACTGGTTCTGTTCTTTTACTGTTTACTGAATTTGGTACTTCAGTCACCCGTGAAGCTTTGCAATAAATTAATTTTATTTTAAGTAGTTTAAGTTGGCTATTCCTTTAACTAGCACTGTTGGGCGCTCAGTTCTTTTTTCCTTGAATTAGGGTTCCTTTAGGCTCAGTTTGGATTTGGACGAAAGGGAAGCCACTTATTTCCTAAGAAATTAGCTGCTTTTGGAAGAATTTATAAAACCAGCTTGACGTTCTAACATTCATATTAAATTGAAGTTCCGGTGATATTTTCAGCAATTAATGATAAATATTAACTTTGACTTGGGCCATAAACATAATAAAATCAATTATTTTTAATCTTGTACCAGTAATTAGGTTAAGGTTCTTTGGTTTGTCAACCTGCATATGTTTCATTCTTTGTACCAGGGACTGCAGTACTTGAAAGTACTTACCTGAAGAATCAGGCTTCTGCAATCCAGGTATGGTTTGTAAAATATAAAACTTATTTGATGATTGTTTTCTGTATTTAACGTTTCACTTTCACATAAAGCTTTCATTAAATAATCTGTGTTGTATTTCTTTTCTTATTTTACTTCAGCTTTTTACAGGATAGCTGGAAAGGAATTCCTACTAAATTGAATAACATTCCTCACTCAAGGGAAATTAGGAAATATTTCTATACTGATGTGCTAGAAGCAACAAGAAGAGCCATTAATGATGGAAGAACTCGACTAAAGGTTTGATATTGGTCTTTGTTTCTTTTTTGTTGGAGACTAATTTATTCTGATAGATCAATGATATCTATTTATCTGTCATCAACCAAACAATTTATATTTCTGTTCTTTAGGTGTTAATATCCATTTTGAAAATTGTGGTTTTATGAACTTCGATTTGCATTCTTGGTGGAAACTATAAGATATACCATGAATTTCAGCAAATAGACAGCACTTGCTTATCAACAGATATTTCTTTTATTTGTCTATTTATTTATTTTTTACTTATTTAAGGATTTAGAGAATATATTTGTAATCACTTATAACAGTCTGATCCATATGATAAATTTATTTGGACATGGTTATAAGGAAGGTCATGGGTATGAGGTCCCTCAAGTTCAGAGAAAATAAGAGGGTTTACTGGCCAGTCACCATGACACCACCTAAAATGTGTACCTAACTACTAGGAGAAGGAGTAGAAGAGAGAGGGAGAGACAGAAGTTTGCTCTTGCCAATGCAATTTGAAGTTACACTACATACTTAATTTGTCCTGAGTAGCTTTACTGTTTGCAAATATGTCTTGCCCAATGTACCAGATTAATCTTTACTTTTTCATGTAAAATTAACAGGTGGAGATTAACATTCCAGAGCTGAACCCAGAAATGGTAAGGACTTTTTCCTTAATTTACCAACTGTCTGTTTGGATTTAACAATATCTTATGATGCACAGGATGTTTATCGAATTGGCACCTTAATGGAACTTGTTCGAGTAATTGCTCTTTCATTTGCTGACGATGGAAAGCGTGTCAAGGTGCTTTTATCCTGGTTACGTCTAATATAATTTGCAATGAATAATATCATAAAATGAGCTTTGTGTTTATTCAGTTCTCTAAACCTTTCAGGTCTGTGTGCAAGGATCTATGGGGCAAGGTGCACAAGCTGGAATGCCATTGCAGCTTGCTGGTACTCGACAGATCTTAGAGTTTATGGATTGGGGTGATTATGGTGCACTGGAGACCTTTGTCAAGATTGGTTCTGTAGGTATAGAACTGAACAGAAAATCTGTGTCATTGATGACCACAGCATGTGATTTTGTTCATCATCTTTATGGAATTGCATCTGCAGATATTGGTATTCTAGAATCTTTGTTGTGTCCTTGAAAACAGTTATCAAAAAAAGCTTCTATAATAATGCTAAATAGCAAAGGTAGGATATTGATAGTCATGTTGGCTTGTTGATGCGACACCTTATCTCCATCTATTTACATGGCCACTTGACAATAAAATCCATCATTTTCTTAACTTCAAAATATGCTGAGAAAAAAGTTCTGCATCTTATTGCCATAGCCAACTTGTCAGTTCTATATCACTTTTTGGTTCATTCTTATTCACTAATAAAAATCAGGCACAGATACACATGCAACTTATATGCACAGATACACCTCATGTCTTCAACTGTGCGTACACGATTTTTGTAATTTTTAAAAAAAAGGATATAATGGTAGTCCTCACATTTCTTTTTTTTTTTTGTGGGGGGGGGGGGGCTGCTCATGAAAACTGTATGATGGTTTCTTTTGTATGCACAACTATTTAGCTAACAAATTTTATCTGTCATATTCTTAAGGTTTTCATTTGCAATTGCAGGTGCCAAAGAGGTTGATGAGCAAGATGACATGTTTATCATAGTGGCTCCTCAGAATGCTGTTGGGAATTGTATTATTGATGTAAGGAGCCTGAGAACAAATATTCGTGTAATACTTATTGGAGATTGCATCTATATAATGTGCTTTAGTTTTACTATTCCAATTTAGTAGCCTTCAGATTGAATACACAGGATCTCAAAGCTATGACCGATGCTGCTGGGAACCGATCAGTTATTCTTGTCAATCCTAGGCTCAAGGTTCAGTTCTTTTATAACTTTGGCTGCTATCACTTTCATGGAATAATTATGTATTTTGTAACATATGATCACTCTGTCCTGAATTGACCCATATAGGATTTTTCAGTAAATTCGAGAACAGCTTGTTTATAAATTAAATTTTGAAGTCTTGGCCTGAACTCCATGACTTGCAGGCTCAGCTATTTTCTTTTATTAGATATATGATACCATCATACTTGACCAGTATTACATAGATAGCACTTGTAGTGGTATTAAGCCTTATGCCTGAGCCAAGATCATCCTTTTTTAGCAGATCATACCTTCAAGTGCAACTTGAATAATATTCTTATCCATTATTTTTTCTTCTTGATTTGCTTCCATGATACACTAAGAGAAAGACACTTCTAATTTCCTGAAATCATATAGAGGATAATCAAATTGAACAGTTTGATCTATAGGGTTGCTTGCATTTAGATCAGGCATTCAGGTTCTGTAATATCTTTAATGTAGGATCTTTTCTGGCCGCATATGGTTATGCTTTGTTGCTAGCCTCGGACCATCTTTTTCAAAGAATTTTCTGCAGATATTTGTTTATCTGTCTAACTGATATATATGGATTTCCTCAAATTCAGGATTTACCTGGTTCCAGTGGCATCATGCAAGTAAGTACAACCCTGTGAGTTGACATACTTACATAAATACAAACCCATCAAATTTATAACTTTTCTATTTTGCTTATAGACAATGGGTCGAGACAAGAGATTGGAGTATGCTGCCTCATTCGAAAATTGTTATTTCTTTCGGCTTCTCTATTATGCAGGAACGCAGTATCCAATTATGGGTGCTCTCAGGTATAGATATGGCCAGTTCAATACTTCTTACAAGTTAGCCAAACTCTTGGTCATCCTTATTTTGCCTTATTTATAATTATTTGTTGAGCATGATGGCCTGTTCTCAATTTTCGAAAATGAAGTCAAGTCCTAGATTTACCATCCATTTATATCCCGATTTTATTCAGATTACTTTTATGTGAAGTACTTTAATCACCACACAAACTCTCTATTGAAGAGATAGATGAAACAATGCTGTAAAGTAGTCTCACCTCATTGCTTCAGGATGTCTTTCCCATATCGTTATGAACTGTATAAGAGGGTGGATGGACTATCTGGAAAGGAGAAGTATGTCATCTTGTCCACTTTTCCTGAAAGGCCAAACATTGATGAAATTAATGATGCCTTCGAAGGAAAACCAAGGTAACTCACTAACCCCCATATAATTGTTATTATATATGAGAAAGTTTAGGATTATTTCTTTTGACTTTTATTTTTCTCCTTGCTGTTAACTTTCAAAACCACTATCCTGATTGAACCAATTCATTTCATTAACAAATGCAGAAATGAAACTAAGAAAGCCTCAGGAATTTGGTAAGAAACATCCATCGTTCTTGATATTTCTAGTTGTTATCTGCTAATTTATCATTAATCCATCTTTTGCTTTTTGTAGGGGCTTCTTGAGTGGTATACTTTGAGTAGGAAGGTGATCATATATATTAAGCTTCACAAAATCTGGTTGTATATCTGGTAGTGATGCTAAAAGCTTAAATCTTTGACAATGGAGAATTGAAGAATCATAAAAAATGAGTATTTTGCAAAAGTTCTTTGACATGTATGCTTGTTACCTTGAAAATGTAATTTCCAAAAGGAAATTTGCATAAAGTAGATTTTTTATACTGATCCAAGGAATTAGAAGTTAATTTAATTTCAAAATCTTCCCTAGAGAAGGTCAATAGCAAGATAATTTTGCCGGGTTGTAAACTACCCAATCTATTAAATTGACAATATTTTAAAGATGCGTGTCACTTTAATAGACTAGTTTAAATGAAAGTTCTCTTAAATGCATTCCACTTAATAAACCTAGCCATCTCAGTCCAATTTACATTGGCATTACTGTGATGTTCCACATCGCCAGGGTATGAAAATGGGGATGTACTTATATGTCTACTTATACCCTTAATGAGAACAACGTGTCGTTTTAAAACAATGATTATGAACTCATTAAAACTCCATAGTTAAGTGTGTTTCTACGAGAATATTATGTGTCATTGAGGTGGGTATTACAATTACTTAACTAACATGAGCTGCATCATTGCTTTTAGAGGCTTCAACTCCAATTGAAAAATAGTAATACTAATAACAATAATGGTGAATAGGAATAAGAAAAGATAATTGTAACAATAATGGTGAATAGGAATAAGAAAAGATAATTGTATTGAGGTGTAGAAGAGATAATGATGATGATGATAGAGATTGGATTTTTTTTTTTTTTTGACATGTCCACAAGAGGGGGAGTGGAGATTCGAACTAATGACCTCTGTTTTATAAAGCGTAGTCCCAGCCGATTGAATTACTTCTTGGGGACGATAGAGATTGGATTTAAACATATATTATGCTAACAAATAGGATTATTAAATATTAAAATTCAATAATACTTACTAGTAATATTGTAATGGGACGTGCAACCATTGCCAATATTAAAAATGAAAATTTGCAAAATGAAACTTGGAGTCAACAGGTGTGGAGTCAGGAAAGGCTTTTTTGTTTCCACTTACTAAGCTTTAGGATAAATTACACAAATGTCCCTAGAGTTTTAGAATGCTCTCAAATTGCAATTAAACCCCCATAATCTCAAAATCTCAAAGATGTTTCAATGTTGCTTTTATGTAGTTAATAAGGGCTCTTTCTCATGGTAATATTGGTTTACATTATTTCTCTGTTTTTTTTGTATTTTGTACATGTGTGCACAAAATATAAGTTGAAAGTGTCACGTGTCTCCAATTACTGATGTGACACCCCAACTTATATTTTGTGTGAACATGATTATAAGAATAGTAATAAGCAGTACACCAGCGTGAGTGAATAGCACTCACGCTGGTGTACTTTATAATATAAAATATTAGTAAAAAAATTGAACAGTAATATTAAAAAAATAATATTATAAAGTACACCAACATGAGCACTATTCACTCACGCGTGTACTGTTTATCACTACTCTGACTATAAAGGTACGAAATTTGCCCTAACCCATTTCAAAAATGATTATTTTGGCATTATTTTCATGGATTGGTACTCTTTTATAGCCAAAATGTTATTAAACAAAATTGAATTTCAAAACTATCTTTCTAAAAGATGAAGAGTTGTTGTAGAGGACACAGCAAATGTGAACGAATCTTAAAGGCAGACGGGCTTCTGCCTATAGACCTTAAAAAATCAAAGGTTAGGGAAAGAAAATGAAAGTGAAAATATATATATATATATATATATATATTAGTTTTAAAATTTTTGGGATTTTAATTTTTAAAATTAAAAAATTAAAAAAAATATTTTAAAAAAAACTTAACCCATAATTTAAAACTCCAAGGGGAATTATGTGTAATTTGTGTCAAATTTTATAATATATGGTACCAAATTATAATATTAATTTCTGTAATCATGATGATGCATCTTGTGTCAAGTATCACTATAATATTTCGAGCCGCCAAACTCTTAGGAAAAAGTCTCCCATGCCTACCAAGACTGGCTAGTAAACCAAAGTTTCATGGTATGCATCATACTATCATTATTATTTTTATTTTCCAGCATACGGTCCTGTCCATAAGTAATATGAGATTATTTCTTAACAAGTTTAACCTTTAAAATCATGTATTTTTTAAAATATGCCTCCTTGCTTAGCTATCATTTTTTCTAACACACTTCCAAACTGAATATTTTTCATGATTCTCTTTAAAAATGCAGTTTGGCCTGCAAAGTGGCAGGCCAAACACAAGCTAAGGTTCATAAGTGATTTTAAAAGGTTTCAATTGAATGAAAAATATAACTAAGAGTTTTTCCTTTGTTAAAAGAATGGTAGCCTAGTATATTATGGGATCAAACAACATGCACGTATCTCATGTTAAAGACAAGAGAGGTTGGGTCCACATGATATTAAAGTGTAATTCATTCATTTTAAATGGACAGGTGATAGCTCTCAAATTGTTCAAGAAATTTCCTAAATTGACTTTGGCATTAAATGGCATCCATTATATCTTTTTTCTTTTTGTCAAACACAATCACTATCATCCAATGGAAAGGAAGATGGATAGAGGGGAAGAGCTAGAGAGAGAGAGAATGAACCCTCTCAAAAAATCTAATTTAGACTATTAAATGGAGAGTTTAAATGACGTTCTTTCTTTTTTATTATTAAAAGGTAGAAAATGAAATCATTGGTTGAAAACACACTCAATGCATATATAATTAATTCATAATTTTATTTATTTATTTTTAAATATTCTATAAATACTTGATCATGTTTTCATCATAGATTATTAATTGAGAAGGGTATTTCGTGAAACAGAGCACTTCCTTTGCTATTTGCAAAATTTCCTCAAGTGATATCATCCACTAGGGTTTTTTTTTTTTTTTCTTTTTTTTCTTCCTCCCATGACACCCAACCTGCCAAGTGCCATGCAGTATCAAAATATTCACCAAAAACAGACTAGTTTTATCCCAACCAATTAAATTGACATGACTATCTCATGGACATACTCAGCCTAATGAAGACAAATTATGATGACAAGCGAAGAATCAGAATCATGTATGAAACAAACACATGTAACTTAGACAATTTTTTTTTTTTTTTCCTTTTTCTTTTTTCCTTTTCTGATAAGTACAACTCAAAAGTTAGACTATGGAAAGTTATGGGGGGTTCTTCTTCTCTGATATCTCTGTCACACTTGGAATAGACATAATATTTTTTAAATAAAGTGGGATATATTTCTATCTTGCTTTGGATAGGAAGTGGTGGGTGTCAATCACTTGTACAACAACTCTATCATTTACCGGGGGACTAAGATCTCCGACAATAAAGAATTTCGATAATTTTTCTTGTTTTTCGAAATTGGGTACGGGTTGCGAGGTCCAAATTTTTAATAATTTATTGTTTGAATCACTAATAATTTAGATAGTAAATATAAGAGAGTCTATATGCCCGATTAGAAGTGTGAGTTGCTTCACACTTGTTTAGACTCACAACTCTCTATAATACCTGTACTTCGAATAGAAAATTGTAGAAAATCTAAACTCATCATTTGCTACCAAATGCAATGTGAATATAAGTAATATAATTCATAAAATAAAATAGGAGTAAAATACAAGCAATATATATATAGGCCAACTTCAGTCATAAAGTTTGACAAATATTGTTCTTCCTATTCGCATGATTTCTCAATCTCATCTCACATGACGTATGATGGCTATTTATGCATGCCACCGATTAATTTCATTATTTAGTTGGACTCAAATTCCATTTGCTCTAAAGTTGAATTATTTGAATTCATGAGATTAATATATACAAGTTGGTGTTATAATATATTAGCAGGTAATATATATAGGCCATAGACCGAACCTCGTAAATTATCATATTTATTTTTTTATTCCATTTTTCATTTTATATTTCCATAACATTCTATTTTCTTTCGGTTGGATCCAAGTGATCTTTCGGGGGAATATTTTACAAATATCTCTATCATAGCTAACATGAATAACAGATTAATAACTTTTCTTTAATTTTTAGTCGCCATTGGATTTTCTTTACTTACTTAATGTTATTTAAAGTTAGACAAGTTTTTCTCCAAACTCAGGTGACCAAAAAAAAAAATCACTAAAATATATTTTACAATCACATGCTTTAAGAATGGACATTACATGCATGATCTGTTAAATTACTTTAAAAACATATGTAAATTTTATTAAACCTAATTAGAGCTCCAAGTCTTGTAACTCACTCAATTTAAAAGGAAACTTTCTTCTTAAAAGTTTATGAATGTATTTATTTATGGTGCGAGCATAATTTATTTTTTGTGTTATCAAAATCCCAAAGGAGAATGAACTGCTCATTAAGGCCAACCGTCCATCTCATTGATCAATAATCATTTTGACTTTTCTCTGTCTCTCTACTTGTCCTTGAACCGTGGATCTCTAGCTCATGCCCACCATTGCCTTCCAAATATAAAAATTCAAAACCCTGGAAATTACATTTTCATTTTATAATTATTTTGTTACGATAATGTAACAGTGTTGATCAATTTTTAGACTAGTTTTCACTAAAAGAAATAAAATCAGGCTCTGATTGATCTATTTCTTCTTGCATAGGTCCGTTGCTTTAATCTAACCGTGTGATCAATTGCATTGTCAACAACATTTTTCACTAAATTCTTGTAAGTAATCGATTTTTTGTACTCTAAGAGCACTCCTTGCGGTCTCACTAAAATTATTTTTTTGTTATTTTGATGTTCTAAAAATGTGAGTTGTTAAAATTAATTAAAATGTATTTTTAATTGTTTTAGTAAGTAAAATTTGATAAAGTTGTTAAGAATGCTTTAATATTAGGCTGCCAACATATGGATTCATGTTAAACGTGGACTCCTTTGATGCATGCTATATATTTCTTGAACTGGAAATTTCTTTACACAAATTAAGTCCAATAAGTACAGCTAGTCTACCTGCTTATCCAAAGTTTTTTTTTAAAAAAAGAAAACAAAAAAAAACAAAAAAAGGAAAAAACTCATGTATATATATGTGTGTATATATATATATATATATACTATACACACCATGTTTTCCATCCAGACAAACAAATGAACAGAGGTAATTTGTCTGGACCCAAGTCAAGCACTTGAGAAATCCTTCCATTGCTAAAGATAGTGGGGAGCAGTTTTTGTTCACCCCCACTGCTGCAACCTTACAAGAACTCAAGCAGAGTGGCACTGGGGCTCATTCCTGAAGGGTTGATATTGGTGAGGTTCTGAAAGGAAGAGAAGGCAAGCTAGCTCTTTGGAGATGGCAGCTGGGTCTTTTGGTCCGGCCGGTGTGGCCAAAGAGAGAGCTGAAGAGTACCAAGGAAGGGTCACTTTATATGTGATCATTGCCTGCGCCGTTGCTGCTATTGGTGGCGCAATTTTCGGCTATGATATTGGAATTTCAGGTTACTTTATTCAATTTTTTGAGTCATAATTTTCATAAATGAATTATATTTTTTCGCTTTTTCGATGATTACTTTGGTGGAGTCTGCCAAAGGCTTTCATGCAATGAACTTTTGGGTGTCTTGCAAATGGCAATGGTGGATTTTTTTTCTTTTGATAAATTAAGAAGTGAACAGTGAAAAGTTCAGCTGTCACGTGAAGAGTATTGTATATCTGTCAAGAATAGAATCAGATATGCAACAAAAACAGATACCATATTCTTTTCAGATGCTGCTTTCATTGGGGTGGAAAGAAAGAGTTGTTGATACCAGTTTTTCCAAAATTTTGATTCCCATTGAAACACAGGAGAGATATTCTGATAGATACCAGTGGTCTTCGAATTTTCTTTCTTTTTTCTTTTTTTCTATTGGATCCCCAGCTAAGAAATTTCTCAAGTTTATAACTATACTCCATCTTTGGTCTGCATTTGATGCTAAAAGGAAAATCAGATCCTTAAATTATAGCAGAAAAAATCTGTTCTCATGCTTGTGTCTGCTCCAGCTTAGATTCTGGACGGCAGCCTCGCCAAAAAACCCCAAAGGAATAAATAAAGGAGAGGATGCATGTTGCTTCATTTTGGAAAATAAATAGACTGACTGTCAAAATCTTAATCTTCTGGTCAAATTTGAGACAAAAAAAAGAAAACAATTGTAGAAGCAAATTCTATACTTTCCCTTTTAGTACAGAGCAAACCCATGGTTTATCTTTAACTGAACTTAATGATGATAGCTTTCGCTTATGATGAAATTGGACAGGTTTCTACTTTATTGAAAAGGGAAGAGATATGCCAAAGATAGAATTTTGAATGCACTTCATGTCAAAACTATGGAAACCCAAGTTTTATTTTCATGATCATGAACTATCAATCAACAAACACAGTAGCAGTATAATGGTTTTAGGATAAGCTTTTTGGATAAGTGATGATTTAACACAGAAGATAGATTATTTGTCTGCATGCTCATGGACACAGAGAGGGTATGGTTGTGTGTTCTAACCAGTTACTAAATGCTATTTTATGATGATCAGGAGGAGTGACATCGATGGACGCATTTCTTGAGAAATTCTTCCATACAGTTTATATAAGGAAGCAGCATGCACATGAAAGCCACTATTGCAAGTACAACAACCAGGGGCTTTCGGCATTTACATCTTCTTTATACCTTGCTGGTTTGGTTGCATCTGTGATTGCTTCTCCTATCACAAGGAAGTATGGACGCCGGATAAGTATAGTGTGTGGTGGAATCAGTTTTCTTGTTGGAGCAACTCTAAATGCTTCTGCCATGAATATGGCAATGCTTCTTTTGGGTAGAATCATGCTTGGTGTTGGTATTGGATTTGGAAATCAGGTATCCTGTTTCGCCTACCTTTTTCAAGTGTTAGATCAGAAACATAGGGCTCATTTGCTAATGTTTTTTTAGGATTGCTAAGCATTAACAAACAACTCAACGCATAAAACACTCACAAAACGCTCAAAAACTATTTTCACTTTTATGTTACATCATAATCAAAAAGCAAAAAGTACCCTCTAAAAAGAATTACTAAACGAGCCCAAAATGCTGTCAATATTTGAGAATGCATGACTTACTCTTCTTCATGGTTGTTTTAAAGGCAGTTCCACTATATTTATCAGAAATGGCACCAACACATCTTCGAGGAGGCCTGAACATGATGTTTCAGTTAGCAACTACGCTTGGGATCTTTACAGCAAACATGATCAATTATGGAACACAAAAGCTTCAGCCTTGGGGATGGAGGCTCTCTCTTGGCTTGGCTGCTTTTCCAGCTCTATTGATGACAATAGGAGGACTGCTTGTTCCTGAGACACCTAACAGCTTAATTGAGCAAGGACAAAAGGAGAAAGGGAGACATGTCCTTGAAAAGATCAGAGGAACCAAAAATGTTGATGCAGAGTTTGAAGACATGATGGATGCAAGTGAGCTTGCAAACTCAATTAAGCATCCCTTTCGTAACATCCTTGAAAGAAGGAACAGACCACAATTAGTTATGGCAATCTTCATGCCAATGTTCCAGATCCTCACTGGCATAAATTCAATTCTCTTCTATGCTCCTGTGCTGTTTCAGAGTATGGGATTTGGTGGTAATGCTTCTCTCTATTCCTCAGCTGTGACTGGGGCTGTTCTTGCTTCATCTACACTGATTTCTATTGCAACAGTAGATAAACTGGGTAGAAGGTTTTTACTTATAACCGGCGGAATTCAAATGATTGCATGCCAGGTAAAAGATTCAACACTCTTTAAGTAGTTAGATTGTAATATTACTTCCAGGAAGAGTAAAATCAAAACTAGTACTAAAGATTCTGAATAGTGCAGTCATTTTTATGTTGCTTCACAGAACATGGATTTAACAATATTTCCCTTTGATTAATTCTACACACGCTACCACCTTCCCACACCCATTTTCACACTCCATTAGATGGCTTCTAAAATCACCATTGGATTAAACTTATCCCCCTTCCGTTCAGTAAGAGAAACATGAGCATTTTCTTTACATGGGCAACAATCTTGTTTTCCTGGAAATTCTACAAATTTTAGTGGAAGAATCATATTAATTCTTTGTGTACGTGAGACAGGTGACAGTCGCGATAATCTTGGGGCTGAAGTTTGGCAAAGATCAAGAACTAACGAAAGGTTTCTCAATGTTGGTGGTGCTCGTCATTTGCCTCTTTGTCCTAGCTTTTGGATATTCATGGGGTCCTCTTGGGTGGACGGTGCCAAGTGAGATATTCCCCTTAGAAACTCGGTCAGCTGGACAAAGCATTACAGTAGCAGTAAACCTTCTGTTCACCTTCATAATAGCCCAGGCTTTCCTTTCCCTTCTCTGTACATTCAAGTTTGGCATCTTCCTCTTCTTTTCTGGCTGGATTACCATCATGACCATCTTTGTTTACGTATTCCTACCTGAAACCAAGGGAGTTCCCATTGAGGAGATGATATTCATGTGGAGGAAGCACTGGTTCTGGAAGAGGATAGTGCCTGCAGGGGATGTGGAAGGTGCCTAAACCAATGAGAGGCAAAGCCATTCAATAGAGCTTCAAAAGGTCCTATACAATCCATACAGAGAAAATCAAAATAGTCATTTGTAATCACCATCCACATTGAGTATTCTCTTTATATAAATGTGTAGACCTGATCATAATCTGACTTCCTATTGAGGATTCACTGACCCCATGAACAAGATTAGCTTATTGTTCACTTCGGGACTTTTGCTTTGTAAACTAATATCATGTTAAATTATCAGTTATTTCAAAAGTTTAGATTTATAAAAAAAAAAAATGAATTTAATTATTTAATTAATTTTCTAATAAATTGAGAGACGGCCGGCAAGTCCATAAGTTAATGGATGTCCTCCGGCTCCAATGCTTTAAAGTACCAAAGCAGCAATTCGACAATAACCCTACCTATTCCGTGTACAAATTAATGTGTGTTAGAATTAACATGCATTTTTAAAATACATGAGAGAATCACATGCATTTTTAATACATGTCAATTTAATAGATTAGATTTGAAAAAAAAAATTCAACTAATTTGGAGAAATTTTTTGCCCTTTTAGCTTGCACGATGGAGTTTTAAAATCTTATGTTTGATAAAAAAGTTTTATGTTACGTTATGTGTGTACGTATTAATGTGGGATGAGAAATTAACACGAAAGATTTGACGGGATTTTCAATGAATTCTAGACCTCCTATGAGCAATTAGATGTGCTCTCAACTCTTATAAACACAATGTTTAATAGTTTTCTCGATTCTTAATTTTATTCCATGGTGATGTAACACTCAAATAATGAAATACACTAAAAACTAATAGGACTTACATCTCTCAACCTCCTGAAAAGAGATAAATCTAACCCTACCCAAATAACAACATAAAAGAGATAAACATGACCTGGACTTTTATCCACACCACAATAGTAAACCAACAAAACAACTAGTAAAAGTTAAAACAACCACCCAATAGATAACACCAAAACAAATAATGAATGGATATACATCCGTAACATTCCAATTGTTTCATCTTATTTTTAAAATACAATGAATATGGGCTGCTCTAGAACCATTTTAACTCCATTTAGTAGTGTGAAGAACGCTAGACTTACAACACTTTTACAATTTGACACAAGTCAACATATGATTGGATGATGTACACAAAAATTGTAAGTGTTTGACATGACTCCAATTACAAATAAAAATCCTAGCAATTTTGTTATCTAGATTGCAACAATTTGGACAAAAAAATGTGAGAGAACTTCAAGAGAATGATTCGGAGTTCTTGCAGAGTAATATGAGGTCCACCTGCCCAAACAAGTAATAGCCTGCCTACCCTCTTGTTCGGACAAGATTCGTACTTGTTACTTGAATTACTAGCAATTCAAGCAAGAATCCGAATCCTCTCCTATCACTTCTTGATATGCGTCAACAAAGTTGTAAAAGAATTAATTAAAGGTAATACTCGTCAATTGTCTTCAAAGTCTGGAAAAAAATCACTTCTTTTTCAATAGGCGTCATTCAATTAAGAGTATGGATCATTTAGGTTGCTATTATTATTCAAGGTATCTCCATCGGAAAACTATACCCATAGAAGATATCTGCACTGGATGATTCCTTTCCAACAACCTAATCAGAAATAGTAGAAATTTCTGTTATCAACTTCTTGCTATTGTAGCCACCAACTCAATCTTCCTCATCTTCTCTCTTCCATCTTCATATAACGTTTTAGATAACTTTTTTTTTTTTTTTTTTTTTAATGTCCACACAAGGGAAGGGAGGAGAAAAATTCGAACTAGTTAAAAAAAAAAAAAAAACTAGGGTAGTTTGAAAAACACCCAGGGTGGCAAAGGGTGGCCGAGCTAGGTTGTTTCAATTTTAATTTTTTTTAATTCTTTTTCTTTTTAATTTTTTTGAGTTGATTTGAAAAAAGTTGACTTGGTTGAAATAACACCTAAACATAAACTCAAAAAAATAATAAAAAATAAAATGACACCCAAAAGAGCCTTTAAATTTAGAATAATGATACATGCACAACTTAAGTCCAACTTTAGTCCAACTTCTCTATTAAATTTTTTTAAAACAACTGATGTGGAGGAGAGAGA
>CM017328.1:34797443-34870679 GCA_006937295.1 Carpinus fangiana | reverse complement strand
GGACAATATTGTGTGTCATTGGGAGTGGGTGGAGTGTTACAATTACTTAATTAGTTGCATGACTAATATGAACTATGCATCACTGTTATAGCTAGAGGCTTCAACTCCAATTGAAAAATAGTAATAATAATAATAATGGTGAATAGGAATAGGAAAAGATAATTGTATTGAGGTGTAGAAGAGATTTCAAGTAATGATGATAATGATAACGGTAGAGATTGGATTTAAACATATATTATTCTAAAAAAATAGGATTATTAAATATTAAAATTCAATAATACTTTCTAGTAATATTGTAATGCGACGTGCAACCATTACCAGAAAGTGACTAAAAATGAAAATTAGAGTCAATTGGTGATGGAGTCAAGAAAGTCTTTTTGGTTTCCACTTACTAAGTTGTAGGATAAATTACACAAATATTCCTAGAGTTCTAGTTAGAATGCTTTCAAATTGCAATTAAAACCCCATAATCTCAAAATCTCAAAGATGTTTCAATGTTGCTTTTGTGTAGTTAGTAAGGGCTCTTTGTCCTGGTAATACTGGTTTGCATTGTTTTTCTATTTTTCTATAATTTGTGCATGTGTGTACAGAATATAAGTTAAAAGTGTCACGCGTCTTCAATTACTGATGTGACACCCTAACTTGTGTCTCGTGTAAACATGATTATAAAGCTATGAAATTTTCCTTAGTCCATTTCAAAAATGATTATTTTGGCATTATTTTCATGGATTGGTACTCTTTATAGCCAAAATGTTAGAAAACAAAATTGAATTTCAAAACTATCTTTTTAAAGATGAAGAGTTGTTGTAGAGGACTCAGCAAATGTGAAAGAATCTTAAAGGCTAACGGGTTTCTGCCTATAAATGCTAGTGGAAATCAAAGGTTAGGGAAAGAAAGAAAATGAAAGAGAAATATATATATATATATATATATATATATATATATATTGGTTTTCAAATTTTGGGGATTTTGATTTTTAAAATTAAAAAAATAAAAAAACTTAACCCAGAATTTAAAACTCCATGGAGAATTATGTGTAATTTGTGTCAAATTTTATAATATATGGTACCAAATTATAATATTAATTTATGTAATCATGATGATGGCATCTTGTGTCAACTAGTATCACTATAATATTTTGAGCCGCCGAACTCTTTGGAAAAAGTCTTCCATTCCTTCCAAGACTAGACTGACTAATAAACAAAAGTTTTATGGTATACATCATACCATCATTTTCATTCTTCGGTCTACAGTCTTATCCACAAATAATATGTGATTATTTCTTAACATGTTCAACCTTTAAAATAATGTATTTTTTTAAAACACACATCCTTGCATAAACTATCATTTTTTTCAAATACACTTCCAAACTGAATATTTGTTTATGATTATCTTTAAAAATGCAATTTGACCTACAAATGAGCGGGCCAAATGCAATTTAGGGTTTATAAATGATTTTAAAAAGTTTCAATTAAATGATAACGTAAATATAAATAGAGTTTTTCTAATGTCGTTACACAGTTAAAAGAATGGTAGCCTAGTATATTTATGGGATCAAAAAACAGGCACGTACTTCATGCTAAAGACAAGAGAGGTTGGGTCCACATGATATTAACGTGTAATTAATTCATTTTAATTAAATGGACTAGCGATTGCTCTCAAATTGCTCAAGAAATTTCCTAAATTCACTTTGGCTCCATTAGATTTTTTTTCTTTTTGTCAAACACAATCACTATCATCCAATGAAATGGAATTATATTAACGTGTAATTAATTCATTTTAATTAAATGGACTAGTGATAGCTCTCAAATTGCTCAAGAAATTCCCTAAATTCACTTTGGCATCCATTATATCTTTTATATTTTTGTCAAACACAATCACTATTATCCAATGAAAAGGAAGATGGATAGAGAGGGGAAGAGCTAGAGAGAGAGAGAGAGAGAGAGAGAATGAACTCTCTCATTGATAAAAATCCATTGCTTCTGTCAATTGACTTTAGTTTAAATAGAATGGATTCATTTATTATAAAGTTTTTTTTTTTTTTATGTATTTAATGGTGTATATAGTGTTATACCATTTCAAAAAGTGTAAATATATTATAAATTTATGAGTCAACACTCCAAAATTGAAAACTCTCTAAACTTTTTTTTAAAAAAAAAAAAAAAATTTATTCTCTTGGTCAATTGAAAAGACAAATTAACCCATACCGTTACATTTTCTCCCAAAGGTTTAATGCCCTTCAAGCTCAACTAAACGCATTCTTTTGCCACGTCAGCATATTAATTTTTTTTATTAATTTAATTTAAAAATTAAATTAAAAAATGAAGAGGTGGCTATCAATTATTTATAATTAATTTATAAATAAATAAAAACATTTATTCTAGAAATACTTGATCATGTTTTCATCGTAGATTTTTTCTTCATTTAGGTTTTTTTTTTTTTTTTCCTTCCTCCAATGGCACCCAACCTGCGATGCGATACTAGTTTTATCCCAACCAATTAAATTGACATGACTATTTGATTATCCTATTAAGAACACTAGTAAATTTATTATACTAGGTTGAAAATTTCTTTCAAAGAAAATTTTATTCTCATGGACATAGTCAGCCTAATGAAGACAAATTATGATGACAAGTGAAGAATCAGAATCATGTATGAAACAAACACATGCAACTTAGACAATTTTTTTTTTTTTTTCTTTTTCTGATAAATACAACTCAAAAGTTGGACTATGGAAAGTCATAGGATTAGCTAGGGGGGCTCTTTTTCTATGATATCTCTCTGCCACACTCGAAATAGACATAATATTTTTAAACAAAGTGGGATATATATATTTTTTCTTTTTTTTTAAATTTAATTTAAAGGACGGGAATAGGCAATCAATGTAATTTTTCCCCTTAGGCATGACTATCGAGGTTCTCACCCACTATAAAATATTCGATTTGAGTCATAACTACTGCATGAAAATGAGAGTTTGTCAGTTGTCACTATAGCCCCATCAAAGTAGGATATATTCTATCTTGCTTTCATTCTTTGGATAGGAAGTGATGGGTGTGAATCACTTGTACAACAACTCTAGGCAGACTGAGATTTACAAACAATTAAGAATTTCAATAAATTTTTTTGTTTTCTGAAATTGGATAAGGGTTGTGAGATCAGAATCTTTAACAATTTATTGTCTGAATTACTAATAATTTAGATAATAAATATAAGAGAGCATATTTGTCCGAGCAAAAGGGTGGGCTACAACACACCTATTCGGTAAATAGATCTTATAAAAATTTTCTTATATTTGTTATTTGAATTGCCAGTAATTTGAACCGTACAATATATTATTAAAGATTTCTATTTGAAACTATGATAGCCCCCAATGGAGCCCTATCGGGCTCACGGATCTCTACGGTCCCTATACTTCGAATAGAAAGTTGTAGAAAATACAAATTCATCATTCACTACCAAATGCGATGTGAATATAAGTAATAAAGAAATAAAATAGGAGTAATATACAAGCAATATATATAGGCCAAATTCAGTCATAAAGTTTGACAAGTAATTGTTCTTCCCATTCGCATGATTTCTTTGCCTCCCCCATCTCAATCTCATCTCACATGATGTATGATGGCTATTAATTATGCATGCCTCCGATTAAATTCATTATTTAGTAAAGTTGAATTATTTGAATTCATGAGATTAATATATACAAGTCGGTGTTATAATATGTTAGAAGATTTGATTTAAGAGATTTAGAATGAACTGCTCATTGAGGCCAACCGTCCATCTCATTGATCAGTAATCATTTTGACTTTTCTCTCCCTCTCTCTCTCCGCACTTGTCCTTGAACCGTGGATCTCTAGCATTTTGATTTGTGACTCACAAATTCGTGGCACATGCCCACCATTGACTTCCAAATATAAAAATTCAAAACCCTATAAATTATATTTTAATTTTTTTAATTATTTTGTTATGTTAATGCAACAGTGTTAATCAATTTTTAGATCGATTCTCGTTAAAAGAAATATAAATCAGTCTCTCTGATTGATCTACTCCTTCTTGCATAGGTTTGTTGCTCTAGTCTAACCGTCGTCAAAAACATTTTTCACTAAATTCTTGTAAGTAACCGATTTTTTGTACCCTAAGATTACTTTTTGCAGTCTTATCAAAATTATTTTTTGGTTATTTTGGTGCTTTAAAAATGTAAGTTGTTAAAATAATAAAAAATATATTTTTAATTATTTTAATGAGTAAAATTTAATGAAAGTGCTAAAAATGCTCTAATATTCTGTGGCCACATATGGATTCATACTATATATTTCTTGAACTGGAAATTTCTTTACACAAATTTAGTCCAGTAAATACAGCTAGTCTACCTGCTTATCCAAAGTTTTTTTTTTTTTTTTTTAAAAAAAAAACAAAAACAAAAAAGGAAAAAACTCATGTATAGATATATATCTATATACATACACGATGTTTCGGATTGTTTCCCATCCAGACAAACAAATAAACAGAGGTATTTGTCTCGACCCAAGTCAAGCACTTGAGAAGTCCTTCCATTGATAAAGTTAGTGGGAAGCAGTTTTTGTTCACCCCCACTGCTTCAACCTTACAAGAACTCAAGCAGAGTGGTGGCACTGGTGCTCATTCCTGGAGGGTTGATATTGGTGAGATTCTGAAAGGAAGAGAAGGCAAGCTAGCTGTTTGGAGATGGCAGGTGGGTCTTTTGGTCCGGCCGGTGTGGCCAAAGAGAGAGCTGAACAGTACCAAGGAAGGGTCACTTTATATGTGATCATTGCCTGCGCCGTTGCTGCTATTGGTGGCGCAATTTTCGGCTATGATATTGGAATTTCAGGTTACTTTATTCAGTTTTTTGAGTCATAATTTTCATAAATGAATTATATTTTTTCGCTTTTTCGATGATTACTTTGGTGGAGTCTGCCAAAGGCTTTCATGCAATGAACTTTTGGGTGTCTAGCAAATGGCAGTGGTGGATTTTTTTCTTTTGATGAATTAAGAAGTGAACACTGAAAAGTTCAGCTGTCACGTGAAGAGTATTGCATATCTGTCAAGAATAGAATCAGATATGCAACAAAAACAGATACCATATTCTTTTCAGATGCTGCTTTCACTGGGGTGGAAAGAAAGAGTTGTTGACACCAGTTTTTCCAAAAAAAAAAATTGATTCCCAATGAAACATAGGAGAGATATTCTGATAGATACCAGCGGTCTTTCAATTTTCTTCTTCTTTTTTTTTTTTTTCTATTGGATCCTCAGCTAAGAAATTTCTCAAGTTTATAACTATACCCCATCTTCGGTCTGCGTTTGATGCTAAAAGGAAAATCAGATCCTGAAATTATAGCAGAAAAAATCTGTTCTCATGCTTGTGTCTGCTCCAGCTTAGATTCTGGACAGCAGCCTCGCCAAAAAACCCCAAAGGAATAAATAAAGGAGAGGATGCATGTGCTTCATTTTGGAAAATAAATAGACTAACTGTCAAAATCTTAATCTTCTGGTCAAATTTGAGACAAAAAAAGAAAACAATTGTAGAATGAAATTCTATATTTTCCCTTTTAGTACAGAGCAAACCCATGGTTTATCTTTAACTGAACTTAATGATGATAGCTTTCGCTTATGATGAAATTGGACAGGTTTCTACTTTATTGAACAGGGAAGAGATATGCCAAAGATAGAATTTTGAATGCACTTCATGTCAAAACTATGGAAACCCAAGTTTTATTTTCATGATCATGAACTATCAATCAACAAACACAGTAGCAGTATAATGGTTTTAGAATAAGCTTTTTGGATAAGTGGTGATTTAACATGGAAGATGGGTTATTTGTCTGCATGCACATGGACACAGAGAGGGTGTGGTTGTGTGTTCTAACCAGTTACTAAATGCTATTTTATGATGAACAGGAGGAGTGACATCGATGGACGAATTTCTTGAGAAATTCTTCCATACAGTTTATATAAGGAAGCAGCATGCTCATGAAAGCCACTATTGCAAGTACAACAACCAGGGGCTTGCAGCATTTACATCTTCTTTGTACCTTGCTGGTTTGGTTGCATCTGTGATTGCTTCTCCTATCACAAGGAAGTATGGACGCCGGATAAGTATAGTCTGTGGTGGAATCAGTTTTCTTGTTGGAGCAACTCTAAATGCTTCTGCCATGAATATGGCAATGCTTCTTTTGGGTAGAATCATGCTTGGTGTTGGTATTGGATTTGGAAATCAGGTACCCTGTTTCGCCTACCTTTTTCAAGTGTTAGATCAGAAACATAGGGCTCGTTTGCTAATGTTTTTTTAGGATTGCTAAGCATTAACAAACAACTCAAAGTATAAAACACTCACTAAACGCTCAAAAACTATTTTCACTTTCATGTTACATCATAACCAAAAAGCAAAAAGTACCCTCTAAAAAGCATTACCAAACGAGCCCAAAATGGTTTCAATATTTGAGAACGCATGACTTACTCTTCTTCATGGTTGTTTTAAAGGCAGTTCCACTATATCTATCAGAAATGGCACCAACACATCTTCGAGGAGGCCTGAACATGATGTTTCAGTTAGCAACTACACTTGGGATCTTTACAGCGAACATGATCAATTATGGAACACAAAAGCTTCATCCTTGGGGATGGAGGCTCTCTCTTGGCTTGGCTGCTTTTCCAGCTCTATTGATGACAATAGGAGGACTGCTTGTTCCTGAGACACCTAACAGCTTAATTGAGCAAGGACAAAAGGAGAAAGGGAGACATGTCCTTGAAAAGATCAGAGGAACCAAAAATGTTGATGCAGAGTTTGAAGACATGATGGATGCAAGTGAGCTTGCAAACTCAATAAAGCATCCCTTTCGTAACATCCTTGAAAGAAGGAACAGACCACAATTAGTTATGGCAATCTTCATGCCAATGTTCCAGATCCTCACAGGCATAAATTCAATTCTCTTCTATGCTCCTGTGCTGTTTCAGAGTATGGGATTTGGTGGCAATGCTGCTCTCTATTCCTCAGCTTTGACTGGGGCTGTTCTTGCTTCATCTACACTGATTTCTATTGCAACAGTAGATAAACTGGGTCGAAGGTTTTTACTTATAACCGGCGGAATTCAGATGATTACATGCCAGGTAAAAGATTCCACACTCTTTAAGTAGTTAGATCGTAATATTACTTCCAGGAAGAGTAAAATCAAAACTAGTACTAAAGATTCTGAATAGTGCAGTCATTTTTATGTTGCTTCACAGAACATGGATTTGACAATATTTCCCTTCGATTAATGTTACACATACTACCACCTTCCCACACCCATTTTCACACTCCATTAGATGGCTTCTAAAATCACCATTAGAATAAACTTATCCCCCTTCCGTTCAGTAAGACATGAGCATTTTCTTTACATGGGCAACAATCTTGTTTTCCTGGAAATTATACAAATTTTAATGGAAGAATCATACTAATTCACAGCACATACAGAAAGTTCGTCTGTGTTGGTTTATGAGCTATAGAGTTCCTTGGTTCCTTCCAATCTATATAACAAAGAAAAAAACAGTAGGCACCTTATCCACTGATAATGTTAAAGTATCAATTAAACGATTAAATCAACCATTTTATGTTAGCTTAAGTTTTTGAAATAAGTTATTATTTAACATGATATCAAAGCAAAAGTCCTTAAACTGAACTAATTAATCATTCTTGTATACGTGAGACAGGTGACAGTCGCGATAATTTTGGGGCTGAAGTTTGGCAAAGATCAAGAACTAACAAAAGGTTTCTCAATATTGGTGGTGCTCGTCATTTGCCTCTTTGTCCTAGCTTTTGGATATTCATGGGGTCCTCTTGGGTGGACGGTGCCAAGTGAGATATTCCCCTTAGAAACTCGATCAGCTGGACAAAGCATTACAGTAGCAGTAAACCTTCTGTTCACCTTCATAATAGCTCAGGCTTTCCTTTCCCTTCTCTGTGCATTCAAGTTTGGCATCTTCCTCTTCTTTGCTGGCTGGATTACCATCATGACCATCTTTGTTTACATATTCCTACCTGAAACCAAGGGAGTCCCCATTGAGGAGATGATATTCATGTGGAGGAAGCACTGGTTCTGGAAGAGGATAGTGCCTGCTGGGGACGTGGAAGGTGCCTAAACCAATGAGAGGAAAGCCATTCAATGGAGCTTCAAAGAGCTTATACAGAGTATCAAAATAGTCACATTTGTAATCACCATCCACATTGAGTATTCTCTTTTTATAAATATGTAGATCTGATCATAATCTGACTTCTTATTGAGGATTCACTGACCCATGAGCAAGATTAGCTTCTTGTTCACTTGGGGACTTTTACTCTATAAACTAATACCATTAAATCATCAATTATTTCAAAAGTTTAGATTTATAAAAAATGATGAATTTAATCATTTAATTAGTATTCTAATAAATTGGGAGATGGCCCGGCAAGTCCATAAGTTAATGGATATCCTCCAGCTCCAATGCTTTAAAGTGCCAAAGCAGCAATTCAACAATAACCCCCGTCTATTCCGTGTCCAAATTAATGCATGTTAGAATTGACGTGCATTTTTAAACATGTGAGAATCATATGCATTTTTTATATATGTCAATTTAATAGATTGGATTTGAAAAAAAAAAAAAAAAAAAAAAAAAATCTTCAACTAATTTGGACAAATTTTTTGCCTTTTTAGCTTGCATGGTGGAGTTTTAAAATCTTATGTTTGATCAAAAAGTTCCATGTTACGTTGCGTGTGTACATAATGTGGGATGAGAAATTAAAGCGAAAGATTAGGATTTTCGATGAATTCTAGACCTCTTATGAGCAATTAGATGTACTCTCTAATCTTATAACGCAATGTATAATAATTTTCTTAGACTCTTAATTTTATTCCAAGGTAATGTAACACTCAAATAATGAAATACACTAAAAACTAATAGGACTTACATCTCTCAACAACCTAACCTGCTGTCAACAAAACTCCTGAAAAGAGATAAACCTAATCCTACCCAAATAACAACCTAAAAGAGATAAACATGACCTGCTGTCAATAAGACGGACTTTTATCCACACCACAATAGTAAACCAACAAAACAACTAGTAAAAGTTAAAACAACAACCAATAGATAACACTAAAACAAATAATGAATGGATATACATCCGTTAACATTCCAATTTTTTTCATCTTATTTTTAAAATACAATGAATATGAATTTCTCTAGAACCATTTTAACTCCATTTAGTAGTGTGAAGAACGCTAGACTTTGCAACACTTTTACAATTTAACACGTGTCAACATGTGATTGGATGATGTAATCAAAAATTGTAAGTGTTTGATGTGACTCTAATTACAAATAAAGATACCAGTAATCTTGCTGTCTAGATTGCAAAAATTTGGACAAACGAATCCCCTCGGATCACTTCTTGATATGCACCAGCAAGTTGAAAGAGAATTAAAGGTAATACTTGTCAATTGTCTTCAAAATCTGAAAAAAAAATCTCTTCTTTTTCAATAAACGTCATTCAATTAATAGTATGGATCATTTAATCCCCTTGGATCACTTCTTGATATGCATCAACAAGTTATAAGAGAATTAAAGGTAATACCCGTCAATTGTCTTCAAAATCTGGAAAAAATCTCTTCTTTTTCAATAAACGTCATTCAATTAATAGTATGGATCATTTAATCCCCTCGTATCACTTCTTGATATGCATCAACAAGTTGTAAGAGAATTAAAGGTAATAACTATCGAATGTTTTTTAAAATCTGAAAAAAAATCTCTCCTTTTTCAATAAACGTCATTCATTTAATAATACGGATCATTTAATATAACTTCTTAAAATTTTAATCTATCATTTCCAATAATGATTTAGAGTTGATCATTACTTATAAAAAATAATAATAATTATTTAGAGTTGATCACTATGGCTGGGAGCACAAAATTTCTGGTCAATGGTACTCCCATGCTTCTGAAAAAGAAAAACTCTATACCCATAGAAGATATCTGCATTGGATGATTCCTTTCCAATCTAACCAGATATATTAGAAATTCCTGTTATCAACTTCTTGCAATTGTAGCCACCAACTCAAAATCTTCCCTCACCTTCTCTCTTCCATCTTCATATATTCCAGCAGCTGACAACGGTTTCTATTTTTTTTTTTTTTTTNCAATAAGACGGACTTTTATCCACACCACAATAGTAAACCAACAAAACAACTAGTAAAAGTTAAAACAACAACCAATAGATAACACTAAAACAAATAATGAATGGATATACATCCGTTAACATTCAAATTTTTTTCATCTTATTTTAAAATACAAAGAATATGAATTTCTCTAGAACCATTTTAACTCCATTTAGTAGTGTGAAGAACGCTAGACTTGCAACACTTTTACAATTTAACACATGTCAACATGTGATTGGATGATGTTAACAAAAATTGTAAGTGTTTGATGTGACTCTAATTACAAATAAAGATACCAGTAATCTTGCTGTCTAGATTGTAAAAATTTGGACAGACAAATTCCCTCGGATCACTTCTTGATATGCACCAACAAGTTGTAAGAGAATTAAAGGTAATACTCGTCAATTGTCTTCAAAATCTGGAAAAAAATCTCTTCTTTTTCAATAAACGTCATTCAATTAATAGTATGGATCATTTAATCCCCTCGGATCACTTCTTGATATGCATCAACAAGTTATAAGAGAATTAAAGGTAATATCTGTCAATTGTCTTCAAAATCTGAAAAAAAAAAATCTCTCCTTTTTCAATAAACGTCATTCCATTTAATAGTACGGATCATTTAATATAACTTCTTAAAATTTTAATCTATCATTTCCAATAATGATTTAGAGTTGATCATTACTTATTAAAAAAATAATTATTATTATTATTTAGAGTTGATCACTATGGCTGGGAGCACAAAATTTCTGGTCAATGGTACTCCCATGCTTCTGAAAAAGAAAAACTCTATACCCATAGAAGATATCTGCATTGGATGATTCCTTTCCAACCTAACCAGATATAGTAGAAATTCCTGTTATCAACTTCTTGCAATTGTAGCCACCAACTCAAAATCTTCCCTCACCTTCTCTCTTCCATCTTCATATATTCCAGCAGCTGATAACGGTTTCAATTATTTTCTTTTTTTAGAAATTCAAACTAATGATTTCTGCTTCCGGCATGATCCACTCAATCTCCGGGACTATTTTTTTTTTTCCAGAGAGAAGTCATTTTCTTCTGGCCATTTTCTCTCTTAACAGGGCATTGTAACATTAGAATTGAACGCAAATTTGGTATCTTGAAGATATCTTGAATATGTCGCCTTTCTGGGATGGCACCACAAATTTGGCATTCAAAACCCATCACCCAAAACATCTGCTAACATCACATTTGCAATGGATAAAGACTTGCCAACCAAGGTGATTAAATTTTGGTCCCTCCCATTGGAGTTTCAAGTTAGAATCTTGTAGCCGAGAAAACACCACGCCCAATCTGAATAATACTTGGATTATATTTCAGTAACAAAGAAAACCAAAGGAAAGAAAGATTCAATCCTGGGAAACTTACATCATCATCATGAAAACAAGATGAAAATGCTACTCAATCTAAGATTTTATTGCTGCATCAGCAATTACAAAGACGAAACAACTACAAAGAACCCCACAACATCAAACTAAGTTTAACAGATAGAGAAATCTATTATAAGTCCATAAGACTTCAAAGAAACCCAAAACCCACAACAGAAGCACCCCTTTTACCGTCTATAGTTAGATCCCACATCGCCTATATATACATTAGCTAACACTAAACAATCCTGTTCTTCAAGAAACTTAGAAACTACTAGATCTTTTCTATGATTTTTTGGTCAACGGAAAAGGAAAATGCTATAAGACTTTGCGATTGAATTAACCTTTTTTATTTTGCCCGCACTCGAAAGCCATCCTCTTGACAAAAAATACAGGGGATGACCACGAGACCTAACTCGAGCGATTACCGATACAGGAAGAGAACTCCGATTTTTCACAGCCGATAGTCGGACTCCGAAGTTTCGGCGAGATGGCTGAAACTAGGGAGCGTTTCGGGGCAGTTGGTGGTCGTGATCAGACCGAATCGAGTCGCAACAACCGTCGCAAATCGCTGGTGGCCGAGCCGTGCTTCTTCCCCAGGAACCCCGGCACCGGAAGCGAACTCGGCGGTGGCGACGCTACGAAGGCCGATCCGGCGTAGATTCCGTCAACGACCTTGAACTCCGAAACTCTGATCTGCTTCTGCACAGTATCCGGGTCCGGACCGAGTCGGTCCGTGGATCCCAACACCAAATCCAAATCTTCTTCTTCCTTGTTGCTATTACAACCATTTCTCGTCTGGCCCAACTTCTCGCCGCGCTTCAGTATCTTGACCTGGCCCATGACCAGGTTGTTGGCCGGAACCCTAGCCACCACGGACCGATCTCTCCGATCTCGGTCCTGTAGATTGGTTTGGATCGCCGCCGGGCTTCGCTTTCGCCGGGTGGTAGGGTTAGGGTTTCGGCGATTTTTGAGAGGAGGGGTTAGGGCTAAGGCTTCATGTCGAAGCCGGCCCTGAAAGCAGTCGTGGGAGCGAAGAATCACAGTGCCCATTTCCGCCGAGGGAGGGGAAACAAGAGCAGAAAGGGGAAGGAAGGAAAAAGGAAAAGGAAATGAAAAATGAAAACAAAGGGAAAAATATATTGTCTGTACGTAGACTATCGCTTAGGGCAATTCACAGTAACAAGACTCAAGTGACGGGCGGGTACTTATAGACGGGGAGGTAAATGTCACCGCCTCGAGCGGTGAGTGGGGAATGGGACAATATTTATTATTTGACGTGGTAAATTCCGTGTTATTTTTGTGCACTTGATTTCCGTCGTAATTTACGAGAGGGCCATAGAAAGGGATAGATAAGGGTTGTTGTTGTTGGTGAGCCGGTGGCTAGGTTGTAATTTGAAGAAGGATCAAGGATGGGCAAATAATATTAAATCCACGCGTCTTGATGAGTATGGCTTAATTGTCGTGAAAGAAATGGACCAACCAGCTTTATGAGGATGAGTCATCGGTCAAATCAAGTTGGTCTTATCTACGCCTCAACGACTTTCGCTGGAGTATATCTCCGGTAACCGCCTCGGCAACGATGAGTCCGGGTTTTTTCCTAAATGCCTGCCCAAGATAGATAGGGCTAATAAGGCCCATGTGGCCATTGATACTTTTTCAAGTTCAGTTCATAAGAGCCCAACAACTCGATACACTACCTAAACCACGTAGGCGTATGATAATTCGATAGAAAATCAAACCACCCTCCTACAACACTGTTTTTCTTCCCCGTCTCTCACTTGAAGCCGTGAACTGCGACCCCAAACACCTCTCCGCTGTCTCCGCTCTCGTCGGTATGCCAATCCCCACCGAACTAAGTTCGTGTTAGTGTTAGGGTTATCAATTCTAGTATTTAAATTGCTTGATTTTTTAACATTTTATTTTTTTGAAGTTTATTGATCGATAATATTTGGATTACATTTTCTTAACAACCAAACAAAGCTTTGCATTAATTTCTTCATGGGTTTTGCATACAGCTTTAGTATATTATTGGGTTTTGTTTAAATTTTGAGATTCCATTTATTTGATTAGTTATTACATGACAATGTGAAAGCAGTATAGAGAACCGGTTGAGCTGCATAAGGGGCTGAAGAGAGAGAAAAAAAAAATGCCTCTTTATGATTGTATGCTTTTGTTGAAACCCCATGTGAAGAAAGAGGCATTGATGGACTTGGTTGCCCGAGTGGGAAAACACGTTTACAGAAGAAATGGGGTTCTCACTGATATAAAGTCCTTTGGTGTTGTTCAGTTGGGTTATGGTATTAAAAAGCTTGATGGGAGATACTACCAGGTGAATTATTTTTTACTACTTTGGCTGCTTTTTAAAGTTTTTGTGTTTTAATTTGGTTATGGGACTTATGTTTTGTGATTTGTTGGTGCATTATGAGAGTTAGTCAGTTGTTTGATGCATTGGGTTGTTGGCATAGAATGTGTTACTTAAGTTGATGCTTAAGGTGCTCGACTTTTATTGAAGTAACTGAAGCATTCTTTTGCATGAAATTTGATATATAAAGAAAAACAATGAGCATTAGGTTTACCTGCCTTTTGAATTAGATCAAGATTAGAATGAAAAATAAACAATAGTGTAGTGCTTGATTTACTAATGGGTTTGATAAGATGGGGGATAGCTTATTGGAAATTATGAGCTTAACAGATATGTGAGATCAAAAACAGCAGAAAAAATTAAATTAATTCTGCATTTCTTTAAACCAAAAATCAATAGACTTTTGCATCATATAGCAGATAAACACCATTAGGTGCGACATGCCATGTGATAAAATATCTTAATTCTTCCAATTAGATAACCCATCAATCTAGAGTTGCATGATAAGTCTGTGAACAATGGAAGATTGGAGCTTAGTCAGTATAAATTCAGAAACACAAGAGATGAAGGGAAAGAGTGAGATACAATGATAGAAGGATAGTAGATCTTGGAGTTGGAGCCACACGAGGAACCTATTCTGTTTCTTTTGAGCAAGATGTGGATTAATGATTCCCATTTATGGAGCAATAGTTTTTTTTCAGGTAAATTTTAAGAAAATAGTTATAATTTAACATTCATCAATTCTCAAATTGGACTTCGCACTATTATAGAACTAAGCTTCTTGTTCATCCCTATTTGATATTTTCTTTTTTGAAATTTGAAATACAAACAAGAGAGGAAGTTTTGCAAGTTTGATTAATATTGTGTCATGGAATGGATCGAAGGACTGAACACAAAACTCAGATTTGTGAATGTCAATGATATCAAGCTTTTCTTATTCGTTACCATTGCCTAGTTGCACTTGGAGATGAATTTTACCAACTTGTCCTAACCTAGATAAGAAAATTTATATACTAGTCTTAAAGATAATATAAGATAACTTGGTCTCTTAAAGGTTTGTTTTTTGTGGATTTTTCTGTTGCAGATCAATAGTGAAGAATGCTAAAATTCCTCCAATATTGTTAGGGTCAGTAGGAATCTATTTTAACTCCAGTCATTAGTTGTTTGGACTTCTGAAATGCTAGTCGCTATCAAGTCTCGTGAAAAAAAGGTCTAACATTTGTATGGATGTCATCTGGAGCATCACTAAGTACCATGAAATGTCTGCATTTTGTAATCTACGTCACATGTTTCCCCATAAAAAAGTAATTTAAGAATAAGGAATGTCTGTCCTATCTGACGTAATGACAACCGTTTAGAGGCTTAATGCACCTTGAAGCTCCAATTCTTTTAAATTAGCATGATTGACATGTTCCAGAGATTCATCATCCTGTTTACTTTTTCTTTTGGATTTACAGTTCTGCATACTCAAAGCATTTTGTTATATTTGGGATGTGCATACCTTGTTGAATACTTTAAATGTATGCAATCATTGGGGATGAGAAAAAAAAAAAAAAATTTGCATTCAGAATGCGATTTACTGGACTTTGGGGTAGTGGCATCCAGACAATTGTGGTCCATTGATTTTCTTTGATTGATTGTAGATTGTGTGGTGTGATTTTGGATTTCTAGTAGCATATGTTGCATTTTCTTCGCATCCTGGAATGAGCTTCCTTACATCCGAAAGGGTGAGAACAAACTTATTTACGAATAATTAAGTTATTGGAGAATTTCTATGCACCTTTTCATGATGTTGATGAAGGAAAGTTCATAGCTGACTAAAGGTTGCATGTCACTAAACTAATCTTGGAAACCGTTTTTCAGGCCATGGGCTTATTCCAAGTGTTTGAGCTAGTCTTTATTTACAAGTTAGTCATACTGGAGTCAAGTTGAAGGACTAAAATGATTACACTTGAAAATTTTTGCTCTTCAGTGGCTAAACTTTTGCCATGTTATGCTGGGTTATCTTTGCAAAACACTTATAAGAAACTGTATGAAGGGAACCATTGGCTTTAATCTTTAGCATCTTTCATTGAAATCATTGAGGGGCCAATATGTCTCAGCTTTCAACTTGAATCATTCCTTTTTAACAAAGGGGAAGCTCACTTAAATCTGAAACATTTCTATTAAATGAGAGTAATGAAACATACTTTTGCTTCTTTTATACATGCTACAGGGCCAACTGATGCAGATGACAATGATGGCTACACCGAACATCAACAAAGAGCTACATTACCTGAACAAGGAAGACAGACTGCTGCGTTGGCTTTTGGTTAAACACCGGGACACAAAATATGGGCTGGAATTTGTTAGTGAAGATGATGGGAAGGGCGAGCTTAGTAAACTCTCTGGGGGCAGCATATTTGATGAGAACAGTGACGAGGATGATGAAGACGATGACGATGAATATGAGGTGGACCAAGAGGGAAATAAAGACAGCTGAAGGTATCGGAATCCCTTATCTTTGTGCACTTTAAGCAAGGCCAATCCATTGGCATTTTGTTTGAACTTTGAGATGTATATTATGTTAGGGCATTTTGCTTGTCAAAATATATGAGATCCGATCTGTGGTGTACACGGTCTCATGTCATCTAATTTTTTATTTTTTATTTTTACTAGTAAAATTTTTAAAATGATACGGTAGCTTATGCCATTAGAACTGTAAAATCTAATATGGGTCATAAAATGAATTCTCGAGGAGATTTATTTAATTTTAAAAGCCAAAGAAGAGCAACATCGTAAGAAAGGCCTTTATCCCTTTATCTTTACAATAATGGATGGAATCCCTTTTTTAAAAAAATAAAAAATAAAGCTAAGACTTTTGTTAAAAACTTAGAAGAGCCATATTGTTTTGCAAGACAGTGAGTCACCGACTTTGCTTCCCTTTTAATATGATCAATAGACAAATTTTGCTTATTGTCAAGTGCAGGTTTGGTATCTTTGAGCTGCCCAAGTCGACTCCAACTTCTTCCCCCACTCTTTCAAAGCTTGCACTATTTGTAATGCGTCACCTCCAAACAATACTTGTTGCAAAGTCAAGTCTTTATTGAACACTGCAGCCGTCCAAGCTGCCAAAGCTTTAGCCACCGTCGGGCTCGTAGATCACATGGAAGCCAAAAGCACATTTTATGATCTCTTACTATCACTCCAATGCCTATATTCTTCTTTGTTACGTCAACCGTCGCATCTCAATTTATCTTTGCAACGCCATCACTACCATCAACACAAAACCTTCTTCTTCCAATGTGAAGGAATAGGTGAAGGATAAGAGTCCCATCATACGTTTTGTGATGAATAATAGAAAAAGAAAAAAGATTATAATAAATTGACAAATGAGATCTGAAGGCGCAAGCGAAGGATTACTCCACATGGAATGATCCTTGCCCAACATGTACCTCAACTAGATAAGATATTCAACTCTCATCGTGTTGAAAGTTGTATGCTTTTAAAGTGTATAACATCTTACATATGAGGAAAAGGTCACACAAGCTTTTAAAAAAGAAAAAGAAAAAAGGCACATATAATTGAAAGGAATGTAACCAATGTCGACGAGTAGTTGAAACAAATGTGTACGTGGCCCATAGAAGAGTGTAGCAGTATAAATTATTGGGGGCCCATGGACCTAACCATTCCATTGCCGTGTTTTTTTTATTTTAAGTTATGATGCCTAAACTAGCTTTAAAATTCTTTATTTTTTAGATTTTGTAAGGAATGAATAAGATAAGTGCGATTAGGACCCGCAAGCTGTCGAGGATATCGGAAGAGAGACGCGTTAGATGATGGGGGGGCGGTGGGGGGGGGAGCATGACAGATGACATATTGACTGGTAACCAATTGTGGAAATGTGTTGGCTGTCTTGTTCTTGTTTTGGGGGTTTTTTTTTTGGCTGTTTGCTGAAATTCTGCTACGTGGATGGCCAAATGGGAGAGAGATGTTTGGTAGTGCGGATAGAGACCAGAGAGATGAAGATTCAAGATTGTTGTGGTGTTAAATATTAAAAATAAAATAAAGGGTAAAATAAATAATATATTAGAACTTGTATTGTAAATGTTAATAAACAAAATAGGGAAAAACAAAAATTCTGATAATTAAAATTTTTAGTATTGTTGGAAATATGCTCCAAGAGTTGTTTGCAACTCATTAAAATTATTGATTTTGTATTTTATTTTAGAAAAAAAAAAAGTAAGATTAGTCATTGTGTAGACCTGATTTATAATTAGTTTTTTGTGGTATAAAAAAGAATTCAAAAGTCCTTGAAATATGTAAAAAATAATAATTTAATCTTCACAGTGAAATTACGTTAAATATGACAATTATCATAATTTTATTGGTTATAACATTTCACGCTATTAAAATTTGTTAAGTCATAATATAATTTGATTGTAATAACTAAATTAATTTTTGACATATTTTTTTGACTTTAAATTCATTTTAAACAAAGTAGATAAATGATATGAACTAATTTTACTTTTTTCCTTTTACTCTTCTTTTCTCACATCACAATCAAATTGACTTGATCCAAAAAGCAAAAGAAGAGCAAAAGAAAAGAAAAAAAGAAAAAAAGAAAAAAAGAAAAAAAAAAAAAGGGTTGGCCGACATGTATAGCTTTGTGTTCTTCACCATCTGACACGTGGTTTATAATTTTTCCAACCCATTTGGGCCCCACTTTTACACGCAAACTAAATAAGCGACAATACCAGGATTTTGATTCACCCATCTCTCTCCACGTGGCAACCCTCCTTTCGTTCAACTTTCCATCCCATTTATCCTCCACAACGTGTACTTTCCATCTGCCCGCCGTAGCGTCGACATTTCAATACCGCGTACCATTTATCGGTCGGACTTGACGTGGACGGTTGCACGTCAAGTTGCATGAATGAAAAGATGGTCATACCTTCATGGACCCACGCAATGACGTGTACGGCCCAGATTCAAAATCCAACACCTCAATCGTCACCGCCCATATTCCCGGAGATAGAAAAAGAATATTAAAAAAGTGAGAATCAACCCCCGCTTCAATTCTTTAGATAATCTTTCGTGAAATTCTCAAGTCTTGAATAATAATAATAATTATTATTATTATTATTTATAAATAACCAAATTTTCTGACTCGTTTTTAAATAATATAATTTTTGTGATTTTATTTAAAATTATGCTTTTTAACTTATGATGTCTACATACATGAAAGAGATAAAATATTTGAATTAGTGACTTTTATTTTATGAAGTGTGATTAATAATCAATTGAACTATCTTCTTGTAAACTTTAATTTATGAAATTATAGGACAAACCAAATATTCTTTTTCACTCAATATCGTATAATTAAAGCTAGCTTTATTAACTTAAAATTTTTAAATTGAGTGTTATTCCCGTATTCCGTTGTGTCAATATGTGATAAAAAAAAAATTAAATTTAATAATCATTTTTCACTTAAAATTTCTTTCAATCGGTTGGAACTAAGCTTATTGAAGATAAGTAATTCAAATTTACTCTCCCTCTTGGCCTCTTGTGCGGATAAAAAAAAACTGTAGAAAAATATATTTCAAAAATAGAAAAATACTCTTACAAGATTCGAGAGAAAAGCGCAACAGTGTCTGGACGCCCACCACTTCCCACTCGGATCCTCCGCAGAGCTTGCGCTGCGCATGCGAGCAGCGCGAGCACGCCGAGCAGGACGATGGAGACGACGCCGTTGAGGAAGAGCGGGAGCGAGGGGTCCGAAAGCTCGGGCGGGTCCGGAGCCGGAGCTGTAGGAGGGTGGGTATACCATCTGGGCGTGAACTCGATCGGGCGCGAGTACTGCCACCTCAGGTTCCTCCTCATTCGGGGCAAGTACGTCGAGATGTACAAGCGTGATCCCAGCGAGAACCCCGGCATTGTAAGAGAAACGCACCTTTTCTCTTTCTCTTATTTCTTTTGGAGTTTTTTTTTCCCCCCTCAATTTTATGTTTTCGGTATATTCAGCTGTTTGTTTGATTGTTGAGGTGGATTTTCTTGGCTTCTTGGTTTTGATTTAATTGTGATAAATGTGGATGTGTGAAATTTTATGTGGAGTTTATTCGAATCACACCGCTGAAGAGGAAGATGGTGAACATCAGTGTGATAAGTCACAAGGCCGTTCAAGTTTATAGTAGTTCCAATTAGTTTGGTCAAACTTGAAGTGTTGTGAATCAGCGTGGAACTTGGAAAGAAAAAAATCCTAATGAGTAATGATAATGTCAAGTTAAAGAATCTGCGCTTTGTGGTGACACCATGAAGGTTTGGAAATTGGGATAGTGGATATAGGGTGTGTTTGGCCTCACGAAATCGCAGCCAAAAAGCTTGTTTTTAGACAAATTTGTGGAAATAGATCCGTTTGGAAGTCTGTTTGAAAAATATGGCGGTCAAATCACAGACAAGGGGTACATTTTTTTAAAGGCCAAACCACAATTTTACCAACTTAATTGCATTTAAAAAATATCACGTTTTTGAATTTTTTTATGAATATTAACTGCATTTTGAAATTATTATTTTTTCTAATTGCATTTTGAAACCGCTAAACCAAATGGACACGTAGTAGTATCAACTATAGAGTGAGTTTAGTTTCAGCGTTGGCAAAATGGTTAGGATATCAAAGTTCAGCTTAATGGCTTTTCCTCATAGGTTTTTGGCTGAAGATTTTCTAGATCAGCAATGAAGAACCTTGGGTGGGAGGGATTTGATGAATCGCGGTGAAGTGGGTGATAGATATGTTTCAATGGTTGATGATGCATTGGGTATCAGTGCACTATATGGATCCTGAATTGGTAAAAAATTTAATATAACAAGAAACCTGATCCAGCTGAACATAGAGAAAGATGAATTTTTAAATAAGAAAATCGTTAGAAAATAAGAAAAGCAAACTTAACCAAAACAAAGAGAACAAAGAGAAATTTGTCCTTAACAAATATATGAGATTGTGATTATCTTGCAAAGAGGTTATTCTCATTTTAGAGGGTTCTGTTGGGTTTTACATTTTGCTTTAGTTTCCTCCTATGGCTTCTGTGTCTTTGAGTTGGTAAGCCTTTTGTAGATAGTTGTTAATATAAGCTTTTGCCTCCTTTTTAAACAGTTCTTTGTTGCATAAGTAAGATTATGAACTCAAAATGGTTGTACGTGAGCAAAGTGAGAGAAAACCATCATACTATTTGAGAACATAAACATAATTTGAGGATGCAAGTGTTGATTTTATAACATTGGTCTTGCTATAACACATAATATTTGCCTCAACTTTTTCTTTTTTATTTATTTATATTGAATCTTGAACTTTATGTTCAACATTTTCTTGGTGCAGAAACCCATTAGGAAGGGTGTTGTAGGGCCCACACTTTTGGTGCAGGAGCTAGGGCGTCGGAAGGTCAACCAGGGAGTAAGGCCCTAGTTAGATTTATGTGTCATCTGTCTTGTTAATAATTTATGGATTGTCATCTAATTTAACTATTTATTCTGTTTTTATTTCTGTCAGTTGCTCTGACTAGTGAAAAATGTTTGGATTTATTTATTATTTATTTTATTTTTTACTATTTTGAGGAGATAAAGGAAGCAAGATTTTGCTGCTAATGCAATTCCTTTTTGCTAGGATCTTTATGTTTTAAAGTTTTACAATCGGTTGGATGAGGCGAAAAAGGGAGAAGTAAGTTTGTAGTTTCAAGTTATTCAGATCTTAAAAACTGTCACCTAGAAATTGAAGTTCATTAAAAAAAAAAGGAAGTCAGAATTGGCTCCTTTCTTTTTTTTTTTCTTTTTTTTTCTGTTATGAGGACATGACTATCAATTGAGTGGATTTTTTTTCCCCTTAAAGATTGCTTTCGCTAATGCTGGAGAAGCCCGAAAATGGATGGAGGCCTTTGATCATGCCAAGCAACAGGTACAAGAAAATCAGCTGGAATGTTGTGACTTTCATAGTTCAAATTATAAAATTATAGGGGGTTTCTGAGAAAAAATTGAACGTTTTTGGTGGTCCTTGTGACATCTAAGTCAAACTTTGTTTTTCAAGTATTGAGAATGTTTTGTAGAACTTAGGGTTGCACTCTTCAATGAATTACTTATTTTAAAAAATTTGTTGTGTAGAACTAAAATTAACTTTTGCAGGATTACCAAATTTTTTCCTCTCTTCATTTTTCTGAAACTTTGCTTTTGACAGGCTGAGTATGAGCTTTCAAGAGGAGGTAGTAGTGCGAGAAACAAACTGAACATGGAGACTGAGTACGCTTTTTTGCTTTTTTTTTTTTTCTTTTCTTTTCTGAATTGATGATAGAGTTTACCTGAGTACTTGAACTGGGTAGAGTTTATTTTCAGAAAGGTCTTTGAACCATTTAAATGAGGATTGAGAGGAAACTGCCAGCTGATTCCACCTGGTAGATTGCTTTGTTAAAATGCAAAACAAGCTCTTTATGAAGGGATTTTTCCATAATCAGATGGTACAATTTAAGCAAGGTTGAATTAGTCTAGGGTAAAGGTTCGGATTGTTTTTTGTTCTATTATCTACTATTTTTATTGCTGGGTTCCATCTGATGCCGGGATCATTTCTTTAGGTTGCTCTTTGTATGTATACATAATACATTACAGGTGCACTAGCTGTCCTTTACGCGATAGATTCAAGCCTTTGTATTCTTTGGCATATGAAATTTTCTTACTCTTTTATACTTGTCTTATGTCTCTCAACCTTTTTTTATACTGTCGAAGGATCAATCTGGAAGGACATCGACCTAGAGTGAGGCGATATGCACATGAGTTAAAAAAGCTTATAAGAATTGGGCAAGGTGATATTACATGCGCATGGTTTGATTTATTTATGTTTGTAAAATACCATGTCTGTAAATTGAAGTCATTGCTGCTCTCTCATTTGGAACAAAGGAATCATTTGAATTTAAGAGCTGAGCAAATATTCTGGACTTATATTATGCAAGATGTTGTACATATAAAAGAAAGAAAGAAAGAAAGAAAAAAAACTTGCAAGTTGTAATATACTATCAAAGTTTCTTATCAAATCTTCACAGTTTATTATTTTATGCTGTCAATAATATCTTTGAAGTGAAATGAAGGCGCACGTTGATCTTTTATGCTTGCTTATTGCAACTGTTACTCAGTTTCTTTATAACATATTGCTACTGTTTCTATTTATCAATATATATATTGCTACCGTTTCAACGTGGATTTTTCTATCATACTACTATTTTATATGATTATTTTCGTCAATAAATGATTCTTCCTAACACATGATTGTATAGGTTAGTATTTTATATTCTTGGAGTCGAAATATATTATCTATCAGTACTGATACATGATTTTCTCTCTTTCTGTTACAGGTCCAGAGATGCTTTTGCGCCAATCTTCAGACTTGGGTGCTAGAGTTAGGCCAGATCGGTACAATGAAGTAGACAGTGGAGATGCAATTGAGGCACACGAGTGGAAATGCGTACGAACAATTAATGGTAATTTCTCTAAGCCTATTACTTTCTGCCTAACAGACCATCACTGGGCAATGTTTCTAGCTTTATTCTCCCGTCTAACCGTTCATTCCTGGTGGCTCCTTTCTTAAGATTTCACTTTTATGTTCAAACATGACCATTCATTCTGCTGCTTAGCACAATACTGATGGTTATCGATATCTTTCACTAGCCTTCCTATGGCCTTTTGGTTTTGTCAATCATTGACAAAGCCAGAGGTCCACAGTTAAAAGTATTGCTATAGATAGTTTGGCTCACTCAAATGTGTCTAAGCCGTTGTTGAGATCAGAGTCTTGAATGGGCATCAGGGCTTAATATGTGTTGGCAGAATATAGTTTGTGGATTTCTTTTTCTTTGCTTCTTTTTTATTTATTTTATTTTATTTTATTTATTGTGATCAGAGTCTTGAATGGGTATTAAAGACTCAATTTTTTTATTGATTAAATTAGGGTAAAATATATTGCGTCTTCAATTAGATTTGGTATAAATATCTTTATTCTTTTAAATGATTTTCTTCTCGGAATCACACTAGTCTTCAACTTATGTAGTAACGGAGAAAACAATGTAAAAGTTTAAATAAGGGATAAATGTAAAATTAGTCCATGTGGTTGACCTAAATTACAAATCGCTTTTTGTCGCATCAAAGTGAACTCTGAGGTCCGTGTGATATGCCAAAAAAACAATTTAGTCCCTAGAGTCAAATTCTGTTAAAACATTTGACAGATTCTGTTAGGTGCCATGTCCACTATATAGCACTTAGAAAGAGATAGAGTTAAGGCCCAGATGGGTAGTAATCTAACACACACACAATGTTAAATTGGAGTTTTTTTTTTTTTTTTTTAAAAAAGGAAGAAATTATGTATAGGCTAATGACCAGGGGAAAGAGAGTCTTTTACCTAAAAATATTGGATAATGATCAAATCTGTACTCATGGATAAGAACCTTCTCTGTATGGGCTGGTTAGTGGGTCAGTTAGAACAACTGATGAAACGTATTCTAAAGTATACCTAGATACTTCATTGTGTAAATAATTATCCTGAATGGTTGAAAAGTCATTTAGGGCTTGTTAATATTCCTTCTATATACTTGTTATTATTATTATTGTTTTATTTCAGGTGTTAGAATCTTTGAGGATGTTGCTGATTCCCAGGTATCTACTATTGTTTTTTTCTTTGGGATAAGAATGATCACATCAGTTATCATAATTACTACTTTATCTTTGATTGTGGTTTTGTTAGTTCTGCTGGGAAATACATCCTGGAAAACGTTCCAAATATCTAGATTGTTATTTTATTGTGAAGCTTGGGGAAAATATGACGTGTCTTTCTTTACCTTCAGGGGTTTATAGCTTTCTTTCCCAAAAATTGAATTCCATTACATAACAAGATCACCTGGAAGATTCTTAGTTGAGACAACAGATGCTTATGGCATTTGTTTTTAAACAAACAAAGAGTTCTATGCTTTTATTTTTTAATTATAAATGCTTATTGGAATAGAAAAGTGAAATAATTATGATACATGGACAAAACATATGGCCGGATACACAAGGGAATGATTTTCTTTGATTGACACGAGGGAGATCCTTCTGCTAGATCTTACTTTATTTTTCTCTTTTGATAAGTCACTTCTTTTTGCTGCTCATCTTGGTGCCTATGAGAATGAGAAGCATATGATAAATGTTTGATTTAAATCTAAATTTTTTGATAGCTTGGGTCATTATTATTTAAATTTTAATGAATTTGATTACTTATATATATATTTGTATGTATGTATATTATTTAAATGGAAATAGTTTGGGCTTTTCATTAACTTTAGAAGGGAATAATCAAATTGCAATTTCTTCTCACTATTCCTATTCATGCTCTTCTTCAGTGTACTGGGAAGCTTCTGCCGGCATTAAATCTGATAGTAGCTGGATTAACCTCCTAATTTTGTATATTGTAATAATATTTTGATAAGAAGTAGATTGAGATTTATAATACACAACTACTTTTAAAAAGAAAAAGAAAAAGAAAAGATATTTATAATACACAACGGCACCTTAGTTGTCTTTACTCCTAAAAAAGTCCTGCTCACCTCAGAGACCCTGTTACTTATAAAAACCTAAATAAAATAATTCTTTAATGTATAGATATGTCTCAATTATTCTCTCATACATGCAAAAATGTAGTTGCTGGCACATTATGTGGAAATCAAGCTTGATGAATAGATAAAAATAAGATCAATGAGTTAATTTTTAACTTAGGGGTGCCTCACGCTTTTCTTTAATAAAATCTATAATTACTAGTCATTTTTTTTAAATAAAAAAAACAAGTTTTTGTTTTATTCTCCATGTACGTGAGCTGTATCCATTTTGTTTTATAAATTATTTCACAAAATATAAATTGTTGAGGCCTATGAACAACTTAGCCTAGAAAGTGTTCTTGAATTATCCCAATCTCTTCTCCCCTTTCATTTTTGGAAGTATTTCATAACTTTTATTATTACTTATAAAAAAAAATTTCATAACTTTTATTATTACTTATAAAAAAAAAAAGTATTTCATACCTAATCATACATAACTTTTATATTTACAAGAAAGTTAATATTATCCGAGACAACCTGTGTAAATTTTTCCTGGATTGGTGAGCACATCAACAAGTACATTGTTATTTGAATGTTTCAAATTTAATTTATGGTCTGCGTATTGAATAGAAACTACAATTCCATGCAATTTGTGTTTCAATAGTATTTTCCAAATAGCTTTCTTTCTCTTTATGTTTGTGGTTGAAACTAGCTTTGGAACTTTTTGTTACCGTCCACAATAATGATGAACAATATATAGAATTGAAAATAGAGAGATTAAGAGAGAGAGAGAGTCGAAACACAGATTTAACGTGGTTCGGCAATTTGCTTATGTCCACAGAGAGGCAGCTGTATTTCTCACTTAATGATTTAAGGTTACATCATAACATATATATAGGAAAAACCCTAAACCTTACTTGTACGGGAAATCCCTAAAATACCCCGTACCGTGCTCCTGTCTACTTGGCCTTCCACTGGTGTTAATATAAGCCACTAACTCCAACAGAACTGATATTTCTTTGCTGATGTTTCTTTCTTTGGAGCTTAAGTAATTAATTTTTTTTTTTGTTAACCAGATAAATTGCCTCAAGTATTGCATTAATTATTTTTTGCTCTATGTAGAGTGGTAAAGGAGTTCTTGTGAAGTCAGTTGGTGTTATTGATGCAACTGCAGATACCCTTTTTGAAGTGATTTTAAACATTGACCGACATCAGAGATATGAGTAAGCTGCTTATATTGTTTTCTAGAGTGACAGTTGCATTGTATTTAACTTCAACGTCTTATATAATTATCTTCACAGGTGGGATACGCTGACGAGTGACTTGGAGGTGATAGATTCTTATGATGGGCACTATGACGTTGTCTATGGGACATACGATCCAAAATATCTCACTAGGTAGTGTTGTTAGATATATCTAGCTGCTATGTGCTTCAAATTACATGATTTTACTTAGATTTTCATCAATACATGCACTGTTAGAACTGTCAGACATTTGATGAGATGGTCCGGAAGTTTTAGGTATATTGGGACTAAAATGGAATACATGAATATTAGTTTAGTAAAATTTAAGAATACCTTTCAAAAAAAAAAAAGTAAAATTTAGGAATAGAAGTGATGTCCAGATGAAAATGTGAAATGATGACCAAGAGATACCTCAAAGTGACTTCTTGGACTGGTTATTCTTGAGGAAAATGTGATTCATAATTTTGTTCATGGATTAAGGTAGGATGGATGAAGTGGATCAGGGCATCTAAAAATGTTGTGGTTGAAGAATACACCTTACCAAGCTAAAGAATTTTTTTTTTCAAAACTGCTAATAAGCACATGCAATCTTGCTTATGAAACAATGCTTTTCAAGTAAGCGCCAACTCTTGTGATGTCTATTCCCCTTCTCCTTGTCGTCAATGCACGCTACTAGGAGACTCAGTGTGATGCCCCAAAGTATTTAACTCGTAAGTAGCCTTGAAATGTCACTAGCAACATCTCCAGATTCATTTAACAGGTAAATGATCTGAAGAGTTACCACAACTCCTCAACATCAGTTAGCTATGCAGTGAAAAGGTTATATCTTCTTCTTTTTTTTTTTGACAACCACAATAGCTATAAGACTGAATCACCACAAGTAATAATAACAATGACCAGAGTACTACTAAATCACAATTTAACTTAAGCCATTATACTCATAACTGTTTTTTTAAGTGATCGAAATATCATAAAAAAGGAAAAAGTGCTACTTTGGTGCATAGGGAGTATACAGACTAAACAGGAGAAACAACTAGCTAGAGCTAGAAGGGAAAAAAAAAAAAAAGGAAGAAAATCATGAAAACTAAACACCCAAGGAGCTACAAACGTAGTTGTCTAAATATAAAGAGTAAAAAAGAGAAAGGACTCAAGCTCCACCAATGCCTCTCGCAGTCCTCAAAACTTTAAGTTTTTTCTTTTCTTTAAAGACACCACAAGAGGCAAGAAGACACTATCTTCCACAAAGTAGCACTCCGAGTGCTACCACCAGTCCACCAACAACCAAATAAGTTAGCTACTCTGCTAGGCATCACCCAAGACAACCTAAAACGACTGAAAAAGTCATTCCATAAGGTTACCACTTAAACCAAATACTGTTTTTAATTGTTTGCATCTGATATCCTCATGTCTTTTATCATTCTTGGGTCAATGTCTGAGCAATAATTGGAAATTAAAACCTATGGTTGTTTACTAATTTATTTTACTGGTAGCTATGCATTCATAAAAAATAAGTAAATAAAAATTATTGGTAGCTATGGGCCTTTTGTTTTTCCTAGTTTCAGTTGAACTGGTTAACTCGTGACTTGATAATTGAAAGAAGAAGAAATAATCTTGATGATTTTCAAATCTTTAAGCCCACATCTGCCTTCAACACAATGAGCTGGCCTGCTAGGTTCCCTGATATATGTTCAATGCCCATCACGTCACTGTCAGTGTGCTCCGCATGCCCCGGTTTCCTTATTTATTTCTTAGTTATCAACACCCAAAGCTTACTGTTCTAACAGTTATAATTTATGCTTCTTTTTTTTTTGTTATCTGTAGTATGACAATTAATGTTTAATGGAGACCGTAATACATTAGTTAATAAATATCAATTGCTTCACTTAATGTCTTTTCAACTTCATTTTGTCTCATGCTACATTGATATGTATTGCAGGTGGCATTCCAAGAGAGATTTTGTCTTCTCTCGGCAATGGTTTCGCGGACAAGATGGAACATATAGTAAGTAAATAAGGTTCCATGTATGCAATAGGGTGATTCCAAAATAGAGGGGTATGGGAGCACATGGTGTTGGAAACATCTGTAATGCTAACTATGAAAGTCCTGTTGGCGTTGATTCTGTACTATGATTTCATCCTTTACTATGAGAATGCTTTACCACTAACATTACTTTTCGCAAGAATGGGTGTTTAGTAAATGGTTTTGAAGAACAAAGAAATGGATGGTAATTAATAGTCTCTAATTAATTTAGGTTTCTGTAAAGCTAAGATGCTTTGGCTCTCTGAATGGGAATGTTTCAGAATTTAAGTCCTTGCTTTTATAGTTAGTTGCCGCAAGCCAGTGGGCTCTACTGTTAAATGATCTAAATAAAGCATGTAACAGAAAGCTAGTGAAAAAATCTAACTCGAATTGCCTGTGGTGATATGACTTTTTTGTTGTATTTTAATACAAGAAAGCTGCTGTTTGCCTTTGTACTTGTCTGACATATGCTATGCATTTATTCATGCAGCTATCTTGCAATTGCCAGGTCCAGCTTTAGATAAAAAGAAGCCTCCAAGATCTGGTTATCGCCGTACAAAAATCAACCGTAAGAAATTTTGTTTGATTCTTTTAAAGATTTCTATAAGATCGGCTTTTTAACTGCAATGATGACATCCCTGCTCCCTTTTCTAGACTCTATGCGAGTCAATTGCTACTCAGTTTGTTGTGTATACATTTCTGAGGGTTGTGTCCCACATTGAAGAAATATAAAGAAAGAGTACTTAAGTAGACTCAAGCACATTAGCTTAAGATTTGGGCTAGAAGTGGTGCCCTAATGTATATATTAATTTACTCTTGTTTGACTCCACTCGGTGTTTCTCTCCTCAATAATTGGTATCAGAGCCCATGGTTAGCTTTCGTTGCTATTGATGCGAGTGTCTTAGTTTGACTCCGGTGAAAAGAGTGTTGTTTCTCTTGGAGTATGTGTGACACTCTTGTGTGTGGGGGAGTTTGTTTAATGTGGAAGAGACTCATAAGTGAGGGGATATTTGTTGTGTATACACTAGTGAGGGTTGTGTCCCACATTGAAGAAATATAAAGAAAAAGTGTACTTAATATACTTAAGTGGATCTAATCCCATTAACTTAAACTTTTGGGCTATAAGTGGTTTCCTAATATGTATATTAATTTACTCTTGTTTGACTCACTAGGTGTTTCTCTCCCCAACACAATTTATATACTGAACAAATGGACTAGTACATGGGTGCATTATATTTATGATATACAGATGGCATCCCCCCCCCCTCCTTTATTTTGATAAGTAACATGCCCGAGTATTTGCTTTCTATAACTTTTCAACCTTTGCTTCCAGCTAATGAAAGTATTCAATTAAGGTTGTTGCTTTTATAGTCATTCATGACATAACCTTGTAGTAGAGACTGCTGCTTCAGAATTGAGAGTTGATGCATGTTGTGAAAGCTTGGAAATCCATCAAGTACTTCCCATGAACCATTTTAAGAATTCTTGAGAAAAAAAGGATTTGATACCCACTGTGAAGCTGGTTTGCTGTACACACACACACACACACAGTTCTGTACAGATATTTTGACTGTCTTGATAGCAAGCTTGAGCTCGTTTTCACTGTTCATTGCTTATTGAGAACTCTTTTATCGGGTTTTTTAGTTTCATATTCTTGTTCATTGGTGAAGGTTGAGTATAAATATGTTAATAAAAAATTCTCAATTAAACAGATAAACCTTATTAACTTGTTTTCTTTGTTTTGCATCGTAGCATCTACCTGGGAGATTACAAGTTTAAACACGCCCATTGGTTCAAATGCTCCAAAATGTCTCGTAACTCAAATGTTAGAGATGCATTCTTCACAATGGTTTGGATGGAAGCAAAACCACTGCTCAAAGTTTGAAAAGAGTGTTCCTTATGCACTACTATGCCAAGTGGCAGGTTTGCTTATCTAATATTTCTTGTTATTATCTAATTTACAGTCTGAATGGTTTAGAATCAAGAAAGGCTCATGAGACCATTAATCATATATGGTCCCATACAGTCAGGTCTATGATCAGTTTTAGAAAGCTTTGACCTATCAAAGATATTAGTACATGGTGGAGATTCTTCACTAAGTCTCAGAACTTCCTAAGTTTAGCTCGGACTAAAGTTTCAATTTTCTTATTCAAACTTTGTGAACACGGACTTTGGTCTTCTATACAGTTTACTAGCAACAACCAACACCCCAATGATGTGGTAGGCAATGTTTTTAGAGCTTTGGGAAGCAAAATGACAGGGGTAACAGAACTGCTAAATGTAATAATTCAATGGCATGATCTTTTCCGAGCACAACAGCGATACTTCTAACATGGGTTTACACATTTCTTGTGTTGCATAGCTTTTGCCAACTGCTTTGTCTTTGACTAAGCTTTAACACAAAAGATGCTGAAGGGCATCCTGCCTCATCAGATGAATGATTTGAGAACAATTCATATTGTCATGGGGAAGAACTCTGATATTTAATTTTATGCTTCTAGGGTTAAAAGCCAGGAATAGGAGAGAAAATGAGGTTTATTAAAGAGACTTGGTTCAGGTAAAAAGGAGAAGAAGAAAAGAGAGAACTGCCTAATTTTGATAAACATGGATTAAATTTCTTTTCTGATGTTATGGTCGTGATGCTAATTTTAAGTATCTTTTAATGCTAAGCAACAATGAGAACAACATAGGTCAACAATGATGGTAATCCTATGAAATTCTATTGCACAAATCGTTGATGAAATGTTTATTGCATTGGTAGTGATGTTTTAATGGTTAATGGGTGGCCAGGTCTAAAGGAATATATCGGAGCAAACCCTGCTCTCAAATTTGAATCTGTGACCACGGTCATCCATTCAAAAATCTCCGATGTTTCCTTCTCCAATGGTGAATATGAGGATGCAGAAGTGCAGGATGAGTTTTATGATGCAATTGCTGGTAACTCATCATCATCATCCTCAGAAGATGAAGAAAGTGACAATGATGAAGAACATGGCAATAAGGTTTTATCTTTTCTGCCTCTTTTACACTAGAAATAGAGTATTTTTGGGGTCTGATTGAATGCAATGTGCCCATATATGGAAACTATCAATTGTGAGTTTCCAGAATTTAATATTAGTCCCTCAAACTTGTCAGGATATGAATGTGAAGCTGAAGAATGTTTCGTGGGCCATCGCAAGCTTAGCTTTGAAGCGAAAATCAGGTCTGCCACATTAATGGCTGTAATTGAAAGAACATATTAAACAGTTATGATACTCAATATTAGTGTAGCAAACAGTCATATATGGAAGATATCTATTTTACAATTGTTTTTTTATCATTCTCACGCGAAATTCAATTGCCAAATTAGGGTCTTAGCTCAAAAGATGTTTGCTACTGTAGAATGCTAAAGTTTAATTTTAACAGGTAATCCTGGATGAGGGCTGGCCACCAAACGTGCAGCTTATTTTCCAGTGCTACCTCTTTCCTTTATAAAAGGAGGAGATTAGTGTTTCTAGTTCACCTAAAGGAGATCATAATTATATGCCAATAATATTTGGATATGATTCTTCTTGTTTGTTTGTCATATTTGTGAATTTCTATTTTTCATTGTAAAGTATTCGAAAATCCTTTTAGGAAACATGCTTCATGAATTGATGTTAGTGATGATGAAAAACTTGTGTATTAATTTTGTCTGCTTCAGTAACATATGGCATAAAAATCGAATCTGTAATTTGTCATTCTTTTTCCCCATCCATTGCAAAGTACCCAGTACCAAAATGTTTGGTCATTCTCAATGCAGCTCCAGATGCAAATAAGGAACTAGAACCTACTGCAACTCCTATGATTATTGATCCAACCCAGTTTCATGGTTCATTGCACAAAGGAAAGGATGACACTGGCACAAACTGTTGGACTTCTCCAAGTGGTTCGGGATTTATGATCCGAGGAAAGAATTATCTAAAAGACAATATGAAGGTGGGTTTTGCTCTCCTTTTTGAGCTATTTGTACATGTTGCAGAGACCTTATTAGTCCATTTGTGTTATTGTGTTATGCATTTTGTTTTGGCACATTGAGAGAAAAACAGCAATTACATTGATGTATCTCTTCTCTCCTTATAGAGCTGCTTACCTAAACTCTATCTATTGGAAGTTGTTCTATCTCTAAAACTTCATGACTAGTTTATCCATGAATTAAGACCATTTGGCTACATCATGGACTGATTTGCAGTAGACAGTTTCCACGGTTGACCTTTTGAACTTATACCATCAACTGAAGTTCACAGATTTTATTTGATGTGCCATGAAACTTCTATCTCATTTATCAAGCTCTTGACCAACTAGAACTCATGTTTGACTTTAAAGGTCTGCATTAGTTTGTTCTTTTCTCTTGTCCATTGTCATGCACAGGCTGTTTTGGATTTCATCTGGTATATGTAATATGAGGTTATGATTTGGAAATGTGAAGAAAATAAGTGCATATGAAGCATGGATATGTGACTGAAGCATATAAGCTGGTTGTGCAATTGTCCTGGAACAATAGCATATATATATAATTTTTTTTTTCAGTCCAGGGACTGGCGAGCTTAGAGTTGTGTCCTACTTTAATATTTTAGTATCTGCAGCACAGAGTAGCATTGTCCTTTGTTTAATCTGGTATTCGTTCTTCAAAAACAAGGTGCTAATATGTTGGGTGGGATCCAAAACGTACTCATGCGTCTTGTGAATGTTGTACTTTCCTTTATTCTTAATTAACATAAGAACATATGCATACTTTAAGAAATGCACAGCTATGTTATTTTATAGTCACCAGAAGTGTGACTTACTCTTACTCATGTTCTAACTATTGTAGCTTCTAAAATTTGAATCTCTTTTTTATTATTATTATTTTTTATTTCAGAATTTTGAACATCTTGTTTGGATCAGTGGTTTTATGTATTCTGTTATAAAATTTACTGTCACTGTTTCAGGGTTCATAAATTCTAAACAGCTTAATGTATTTGTTTCTTTGTCAACAGAAATATAGTTTACTCCTCTGAGAGCATACACAAGCATTTTACTTTAATTTGCCGAAAATAATGTCTGACCCATTTCTATGTTCTTGCTGAAAGCCTAAATGCACGAGTTCTGTAAATTTACCAGTTATGGAAACTATACTCTTTTTCAGGTAATGGGAGGAGACCCACTTCTCAAGCTCATAGCTGTTGATTGGTTCAAAGTCGATCAAACCATAGATGGGATTGCACTGCATCCTAGAAGTCTTGTTCAGGTAGAAATACGGTGTTCATAATTAGTTGCTTCTTATTCTTAGTACTTAACCTGAAAAGTCTCTTCTGTCTCTTGGCTCTTCTCTTCTATATTCCAGTCAGAAGTAGGAAAAAAACTTCCATTCATCCTTGTCATTAATCTCCAGGTATGTGTATAAACGCCTTCTAGACTCATTTTTCCCTATCACATATAATACCAATGCACAACATGAAGAACTAAGGATCTTTGCCTACTCTTTTCAGTTCTATGGAGTATGTATTGATTGTAGTTGTTTTTTTCATAATTTTCACTCTAGAGTGCTTTTTCTACAAAATATGATTTGACCTTCTATGATGCTTGATGAACTAATTTGAAGATGTCCTGAAATTTTTTTTGATTGTTATGGAGGAAAAAAATGGCTTAGCAATACAACAGAAGAGCGAGTGGAAAATGAAACTGATTTTGCAATAGCAGAATGAATGACTTAAACATGTTATATAGTTACTGATATTTGCTCATTTAGGTTTCGAAGACAAAAAGGAAATATAGTTGGGTTAGACTTTCTCTTAGCTCATCTTCCTCATTATTTTGCTTGAAATGGCATCTAGAGATATACATCATGTAGTGTCTTATGATCTTCTTTGGTGCTACAAGTGTCAGCTTGGCCTTCCAAGTAGGAGAATATATCTTGATTACCCTTTTCCAGGTTCCTGCCAAACCAAACTATAGTTTGGTCCTTTACTATGCTGCAGACAGACCTGTAAAACAAAGTTCTTTGCTAGCTAAATTTGTGGATGGAAGTGACATGTTTCGGGATGCAAGATTTAAACTAATTCCTAGTATTGTTGAGGTATGAAATGCTCGAACTATAAAGATTCTGAAATATTTTAGTGGCTTATGTCGATTTTTCCCTTTATGGCATTGAGCAGCTGATGGTTTTAAGGGGTGCAGGGGTATTGGATGGTCAAGCGTGCAGTTGGAACAAAAGCTTGCTTATTGGGGAAAGCTGTAACCTGCAAATACTTGAGACGAGACAACTTTCTGGAGGTAAAACTACCCAAGTATTTCTCTATTGTCTTGCCTGTGTTAGGCATGCTGATGATCACTGCATATATTTATAAGGTGAATCTGTTAATGGGATGTCAAGTACTATGAAATAACTGTAATATTTAGTATTGCAAAACTGAGTGAAAGAACAGATCGAGTACTATTGTACATATTTATCCGCTGCCTTTCTTCTCCCTTTCCACTAAATTACATTCTCCCTCTGTGCTCTCTGTATGCGTGTGTTTTGTTGTTGTTGCTGTTTGATGCTATCAGGAAGTGCATATTCTTACTAGTATTAGTTCTAGAGTTTACAAGATGTTTTTTTATGCTTAGAAAAATTCTGATGAATTACAAGATATTTCTCTATACATCTCACTTGCTAGTTAAGATATTCTATTTTGAATATATATATACCGAGTATATTTTTTGAAAATAATTGGATACTCGGGTTATGGTCATATCTGATCTCTTGCTTAGGTTTTATGTTGGGCTGTGAATCCCAACACCTGGCATGACTATGTTTGGATTATCCTTTTGAATATTTCCCCGTTTCCCTTTCTAGCAGTCTATAACAAGTGTAACCTCTTCCAAGTTTTATTCTGTGAATAACTTGCCACACACGTGAAGGCACCTTTTAGTGTTTTATCAATTACATCATAAATAGGGTAAGCAATGTATGTGAGATGAAAGTTTTGTTTCAGATTTGTTAATTGGTTGGAATGCAAGCTTCAAAACTCTTTGTGCTTGTTCTGAATGTAAAAATGACTGCTGAAATTCCTATTATGCAGATTGATGTGGATATTGGATCATCCTCAGTAGCAAGGAGTGTCATTGGCCTTGTTATGGGATATGTCACAAGCATAGTTGTTGACCTTGTAATTTTGATAGAGGTTTGTCCTTTTCTGCTATTATATTTGCAAAAGAAGTATTCTTCTGCTATCAACCTCTGCTCCTTTTTTAGTGTGCATTTGAGATTGTGAATGGGTCTTGAATTTTTTTTAGTTGTTCACTTTGAATGTCAATAGAGGTTTCACCTTTGTGATTCCAATATATTACGGAACATAAATTATTTTTTGTGATACGCTGTGCTCTCTGCTGGTACAAAATTGAGATTATGAATGTTTTTGGGCCTTAAAGATATGTACTGCTTTTGTAATTTAGGTGACTGATTGAAACAAAATTCAGTAATTATTATTCCCAATCTTGTGTTCAATCGTTCAACAATTCAGCTATTACAAATGACTCAAATAATTGTCTAGTACTGCATTACATTATAATTTTGGCAATGACAAGTAGGTGCATCATGTTTAGATCTTCTCTGTTTAAGAACAGGGTGAGGGCGAGGTCGTGAATTCAAGACCCAAGTAAGTGCACGTGTATGTTAGCAATTAAAACAAAAGAAGAATGGAGCTCTTTATTAGTTGACACAGTGAATTGATACAACAAAGCTAGATTTTTTTATTTTTTATTTTTTCATATTTAACCATGCATGTCATACACAATTGGATAATGACAGTTGGTTGTTTGCAGGCGAGGGAAGATGCAGAATTGCCCGAGTACATTCTTGGTACTGTTCGACTAAATCGTGTGAGGCTCGACTCTGCCGTACACTTTGAAATTTGAGGTTTTCATATGCCAACATTCTTTAATTATCTTGGTCATCATGATTGATACTATAAAGTTAATTAGGGCCCTTTTTCCAATGTTTTCCAGTCTATATAGAATAAACCTTCACAGAAGAGATTTGACATGTAAAATTGAGTGATATATGAAAAGAAAGCCTCCATATGTCCGACTTCTCAGCTTACATCTTTTCTTTTCTTTTTTTAAATTCTCTTGGTTGTAATTGAATAATGAATTTTATTGAAAGATCAGCATGAGAGTTCATTAAGAGAACTTACAGAAGAAAACCACAAGGCTTCCAAGGAAAGCAGGAGGATAAATGGCAAACCCTTCGATTACTTATCAAAAGAAATAGGAAACCCACGAGAATCTAACTAATTGCAGTTTTCTGGAGCCTATAAAAAAGCCAAAATGGTGTAACCTTTACCCCACAACTCTGCATCTACCATTGAAATTAACATTTGTTGTCTGCATACACCCTAAAAAATTGAGGCTTTTTTTTTAAAAAAAATTATTTCATAATATCTGCAGCCTAGCTTTAAAATGTTACATTTTTGGTGTCCTTCACTTGATATCCTCGACACGAAATTACTTACATATTAGAAAATGACATGCATGCTAGAAAATGGCCAAGTAGAAGGAAAACAATTCACCTCTTTTTTCTTTTTCTCCCCCAGGGGCGAAGCCGGGGTTGACAATTTGGCCCTTTTGACATATTCATGTAGGATAAACAGTAGTCATGAAAACACAGAGAAATGAGGGTAAAGAGAGGACAAAGAAGAAGCTAGAAAGAGAGAAGCCAGGGAAGAGGAAGGGGAAGAGCTAGGGGAAAGAAAGAGAGAGAGAAAAAGGGGAAAGAAACAGATAGAATATAAGCAATTTCTCATAATTTTATTTCATCAAAGTCTGCCTCCATTGGAGTACAAAAGGCACTTAAATAGACTAACGATTAAGGGCAACGCCCGTTTATTGACTTACCTAAATTATATTTAGGGCTGCCCATTTATGAAATTTCCCCAAATAATTTAGGGCATTACCTATTTATTAAATTACCAAAATACATCATTGACTCCTAAAATAATTTGCATCACATATTCAGTGACTAATTTTTTATTGAATGTTTTTACTTATCAAAGAAATTTATTGAATGTTGGTCAATAGTCCTTGGACCAAATGGCATCTCCTCCCTTCATAAGATTCACACTGTACTCCTAGGTTTTCATATACTTGGATGAGTGAGTACGGTTACTTGAAATGTACATGGTCATCAGCATAAGCGACTCGAGACTATTTCCGAGTTGAGTTGATTCATTCCATTAGTCCTGTCCTGTATGTCCTTTTAGCTATCCTTTTGGTTCCATTTTTGTGTACAGTTGCCATCATTGCTTTGCATTCTGTTGCATTTTTCTTTTTTCAAAATAACCATTATGATTGCATAACCTATGAATTACCGTTATTCTCACTTTATAGGATTAGTTTGTAAAAGGACAACCACTTGCTAAGATGTTATATTTCATTATTAATTCAAACTTCTAATGTTGTCTCAATTTTGGTTATCACTCATCAAAGGAATTATTTAGGTCATATTTTCATCTAGAAGAAACAGTTTAGTTTCAATCACCTAGGAAATGACTAGGAATTGTAGTTAACAGGGAAACTAGTTTTCTCCTACTATACGTCGTTGCCGATGCTATTGCACTAATCTCATCTTAATAGTCTCTTAGGGCATCAGCAAGATAGGTCTTGTGAAATCATATCAATCAGCTTCTATTTCAATTTGTATCAAGGTAGATATTATTGTATTGCAAACTGACTCCATTGCATTTAGTTAATATTTGGACCACCCTTAATACATGTAGTTTGATAAATATTCTGACATGCATGGCATGCACTTGGTGATACCTTATTTCATTGACCCATATTTTATATATATATATATATATATATATATATATTCTTTGTTATTCTTTGTGAATACCTCACTTGTTTAGTTGTTCAATCTGTATTTACAGCACTCCTAGAAAGTTCCCTTAGATTTTCCTTAATTTTAGGAGACCAAGTTACTTTTTGCTTCCCTATTCAAATACACTCTACAATAGCTTCTCTTATCATTTTCCTATACCATTTAAATATTCTTTCAAATTAATGCCAGGGGAAAGAGAGAAAAAAGAGAAGAAAACAAAAGCTTTTTTTTTAGTAAAATAAGGATAAGGGAAGCTATGGTGATTCCCTAAATCTTAGGTGGCACTTTAGCTTTACCTTGGTTTAGGGAAGGGAATGAGAATCTGTTGTAGGTGTGTTTTTGAAAATTTTTCATACATTTAAGGAAGGAAAGAAAAATTAGAGTCTACTGATAGTTGGGAGTGGGGATTTGGCTTGGGTCCAATTCTAGTTAGAACTAGACACACTGGGATTCAAACACGTGTCTCATAATGGGACACAGCCACACAAGGGACACATGCCACGATCCCAACAGGTCCAGTTGGAATCCAACTGGACCCAAGCCAAACCCGAATGGGTAGTAATGGCATGGGGTTTAAGATTGTATCAACATTTCATGTGTTGCCACCATGGTGGTTATTGAAGCAAACAGAAACTGTAATCTGAACGGATTTTTGAAGAAGTGAAGGAAACCAAGAGGGTCCCTTCCTTCCCCTCAAATCACTTTACCAACTCCACCTGCTATACATGATTGATGTTGTTCTTTGTAGAATGTATATCCATTTTGTTTCGTTAGTTTCTGCACCAAATATATTGACTAGATGTTTCACCCCTCTTATTATGGCCCTCGGAAGGTCCAAATTTGCCTTCATTTTATTCACAGCCGCTCCTTATTCAAGGTTAGCAGGTCTTTTTTTATTGTAAAGGGGGTGCCCAGTCAGTTACATAAAAAAGTTCAATAAATAAATAAATAAATAAAGGTTCTTACTTATTAAATATTTTTAGTTGTACTTTTTCCTTATGATTATATTAATAGATATCAAATCAAGCTTAAGCTCCTACTCTTTTGATTCTACTCAAGAAGTATTCTCATCTCTTTGGTTATCCATTTAACTAGACAGTGGAAAGGACTCCTTTGTTCATCTCTCTTTGTATCTTAATAAAAAAGAAAAAATAAAATTGTCAAAACTTCTTTTAAGGTCTAATGATATTTATAAGAGCAGATTGGGATTTCGAATTCAACCTTTTAACTCCAACCAGAAAAGTATTTCGCAAAAAAAAAGAAAAGCATTCTATGGGAATTGGCTGTTAAATCGTGCTTGGCATATCAATTATCAAGGATGGGGATTGGCTGTGATTTGGCTAATTAAATGGACAACTAATAAGAGTGAGGGCTCCAAGGGGTTTATCTGCCTAAGTACATGAACTCTGCACTCTGAGCTTTCTGGGCCCAAAAAAAAAAAAAAAAATTGATATTCAGGCTGTTATTAGAAGGCATATGACAACAGGCAATTAGGCCTAAGCTTTAGCAGCGATAAAAAGCATAGGGGAAAAATTTTGGTGCAATATTCAATTATTGAGGACAAGCTTTATGCTCCATTCTACTTCAATGCCAACTCGGTTTAATAAAGAAGAGGCACAATCTGCACTGCATCCCTCGGGGTTTCTCATTATGAGAGCAAAAGAAAGATTTGACTTGAAACAACCCTCTTTTGACCTTAAAATTAAATTAATTAAATTTAATCGAATTATTGTAGCATAGAGAGGAGGCCAATTTAAACTATTAAACATGCCAATTGTAGATATTGATATTTCTATTTTTATTTTTTAGAAAAATTTATATCAACTCTTTTTGGGGAGTCTCTGAATCCCCTTGAGGTTTGGGCTTAAAAATTCTGTTCTTTTTTAATAATTTATCTATCATACTAGGCATCATCTTTCTAAAATGATTATGGATATGATTATGAGTGACACGTGCTTTAAAAACATGTGATTTTTATATGTAATTTTAAAAAAACATACCTCTAAATCAAATGCTCTATATTAAAAATGCACGTAAAAATTAAAATGCTCTGAAGCTAAAAACTTGTTTGTTTGATTGTTTATTCTGTTAGTAGTGAGTAATAAGACGTTATGCCAACTAGGAGGAGGAGGTTCCCATCATTGGGAAGCCATTCAACTGTCACGCCTATTCATACCAAACACGGCTTTAAAATTAGCCATGCATGATTGATGATTGCATGTAGTTTTGAGAAACTGGCATGAAAAAAACGCATGGTACCCAACCAAATATTGTTAGCGATAGATAAATCCAAATCTCGAGTAATTCTGCAGCCTGAATTTCTAACAATTCTAAAAGAAAACGTGAAAAATAAACTCTTAGAGAGCCTACCTACCCAAACAATAAGAGCGCATATCTTAAAATTTGCTTTGACAGGTAAACTCTATATTAACTTTCATATTAATTGTCTAAATTACTAACAATCTGAACACCAAAATTGTTAAGGCATCTCTATACATTAGCAATAGTAGGATTTTGGTTGCTTTCGTGAGGCCCCAAACTCATTTGTGCTACTTTTCTAACCCCCACTTGATGTACACAAAAGCTAGAGATCACCCAATTTTCCAAACATCGATATCCGACATCATAAGATAAATTTTGTGTCTTTGCTGATGGCAATGTATGACGAGGAGGAAATGGAGCCGAAGCAGTCGCTGGGTAATATTCTTGTAATGGGGGCCTCTCTCATAGTAATTGCAGTAGTTGTCATTGGCGTAGTTTTATTGTATAAAGTACATTGAAATGATCGATAGGCCAAATTTTTTTTTAAAAAAAAATAATAATAATAAATTTGTCATAGGCCAAATTAACACAAACAAGCTGAGCACGATGAAAAAGCTTTGCAAAGAAAGAAAGCAAGTTGTCGAATATGTGAGCTGATTTGAAACCTGGTTGTGTCTTGAACTCCAATGATAATCAAGAGTATATATTAAGGAAAGACCAAAAGTTAAAAAGGTTTAATTCTATTTCATACCAATATCCTTCTCAGTATCATCAGTCACTATATCTGCATCCCTTGGGGTTTCTCATTTTGTAATCAGCAACAGCCTTGTCAAGAGTGCTTCTCACATGCTGGCACATCATCATCAGATCCTGGCATGCATCTTTTAATACCTCTTGTGCTGGAGCACCTGTAAATTTCCATCACAAGAGCCAAAATATTTTCCAAACTCACATCAGGTCACCTTAAATGCATAGCCAGCTTAACACTCAACTCTTGACAAGAATATATTGGAAATAATATCATCACAAGTAACAGCAAATATTTAATTGCAAGACAATTTACGAGAGATAATACGTGTTCCGATTCCAACTACTTGGGATTGCAGAAATCTATGTTGATATTGCATATCATGATTTTGGATATTATAGGTTTACAAGGTATTTACCAAAATAGGATAATAAAGTCTTTGGAGCACACTAGAAGATGAGTGCATTAAAAGTACATAATTGGGCTGATTATATCTATGATAAGAGAATAACGTATGCCCGGCAGAACAATTTATTTTCAATTCATACACAAATATCTAACTATAAAACCCCTACTGAATTATTCGGGAGTGGGATCAACTAGTTAAAACAGATTGTTGCAATAGTAAAAGAAATCAATAGCAGGACGCATACATCGATCATCATCAAAACCATTATATTGAACATCAGGGATAGGCTCGGGTGGTGGAATGAAGAGAATGATCGTGGTTTCCACTTTTAAGGGAACGGAAGGGAAGGGAAGGACTAGAGAAAATGCATCTTTCGGGAAGATGATGCTTGAGGGCAGAGAAGAGAGAGGCTGTCGACTGTGGAGATAGTCGACAGCCTATCTCTGTGGCTTTCTGGCTTTTGAGATCAGATTCACTTTCTGGTCAGGGGAGGAGAGGTGGTTGATTGACAAACTATCTCTGTCCCATTTTGACACACGACTAGCTGTGATTAGTCTTTGTTGTGGCCGAGATATTGAGTAACATATTTTCCAGACACAAATCATTTAAGATAACCAATATTTTGCTAGAGACGAGTGTGCCAGATCTTACCTGTTGTCTGGACTCTAATATTAACACGATTCTCTGAAGGATGAGGAATGCTGTACCCAGAGAAGGAAACCCTTGGACTGCAAGAGGACATTATGGCATACTTAAATAAAAATACTAACTAAACAAATAACCCAAAAACAGATGCAAAACTTTGACATTCAATTGAGAAAGTACAGCACACGAACCCACAAGCCATAACAAGCTTTTAGCTCTATAACACAAATCCCAATCTGCATGACATGCTTAGTTTACTAAGCAAAAAAGATTTCATATTGTGTATCACTATTTGGGACAACAAATTAAACTCCATTACTAGCTCACAATTTACATAAGCATTTTGTTTTTGTCTCTAAATAATCACATATGAGACCCATGGGCAGGATTGAATACGAAATAAAGCTCAAAAAGCCATCTTTACACATACCCAAAAAAAAGTAGATTAAGATACATCAATCAATTGACAGTGAATGTAAATAAAGCAGAGACGTTAAACAGAATTAGAACATGATCATGTAAAATAAATTTTTTTTGAAGGAAGAATCAGAGAGCGCTGACTCTTGGTTCAAGGTGAATCTGACGGCGTTTGCAAGCGTGTGATCCTCATCAACCAAACAAAACGATGATTTACTGTTGTCAGTGTTAGACCCATGCTCCATCTTCTCCAATAACACTCCGTAAACCACTATCAAACCAAAACGGCACGAAAAAGATAATTATCAGAAACTATCACAACCCAATGTGTACAAACAACTCTACAATTGATATTTACAAAGCTACAGTTAAAAATCGAATCCTTTCTTTATCTGAATGTCATGACTACAGTAATTCGCTCTGTAAATGTAGGAGATATGCTATAGTTGAAAGGTAGCTGGTGGAGATGCTGAGTATATGGTAGAGAAGCTGAGCACTCCTAGTGAAGTAGCTATTCTTTAGCTAAAATTTGACTAGAAAACTCACTTTTTTTCTAGTTTAGCTAGCAACTTACCAAAAGCACTCCACGTCAAACTCTCTAAATCTTTCTCTACTCTATTTAAATGTTCACCTTTATTCTTTGTTTTCATTCACCTCAACATAAGTTTCTTCTTCAATTCAATCTTTGTTTTCTCACATGACATTGAAACATGAAATTTCGGACTTGAGAACCATGAAGTGTAGTAAAAATGACTTAAGTATAAAGATTGTTCAAATTTCTCAAACTCAACCAAACTGTTCTTGGGATATTAACACAACACACATCCAATCCCAAATCACACTCGTAAAAATTTGTCTATCCGTATTCAACTCTAGTTCAACCAAACCTAACAATATTACACAAAATTCAGAAGAAGAACAAAATAAGTATATTATTTCCACTATAAAATTAGTAAATCTTGTGATTTACAGTTTCAACAAGGAGCACATATTTGTGAAAAGAAGAGGGTAAAACAAAATTACAGAAGCCATTGCAGGACAATTGGATTCGCATACTTCCCCATTTCGACTCCATTAATTACTGAACACCCCCCACCCCAAAAAGAAAAACAATAACAAAAAAGAATGCATGCGATCTATGCCATACAAATTAACAAATATCATTTAAAAATTTGTAGTGGAGTTTACAGGCTAATTTTCTGCACTTCTGTGTGTTCAGTTCACTTGAGAAAGAATTTCAAAATATCTCTATCCGCCATATCTTTGACTAAATTGCACTCCAACAAATTTGAAACCTACTCAATTCCTACTCAATTCAAAGGGATTATGCTTCTACAAAAATTCAATAGAAAAGGCATATCTTTTCCAAGCAGTCTAATTCTATGTTATGTTCTGCCTTTCAAATATAAACTACAACTTGGCGAGTGAGGATCATCTTTGATACGTAGACCATATTTGATATGATATGTATACAATGTAATCATATTGCTGCATATTGCAAGCCATCTAAATCCATTGAAGATCGTTTTCAAGTCCAATAGATTACAATCATTCGATTATTAAATATTGTCAATGGAAAAACATTCTAAATGCCCACCATCTGATGTTGCCTCAGTCTCAGCAACATGCTCATGGTATTCAAAAGCAGTTCCGGTTTAATTATACAATACGAAGAGTGGAAAAGGTCTAAACAGAACTAGAAGAATCATTTTTCCAGCTATCAGAACCCAAAGAATATACATGAAACATATGCAACCCATTAAGATACCATGGGAGCATCCAACTACTAACTACAATATATAACCCCTCAAACTTACAAACCATACGATAACTAGAATCTTGTACAAGAATACAAACGACCCACTTCTTTTTTCACAGCCAAGACCAAAATCCAGGAAGAAAAATCAAATAGAAAGCAAAACCCCTACAGACAAAGACAATGCCTGTGATGAGCAAGAATTCAACATGAAAATCTGAATCTAACAAGAGCCTTTTTAAATTACAATCTCAGAGTTCAAAAGCTTAAAAACTCTGCAATTTCAAAGCAAAGAGATTGTTCCCACCAAGTCGAACAGAATAACAAAGTTACACAGAGACGCTTACAGAGAGAGAACAAAGAAGTGGCCAGTGTGGCTTACCTTCAGTGATGAGAAGCAGCAGAGGAAGTAGATGGCGGTGGTGACAACGGCGATGGAGAGGCCAATAAGAAAGTTGAGAGAGCGCGCGCTAAGGAGGAGAGAGAGTGAGAGGCGCGAGAGAGCGATGGATGAAATATACGAAAACCCTCGCGGAAAAGGGGGCATGAGCCATGAGTCATGACTTCTAGGGAGGGGTAATTCGGCAATTTGTGTTAGTGTATCAAATAATAGGACGTCATAGGTTCGTTTAATTAAGTATCCTTTAATATTTTAACTCATCTTGAGTTTGTACCGGGTTAGTAAACTGTGTTAAAAATTGAAATTCTAAATATTGCATGTTGAATTCAAATCGTGTAGAATCATATAGGTCAACTATAACTTAATCTACTTAAGTAAACAAATTAGACTTTTTAATATGTATAAGTCTATTTTGTAATATATTTATTACGAGTTTGCAAGTCACATAAAAAATTATCAGCTTTATTTCTAACTTCTCTCTCCCTAGTTAGTGTTAGGTATATGTAGCTCACCTCCCAAAATCTTTAGATGGCCAAACATATCACTTTAAATTACACTTAACGAGGGAAAGACCAAATGACATCTCCTCCCCTCATTCAGAGTTGGATCCTCTCCATTTCATTTGAAATGGAGAGTATCTATTTCATTCATTATCGAAATTTAAAGTTGATGTATTTAACGGTATATATAAAGTCAATGTTGGCATGTCTTTTAAAAAATTTAAGTTATGTGGAATCATGCTGTTAAATGCACAAACTTTAAATCATAACCATGAAATAAATACTATTCATTTCATTTGAAACGAAGAGGATCCTAGTTCCCCTCACCTCATAAGGGGTTGAGGNAATTGGTTTCCAGATGGTAACCCGTTTCTCAAAATAATAAATTTGTAACACATCATTTAAGAATCAACTTTTAAAAGAAACAAAAATTTAAAAGTATGGCATTTCTCGGCAATTTGTGTTAGTGTATCAAATAATAGAATGTCATAGGTTTGTTTAATTAAGTATCCTTTAATATTTTAACTCATCTTGAGTTTGTACCGGGTTAGTAAACTGTGTTAAAAATTGAAATTCTAAATATTGCATGTTGAATTCAAATCGTGTAGAATCATAAATTTGAAATCATATTGGTCAACTATAACTTAATCTATTTAAGTAAACGAATTAGACTTTTTAATATGTATAAGTCTATTTTGTAATATATTTATAACGAGTTCGCAAGTCACATAAAAAATTATCAGCTTTATTTCTAACTTCTCTCCCCCTAGTTAGTGTTAGGTATATGTAGCTCACCTCCCAAAATCTTTAGATGGCCAAACATATCACTTTAAATTACACTCAACGAGGGATGGACCAAATGACATCTCCTCCCCTCATTCAGAGTTGGATCCTCTCCATTTCATTTGAAATGGAGAGTATCTATTTCATTTATTATCGAAATTTAAAGTTGATGTATTTAACGGTATATATAAAGTCAATGTTGGCATGTCTTTTAAAAAATTTAAGTTATGTGGAATCATGCTGTTAAATGCACAAACTTTAAATCATAACCATGAAATAAATACTATTCATTTCATTTGAAACGAAGAGGATCCTAGTTCCCCTCACCTCATAAGGGGTTGAGGGTGTAATGATGGTTTCAATTCTCATGTGGGTGCAAAAATTATTAGATGTTAGAGAAGAGAGATTAAACCTGTACTCTTAGCTTTTCATATACTTGGATGAGTGAGTAGGGTTACATGAAAAGTACATGGCCTGTATGGCCTTTTAGCTATCCTTTTTTCTTTTCCTTTCTTTTTTGTCTACGGTTTCTGCCATTACTTTACATTCTATTGCATTTTTCTTTTTCTCAAAATAACCATTGTGATTGAATACCCCATGAGATTACCTTTATTCTCACTTTATAGGATTAATGTGTAAAAAGACAACTACTTCCTTGCTAAGATGTTTAATTTCATTATTCATTCAAACTTCTTTGAAGTCAGACTGAGACAGAAGTTGTTTCTAGCATGTTAGATGTTGTATCTGAAAAATCAAGCTCTAAAGTTGTTTCAATTTTGGTTATCATGATGATCATTCCACCTAGGAATTTTTCCATCATATTTTCACCTAGAAAAAACAGTTTAGTTTTTTCCCCACTTTGATAAGATTGTCTGTAGGATTTGCCCTTCCTCCGGGCTAGGCTCTTTAGCATCTTGACTCTAAGCAATCTCTGCCTTGTGGTGATTGTAGATTCTTTAACCTAAAATACCAGCCTTTTGTTTTGTTTTTTTGTATTCTTAATGGCCCTTGGTGTACTATAAGAATAACACAACAGGCAAGGGGATCAATCACCTAGAAAATGACTAGGAATTTTAGTTGACGGGGAAACTAGCCTCCTCTTAGTCTCATCACTAATAATCTCTTGGGGCATCAACAAGCTAGTTCTTTTGAAATCATATCAATTGGCTTCTATTTCAATATTCATTTAGTTAAATAAATATTTGGTTCATAGAATGACTGTCTTAATACATTTAATTTAATAAATATTCTGACATGCACTTGGAAATTCTTATTATAAGTAGCCACGGAAAATTCTAATCAAGTTTGGACAATCACTCTAAAAGGATCTAAGAATCATTTATACAGCCCAACCTTACCTAATAAGAAATCAATGTGAGACTTAATACTCATAAGTTCCTTTATATGTGCAATTCATCTTCTCAATATAAGACTAACATTTTAGGGTGTCACACTTACACTGATTTGTTTGATAAACTCAGATGAATTATTTGGGAGTGGGATATAAATCATTATTGATGCTGATTGGGGTTTAATATTGCATTAACATTTCCTCTGTTGCCAGCATGGTGCTGTCACTTTGTTGTTTTGGTCATTGAAAGCAAACATAAACAGTAATCTGAACCGATTTTTGATGAAGAGAAAGAAACAAAGAGAGCCCTTGCTTTTCTTCAATCACTTTACCAACTCCACCTGCAATGCATGATTGATGTTTTTGATTGTAGAATGTGTATCCATTTTGCTTCATTAGTTTCTGCACCACCAAATATATTGACTAGATGTTTCACCCCTCTTATTATATGGCCCTGAGAAGGTCCAAATTTGCATTCATTTTATCCACAGCAGCTCCTAATTCAAGGTTAGCAGAGGTCTTTTTTGAGTGTAAAGGAGGTGCCCACTTACATAAAAAAGTTAAAAAATAAAAAATAAAAGTGCTTACTTTATGTAATGACTGATTAAATATTTTTTTAGCTGTACTTTTTCTTATGATTATATTAATAGATATCAAATCAAGCATAAGCTCCTACTCTTTTGACTCTAATGGGATCCAATTCAAGCTTCTTTTTCCTAAAAAGATGTGATCCTCTCTCATCCTATGGCCGCACGGTTGGTGCAGTGTCTTTTTCAAAATCGTCTTTGGGAAATTTCTTGGAGAATTCTCCCTATCTTTTTCTTCTTGAGTCCTTTGACTGAATTGGTTAGGGCAAGCATCAGACACTAGTAGAAACATTGTCTAAGAAAAATCTGATCTTCACTAAACAGCAGTCTCCTTGCTAGTGTTTAACCAATTGTTTGTTTAACTGGCAGCATCATTGTACCTTAAAGAATTTCATTGTTTTTTCCACTTCTTGAAAAGTTACGAAAGTTTACACTAACGTGCGCTCAAAATGCGGCAAAATTGAGTCTCCTCTCATCCTACTCAAGAAGCATTCCCATCTCCTATCTGCTCTAGTTATCCATTTGGCTAGACAATGGAAGGAACCCTTGTTGTTCTATCTTTGTACTCTCACTCACAACTAAAAAGAAACAATTGGGTTTTCAAAAGGTAGCTAAATCGGTTGGGACCACACCTAATAAAGCGAAAATTACTAGTTCGAATCTCTCTCTCCCTTTTGTGTAGACATGTGAAAAAAAAAAAAAAGGAACAATTGGTTGTTTTTTAAATGACTGGGACTCTAAACTGTAGAAGCTACGAAGTAAAAACATCTTTTAAGGTATATTAAAAGATATTTGTAAGAGTTGGGTGGGATTTGGAATTCAACTTTAAAAGAAGACCATTCTATGGGTGACTCAGAATTGTCTCGTAAAATTTGGCTTTTCAATTGTGCTTGGCATATCTTAGAAGGGACAAGGATTGGTTATAATCCGCTAACTAAATTGCAATCAATTCGGACCGTCAATGATAGAGAGTATTCTTAAACTACAGGTAGACTTACATTTTGAGCTGTCCAAGCACCTGTTTGAGCACGTAAACCCCATTACAAGTACAATAGAGAGCATATTGGGACTTTTTTTTTTTTTTTTTTTTCTTCTTGTCTTTATATATTATTGTTCACATTCAATTGTAATAAATTGTCACGAGAGCACTGTGAAGAATTGCAGGTCTCTCTCGTGATGAGTGCCAAAAAACAATTGATTACCATGCTGTTTTTGCTCATATGTTATAGCATATATAGACAGGCATTGATCCTAACCTTTCGCAGCATATAAAAGCAAAAGACAAAAATTTTGCGCAGTATTGAATTATAGAGGACAAGCTTCTTGCGTCCCTTCTACTTCAATGTCAACTCAGTTTAAAAAGAAGAGGATAACTGTTGTATACAATGGCTCTTTCAGGAGAGCTCATGGGTGTAGATATCACATTAAAGAACCTGTTGGAAGTTAGTGGCTTATATTAATACCAGTAGAAGGCCAAGTAAACTGAGCGGACTAACCCATGGTATTTTAGGGATTTCCTTCATACATATGTACAAGTAGGGTTTAGGATTTTCCTAAGTTATGATGTAACCCTAAATCATTAAGTGAGAAATACAGTCGCCTCTCTGTGGATGTAGGCAAATTGTCGAACCACATCAAATTTGTGTCTCTACTCTCTCTTAATGTTTCTCTATTTTCGATTCTATATATTGTTTATCATTATTGTGCGTGGTAACAATAGAACCCTTAAAAAATGGTCACCTATTTAGGCTTTTAAGTGTCAAGGAATACTACAGTTTGTACTATAAATTTTTTTACAAATAAACGTGGTAAGTGTCACCTAACAGTCCCAAGTCATCATGAAATGGAAGATTGTTATTAGGATCCGGATGATCCTCTAAGCAACCCAGAAATCATGCTATGGGGGGCATGGCATTTAATCATTATACATATTTCATTTTTCCTAAAACTACATTATTATTTATCTGGGATTTTGTACAATGATCTGAGGGGAATCAGTGGCAGGGTTCACACATGTCAAGAAGGGGGGTGACCTTTTCTGTCGTTCAAGGAGCCAAAAGCGGAAGCTCAATGATAAATCAAGAAAAAGGCGACCCTCCTTTTTCTCACAATCCTTGTCTTTATGCTTTGCTTTCCTTGCTAGCTTGCACCTGCCACTGTCACTTCAAAATTAAGCTTGGTAAATCCTACCCAATGGCTTACCCCTTGGCCTTGTCTATATATACACTGACATGCATTAGAATACGTGGGGGGAAATACACAGTTCTCCACTTGCATATTGATTTTACTCGGATTCAGATTCCTAAGATATTGTATGGATTGGGGTTTGACATGGGCGGCCATTGGCCAAGGATGGCCGTCGTTATCGGCCAAAAGGGTAGTTCGACCACCCTCATACTATCACTCTCATACTATCTTTTTGGAGTGGTCGACCATTCAAGCTACTTTTTTTATTTGCATTGTTGGCACGGTCTGGACCATTCCTTTTAACGAACGATTCCAAAAAAAAAATAAAAAAATTGAGAGTCTAAGCTTCTTGATCTCAACGACCAAAAAAGGGTTGTCAGAAACGACGGTTTTTGAAACAATCCACAAGCAAATAAGTTGTTTGCCGACCATATTCAGGCCATATACTCACCATTCAATTTTCAAATTGCATTTTTTTTTTTTTTCTCTCTCACTTCATTCTTTGGAAAAGTTATTTTGCTGTGAGGTCAATCTTTATTATACCGTATACTCTAATTAGTAAACTTATGGAAAATCCAGCTGTTTCTAAGACCCCTGTTAAAGAAACATAGGAGCATATCCCTTTTCACTTAGGCATTAGCAAGGAAACAAAACACAAAAAGGATGAGTTTATAGCCGTTTAGTTGGCACCACTGTACTCTATTACTGTGATCAAATCTTTTCGGTGGTAACACAATCATGCCATAATATTCCTTTCACGTTCTTTATCCCCATGCATTATGCCCCATGATCACAGAAATAATTGAAAGAAAATGGTAGACAATAAAATATGAACAAAGTTATGGTCTACACTTTGGTTGGATGAATTTTTCCCAATCCAATTCATTAATAGAGCATGTTAGGCTGTGTTTGGTAACACCTATTAGCTGAGCTTTTTGCATTCTACAAAAGAAAAAAATGGTTGGGTGACAGTCGAAAGTGACAAATTGCAGATACTTCGTGGTAATAGGTTGTCAATTTCACACTAGGGCTTCATGCTTTTCAAAAAGCACCCAGTCGAAATTTTAAAAATAAGAACACTCCTAAAAGTCGTTACCAAACAATGCGTAATTTTCAATTTTGTTTTTAGGACATAAGTTATTTTAATAGATTGAGTTAAAGGAAATTCTTCTAACTCAATTTAATTTAAAGAAAACTTTATCCCTAAAGTAGTAATTAAAATAAGATAATGGCAATATCTCAATAGATGTCCATTATTTTCAATTCTGATATGCCTTTCTTACATGATGCTCCACCTTACTTAAAATTCAGCAATTAGCTTCAATCCGTCCAACCCAAATAGGCCATACAAGACACCTTTATCCTTTTTATTACATAAAACATTAAACATGGATATTGGTGATTTCCTTTCATGTCCCACAGTGTTCAAATACCAATTCAAAATTAACCGGGGCTGCTAACTTATTGGATTCTCTGCAGTGAAAAGGAAGAAAAAGATGCCCCCAAGTATAAGAGCTTTATTCCCTAATGGCAAACACCATCCAAATAAACAAAAACACAGAGGTCCCCTCTTGCTCCCAAAGCAACCCAATAATATTCCCATATATCAACTAAACACTATACAGTACTCATTCACTCACTCTCCCTGCTTTTATTCACAGTTGAACTTCACTTTCTCTAGTCCCCATGAAATCCTTGCTCAGCAAAACAAATACTATTTATGTTATTATAAACTGACAGTTCTCCTTTCTGGGGTGTTCACAGTTGTCCCTCTTTCTCATGCACTGCGATTTCCAATGGAGATTTTCCAGTGCTTGTCTTACAATCTTCTTCTTGCTTCCATGTTCATCTTTGTGGTCTCAGCCATTGATCCCTCCACGGAGGCGCTTCTGAGTCTAAAATCTGAGCTTGTAGATGATTATCACAGTTTGAACGACTGGCTTCTGCCTTCTGGAGAGAATGCACCTGGAGGAGAAGTATATGCATGTTCTTGGTCTGGCATCACTTGTGACGAGAACAGAACCATTGTTATTGGTTTAGACCTGTCTATGAAGAATCTTGCTGGTGTAATGACAGGGAAGCAATTCAATGTCTTCAGTGGGCTCGTTGATCTCAACCTCAGCCACAACTTTTTCTCTGGGCCGCTTCCTGTGGAAATTTTCAATCTCACCAGTCTCAAAAGCTTAGCTATCAGAAGAAACAATTTTTCTGGCCACTTTCCATGGGGGATATCTGCTGTCCGGAACCTGGCTCTGTTTGATGCCTTCAGCAACAGCTTTTCAGGGCCATTGCCAATTGAAGTTTCCCAGCTTGACCATCTCAAGGTTCTTAATTTAGCTGGGAGTTATTTCAAGGGACCAATCCCATCAGAATATGGTTCTTTCAAGAGCCTGGAGTTTCTTCACCTGGCAGGAAATTTTCTGAATGGTAGCATACCACCAGAACTGGGTAATCTCAAAACAGTCACCCATATGGAGATTGGCTACAACACTTACCAAGGAAGTATTCCATGGGAATTGGGCAACATGGGTGAACTACAGTATCTTGATATTGCTGGTGCAAATCTCTCAGGCCAAATACCAAAGCATCTCTCCAATCTCACCAAGCTCCAATCACTTTTTCTCTTCAGAAACCAGCTCACAGGATCGATACCATGGGAGTTCGGCAGAATCATGCCTCTCACAGATTTGGATCTTTCTGATAACCAAATTTCTGGGCCCATACCTGAGAGCTTTGCTGAGTTGAAAAACCTGAGACTGCTCAGTCTTATGTACAATGAGATGAATGGCACTGTCCCCGAAGGAATTGCAGAACTTCCATCACTGGAAACTCTTCTTATATGGAACAATTTCTTCTCTGGGTCACTTCCTCGTAGCCTGGGCAGAAACTCCAAACTCAAGTGGGTGGATGTTTCCACAAACTTTTTCACTGGCACCATTCCACCTGAGATATGTTCGGGAGGCATGCTATTTAAGTTGATCTTGTTTTCAAATAAATTTTCGGGCAGTCTGTCACCGTCTCTCTCAAATTGTTCTTCAATTGTTCGTCTTCGACTCGAAGATAATTCATTCTCAGGTGAGATCCCTTTGAAATTCAGCAATCTTTTTGGTATCAGTTACGTGGACTTGTCCAGGAACAAGTTTACAGGTGGGATTCCGGCAGATATATCCCAAGCTTCCAAGCTTGAGTACTTCAATATCTCTAACAACCAAGAACTAGGAGGCATGGTCCCTGCAGAAATATGGTCTTTGCCACATCTTGAGAAATTTTCAGCATCCTCTTGTAGTATCTCAGGCAATATTCCTTCATTCCAATCTTGCAAATCTATTTCTTTTATTGAACTGAGCATGAACAATTTATCAGGAACTGTCCCAAAAAGTGTTTCTAATTGCCAGCTTCTAGAGAAGGTGCATTTAGCAAACAATAATTTGTCAGGCCATATACCTGAAGAGCTTGCAAGTCTTCCTGATCTTGGTGTCCTAGACGTATCTCACAATAGTTTCAATGGCCCAATACCTGCGAAGTTTGGTAGTTCTTCAAGCTTACTACTTCTGAATGTTTCTTTCAATGATATCACCGGCTCTATTCCTTCAGAAAAGTTGTTTAGATCAATGGATAGCAGTGCATTTGTTGGAAATCCGCAGCTATGTGGAGCACCCCTGAGACCATGTCCTGGTTCAATTGCAATGTTGGGAAGCAAAGGCATAGGGAAGATTACATGGGTCCTGCTACTGAGTGCAGGGGTGGTTGTAGTCATTGCAGCATCGGTGCTTGGTATAATTTATTTCCAACGAGGATTTAAAGGCCAGTGGAAGATGGTCTCATTTCATGGACTCCCTCGATTCACAGCAAATGATGTTCTGAGGAGCTTCAGTTCTACAGAATCCACAGAAACAGTGCAAGCACCATCAACTTCAGCTTGCAAAGCCGTCCTGCCCACAGGTATAACAGTTTTGGTGAGGAAAATTGAATGGGAAGCAAAGAGAATGGGGGTCATGTCAGAATTCATAACACGAATGGGAAATGCAAGGCACAAGAATTTGATTAGATTACTGGGATTTTGCTACAACAAGCACTTGGCTTATCTTTTGTACGACTACTTGCCAAATGGGAATTTAGCTGAGAAGATGAGAATGGAAAGGGACTGGGCAGCCAAGTACAGAATTATAGTTGGGATTGCAAAGGGACTTTGCTTCCTTCATCATGACTGTTATCCAGCAATTCCTCATGGAGATTTGAAGTCAAGTAACATAGTGTTTGATGAAAACATGGAACCCCATTTGGCAGAGTTGGGTTTCAAATATCTGTTACAGTTGAATAAAGGTTCATTTCCAGCAGCTTCCAAGAAGGAAACAGGTATGCATAACTAAACATTATTCTTTCATATACTACATACATGTAAGCTGTTATGAGGATGAAATGGTAAATTTAATCGTTTAATAAATATTCTAGCGTTCATATAGAATATTTAATTAAAATGGGGACAAACTATATATAGGAGTTAGAAATACCATGTTAGAGCATCAATTGTCCAAAAGCTTAAGCAGATGCTTATTCCCTTTGTGTCAAACAAACAAATTAAAGCTTTCACCAAATATTCCAAGATTACCAATGTTGAGAGAATGTCTGAATAACTTGTCCATATACTTTATAAGCTTTGAAAAATCAGAACAGGTCTAACCAAGAAAGTTGTTGCTTGTTAAGTCAATATAGCAGCAAGAATATTAATATTCCTTGGCAATGACAACATACAATCATGAATAGCAAATTATCTCTACTATTTCAAAACAGAGCCAAAAAAACCAGTCTATTTTGCCTACAGAGTCATGAAAGACGTTTGAAAGGGAATTTCTCCGAAGTTCGATATCTTTTTGTGTATCAGCCTCTATTGATTCTATTTATTTTCAGTCTTTATTCAGGAATAGAAGCAGTCCTTAAGGTTTGTTTGTTTTTTTTTTTTCAATCTTTGAACAGGTGAATCCAACAATGCCATAAAAGAGGAGCTTTACATGGATGTTTACAACTTTGGAGAGTTAATTGTGGAAATTTTAACAAATGGGAAGTTGACAGATGCGGGGACAAGCATACACAGCAAGCCAAGGGAGGTTCTTTTGAGAGAAATTTGCCATGAGAACGAAGTTGATTCTAAACCCTCTGTGCAAGAGGAGATAAAATTGGTTCTTGAAGTTGCCTTCCTCTGCACTAGGAGTAGGACATCTGATCGGCCATCAATGGAAGATGCACTGAAGCTTTTATCTGGATTGAAGCCACAAGATAATGACAGAACTTCTAAAGCAGTTACACATTACCATATTTAAGGACATAAAAGATATAGCAAATAGTTAGCTAATAAGAGTGACTGTTTGTAGTAAATTTGTTCTATAGCTTGCCTTCTGTTATAATTATTATAACTGTTTTGCTGTATTAATTATAGTGGCCTATAAGGTTTGTGTACCCTTCACCCATCTTATGGGTTTTGAGGGACTTATTTTATTTATCTGCTTTCACTCTCTCATTTTCTGCTTAGCTTATACATTCCTTTCTTTTTATGTAACTTATGTTGCAAAAGCCTACTCACTAAGCCTGGACAAAGTTTTCTTCTAAATCAGATTAGAAAAAATTCTCACATGTACATGATTTTCCCAGACTCTAAGGACGAGTAATCTCCCATAACATTTGGTGCATGAAAATCGGAAGAAGGATAAAAAGAAAAGGGTGATAGGATTAGGGATACTTGATAACCCTTTAGTAAAACAAAAAAAGGTCAGCTGGATTTGTTAAAATTCTCTTCTTCAGAAACATAATTATTGTATTCAACGAGTAATTGAAATTCAACTTATATTAATCTTCTGATTGAATCATACACAAAATTTTCATAAATTTTATATTACAAAACGAAATTACATACAAATTTGATCAAAATCTTAAATCCTAAGCGGCTAATAAGCCCATCTCATCCATTATCTCAGCCCAAGTGCATCCACTACGCCCTCAAAGCTATCAAACCTTGAGCTCACCACATCCACCTTCACACCAAGTCTCTCCGCCCCGGCCGCTGTCACCGGTCCGTGCGCCGCCACCACCACCTCCGGACACCTCTCCCTCACAAACTCGTCCCAATCCCTCCACCCAAACTCCCTCAAGCTCTTCAACAGCCCCTCCACCTCTGCGCTACTCGTGAACACAACCGCACCCAATTCCCGCCCTCTCTCCACCACCCCACGCGCGCAGTCTGCCCCCGCCCAGCGCGTCTCGTACGCGCTCACCCTCACCGGAACCCACCCTTTCGCCTCCAGGTCCCGGAGAAAGTCCGGGACCACCGGCGGTTCTGTGAGGCCAACCACGAGCGGGACCGGGCACAGAATCCTCCGGCTGAGCCCGTCCCCGAGCAACTCAACCAAGCCGCTCGGGGTCGCTACCGGAGGGACCAAAAGCCTAATCCTTTCAGCGTTTTCGCAGAGCTTCGACACGACGTCGTGGTTGATGAGCTCCGAGTCCTTGCCTAGCGCTGCGACTATGAAGGCCTCGCCGTGGGGGGAAAGGAGGGGCTGGTCGAAAGCGGCAGCGGCGGCGGATAGGGAGTGGATGGCGGCGCGTGAGGTGAAGGCGAGGGCGGAGTAGGCGTCGAGGTTTGGGGGAGAGAGGTAGGGAATGAGGGTATGTGGGGTGGCGTGAACGCCGAGAGTGGGGCACCAAATGGGATCATAGCCCTTGAGGGTGAGGAGCCGAGAGAGGCGTGAAGCGTAATTTGGGGGCGTGGTGAACGCCACGATGGGCTTATTCGTGGTGGTGGCCTGGGAGAGCGGGGTCGGTGGCGGTGGGTGAGAGGGATTGTGGGTAGTCATGGTTACGGTCCCATGGTCGTGCTCATAACGAGGTTTCCACGTGTAGTAGGAGAAGTAATCTCTTTATAAATATAAAAAAATTGGTTTTATTTTTTTATTTGCAAGAACATTAATTGGAAATTAAAAAATAAAAAATAAAAACCAAATGACGAAGAAAAATGAGACAAAGACAAGAATAAATACTCGATCTTAACATTTTCTCTTTAACGAACTAGGATCAAATACCCTACTAATTTCTTGGGAATGCTTGGACATTTGCTCTTATAATCTGTTCTAAAAATAAGATGCAGAGCTTTGAACCACCCTAATATTTCATTACATCATATTTCCAGTACAATACACCCATGTAAAAACCAATGAAAACTTGAAAAAAAAAATCATCTCAAGCTGTGTCCCTCCTTGGAAGACTTGAAGTCTTGCAAAATTTCTCTACCTTCATCATGGGGTAGAAGAATATCAGGTACAACCTCAATATCTTCTGCAGGCTAATGGAATATGGAAGGAAGATAATTACCGCATGGGAAAGAAGACAATACAGAAAGGCAAAGAGGACATGAAGAAGCACTATGTTACCTGCCATACTTGCAATAGTCTCCATAACAAAAAACCAATGATCATAACCAAGCAAAACAGCTTGCCTGCCCAAGCTCCACATGAGAGGTACCTGGTGAACAAAATAAGCCTCTTGAAATAACCCCTAATGCTAAGAACTAATGACCAAATAAGAAAGACAAAAAAAAAAATGAATCAAGTGTATCATGATAGCATCATCAAAGCTGGTCACTTACAGTATCGGCGAAACAACTTTAATTGGATCTTTTGTCCACCAAATAAAGATTTTTGTGTTTTGATCGTACAGGTAATCACCATAATAGATGATCGATAATGTATGAACCACAAATCCATCAAAACACGAGCATCCAATCAAATGTTATCTTACCGTGAGAGTCGTTCGAGAAGACTTTGATTCGAGCATTTCAGAGCACGGTCATATACAATCTCTGTCCTTTTCGCAACATCATGCCAATTATAGAGCTTCTTCATCTATCAGCAAATAAGGAAACATTATTGACAAATTGTAAGTAGTCAAATTTTCATAAAGACCAAAGTTGATATTAAATGATGCACTCACACGATTGTGCATGGCTTGTGGGTCAATCTTGGGAAGTATAGATATTGCCTTCTTGATTGCTTGTACCATATCACTAGGATCTGGCTCCGCAAGTACAATCATGTCATCTGGAAGAACCTATGAGGACACAAGAGGTTAGCTAGACTAAAATGTTACCTAAAGATCAATGGGAACTCAACTATTCTAACAAAGATCTCATTAACAAAGGACTATAATATTAATCATATCAACTAGGTAGAGAAGAAACATCTCATTATACGTGCCTCTGGGACACCTCCTACGCGTGTACTGACTGTTAATAATCCACAACTAGCAGCTTCTAATATGGCTATGCAAAAAGCTTCTGTTAAAGAACTGCCAAAAGGAACAAAAATCAGATCAGAAAAATAAAAGAAAAATACCATGCTAGGGTCATATCTACTAAAAGTTCGCTATTACTTGGTTAAACTGATACTTGAACAGGTTGAGAGATGCCACTAATTCTCTATTGTCTACAATTGTTAAGTTCTATTTACAACTTTGGCAATTGGCTACATCCAACTATAAGATGAACAGATATTTTGAATTTTAGAAACCATAATTTCAAGTCAGTTTGTCTAGTCTCCAAATCAAAGTAAAATTCTTCTTGACATAATTGAACTGAAAATATATATACTTGAATGATAACTTTCATGAATAGATACCTGTTTAAGAATATATGGCCAGAAATCAAGACAGATCGTACTCGAGCATGTGGTACAGCACCCAACATTTCAACTCGATCTTGGAGTGAATGCTTCTCCCTCATCTCTTCCAACCGCACCCGTTTAGGTCCATCTCCTCCAACAATGAAACGAACCTTAACATATAGTTCAAATTAGAATAAGAGTTAATCTCTTCTTCCTTTGCCCAAACAATGGAATAAATCCCCCCTAATCCCATAAATTGATAACCCCACCCATAACAGGGTGAACCCTTCATATAAATCCTCAATGACATAATTGAGGATAAAATAACAGAACAGACACTAGTGAAAAGTTGGATACGTCATAAATATGTTGATCTAATGAATCTCAGGATACAGCATGTCCACTGACATATAAATAGAGTTGTTAGCATTTTTCCCACTCACCATTAGCCAATGAAAAGCTACTGTGCATGCAAAGATCTAACACATGGGCTTGGGGGGCACGATGGGAAGTCATAAATCACCTAGTCAAGTGACGCTGACTCCATAACTTTGGCAGTTGCTAATAGAAAAGTAGTGACCCACTAATAATGGTGGACATGGAATCAGGGGATAATTCATGCTACTTCCATATCAACGAAGAAAACAAAACCAAGTGTAACGGCCAACAAGCATGAATAGAAATCCAACAAGAAATAATGTGCTTAAAGCAACTCACATTGGGATATATGCGGCAAACTTCTGGAATGACTTCAACAAGTAAATCTGCACCCTTTCGATACACCAATCTACTAATCACAACAATAACAATTTCATTACCACTGGGTCTCTCCGTGGCAGGCTTGAACATAGCTGTGTCAACAGCATTAGGTATAACAAAGACCTTTTCTGGTGGCAGACCTGAACGTAGCACAGTGTTTTCTTTGCTCGTATGAGAAACACAAATGGCCTGACTTACGTCTGCTAAAGTAAACTGCAATACCTTGTTCATGTGGATGCTTCCCACATCAGCAAAACCATACAGTGAATGATCAGTAAATACAACCTTGTACCCCATAGTGCGTGCATGCATTAAAGCTTCATGGCAAAGAGTTGAGAAGGCTTGATGCCCATGAACCAACGATATTTTTTCTCGAATAAGGATAGTCCTTATAATTGGAAGTGTCCCATAGAAGGTTGGTAATGTATTTTGCATAAGAAATGGCTTCCACGGTACATAGTAGACTTTCAGGCCACCAGTCATATATCTCACCCCAGAACGATTTCCATAGGCATGAGTCATAACCACCACCTGCATAGTGAAATAAACAAAGTCTTTGTCATCAAGGGAAAAAAAAATTCTTCTTGATCATTTATGCAACCAAAAAAAAAAAAGTAGAAAAGTACAGATATGAGGTTTTTTGGTTTTTTTTTTTTTTTAAATAATAATAATTTTAAAGAGATAATCTTCAATCTCATTAAAGTAAATAAATAAAAGCAGAAGAAATCTTCAATCTCCTCTTTCCTCACTTTCTCTACAGATGGCTAATGAAAGAGCAAAGAGTTGACCAACAAATCAAATAACACTCTCTGACCTTGTGACCAAGCTTTAGTAGACATTGTGACAGATAATAGATGTGATTCTCTACACCGCCAAAGTTGGGATAGAAAAAATCAGAGACCATCAGAACCCTATGCCTTTTTGGTTCACCCATTAAGTAATCACAATTGCCTGCAATAAAACCAATCTTCTATTTATGAGGGTAGACAGTATTTTATTCAAGATCCAACAACAAAATGACGAGGAAATCTACCAGTACAGGAAACAAAAGTTATATCATATTCAAGACACTTTTAACAAAATTACTACAAGTATATATTATTCCAAGGCAATCTTTTAGGTAAGATATATCACTTTTACCTCTTCCTTTCTTCACCTTCTTCTTCTTGTTCCCTTTACCCCGTTCTTTGTTTTACCAATGTCTATAGCTTTTCTAACCCCTCACTAACCTCCCCCATTTCACTACCCTCAGAAACACTTCAGGCATCCCATTTTTCTTCTTTATCTCTATGCATTTTTTTTTTTCCACTTTCAACTGAAAATCCTTCACCTTTTCATCATTATCCACATAATCCTCTACATCTACGGCCCCATATTTTTGTGGGTAGCACAACATTCATGTGTTTCCTAAAACCCATCTAGATTAAACCTTCCACAGCTTATGTTACTGTCAAATTTCGCAATGCAAATCCAAAAACAACATACAAATATGCAAAGAAATTAATGGATTCTGTGCAAACATTGTATAAACAAGACCACCAACGCATAACACAAAGACTTCTTGCAGCATCCAAAATAAGCCCAACAGGGAAAAACAAAACACAAAACAAAAAAACACGGAAAGAGTGATCCTCACCCAGCAGCTATGGCTGAAATCAGGAGCTAACTGCTAACCTTTCTGAGAGGAATGAGAAATATGGGGGCCTCTGGTACTTGGGTTTGGGATAGGAATTGAAATTAGTCGTTTTTAATCACAAGGAACCGGACTGATCCGTGAACACTGGGTGATCGGCCTGAAGTTTGATTGGAAGCCCAATGAAGTTTGACACGGCCTTTTAGAGGATTCACATTCGGCTCAGCAAATTTCCTACAAATTTGATTGATATTTGTCATTCTCTAATCCACATAATAGCATTCCCCTTTAGACATTCATCTACCACCATCCCTACTATTCGCCGCAATCTACACCATCTGAGCTCAATTCATTAATCACCCCTATTGATACAGTCTCTTGTGCACACATTATGTTACCCCAATTTACAATGTATCCATCCACTGCATAACTCTACCCAATTTACACTTGCAGTCTCTGGTGATGCATGAGGTTAACAGTAAAAAATAAACTTCTTTTACATAAGATTTTACCTGTTTACAGAGATAGATGAAGCTGCTTGTTTCTACACACAACTTTTTCTGCCTCTCCAGCCCTGTGGCACCCATAACAATCAAGAACCCCGCAAAACTGAAGTTGCCAATCCAATTCACCATCATCATCTTTCAACAACATCGTATTATTATCACGGCCATTGAAAACGAACACAACTCAACTGCCAAATGACCAAAAAAGAAACAAAAAAGAAAGAGGGATTGAAAGATTAATTCTGAAAAATATCAAAAGGGTACCTGAAACTATCATCTGATATTATATTACCCAATAAAATATTAAGGGGCGAGGTTCAGGCAATTTTATGGACCTGAGGGGCGAGCTTGACCTGCAGCCATCTGCACTGAACACAAGTAGCTTTAGGCACAGATGGGGCCGAGCTGGTGAACAAAATATTTGTGCCAAAAGAATTAAAAAAATTATCTTTTACACTTCCACTACCATTTGTGCTTCAGATCGAAAAACATAACAACCATATTAATGTCAAAATCCTAAAAATAAATAAATAAGTCAATAAAAATTCATTTGCCAATAAAATAAAAAACCTCAACATGCAACGGGAAAAAACCTCACGTACAATCGTTTCATAAGGTGATGTTATAAGGATAACTACACTATTCACAGAGTTATCTCAAATGTGATATATCATTTAAAATTACAAGCTGATCAAAATTTAATAATAATTATCTTAAATTCAATAGTGATTTTAAATGTCACATCACATTTGAAATGACTCTAAAATGATTGTAATCCTTCTTATATTAGTACTCGTTTCTTACTCATAAATTTTCTAAACATTTTATCAATAGTAATGTTAGAAGTTTCTTTTGTGTTCTTCAAAGAATGATATAGTTTTTTTTTATATTTTTAAGAGAATGATATAGTTTTTAAAATCACTATTAAGCATGTAATTGATCATTATTGAATTTTGATCAAATTAAAATTTTAGAGTCATACAACAAAGACTTCTATAATTACTCTTTCATCAAATATTGGAAATTCACAAAATAGTTAATTATTGAACGCATCATATAGTCCAAATTAGGAGTGTTCAAACGGAGTAATTATAATCGCTTCGCTAACTGCTAACTACTTATAACCGCTAACCGCATAACCGTTTTACTAAGTAGTTATTAAAAATACATAACCACCTAAGGCGGGATGGTTAGTAGTTTTAGGGGTAGGAAAAAATGGTTAATAACTGCTAACCACTTACCCTTATGTATAATAATATAATAATATATTTTATATTTATTATATTTAAAATATAACATCAAAATGATGTCATTTTGGTTTTTTTTTTTTTTTTCCAAAATGACGTCGTTTTGAAGGAAAACAAACACTCACTCACTTAGCTAGATTTATACATATTAGGGTTTCATCATATTCTCTCAGTCTTAGACTCTCTCTCACGACTCAAGTCTTACGCAGCACTGTCCCTCTCTCTCATCCCTGTCCATCTCTCCCTTGTCTCTCTTGTTGCCGTCCCTCTCTCTCAGACACTTTGTATCTCCTCTCTCTTGTCACCTCTCTCTCTCTCTCTCTCTCTCTCTATGTCTCACAGCCTGAATGGCTGATGATCACAATCGTGTGAGTTTTTGTCTATTTATTTTTTCATTTATGGGTTGCTTATTTGTAGTTGTTGAGAAAGTAAAGGGAAAAACTCACAGATTGTTGCAATTATGTTGCATATATCAAAACAAAACAAAAAATTATGAAACCACCGGTTATTGATTTTAGTAACAACTAACCACTGATTATAAAATAACCGCTTAAGCGGAGCAGTCATTCAAATTCAATAACCGCCTTAGGCTGTGCGATTATCAGATTTAGCCAATCACCGCTAACCGCAACTCCTTATACATCCCTAGTCCAAATGACCATTTATTTATTAACATGTCTATACAAGAAAGATAAAAGGGGAGGGAGAATATTAAAGGTGTTCAAACAGTTATAATGGTCGGTTGTTGGCTATAACCGCAACCGATTTAGGCGGTTATTGGTTTTTAATAACCGCAACTGCAATTGCAACTGCCTAGGTGGTTATCGGTTATTTTATAACCCGTGGTTAGCGATTATTCAATCAAATAACCGTGCGTTATAATCGCTTTTTTAAAAAATGGGCTTTTGGGCCTTTCATTTGCTATTTTTTAGTCTTATTTTAAGGGTTCAGGTCAAAATGTTACAAAAAAAGATGAAAAAAATATGGCCAAATAAATTCTAGCCAAAAAACATGGCTAAAAAAATATAGCTAAAGTCCATTAATCCAAATTCAAATTAAAAAATTAAAAAGACAAATCCCAAATCTATATGCTTAACATCAAAACCGCGTCGTTTTGGATGTTTTATTTAATAGCTTATTAATATAAAATATTGAATATATATTTATATTATTATATATAAATAAAGGCGGTTATCGGTTATAACTGCATTTTCTTACCCCTAAAACCTCTAACCGCAACTGCCCTAGTCGGTTAGCGGTTTTTAATAACCGACTATCAAATTAGTTAGTGGTTATCGATTATCGGTTTACGATTATAATTGTTTATCGGTTGGCAGGTCGGTTGTTATAATCGACCTGCTTGAACTGTAACGCCCTCAAAATTAGCCTCGGCTAATCCGGTGGTGTCACTGGCAATCTACCCAATTGAACCAACTTGTGATCCAACGGGTAATCACCCTTATAAAAACTGTCAGAGTAAATGCAAGGAAGGTGAATAAATCTGAGAGTACTACAATTCATCAAGTAAGAACGTGGAGTTACTAACAATAAAGACAAACTTGTAACTACAGATAAAGCATAGGCAGTCAAGCAATAGCAACTCTAGCCACTTCCATAGCGGTGAATCAGATTACCTAAAGGATGATAACCGCGTAAGTCTAACGACTTAGTAAGTAAACCTCACATTTAGGTATGACATGAGTCCAATTAGTAAAAGTAAACGTGCGATTCGAGTAATAACCAAAAAGAGGGCATTACCTTCGCTAATACACCATTCCATAGGTTTTAGGGTGGTTTTTAAAGCTCTATGGTATAGAATCGGCGATAATTGCCTAATTGTTTTGATGCAGAAAAGAATAATGCTTTATAGGTCATAACTCCCATACATGGTCTACTCGAAATATTATCCCTTCTCAGCAGGGTTGATGCTGTCCCGAGACCTATAATATAATATCAGTGCCCCAACCATTGTACAACATACCGTACGTAACATTAGTGGCACGATCGGATCCAACCCCGAGTGCCCACACCAACTAATAACGTCCGTCCTGTAGTGACCGAACAATTGGGAATGGTTGCATCAAGGTCACGAAACCAATGGATCCACAGTCCTCATATAACACACACATTTGACCATAATATGCAGTTTATATAGTAAGCCCATGGCCGTTTATACCGCACGTACCGGCATACCATGTCTTACGATGCATCTTAGTAGTTTATTGAATAATGCAGTTACCAAGTAATTACGGAAAATAGGCATGCTCATATCATACGCGTGGTCAGTCAACTGACATATCCCACGGTTTATGTAAAAAGGGTGTAAGTGTTTACTTACGCACATTCGAGTGAATCCTCCGACCAAACTATTTCTTGTTATAACGAATACCGTTATTCTAAGTCTTATGAAACCTAGAGTTATGGCTAAGTTAAGGCATACACGTGTGAAACTTAAGAACATGTGTTCTGCCTACTGATCGTATGTCCGCTCAGTGTGTTAAGTACATTGTTTCAGGATTCGGACAGTGCATATTTTCAATAGCAATCACAGACTCCTAGACCTCTTATAAGTTAGTAAAACAGGACATGCAACGCAAGAAATCGCAAAACCATGATCTTTTGAGAAAACTCTTTGAAAACATCGTTATCTTTAAAAGAACGCTTAATGAACACTTGAAGTTCTCATTAAAGCATAAACATAAGATAACAAGGTGATAATTATAAAGGAAACAAAGCTTACCCCGAAGCTAAGCACGGACATGGTTTCCTCTCATCGGAAACTCTTCGTTGAAGCTCTCTCCCACGGATTTTTTATTCAAAACACTAAGGAAGAGTTCTGGAAGCCTAGGGGCATACCAAAGGAAGAAGAAGGCGTGAGAAATGAAGAGGAGGTGCGGGCTATTTATAGGGAAAGTTTGCCACCAACTTCCTGACAAAGCAGCGAACGTCCGGCAATCCTAGCGTACATTCAGTGGTCTTTGTACTTCGGTCCAAAGGATGTCTCGTACGTCAAGGTATTATCCAAAGGGTATCTCAAAAAGTAGCGTACGTCCGGTGTACTATTTGCAGAGCATACGTCCGGTGGTCCCCTACCGTATGTCTGTACTACAGATAGAAGCGTATGTCCGTCCCCTTGTGGGTCAGTGTTTGGCTTCTATTTCTAAAGGTTCAAAACGTGATTAGGTTAAAGCTAAGGGCTTTGGGTCTCGTTAAACTCCTTCATTGAAAACCTTTATCGATTACTCCTAAGGGAAGGATTTTGGGTTAATAAAAAGATTGGCTTTTATCGGGGTATTACATGAACACCCCTAGAGAATAATAGCAATTGCAACCACTTATACATCCATATTAAGCATATAATAATTTTTCTTTTATGACAAGTTAAGAATATTTTTTAAATAAAAAAAATGAAAAATGACAAAGTTTTTCTCTAAATTGGGTCGGAAGAATTTTCTTCAATTTAGTCTATAGAAATAACATGTGTTAAGTTTTTAATAACATGTGAGATGCACATGTTATTTTGATAAATTTTATTTCAACTTTGTCCTTACTATTAAAAAAAATGTGCATCTCATATATTAAGGGACATATATCACTTTTATATATTAGGATAAAGAAAATTTATTCAACTCAATTTAAAGGAAAACTTTGTCGGCATATAAAAATTAATTTTAATAAACTAAATTAAAGAATATACTGAAATTTGCAATTGTAAGCTACCTTAAATTCTGATAAAAGATTCTTAAAACTCAGTACAGAATAACACTGTTTAAAGGGGATTTTTTGTTTGTTGCTTTTTAATTGTGATGTGATATATACAAATAAAAATAAAAATAAAAATAAATAAATAAAATATTTTAATATTTTGTATTTTGTTGCTAAAATGCAAAAAATCACCTCAAAACTCAAAATCGATGGACAAATTAACCAGCTGAGACTAATATTTGTTCTAAATTCTAATATACGCTTTGAGAAAAAGCCACCGCAGCGCTTGACGAAGAAAGCATACTTCTACGACTTGGCTCACAAGCAAAGGTGTCTAGATTCTAGGACTGGGCCCATCTCAGTGTACGAAGTCCTCCTTCTCACTTTCCAAATGACTTGTTGGTCTGATAGCGTTGGCCTCGCTTTGCACACGCGCTCACTGTCTGACGAAAAGTCTCACAGAGAGAGAGAGAGAGACAGAGACAGAGTAAGCAAAGCTAAGAAGCCGCAGGGAAATGCAAGACGGCGAAGCGTCCGGTGGTGCCGATCGTGGTACCGCTGGTCGTTCGTGGGTCAGTGCTGCCACCACCTTACAGTCACCGCTTGTGGAACTGTCTTTGGATGACTCGGGGGTTGATGAAAATGGAATTGAGCCGGCTTCGAGAGCAAAGACGACTGAAAAAGACCCCAGAAAGATCGCCAGAACGTACGTATTTCAATCTGTCTTCTTCGTGTCTCATGTGGGTTGCGCTGTATTTTGCCAGAAAGTTCGTCTTTCTCGAACTTGAGTTTTGGTTATTTATTTATTTTTAAATTTTGTTTGTGTGCACGTGATATCTTCGCTGTATGGCTGCTCGGTAAGTCGAAGAGTGTACACGTGAAAAAGGATAGAAATTTTTGGGTTTTATCTCATTTTGATGGTTTAGTTTCGGAAGCGTTAAAAATGCTTAGCTAAAGTCCGGCTTAGTTCTTGAGTTTTCAGCTTTCTGGGTTCTCATTGAAACGTACATTTCTTTTCTATTCCTACATTTTACTTGGGGGATCCCTGTCCTTCCTAAGAAACGTAAGGAATAAGAGAAACGAAATGCAGGGATTTATGCTTTATTCTGATATATTTATATTTTTAAAAGAAATATAAACACAGCTGAAGCAAGCCAATTTTGTTTTCCTCTGCTGGTTTAAATTTTCTCTCAAAATTTACTTTCCTTTACATCAAATGATGCATTTTTCCCAGATACTAGGAGGAGCTTAACGTGGGGTTTGCTCTTTGATACGTTTGTTTTCTGAAGGTACCAGTTGGAGCTATGCAAGAAAGCTTTGGAGGAGAATATAATTGTTTATTTGGGGACAGGTTATGGGAAGACCCACATTGCCGTGCTTCTTATATACGAATTGGGTCACTTGATAAGGAAACCCCAGAAGGACATATGTATCTTTCTTGCACCTACGGTGGCTCTGGTTCAGCAGGTGAGGAGCTATTTTACATTTTGGTTGATGTTATAGTTCGTTTTTTTCAGTTTTGGGAAATATTTAAGTTTGGGAACATTTTCGTAGCTTATATGGTTGTCACGTTTCCCCTTTTGAAGTGGTGTTACTGCTCCTTGGCTTGGCTGAGGCCGCTCACATACGGCCCATGAGAACGGATTGGGCTGTTGGTTTAGTGCCCACATATGCAATTTCTCATTATGAATCTAGAGTTCAAGGACGGGTTGATTACATGCTTTATATGTTCACCTTGGAAGGGAGGTTGGAATTTAATAAATAGAATCATGATTATGCCATGTACTCCTTGAAATATGTTAACAACATTGAAATAATGCCAGTACACATTTCCATGTTCTTTTGGTTTAAATTTTATAACTATCAGCATTCTTATTTGTTTGATTGTCATCCTAGCTGTGTAGTCTGTTCTATTCTTGTAATTTTCTATGTACAACTTTTTATGCTAAGGTTGCTATTTTCTATTGATTAATTCAGTTGATATTCAAGGCATGATCAAGTTTATTAAAGAGATCTTTTAATTTGAGTGTTGTACTTGGTAACTTATCTTGTGGACTAAATGTGAAGCCTAAACAGCTATCTTTTCATTTCGTTGTCATTTGGCTTTTAATCATTATCATTTTTCTGTCTTAGCAAGCCAGGGTTATAGAAGATTCACTTGATTTCAAGGTTGGGGTCTATTGTGGGAGCTCTAAGCGCTTGAAAAGCCATGAAGACTGGGCAGAAGAGATTGAACAATATGAGGTAGTTATACTCGTGAAGTGATCTAAAATTTAATAGTTATATACATTCTGTATATGTATTGTGTTCGCCTTTCTGAGAAATGTTAAGTTATTATTGCACGAATCTGATAATCCAGGTATCATTATCTTTTCATAGATCAAGCTGCCATTAACTGATAAAATGTGTTCACCTTGCTAAGACTTTCTTAAAATCTGCATTAGTTTCACCCTATCTTTTAATAAGAAAGGCCTCCATTAACTGTTTTTTATTTGTTCATTCGGCCTCTTGAAAACCAAATTCTATCTCTTTCAGCCAATAGAAGTTACTGCTCGCATGGCTGCTTCATCATTCTTGAAATGTTTCTGTTTGTGCTGTTTGTTTTGTGCAGATTCTTGTTATGACACCTCAAACACTTCTTCACAACTTATATCACTGCTTTATCAAGATGGAGTTCATTGCGCTCCTGATATTTGACGAGTGTCATCATGCTCAAGTCCAAAGCAACCATCCTTATGCAGAAATCATGAAAGTAAGGGGATCTTTCTCACACTTGCAACTAACATGCCTCACTTTTTCCCGTATGCTTCTTTCCTGCCAGTTATTTTACATTATTATCTTTATCATTTTGTAGCTCTTCTACAAAACTAATGTTCAAAAACTTCCCCGTATATTTGGCATGACTGCATCTCCAGTTGTAGGAAAAGGTAATGTAGTCTTTTTTTTTTTTGTGTTTAAAATTCTTGGCTCTAACCTTGATGAGACTGTCTGAATGTACCAGCTCTTTCATAATTTCAATTTACAATTTATGTGGTATGTGTCACTGATACATGGGATTTGACTTGGAGAAGTGTAAATAAAATGAGCTGCAAAAGAGTGCCAGTGATGGATAGTTTCTACCATGCTTACATCCTATTGGGTCAGTGTTTTATTGGAAATATGCAACAATAACTTTGCCACTACTCTCCTTTTGGATGATAATGCACAGGAATTTTAAGATTTCTTGAAATAGTAATTTGAAAATTCTCTAGAATAAAATATACTAGTAGTCATATGCTTTTTATTAGTAATTTGGATTTATGTCTGTATGTCTGCTAATATGATATCACAGAGGTAATTTTGAGAAATAATAGTACTGACCTAATTAGGTGACTCGCCATAGTCTTATAGTTTATCAAGTGACTTATTAAAAAAAAGTTGATCAAGTTTTTAAACGTTCAAAGTATTTTTTGATAAGCTTATTTGGCTAGAGTTTTGGTAACAATAAATTAACCAAGTAAACATCATTTTAGGTTGAAAATGTGAATTAGACTACTAGTAAAGTCTAGACAGATTTTTCCAAAAACCTGAGAATGATTCTGCTTTTATTGCGATTTGAAGGGGGTGGGGCTGTGGAGGTTGAGAGTGGGGTGGGGGTAGTGGGAGGATTCCCCTTGTTGTGTAGGCCATTGTCACCCTCAGTCCAAAAGGAGAAAATAGAAAAAAGAAAAAAAAATTGGCCTAGTAAAGTTTGTTAAGAATTTCTAATGAGAGATTTAATCTGGCATGTGCAATGAACAAGTACTTGATAATCTCAATTCCTTTGCGATGTGGCCTATATTACAGAACCTTGCCTTGCTGGCTAATGATAATTCTTGATACACTGTTCTAATTGTGTAGTTCATGTCCGGAATTTTAATAACTTATGTCTCATTTCATCATACCTTAGTTTTTACTTATTTTTGTTACTCTTTTCAGGTGCTTCGGATCATGCAAATTTACCGAAAGTCATTAATAGTCTTGAAAATTTACTTGATGCAAAGGTGGGATGTCAGGACTATTAATTTGAGCTATAATATTGGTTGATGCAATTCTTTACTTTCTTTCTATATTGATCATGGTTTAGATAACATTCTCTCTAAACCATCTAGAGAGAATGTTATCTTTACTTATTAAAAAAGACGATATTGTTAACTAGATTACTTAAGGTCACTGATAAATTTCACAAAATGAGCTTGGGCCCCTAGAATGGTCTTTGTACCTTACAAAGAGCTGTTGCACCTATGAAATTGTCCTCATTCTGTTAATATAAAGAACCATTTTTATGGTCCTAGCCATGTTGGGATGTGCTGATCTTGACTAAGAGCTCTTTTTGTGTCCCTTACATAAGCTTTTTGATTCTATGTTGTTTAGGTTTTGGATTCCATTTTATTTACACTGATTCTTTCCATGGCCTATGGTTGCTGTTTACCTAGTCCATCTTTCTGTGTTGTTTGTGCCAAAGTGTATGATTTGAATCTTTAAACTACGATCTGATACTGCAAAATCTGTTTGATCAAAGTATTCACTTCATTTTTTACCCTCATTTTTTAGGTTTATCCTGTTAAAAATAAGGAAGAATTGGATAATTTTGTGGCATCTCCTGCAGTTAGAATATATTATTATGACCCCACTATAAATGGCACAACTGGCTCCTATGTGGCATATGGTAGTAAACTTGAACAGCTGAAACGCCAGGTATTTTGTTGCGACATATTTTGGTCATAACTTGTTTTCCTTCAACTAAGTTTCACTTGTTGCTATCTCCCCGTGATAAGAGCAGTGCATATCAACACTAAATAGGAAGACAGATCATCAAAGTCTACGGAGCTTAAAAAAACTACTTGGGCGAATGCATGAGAACATAATATTCTGTTTGGAAAATCTTGGCCTTTGGGGAGCATTTCAAGTAAGCTCTTGTAGTATCCAACCATTATTCTTGGTTCTTCAAATTATTCATTCCTTTTTTTTTCTCCATGGTTTTGCACTAAATACTTGTGTATTTATTGGTCTAAATTTTTCAAATTTTGTTTTCTGTATCATTTTTTTTTGGTGTGTCGGGAAAACTTGAAAGGTTCCTTCCTGCTTATTTCATATCATTTATATGCAATTATATCTAGAAGAAACCCATGCAAATATCTGCAACATTCCTGGAAAAAAAAATCTGCATCTTAGCAGAGTCTCATGAACATAGAAAGAGGTTGAATAGGTGTTTGAGAGAGATTGTAGAGAGTGATGAGATGGTAGGAAGGTTGTACGGAGATTACTGTTATATATAGAAAAAGGTAGGGAGCGGGAGGGGTTCATATTGGAGTGGTTCTGGTTTCCTTTTAATTTTTACTTGAAAATTTTATGTTATATTCTCTAGACCTATATAGACATATGTGAATGACTAATAATGCATCATATACATTGAGAGTTGTTAAGTGTGGTGAACCTGGACTAATAATGCATTGTAGAAATCAAATATAAGTGCAAATGTTTCGCTCTCTAATGTTTTGAGCTTGAGTGTTTCAACATGTTGTCGATTATGGAGTGATCCATTTCTCAGGTGGTTCTTTTCTCTGGGCTACCACATAACAATGTAATTATAATAAGAATCTGCGATTTAGTTTTAGAGAAACTATTGCGGTGGAATTTTATTAGATTTGGATGTTATAGAAATAAAACCAATTTGAAAGCTCTAGCTTAAAATGCTATCATGAAATACTTTGAAGTTTATTAGATGACGCTGGTGAAACATGTTGCTTATTATGAGATATTAATGTGGATGGGTGAGGTAAGAGTTCTTGGGATGAAGCTGTGGAGTAATGTTGGCGCATGTTAACGTTGCAGGCTTTTTTGGTAAGTTAAATGATGTTTGTTTTTAATACCCTTGAAATACTGTACGTGTGTTTTGGTGGATATCAAGGCAATTCCACTATATACTGTTACTGTTTGGACTGCTGCATATTAAGGCACTTTTAGGACAGGTCTTGATTTGCTGTCTCAACCTACTTTTATTATTTGTTTTCCAGATGTGGGAAGAAGGGGGGGGGGGGGGGGGGGGGAGGGGGGG
>CM017328.1:34782529-34797431 GCA_006937295.1 Carpinus fangiana | reverse complement strand
GGGGGGGGTTGTGTGGGGGGTGGTGGGGGTTGGGGTTGGGAGCAAAATTGTGATGAAGCAAAGCATTCCTTGTAGATGAGAGTCTCATTACCTTTGCTCTTGTAGTTTTTCACCATTCATCTTGTCCATACCACATGAGACCTTTGATTAGATAGGCTAACATGATATATGTATTAAGTGTTCCCTTCCATATATGCTGATGTGGTGATTTTACGACAAAAAATTATCAATAATAAAATTAACCACTCGCAATAGAACGAATCTCGCAGGATAGGGCTATATTAAGGGTGTCGAACCTCAAGGACTGTAGGGGTTTCATTACTAAATTCAAAAGATTAATTTTAGCCTAATTAACAAAAGAGAGTTGATTGTTTGTGAATTTGAAGTGCATAAAAGTAAACGCAAGATTAAGAGTAAATATATGAGAGAGAAAAGTAAGGTACCGACTTCACCATGATCTGCACAACAATGGTAACCGTATTTAATTCCAGAAACTCAGAATATGTATGTTATAAAAGAACAAGAAAATACAATATCAAGGGATAAGGATAATCTATCTTTGGTTGGCACGGATCGTCCACCTAACCACTAAGATGCGGCACAACCCGTCTTCCCTAGGCATAAACTATAAAATCCCTTAATACGTTTTATACAATTAATGGAATAGCGTAACCCATCTTCGGTTGGCACGGATCGTCTACCTAAATTACACTAAACTAGGGTGTAGTACGACCCGTCTTCCCTAGGCATGGCCTATGTTAATCCTATTAATCATATGTCTATTAAAACCCATTGCATAACCATCAATCTTATAATCACAGAAAATAAGGTTAATTTGAGTTCAATACAGGCAAAATAATTTCTAAGACAAGAATAAAATTTCGCAAATATTGGTTTTGAATTGAATAACAATTGCATTGAATATTAAGAACAGAAATCTAGAGTTGCAATCCTCACAGTTATGCAATCAACATACATAAATTGAATTAAATAAAATCAAATACAATCACCATTGTGCTTGGAAAGGGTTACATCGGTACCCCACTAAGGGGGTTTAGCCGCTCATGATCTTCTAAGCTCCACAGACAAGTTCTGAATTTTTACTCTAGAAAACGCCCCCCTTTACAATGTTTAAGAGCCTATTTATAGGGACTAGAAAACCCTAGAAACCCTAAAACCCTAATTACAGTCGTAGGTCAGTCTCCCAGTCCAATTGGGAGACTGAAAATCGAGTTCAGCTGTCAAAAAGGTGATTTTCGTGTTCTGCACGCCCGAGTGCGAACGATCGCACGTATGGGCGTTCGATCGCCCGGCGCACGATCGCAGGTGTGCTGCGATCGTTCGCCAGCACAGAACAGCCCCCACTCGTCCCTTTTTGTCCAATTTTCAACGGAACTCTTGCATTTGACCTGAAACACAAAAAGAAAACAAAATTAAACAAATAACAATGCTAAGGAATTAACATATGCGAATTAAGGGGCTTGAATGTGCAATCAATAATAAAATTAACCACTCGCAATAGAACGAATCCCGTAGGATAGGGCTATATTGAGGGTGTCGAATCTCAAGGACTGTAGGGGTTTCGTTACTAAATTCAAAAGACTAATTTTAACCTAATTAACAAAAGAGAGTTGATTGTTTGTGAATTTGAAGTGCATAAAAGTAAACGCAAGATTAAGAGTAAATATGTGAGAGAAAAGTAAGGTACCGACTTCACTACGATCCGCACAACAATAGTAATCGTATTTAATTCTAGAAACTCAGAATATTTATGTTATAAAAAAACAAGAAAATACAATATCAAGGGATAAGGATAATCTATCTTCGGTTGGCACGGATCGTCCACCTAACCACTAAGATGCGGCACGACCCGTCTTCCCTAGGCATAAACTATAAAATCCCTTAATACGTTTTGTACAATCAATGGAATAACATAACCCATCTTCGGTTGGCATGGATCGTCTACCTAAATTAAACTAAACTAGGGTGTAGTACGACCCGTCTTCCCTAGGCATGGCCTATGTTAATCCTATTAATCATATGTCTATTAAAACCCATTGCATAACCATCAATCTTATAATCACAGAAAATAAGGTTGATTTGAGTTCAATACAGGCAAAATAATTTCTAAGACAAGAATAGAATTTCACAAATATTGGTTTTGAATTGAATAACAATTGCATTGAATATTAAGAACAGAAATCTAGAGTTGCAATCCTCACAGTTATGCAATCAACATACATAAATTGAATTAAATAAAATCAAATACAATCACCATTGTGCCTGGAAAGGGTTACATCGGTACCCCACTAAGGGGGTTTAGCCGCTCATGATCTTCTAAGCTCCATAGACAAGTTCTGAATTTTTACTCTAGAAAACGCCCCCCTTTACAATGTTTAAGAGCCTATTTATAGGGACTAGAAAACCCTAGAAACCCTAAAACCCTAATTACAGTTGTAGGTCAGTCTCCTAGTCCAATTGGGAGACTGAAAATCGAGTTCAGCTGTCAAAAAGGTGATTTTCGTGTTCTGCACGCCTGAGTGCGAACGATCGCACGTGTGGGCGTTCGATCGCCCGGCGCATGATCGCAGGTGTGGGCGTTCAATCGCCCGGCGCACGATTGCAGGTGTGCTGCAATCGTTCGCCAGCACAGAACAGCCCCCACTCGTCCCTTTTTGTCCAATTTTCAACGGAACTCTTGCATTTGACCTGAAACACAAAAAGAAAACAAAATTAAACAAATAACAATGCTAAGGAATTAACATATGCGAATTAAGGGGTTTGAATGTGTAACATTCGGCGCTTATCATATGCATTTTTTTCTTTGTTGTATTGTATATTTTAGTGCTTTATACCCATATGGGTCTATAAGAACCCTTCCATTGTTCAACTAGGGTGAGTTAACTTCTTAATGCCAGTTGCTGTCATGTTGTGTTCTTCACTTTGAGGTTGTTGGGATGCTATAATTCACCTTTTCTATCTTTTGTGTTTCCCCATTTTCCAGGCTAGTCAAATTCTTTTAAGTGGTGATCACTCTGAGCGAAATGTATTAATAGAGGCGGAAGGAAACTTCAGTAATGACTCTGTATGTGATAGATATCTAGCTCAGGCTGCTGAAGTCTTTGCTTCTGATTGGAAGACAGGTATTTTAATGTGCTTAGAATTTTTTTTTTTTTGGTTGCAGCCTGTAATGTCATCCTGGCATTGTCTCTATTCAAATGACATAACTTACTGTGTATCGGTCATGTTGTTGTTGTGTGCTTTAATTTTGTGTATTTTCTGTTAATGGAAAATATTACTTGTTAAAAAAAAAAGAAAAAAAATTGGGTTTAAATCAAACATCATTCCTTCCATAGTTAATGGTGGTTTATTTTTTTCTCTGTAGATGGGATTGCATTTGATTTGTCCTGTGTGGAGATCTTAAAGGAGCCATATTTTTCAAGAAAGCTCTTACGCCTTATTGGAATTCTTTCATCCTTCAGGTTGGTATTGAAGTGTTTATTGCTGCCTTTTATGACCAATGCCCATTGATTATCAGATTTAAATAGATGATATGTGAGGGAAGAAAAGAAAATGAAAGAGAATCCTAAATAAAGAAGGGCTGTTTTCTTACTACAGCAGCCCTCAATTTATTCCACATATATAGGAAAAAGTAACAATCATTGGGTAGAATATTCTTAGAATAACAGCTGGTAGATCTGCTAGGGGCAGCGGCTCCTTTTACAATGGTACAAGTATTAGATCCTACCATTCTAAAGCTCTCTCCCCTTAAGCTGGAGCATATTTATCATTTAAGCCCAGCTTGGAACAAATTGACTAACCGATTTTTATATAATGACTTTGTCAAAATATCAAGAAGTTGGTTCTCAGACTTAACAAATGGTATGGCTATGTCTCCACTTAATATCTTGTCTTGGACAAATGGCAATCTTCCTCATTGTGCTTGGTCCTCTCATGGAACACATGTTTGAAGGCAATATATAGAGCAACTTGATTATCACAAAACAGTGCAAGAGGAATAGGTGCCTAGAAGCATATCTCCTAAAGAAAATGTTGTAACCAACTCAACTCACTAGCAGTATGAGCCATAGCTCTATGCTCTGCTTCTGCATTTGATTGTGCAACCATATTATGCTTTTTACTCTTTCATGTTTTGAGATTTCCCTCCAAAATGGTACAATATCCCGTAGTGGACCTTCTATCTGAAGGTGATCCTGCCTAGTCTGTATTAGTGTAGCTTTCCACCTTGAGATGACCATTTTTTCTAAACAATATGCCATGTCTTGGGGGCTCTCTTAAGGTATTGAACAAATACGAATGGCAGCGATGTCAACAACGGTGATGAAGACAACAGTACCCCACGTTGTCTTCATACACCACACTACATTATTTAAACGCTGAAGCTGTTTACCTCAGATTGACCCAACATGGCAACCCAAAACTGAGAAATGAGGAAAAACTGGAAATAATAAAAAGAAAAAAAAAAGGAAGAAATGTAAGCTAACTGAGGCAAGGAATGATCAACCAAGCTCTGATATAACGATGGAAGAAAAGAAAATGGAAGAGAATCGTAAATGAAGAAGGGCTGTTTTCTTACTACAGCAGCCCTCAATCTATTCCATATATTTAGGTGAAAGTTACAATCATTGGGGAGAATATTCTGAGAATGGCAGCTGCTAAGACCAGCTGGTAGGGACATCTGGCTCCTTCTAGAAGGGTACAACTATTAGATCCTAGCATTCTAACAATATCCTATAACAATTTCTTCAGGAACAGTTTTTTGTGTTTGTCACCATTCACCAGTTGCTTCATTTTCTTTTATGTTTTTTTGTTTGTATACTAGAGGGAAGAGAAATGCTACATGCACTTTCATTGTATCCTGGTTGTGGTCATGCTTTCTTTCATCTTCATGTTTATAACATCCATTTTCACTGCTTCAACTATGTGTTTTTAGGCTCTCTCTACTTCTTTTCACTTCTTCTATATAAATTAAATTATTCTTTCTCATTGGCACATTAATTAGTCTTTCCCTTCAGACACTATTGGATTCAAATCTAGTAGGGATTTTTACTACCTCATCAGAGAGTGTGCACTTGGGAATGCATGTAGCATTTCTCCTAGAGGGAATATGAAAGTTGCAATTTGATATCCTACCCTGTAGGTGGGGTGGGGAGGGGCCTTACGTAGTCCTCTTAGTTTAACTCAACTCCCAACTAAGTTGTGCTAGCTCCATCGTTCGTTTCATCTTGGGTCGGCGACTTGCATCAATTTCCTGACGTTAATTAGTCTTTCTTTGCAGATTGTCAAACCATCTTAGGTTCATCTTTTTCTCAATAGGTCTTCCACCTACCTTTGAATGAATTACTAAGTTCCTTACTTTATCTTTCTTGCTGTTCTCTTTCATTCATTTAACATTCTTATTTACCTGTACTCGTTTAACAAACATATTATTTCTTAATAGGCCTACATTATGTACCCTGTACAAATATTATCAACTACATTTGGAAAGACGTGGAGACAGATGTGAAATAAAAGCATATATAAGGCATGGAAATTATCTTAGTTGACTAGAGCACTACATGGATACTTGGTTGTATGTTTGACTTCATATGAACTTAAAAATTCATTGTTCTGAATGATCTTTTAGTCTCTTTAAATACTCGAAAAAGGAGCAAGATTCTTCATTAACTTGCATAATTAGTGTACAGCCCATGAATATTTGGTTCTATGTTTCATAACAACTTGAAAATTCTTTAGTTTGATATTGTTTTAGTTTCTTCAAATAATCAACTATGGAGCAAGATTCTTCAATTTTTCTGATGAAACTTTGACATTTCCTTTCTCTCTCTCCTTTTTTTTTTTCCTTTTTTTTTTTTTTCATTTCAGGTTACAACCAAATATGAAATGTATAATATTTGTAAATAGGATTGTTACGGCAAGATTGTTGTCATACATACTACAGAAGCTTAAGTTTCTAGGATTTTGGAAGTGTGATTTTCTTGTGGGAGTCCACTCTGGACTAAAAAGTATGTCACGGAAGGCCATGAACAAGATTCTTGAGAGATTCCGATCTGGAGAGGTAATGCTTATCTTCAAGGTTTTAACATTGGTTGCTTCTTTTTGATGTCAGGTCAAAATTCATCAAATTTTTATGTATGTCTTGTGTTAGCTTAGAGCTTGTTTGGGATTGTGATAAGAGATAGAGCTTATGTCTATAGAAAAATATAGAAAGAGTTTTCTAGAAAAAGCCTCATTTTCAAGCTTTTCCCAAAATGCAGTTTTGAGCTTTTTTAGAGCAAAAAAGTCGACAAAGTGCTTTTTTAAGTATTTTACCAAATGGATCTATTTTTTCTTGGCACGGCTTTTCTTGTACTAAAAGCACATTTTAAGCTTCTTAATGCAATTCCAAACAGACTCTTAATATATTATAAGACGCATTAGACCAAGTTTGAGCTTGAATTTGATTAGAGCTGGGGGAGAACTCTTCATAAAAGTATATATTGTGCATACAAGGTCAATGTATTAGATGCAGATTCTGTTCAATGGACACTTAATGGGTCAGACACAAATGCAAGATTGTTGGTATTGAGATTTTTCTTACATGCTTATTGTTGGACTTGTATTCGTTGGAGATTGCTAATGGAATAATGTAACATACATGTAATTACTGTAAGTTTTTATGAGAGCAATGCTGTTCATAACTCTGTAACAGCTGTAACTTCATTTATGTTATTAAGATACAAGCAAAGAACAGAGGGCAGACTAAATTATTTAGGATTTTTACTAAGGAATCATTATCTAGTATGATTGATGCAATACTTGTGTACATTAAGTGATGAATGGATGCATATGATATAATATAGCTTTAGAAGCTAGGGCACTCAAGCCTATTAGTGAATTCTTTATTTTTCACAGTTTTGGAATATTTATTGTTGCTACTTTGCTGCTAGAGTATAGATATTAATCATTTCTATATCTTGAATAGGTTATTTGTGGCATTTCACAGTTTTGGAATATTTATTGTTGCTACTTTGTTGCTAGAGTATAGATATTAATCATTTCTAGGTTATTTGTGGCACCCATCAAGTATATAGTAGGTGGAAAATATGTGTGAGCCTTAAAGTGTGGCACTAAAATGTGCTTTTATTGTGTAATTAGGAGTAATATTGGACAAAGCTTTGAAGATGGTGATGATGTAAAAATTATGCTAGATATTGACTCTCCAGAGATTGAGGCTGTGTATTAATTTCTATTGGTTGTTGGTTTTGCAGTTAAATCTATTGGTTGCAACTAAAGTTGGTGAAGAAGGACTTGATATTCAGACATGCTGCCTTGTGATTCGGTTTGATTTCCCAGAAACTGTTTCTAGCTTCATACAATCAAGAGGTCGTGCACGAATGCCTCAGTCTGAATATGTCTTTTTGGTGAACAGGTGCTTTTATAAAGCATTTGTTATATGTAACTCTGTCCATTTGGTTCTTTTTCTTCTTCTTCTTCTTCTACTATATGGGAATGACTGTCATTAATGTTGATGTTTCAGAGGCAACCAGAAGGAGCTAGAATTGATAGAAAACTTTGAAAAAGATGAAGATCGAATGAACAAAGAAATTGCTCACCGAACGTCGAATGAAACATTTATTAGTTCTGAAGAAAGAATCTATAGAGTTGTTTCAACTGGTGCTTCTGTCAGCTCTGGATATAGCATCTCATTACTCCACCAGTATTGTGCGAAACTCCCGCATGATGAGTATGCCCTTGTACTAATTATCACAGTTGTTTTACTCAGGCGCCACGAGTCCAATCACTCAAAAGACTGAAATTTGTATTGATCTATTTTTGCAGGTTTTTTCGCCCCATCCCAGAGTTCTTTTATTTTGATGACTTGGGGGGTACTGTCTGCCACATAAAGTTACCTTCGAATGCTCCAATATATCAAATTGTTGGTACGCCACAATCTTCAATGGAAGGTGCTAAACAAGATGCTTGTCTAAAAGCAATTGAAACATTGCATAAAATGGGTGCCTTGAATGACTATCTCTTGCCTGGGAAAGATGAAGCAAATGTAGATGGATTGGGGCTGGATTCTTCCGACTCAGATAGCTGCAAAGGTTGAGCCATTGAGGCAATTTTCTTTTGAAAGTTTCTTCCCTTTTCATTATTATGTCATATCAATTATCTTTGACTTTGTATGTTGTCAGATGAGAGCCTACGATGCGAACTACATGAGATGCTTGTACCTGCTGCACTAAGAAAACCATGGACTAACTTGGAAAATCCTGTCAATCTTAACTCTTACTATATAGAATTTAGTCCTGATCCTGAGGATAGGATCTATAAAAAGTTTGGTCTATTTGTCAAAGCACCTCTCCCGGTAGAGGCTGAGAGAATGGAACTTGATCTTCATCTGGCTCGTGGTAGATCTGTGATGACAAAGCTTGTCCCATCAGGAATTGCGGAATTTGATAAAAATGAGGTAAATTGTGTTTTTTGGACAATTTTAAACTGTGACTCTTATTTTCTGACAGTCCCTGACCCATTCTTACAGATTACGTTAGCACAGAATTTTCAAGAAATGTACCTCAAGATCATCCTTGACCGAACAGAATTTATTCCTGAATTTGTTCCCTTGGGAAAGAATGCTATTTGTAAATCAAGTTCATCAACATTCTACCTGTTGCTTCCAGTAATTTTGCATGATAATGAAAGTACAATAACTGTAGATTGGGAGATTGTTATGAGATGTTTATCATCCCCAGTTTTCAGGACTTCAGAAGATGACATGGTTAAAGAATATTTTCCGTTGGATGTTGACTTGCAACTTATCAATGGCTGCAGAAGTATAAGTGATGTTGAGAATAGTTTAGTGTATGCCCCACACAAAAAGGAGTTTTTCTTCATTAGTAACATCGTTCATGGAAAGAATGGATACAGCCCTTATAAAGAATCAGAAACTTCAAGCTACCTGGAGCACCTAGAGCAGTATGTGACTAGACTTTTTGACACTTGGTTGACTATTTATATTTTTATGTGATTTTAGATTCCTCCTCAGCACATTTTATATCAGGCTATGCCTAACTTCTGCTTATTGATGTATTTATCAAAAAAATTTATGATCATTTATGTGAAATTTGTGTGAATTTTAAGAATATATAAATGTAATATATAAAGAACTTTGGCATTTGTTCTTCCTTTTATCTTTGAAGGGGCGGGCATCTTTGTATACTTCCTGTGTACTAGGATTGCGCCCTTCTGCGCTTTTTAATGATATCCTTACTTTTTTATAAAAAAAAAAGAACTTTGGCATTCATCTTACAAAATATTCTATAAATTCTGTTGGTTTTTCTATTTTTTTAATTAATATGGTATTTGTTTCCTTAAATGTTGGAAGTTAGGTTTGGTATTCAGCTTAAATACCCTGGACAACCTCTTCTGCGTGCAAAACCACTTTTTTGCTTGCATAACTTACTACGCAACCGAAAATCAGAGGATTCAGGTAATTATTTTTTTTGTTTTCTGTCATAGTTTTTTCTTTGTTGGGGGTATTGCATGAAGTGATTCATACCTTTTATTTTTAAAAGTAATTCATTTCATTGAAAGTGGAGAGGAGTGTAACCCTAGTGAACATGATGTACACCAAGATAGTCCCCACTAAAGGCTCAAATAAGAACAAAAATCCACAAATTCAGAGAAGTTAGAAAAATAAGAAACATTATATGCCCGTCCAATTAAAGAGAGATTGGACCAAAATGTTTTTTTAGATCTTCCTTCGACTTCTCACGATCTTCAAGACATCTTGCATTCCGCTCTCTCCATTTGGTCCACATTAAGAGGATCAGAACTTTATATGGGCTAGAAACCCTAGTAACCTCCAAATCCTTGACTTATAATACTGTCAATATTACCATTCATCAAAGCCTAAGTAAAAGAACGCAGAAATGACAAATACCATAATTTTTTGCTGATAAAGTGGTGTGAATCGTGTGAATGATACTTGTGCTACAGTAATTTGACTCTTTAATTTAAATTATAAATCATAAAGTAGGATGACTAGCAATTATAAGTAATATTTTAGCGGATGCTCCAAATTCATTGGGTAAATGGTTACTTAATATTGAAATTGTTGGTTTACAAAAAAAGAAGATAAATTGAAATTGTTAATGTGAGACTGAGGTTCAATGACAAGATTTGATTGAAGGGGACCATGTTCAAACGCATTCTATCTTGACTGTGCCACTTACATAATTTCATGGAAGTGGCCTAAAGTGTAAAGTGTCTAAAAAAAGTTGGATTTTTTTTCCCCAAAAAAGGAGGGTTGGGGGCAGGAACCACCAACACTTAACTTAGAGTGAATCATGTGTTACATGGTCGACCAAGTATGGAGCAGCTGTAGAAATATTAATGATGTTTGTTAGATTGTAAGATTTCCACCATGTCTCAATTTATATCCTTATGTTCCTCTTTTTGCCTTTATTGGAGCTTTTCTTTGTATACTTCCTATGTGCTAGGGTTGTGCCCTTCTACGCTTTTCAATGAATCACTTATTTATCAAAAAAAGTTTAATACTTATCATGATATTGATACACAACATATTATGTCTAAGCAAAGGTACTTTCATTCTAGCTGAATCTCCCTAGTACACGTTACCATTTTGTTGTTTTTTTGTTTTCTTTATGTTAAGTTGCCAATTGTTTTAAAAGCTTAAACTAATAAGAAATGGTAGTTTACTCTGTAGAGGTGGGTCCAAAGGGCCCTTCCTTGGAGAGGTTCCCCGACATCATGTGGTATTATGTCAAATATTTTTAAAAAAATATGATTATAAGATAAGCTTCTTGCTTGATTTTGGAGTCATCTCAGTGTCTCTTATAACTCTCTCTCCTATTATTTTTTATAAGCTTTAATTGTCAAAAACAGGAGCACATGAACTGGAGGAGTACTTTATTGATTTGCCTCCCGAGCTATGTCAGTTGAAGATCATAGGCTTTTCCAAAGATATTGGGAGTTCAATATCTTTGTTACCATCAATCATGCATCGTCTGGAAAACTTGCTTGTGGCCATTGAACTGAAGCACACATTATCTGCTGCATTTCCTGAAGGAGCTGAAGTTACTTGCAATAGAGTAAGGCCTTCCTGCATGTGGTATTAACTTGAGTATTGGCTTTGATAAGCTTTGCTAATTAAACTTAATTGTGCATGACCTCAATTGTACATGGTCTATTTGTTGGTGTCAATATTTACATGGACCTTAATTGCTGCTAAAAACTATAAATGTTTTTATTAGATTCTAGAAGCGCTTACCACCGAGAAGTGCCAGGAGCGCTTTTCCCTTGAGAAGTGCCAGGAGCGCCTTTCCCTTGAAAGGCTTGAAATACTTGGGGATGCTTTTCTAAAATTTGCAGTTGGGCGACACCTTTTTCTTTTGCATGATACCCTTGATGAAGGAGAACTTACAAGGAAACGTTCTGATTTTGTAAACAATTCCAATTTGTACAGACTAGCAATTAGGTGCAACTTACAGGTATGATTGAATTTTAGAATGTGATTTTTATTTCTGAATTATGAATTTATATCATACTTATTCCTTAAGTATTATTTTGTCATTCTTTACTTTGATATATTTATTATCTGGTATGGTTTGTTCTACCTCCACTTGATATAATGTAGGGAAAAGTCTACATACCCCCCTCAAACTACCATTCAATTTGACAATATCTTCCCCAAACTTTCAATTGCGACAATGTCCCCCCTTAAACTACCAAAAAATTGACAATGTCCCCCCCAAGAGGATTCAATGGTGTTTGGCATGGCACTTGTCTCCTTTCTGAATAAATAAATGTTGTCTTCTCTCTCTCTGTGGTCTGGCCAACACCCAACTTATCTGATATTTGAGAATTTGTTGGCTAATATTGTTTCCACTAACCAATACTACCTGTCTGTTATTGCTGCATGTAAAAATTTCAGTTGGTAAAAATAATACGCTCTCAATTACCGATATGTTCTTTGAATAGGTTGTATTATCTAAGTGCATACGTGTTTACTCTCTTATTTCAGGTATACATACGTGATAATCCATTTGATCCCTGCCAATTCTTTGCTTTGGGCCACCCATGTCCAGTAATTTGTAACAAGGAAACAGAAGGCAATATTCATTCCCGACATTCAATTAGTCAAGCAGATGATGCTAGTTATAGTGGAGTCAGATGCAGTAAAGGACACCACTGGTTACATAAGAAAACAATAGCTGATGTGGTTGAAGGTCTTGTTGGAGCGTTCATAGTTGATGGTGGCTTCAAAGCCGCAACTTCCTTTCTTCGATGGATTGGCATACAAGTGGACTTTGAAGCCTCACAAGTTGTTAATGCCTGCATATCAAGCACTAGCTACATCCCGCTTGCTGCTTGTCTGGACATTGCTGCCCTTGAAAATTTACTAGGGTATCAGTTTCTCCACAGAGGCCTGCTTATACAGGCATTTGTACATCCTTCTTACAACAACCATGGAGGAGGCTGCTATCAGGTATGTACTACGTCACTTTTCTACTTCAGGTGTTAGACAACAATGATTCCTCTCCGCATATTTCGGAGAGTGCCCATAGAATTCGGCATTTTGTGTTTTGATACTTAATTTGTAAGATTTTTATTCTTCTGACCAGAGATTGGAGTTTCTTGGAGATGCTGTCTTGGATTACTTAATCACATCATATCTTTATTCAGTTTATCCAAAATTGAAGCCTGGCCAACTGACAGATCTGAGATCAGTGTTTGTGAATAATAAGGCCTTTGCCAATGTTGCAGTAGATCGATCTTTCCAGAAATATCTTATTTTTGATTCCAGTGGCCTTACTGAGGCCATCAATAGTTATGTGGACTCAATGAAAACACATGTGCCAGAAGGGAGTCTTATTGATGGGCCGAAATGTCCAAAGGTATAAATTTTAAACTTATGTTCATTTTTGTTGTGGCTTAGTGATATGACCTCTTTGGGGTTTCATGGGAGTAGGGTGTTGTTTCAATTTGATTGGGAACCTTATGTAGGTCCTTACATAGGCTTTACATGGAAATTATTGGAAAACATGTCTAATTCCTAAGATATTTGCAATGTCAAATTAAAGGAAACTTAAGAATGTAAAAATTATGTGTAAATCAAGGTTAAAAAGTATGTCTAGTTTCTAATGTTTAAAAAGAAATGTAAGAATGTTAGCATTTTATATCTAGTTTCTAATGGTTTCGCCTATTGGCCCAGGTTTTAGGTGACTTGGTAGAGTCTTGTCTGGGTGCCATTCTTCTTGATACAGGGTTTAATATGGACCTTGTATGGACGATAGCGCTTTCCTTTTTGGATCCAATCATGAGGTTCTCCAGTCTACAAGTCAGTCCTATTCGAGAACTGCAAGAACTTTGCCAAGCTTATAATTTGGATCTCAAGTTTGTAACATCAAAGAAGGGTAGAATGTCTTCGGTTGAAGCACAAGTGAATGGAACTGATGTTTGTACAACTGCTTCTGCAGTCAACTTGAACAAGAAAGATGCTATTAGAATTGCTTCGCAAAAAATATTCACAAAGCTGAAGGTACAACCTGTTTGCTTTCTTTATGCTTTTCTGTCCTGCTGTCTCAACCCTATCAAATTCTACACTGTAAGAAGTGAATATAAGTCCTATCAGATTAGGGAGTAAACGTTGTTATTTGGCTTATCTGCTTCAATCCCCTTCCCCCTCCTCTCCCAAATGAAAAAATAAGAATGCCTTCTTTCATTTGATTTGATTTTGTTTTGAGCCTGGTATTTTGTATTTGGGCAAATTACAGTTTGGCTCCCCTCCCCAAAAACTAGCACTCCATTTGCACCTCTAAATTTTAACTCACCGCAACTTGCCCCAACGAACTACCATTTTGTTCCGAGTTGCACCCCAGGTCAGATTGGGCCGTTATAGTTGACAGAATCAGTCACACGTGAGTCTCACTGCAACTTTGACTCATTTCCCTCCCCCTCTCAAAAGTACCATCTCATTTGTGCTCACCTCAAAACTTTGACTCATTGCTACTTGCCTCAAACATGTGACGTGTTTAACGGCCCAATCTGGATGCAATTTGGAACAAAATGGCAGTGCGCAAGGGCGAGTTGCAGTGAGCCAAAGTTTAGAGGTATAAGTACAAATGAAGTGGTAATTTGGGAGGGCAAAGTATAATCGATCCTTTCTATTTTATGGTAGTCCTCTTGTTTTGTTAATACTTAAGCACTCTGAAAAAAGTGATTGGTAGAATAATATTATATTCTTTTATTTATCCAGAAACCTCATCTATATTCTTTTTCTCCATGTATGTAACTTCAATTTCTGGTGCTCATTGACTGTGGATGTGTGCAGGCTGAGGGCTACATACCCAAGTCAAAAACTTTGGAGGAAGTTTTGAAGTCAAGCTGCAAGATGGAAGCCAAACTGATTGGATATAACGAAACACCTATTGATGTAAATACCCCTGATGCCATTGGATTTGAAAAATTAAAGGTACAGCCATTTTGCAGAGATTTTGAGCCCCAAATCCGTCCCCTGACTAAAGCATCTGATAATAGTATCAGCTGTCTAGCACCTGTTATTAAAAAAACATTTGGAGCCTTAAGAGGACAGCCTTCTGGTATAGTTGAAAATCATAGCTGTGACCCTGACTCACAGACCACAGGTATAGTTATTGTTGTTGCTGGGTATCAAGTATGCAGTTTCATTCTCGTTCTCTAAACTTAAAATAATCTTCCAGGTGGGTCACACAAAGGAACAGCAAGATCCCGATTGCGTGAACTCTGTGCTGCTAATTGTTGGCAACCCCCTTCATTTGAATGTTGCAGTGAGGAAGGACCAAGCCACTTAAAGTTGTAAGTTCATGATTTTTCCTTTTTTTTTGGGGGGGGGGGG
>CM017328.1:34757265-34782518 GCA_006937295.1 Carpinus fangiana | reverse complement strand
GGGGGGGGGTGGGGGGGGGGGGGGGGTGGGGGATTTGTAAAGTCTGTTATCATGGACTTAAAATTGTTGAGTCCATAATAATATTGACCTTTTGTTTTTTTATTCAGGACTTAAATGTCATTTAACAACAAGTTGAATAAGTCCAGTTTTGTTGAAATTGATATCAGTGCTCCATTTGTTCTAATAGAAAATGGAATTGGCTCAGTTTTGTTGAATGAGAGTCTTGTGTAGACAATTTTTTTATGCCATATCACTTGAGTAATTTGCATAACTTGAGATGGTCTAGCATGCTGTCCAGCCCTTGTTTTGGACAGTGGCCGCCCAAAAAGAAAAATAAAATAGGAAAACCAATTCCTGTCATTATTATTTTTTTTTTGTAAACTATTCCTGTCATTATGAAGTGTGGAATTGTTATGAAAAATTTGCCACACTTTCGCAACGAGTTTTGCCACCATCAAAGGCATGGTGATGCAACTACATCTTTCAACTATATGAATAGAGTAATGCTACTCTTCACATTCATTTATTACATCCATTCCACGATGATTGATGTAGTGTATTTTAAGTGACTAACATTTGTTTTGTTAAGTGACTGACATGGAAAGCCACTTAAAACACATCACATCAACCGGTGTGTGCAGTAGCGTAATAACGTTTCCTTCTTGACATATACATTAGTTGGCTTCCAACTAAAATTTTCAAGCGGCATAGAGTGCAATTAATCCCTGAGAAAAGCAGTTTATGATATGGGTTATTTTAGTTTTTCAAAAATTGTGTTATTTGTTGTTAGTTTTCCCATTTCAGGAACCATTGTATTTTCTGTTCAATTTGCTTCCTTTTTTATGCGACAAACGAATATCAGCTGAACTCCTTATTGATTTGGCTACTTCTTCAATGATCAATTCGGGCATTTTGCAGATTTACTTTCAAGGTCGTTGTGGAGATAGAAGATGACCAAGATGTGGTTTTAGAGTGCTTTGGAGCACCTCGGTCGAAAAAGAAAGATGCAGAAGAGCATGCAGCAGAAGGTGCTCTTTGGTACTTAAAGCACGATGGATTCATGCTTGAGAGCGACTAACGTACACAATTTTTGCTGATGAGATATAGGAATCTCGACGCAGCGACAGGTTCTGTAAGTTATTGAAGATCTCAATGCAGCAAGCTTTAGACTAAATCTAACAACTTAAAAGTTGCAATATCTAACTATACATCGAACATGTTAATATTATTGTAAATGATGGTTAATATAGAATTCTCCCACTTGTATGGAAGGCATGAATCATTGTAGTGAGTGCTCAGTGTAAAATGACTTCTCAAAAAAGCTTAAAAAGTGTGTTCATCTGATTCTCTAAGCCAAATGTGGAGAAACACTGTGCATCAATGCATGGGTATTTTCTTTCTTTTTTGTCCCTCTCTTTTTCATTATTATTTCTATGTAGCTATTTTAGATAGAAATTTAGAAACCCCCCATTAACCCAATATTGGTATTACTTGTTATATTACATTTTGAATTCTTTTTGTTCCAAGTCGGAGATTTTCTCCGATCTCGCAATCTTTCCCATTTATTTTTAAACAGGAAATCTCTAGGGATTTTTCCAGTGGAAGCAAGCCAACACTGTAAAAATGCTGTTTTCCCTGACCTATATTTTGTATTAGTGAACTTTATGTTTAACTTCAAGGCATTCTTGTGAACTAAATACTGGTTTCTTGTGAGCTATGTGCTGTTCTTGCAAACTACATGCCGTTTTCTTAAATAAGAAGATGGAAGAAGACCATAGCCAGACGGAGCAAAAGATGGTCTACTGTGTGTCCTTAAAGGTTCATTGATTTAGGGCATGTTTGGGTGTGGGTTTGAAGAGTTTAAAAGTGCGTTTGAAGAAAAAAGTACCCGTGCTCTTTTAAGGGTGCAAAAAGGATCAAAACACACTTTTGGCAAAAGTTTAAAAATGAAGTTTTTGTCAAAACGTGTTATTTGAATTAAAAGCTCTATTTCTCAAATACAGTCTTAAACATGCTCGGAAAAAAAGTGTTATAAATTGATCATGTTGCTCTTGAAGATCTTTATGATTATAAATCACTCTTTCTATAAATACCTATAGCTGGAGTTTTTAATGGAAAAAAAAAAAAACCCATAAATGGGTGGATGGGGTGATCCACTAATTATTAGCTTTGACGTAATCTTGTGCTTATGTGTAAGAATTTTCATTAAAAATTTTAGTGGCAAGTGTACATAGTGAATGATTTGATAATCAAGTATTCATTAAGAAGTGGTTTGTTGTCCTTAAGAGGTAGCTTAATCGGTTAGGATCACGTCTAATGAAGCGGATGTCGCTAGTTCGAATCTCCCTTCTCCTCTCGTGTGGACATGTCAAAAAAAGAAAAAAAAAAAAAAGTGGTTTATTCAATTTTAAAAAATGATTTGACAAAATGTTAAACCCCATATTATTTTTTCCTAAAACACATGTTCATTGTGCTTAGAAAAGTGTATTTGTTTCATGAATTGTAAACTAAAATTTCCTTTAAATTTTAAACTAAAGATAACCTCTATTTAATCTCAAAAGACTACTATTAGATATATATTTTTAAAAAAAGAGTTTAATATATGGAGCGTAATATTGCTTTTTTTTTGCGTAATATTGCTTATTCTTGAATCAATCACACGATAAATTTTAGGCTATTAAATTCATTATTATACAAGAAGGTTAAGTATTATTGCTATTTATTAAATAACTATCTAATTGGATAACTCCTATGGTCATATTAAATATTAAGATACTAATTAAATGAATTATTTAACTAAATGGATATATATATATATATATATATATTTTAACATGTCCACACAAGAGGGGGAAGAGGAAATTCGAACTAGTGACCTCTACTTCATGAGGCGTAACCCCAATCGATTAAGCTACCTTTTGGAANCTAAATGGATATATATATATATATATTTTAACATGTCCACACAAGAGGGGGAAGAGGAAATTCGAACTAGTGACCTCTACTTCATGAGGCGTAACCCCAATCGATTAAGCTACCTTTTGGAAAATGAATATTTTTTTTTGGATCAACTAAATGGAATTTTAAGTTGACATTAGGCAATGATTATTTGGAAGAGACGCACGTGCACCCAGTGCCAACTCACCCTTCCTTTCCCGCCAAATCCTTCCCGCCAAAAGAATAACCCACCCCAAACAACCCCCCCCCCCCCCCCCCNCCCCCCCCCCCCCCCCCCCCACTTCTTCTGATCTTCTGAGTGAGAGACAGAGAGAGAGCGAGAGATGTCAGGCTGGGACGAGGGAGCGGTGTACTACAGCGACCAGGCGCACTCGTGGCGCGGCGGAAACGGCGAGCATGCGGAAGCGGAGGCCGCGAGCCGCCACTCGGTGCTCCAGAAGTTCAAGGAGTTCATCCGGGGCTTCGAGACCGACAAGAACGTGTTCCCCTACCGTGAGAGCCTCGTCCACAACCCCAAGTCCCTCCTCGTCGACATGGAAGACCTCGACGCCTTCGACCCCGACCTCCCCTCCCTGCTCCGCTCCTCCCCCGCCGACTACTTGCCCCTGGTAACAATCGTCCACTTCTTGCAATTTTTGTGTGTTTTGTGGTTTGGAAATTCAATTCTCAACATATATGTTATGAAAAGTTAGGATTTAGGTTCCAAACACGCTGAGAAGGGAAAATGGAACAAACTGATGAATCAATCACAGGAGATTCGATGGTTGCGATGCAATGAATTGGATGGTTGGAATTTGTGGGGTTTTTGACGTGTGTGTGTGTGTGTGTGTGTTTGTTTTGTAGTTTGAGACGGCGGCGGCAGAGGTCTTGGTGAGTTTGAGGTCGAGAGTGGCGGGGGAGACTGGAGAGATGGAGGATCCGGTGACCGGGGATGTGCAGGTTCTGCTGACTTCGAGGGAGGATCCGGTTTCGATGCGATTGCTTGGGGTGAGTGGGTGTTTTTTACTCTTTTTTTTTTTTTCCTGCTTGGTTGATTTGAAAATTGAGAAAATGGAAGGAAAAAATAGATGGAATGTAATGAAGCACGAAAATGTGTATATAATGTTGTGTGGTTTGAATTTTTCTTTTGTTTTTCAATGAGAATGTGGGAGTAAAAGTTCTGACTGTTATCTACATTTTCTAAGTAACCAAATGGACCATTGGGGTTTCTTTTTTTCCCTGATTTTAGGGTTTTGTTTTTCTTCCTTGTTTTTCCCTTTTTGAATTTGAGTTTTTTTTTTTTGACCGTAGGCGCAATATATATCGAAGCTTGTCAAAATAGCTGGGATTACCATAGCTGCTTCTAGAACTAAGGCAAAGGCGACATATGTGACTCTTATCTGTAAGAACTGTAAAAATATAAAGCAAGTTCCATGTCGGCCAGGTCTCGGTGGTGCGATTGTCCCTCGCTCCTGTGATCATATTCCCCAGGTTTTATTTCATACCACTTGTTAGATTACTTGCATTTTTGTGGTTTTGATGAAGGTTTGATGAGGTTTGATATGAGTGTTTGTGATAATTGTAGCCGGGAGAAGAGCCGTGCCCACTTGATCCATGGATTGTGGTTCCAGATAGGAGCAAGTATGTTGATCAACAAACCTTGAAATTACAGGAGAAACCGGAGGTGATGTTCTTAATTTTGATGAAGAAAAGTTTGATTTTGAATTACAATTTTGAATTAATTGATGGGTGTTTTACTTGATTATTGCAGGATGTTCCTACTGGGGAGCTTCCGCGGAACATGCTTCTGTCTGTAGATCGCCATCTTGTTCAAACAATTGTACCAGGCACAAGATTGACCATCATGGGTATTTATAGTATCTATCAAGCTGCCAATTCTTCCACATCGTGAGGATCTCTACACCTACATGTTTTACTATATTGGATGTGTACCCTCCTTTATTACTGATTTTTCTTTTGGTTGTATGCAGCCACAAAGGAGCAGTTGCAGTTAGACAGCCTTATATCAGAGTTGTAGGAATAGAGGAAGCAAATGAGGCCAACTCTCGAGGTCCTGCTGCTTTTATGCCGGAAGAGGTTAGTCTTAAATCTTTGTGTAAACTTTAGTTAAAGCTGTACCAGGCTACCCTCTTTGCCATAGTGCTGCACCTGCTTATTCATCATGCAAGGTTGCATAATTCTTATCATAGTTTATGTGTTTGTTACTGCAAATTATTCTGTCAGTGTCTGTTTCCTGTATGTTTTTGGAAATTTTATATGGTGAGAAATATGCTATTTAAGGAGAGCTTATAATAGATGACAGTCAATAAAACCTTTTTGGTGTTTATCTTTTGACATAATAAGGCTACAGTATTGAATGAAATTGACAGTGCCCTCATTAGATTCTCAACTTCTATTTGGCATTTTTTTCGTTTCTTTTTTCTGTAAATATTGGAACTGTGTTGATTGATTGCAAGATATATTTTCTTGTGTACCCTGTATAGTGCAACGTAGGATAAGATGATTCTGATCTGCCTCCTTATTTTCATTTTCAGTTGTTATATTGTAATGGATATTGTTTGCAGATAGAAGAATTCAAAAAATTTGCTGCGGAATCTGATGTATACAAAAACATATGTTCCAAGATAGCTCCCTCTATATTTGGTCATGATGACGTCAAAAAGGCTGTGGCTTGTCTGTTGTTTGGAGGATCAAGGAAGGTACATCACGAACTTTGATCTTTTAACGTCGACATGCTTTATTTTTTTTACATAACCATTTTCTCTGTTGCAGAATTTGCCGGATGGTGTGAAATTAAGGGGTGATATCAATGTGTTGCTTTTGGGTGACCCATCTACTGCTAAATCACAGGTTAGTTCTATACATATTTGGTGGTCCAGGAGCTGAGTGACTCACTGGAAGTTGCAGAATGTCATGCTTAACCAGTTGTCTCTTTAATCCCTCCTTGTGAAATGATTTCTCCACTTACATACATATGATTTTGAAGAGACATGCTAATCATACTTTTAAGATAGTTCATGCTCTTGCTTTCGTTGCCATCCGAGGGGAAGTGCTGATTTGATAATTACCCTGTACAGTTTCTGAAGTTTGTTGAAAAGACCGCTCCTATTGCTGTTTATACTTCAGGAAAAGGCTCATCAGCTGCTGGTTTAACAGCTTCTGTGATCCAAGATAGCAGCACTGTAAGTTCTTGAACTTTGTTTACTAGTAAGCGAGTGTATTGTGTTATACTTGGCTTTATCTTGTTACTGGAAAGTCTTTTTAGTGGACTGATATTTGTTCCCTTGTTATGGGAAAAACAATCTGACTTGAGTTCACCTTGTGCACTACAGCGTGAATTTTATCTTGAAGGAGGAGCCATGGTTTTGGCAGATGGAGGTGTTGTTTGTATTGATGAGTTTGATAAAATGAGACCCGAAGATAGGTATTGTAAATTAGAAATAAATCTTAATAGTCCTTTTATTTATCTGTCATAGTAATGAAGTTTGATGCTAATTCTGTGGCGTAGGGTTGCTATTCATGAAGCCATGGAACAGCAAACCATATCCATTGCTAAAGCAGGGATAACAACGGTTCTTAATTCTAGAACTTCAGTGCTTGCAGCTGCTAACCCTCCATCAGGACGATATGATGATCTTAAGGTCTAAGGCCATATATCCCGTTTCATCTTTCTCAGGTTTTTAAAGGCACAATTGTATTTTTGGGTTGAGATCCTCTCCAGTAGTCAATTGTCCAGTTTTCTCCAGTTTTGGTTCTCAAAAGGATAATTCACAAGAGAGACTACCCAACGACCATAGACATGCCCTGCCATTTGTTACCAAAAGCTCCCTTTTCTGTCAACATCATCAAACGTTTACTCCACAGGCATAAGATTTAAACCCCATTAACAGAGGACCCTGATTTCTGTACAAATAAAAACCAACCACCACTGAAGAATCTTCATGTAAACGCTTCACCCAAATCTCCATAGACCAGAAAAAGCACAAAGGAAATAACAAACTGAATTGAGTACTGCGACTGTCCACACCAGATTGAAGCTAGGACAAAAAGCTTGCTCCCTATGGCCTTCCCAACACTGCCAGAAACTCCACCATGCAGTTACTTGGAAAAATTGATTGGGGTGTTCTCTTAATTTGCTCAAACCTTGATTTTACATGATTGTGTTTGCACGAAGGTTATTCTGAATGGGGGGCACAAACAGACATAGATTTGACTGGCTCATTAGGAGGCACACACTGGACAGGACTGGACAAGGTCCAAAGGAGAGGATCTTAACCCCATAATTTTCCAATAAGAAACTAATAAAACATTCACCTTCTTCCAGACTGCACAGGATAATATTGATTTGCAGACAACAATTCTCTCTAGATTTGATTTAATCTTCATTGTGAAAGATATCAGGATGTACAGTCAAGACAAGGTAATTTTCAGTTGCTCAGATGAAGTGTTTCATTTCAAAATGCAATTTGGCTGTGCGAAGAAATTCAATTATCTTCTTGTGTTTCTCATTGCATTTAAAAGAAGCAACCTCAATTCTGTCAAATAATTGTTAAATATTAAAACTGCTTCATTTCTTGAAAAGCTTAAAATGATTCTTCTTTATGTTGTATCGAATAGCTCATTTTAGATACCATATAACTCGATATGGAAAAGTCTGTTCATGTGGCTTCCAAATGCCCTATTAGTTGAGGCAGCTGTCTGATCCAAATTCTTCCATGACAGATTATAGCCAGTCATATCATAAAAGTTCATGCATCTGCTAATGCATCTGTGGGAGAAAGCAGACCTGCTAAAGAAGAGAATTGGCTGAAGAGGTATACAGTGTGAAGCAAATAGGTCATACATTTCCTGATGTTGCTTTGTCAAATATTCATACCTTCTGCGATGCAATATTTGCAGGTATATACAATATTGTCGAACTGAATGCCACCCGCGTTTATCAGAATCTGCATGTACTTTACTGCAGAATAATTATGTCAAAATCAGACAGGTACTCATACGTCAAAACAGTGCTTAGTTCACTGTAACCCATTAATTCTGAGCTGGTGCTCAAATAAATATTTGATGTGAGAAGTTATCTCAGATAGCCAACTTATTGCTCCGTTCCTGAATTCCCCTTTCAAACATTAGCTTCAATGGGTGGCTCTGGTATCCAAATTGACTTCATCATTATGATGCTTCCTGTAGGATATGAGGCAGCAAGCAAATGAAACTGGCGAGGCTGCTGCAATACCAATTACTGTGAGGCAGCTCGAAGCTATTGTAAGGTTGAGCGAGGCTCTTGCAAAAATGAAACTGTAAGTATTGATGTAAAGCTTCCTACTCTCTTAGACGATCATAACCACTCAATAACAGGAGTCACAACTCATGTTACTTAAATTTGTATTAAGCATCGCCCCCAACCTTTTCATTTTATCTTTTCTTTTTTAATAGCTCGCAATCTTTGTATAACATTAAGCATCATTTTTTCCTACACTACAATATCAGATCCTACATTGCCACTGAGGAGAATGTGCAGGAAGCAATTAGACTGTTCACTGTTGCCACGATGGATGCAGCACGGTCTGGAATAAATCAACACATGAATCTCACTGCTGAGATGGCAAATGAGATAAAGGTTTGTCAGAGACTATGACCTTCATACTCTCTATTTTTTTCTTTTTCTAGCTCCTTACCAATCTCTAGTTGATTGTTCTTTTCCCTGCCAACAGCAAGCAGAGACCCAGATAAAGAGAAGAATAGGGATTGGAAACCACATATCAGAAAGAAAACTGATTGATGAGCTTAGCAGAATGGGCATGAACGAATCTATTGTGAGTATCTTTACTTTATGTTATATCATTTACATTTTTCTTCAGAAGTTAGGGTTTAGGGTTTGACAATATAATGCCAGAAAAAAGCAACTACCTTTAAATCCAAATCCTCAAATTTTGTGCGGATGAATCTCTTATGAGTTCATGATAGTAGTGTTTTCATTGATGTTCATTTACATTTGCAGGTGAGAAGAGCTCTTATAATTATGCACCAGAGAGATGAAGTTGAATATAAGCGAGAAAGGCGTTTAGTTTACCGGAAAGCCTAATCCATTATTCTATTTTTTCCTAACCCTTTATCAGCAAATTGTTAGTACATGTACATTGATTATCACTTATGTACGCTTCTGTATTTTTATATGAAAGTTGGGTTTCAGTGGCCAAGCTCTAGAAGTAACCCTAGCAATGCCAAATTATTTGATGTGAACATTGTGGCACGATTCGTGACTTTTGTGTTTAAGAAAAATTAATGGGAGTTCGGCTCCAAGGTACCATGTGCAGGCTAGTTTGAGAGTTCTTGCTTTGGTCAATTTTGTTAAAGATTTTACTGTTGTTTATGTTTATATAACACTCTCCCTCTCCCTCTTTTATGTGGACATGTCTAAAAAAAAAAAAAAAAACTTAAATACTTATTATATCAGATATTAAAATAGTCTCTCATATAATAATTCACATGACTCTTATTATATTTATAAGTTAGCGTGACACATTGTTTTTTTAAGTGTAAACGCAATTACGAAGTTGGCCTTAAATTGCTGAATGTTTGAAGTACATGCCTAAACAGCTGCTTGGCCTATCAATTCTTTGCAGAAAAGTCTATTCCTTTCAAAATAAAAAATGCATTTTATTTTCAGAAGTATTAACGAAAAATTTGAAAAGTAATTTTTTTTTTAATTCAAAACATTTTTCGTAAGTGAATCTCACCAAATTTGTATTTTTTATATCACGTCAAAATGCTTTTATAAATTAAAATTAAAAAATACTTTTCAAAGATTATTACCAAACATATTCACTGTCGTATCATAAGTTATGTCTTGTAGCCCACCCATTAAACAAAAAATAGAAAGAAGATAATTATAAAAAAAAAATTGACATAATTAGAATTATTGTAATGTTCTCCGAGGGAAGCTTAATCGACTATAGATCATACTTTATAAAGCGTAAAATCGATTGTGAATCACGTTTCATTAAACAGAAGTTACTTGTTCGAATTCTCCTATTCTTCTTTCCTTGTGTAGACATATTAAATAATAACAATAATAATAATTGCAATGCATAATAATATTTCATATTCATTACAAGTTTTATTATAAGAATTTCACAAACAGAAAGTACCATTTATATTGTTACAAAAAAAAAAGAAGTACCATTTATATATAAATATTAGATTGAGTTGGGGGCGGCCGCTCCTCCACAGAGCAACTGTAGGATGCTTCTCCCCCGCTCGAATCTTCCGCCGGCCCGCGCTCGTTACCGTGGACTCCACACCAGAAGAGCCACTCCACCAGTCTCACTCTCTCAACGTCCTCTCAGGTAGCAACCTTACTCTTCATTGCACAATATTTCCTTTCTCTTCTGTGAGCTTCAACGTGACATTTGAATTTCGATTGGTCGGTGGAAAAGATACGCAGTGCTCGGCGCTGGCTTCGCCGGCCTCTCCGTTGCTTGGCACTTGTTACAAGTATTCTCTCTCTCAACTATTTTACCCTCATTGCATTCTTATTTTTTAGAAAATATTAAAATTTATATTTGCAGGAAAGTCCGAAGGATTTGGGACTACGGATAGACATATACGATGAAGTTGGGATCGGTGGAGGGGCTTCTGGAGTTTCCGGCGGACTACTCCACCCTTATTCCCCCAAAGGTCAGGCTTCGCTATTTGGTCCTTGGATTTTTCAAGACTTTTCAATTTTGCCTCGTTACATTTTTAGTTTTTCGCACTATGTAAAGGTTGAAATTGGAAATTTTAAAAATTTGTTTAGATTTTGTCATCTCATCCTACGGCTCAGTTTGAATGTTTTTGGCAGGTAAGCTGCTGACGTGGGGTGCCGAGTGTTGGAAAGAGAGTGTAAAGCTTTTGAGCATTGCGGAGGCAGCAGCTGGTCACAATTCTGATGGTTTCATAGTTCGGAGAAGGTTCCTTTCTCATTGCGTACAACTGCTTTTTTCTGTAGATTTTTGGTTACCCTTTTAAGGACATTTATATTTTGGATAATTTTTTTTTTCTTCACTTACTGTATATTGATGTTAGCTAATTAGTTGACTGAACATAGTTTAAAAATCTAGCAATTTTTTGGTGTTTGAAATAAGCACACTTAAAGGTGCAACAGACAGGTGCTCATGATGTTTCCTTGCACCATTTGTGTGTCGGAATGGCTCCCAACGGTTTTTGAAACGTTGGAATATGAATTTCTGACAGAAAAATGTCATGTTTCAGTAATATGTTGAATTAATTTGGAGTCTTTCATTGTGTTTCTACTCTATGCTTATTCAGAGAGTTGGTTTAAGTTCTCATTTCTTAGAAATTATTTTCTTTCTTTTTTTCTTATGCTGCGTGTCAATTAACATTTATGTGTTGGCTTATCCTTCTGATGAAAGCTTTCTGATTCAGGGGCATCTTGAGACCAGCAATGAACATGAAGAATTTGCTCGCATTGAATGATGTAATTCTATCCGACTTTTTCAACCCTAAATAGCTTAGAAGTTGATATTTTGTTTATAATAATATCTATATTTCTTTGTTTATGTGATTAGAATGTTCAGAATTGCCTTGCCAGTTGCAGAATGGAGACCATTGACAAGGATGCTGCTCAAAATCTTGTACCCAATTTGTGTGTTCCATTCAACTCCGCCTTCTATATGCCTGAAGCTGTAAATATACATCCTCAACGCTATCTCCAGGTTGGAGAATTAAGCCTCTGATTATTTATTTCTTCTTGGAGTAATTGTTTTTCATTTTTATATTATCTTCATTCTCATTGTTATTTTATTAGGCACTCTTCTTAGCATGTGAAAATTTAGTGAAAGAATTATCGCCTTCTGGCTTTGGAGGAAAAGAGTTTTGTTTGCATAAGAAATCTATTCATAAACTCCTTGACTTTGAAGGTAATCACCCAAACTACTGTTTCACCCTTCTTTTTTTTTTTTTTTGATCCTGTCAGGATATTGCTTTCTATGGATTAGATAAGATATCTCATTGAATTTAACAGTAAATGATGCCTCATTATAAAGCTAGGAGTTGGAACAGGAGGAGACTCTTGTGGCCTGAGCAAATAGGGTATCTTCTGGTTCATATTTACACACATAATTATCCAAGTACAGAACTACCTAAAATGGTGGACCATTGTCTTTTAGAGTTAAAATATATCCCAAGCTAGTTGAATAGCCTGAGAAAGGTAACCTTGAACCAATAAAATTCAATCCTGAACATGAGAACCAAGTCCAATAACTTAAACTAGGCAAGGAAATCAGACTCTCGGTTGGCTATGATAAAATAAGATTTGGCTTTGCATAATTTTAGGCTGTCAAACCTTTTTAAGCTTCAAATTGCTGTTTTGAGTGGCTAATCCTGGTGGAACTTCAAATTGCTGTTTTGGGTGGCTAATCCTGCTGGAATCTCATGATTTTCAAGCATAATTTTGTCAGTATTTTTATCTCTTCCCTAAGAAGTTAATGCGTGCTTGCATTTTTTATTTATTTAGGGGAATATGATGGGGTAGTAATCTGCCTAGGTGCCAAAGCAGATTTACTTCCGGAGCTCTCAGGAAGGCTTCCTTTGAGGACTTGCAGGGGTGTCGTTGCTCACCTGCAGCTGCCTGCTGATATGGGGTAAAAGTTATCTTATGCATTGCATACAATATTATGCCAGAAGGTTTAAAATTGACTTTGAATGTCTTAGGTGGTTGGGCCCATATAACTCGATTTTAGCAATGCCAAACAAATCAAATGTTTTATTACATATACAGGGTCGTATAAAGAATTTCGTGATAATTTGATTGATCCTTTTTAGTCTCATGTGGGGGTACTGTACTCTTTATGGTGATCCCCTTCAGGATGTCATAGAAAGGCTATGACAAACAAACAGCATATTGTTGCCACTTGGTAGGGTTGTCAATTTTTGACACAATCCGTAAACCCAACACAAAATTAGCAAGTTAGGGTTAGTGGGTCTCACCTATTTGATTAAATGAGTTGGGTTAGAGTTGATTTATATAGTTTTATACTCATGTCTCTATACAGAAACACAAATTGCCACCTCTACCATTTGGTCTGCAAATGTTTCTCGAACTTATTGCTCCTTTTTTCCCTTCTCATTTTCTGGAACACTGTTTTTCAGAGAAGAATATCCAGATCATGGCCCCTCAATACTGTCAGATGCGTGGATTGCCTTCCAGGGGCGCCGCAGTCTATACATGGGCTCAACGTGGGAATGGAAATCGAGAAACTCCTCACCAATTGTCTCAGCTGATGAATCCTCAACTGCTCTCCAAGAGCTTCTGCCAAAGGCCTCTTCGGTTTATCCAGGTATAAAGAACTGGACTTTTACTGATGCAAGAGCTGGTCTAAGGGCAATGCCACCTCTCACTCCACATGGATCACTTCCGCTTTTGGGTTGTGTTGATGATATTCTTGGTGGAAATCATACTTGTAATTATTGGTTATTTGGAGGACTTGGTTCAAGGGGACTGTTGTACCATGGCTGGCTTGGAAAATTGATTGCACAGGCTATGCTGTCCGCTAATGAAGATTTGATTCCATGTGAACTAACCGCTTGGAAGAAAATAAAGCAATGATTCAGGAAATTTTTCAATTTTAGAACTTACCCAAAGCATTCAAATCTTAGGCCAAAAAAAAAAAAAAAAAAAAAAATCAAATAAATAGAGCTCTGCTTTGGCAAATCTTGATAGCAGTTTTGTGTTGTCAATCTTCTGCTTTCTGTGAGAATAAATAAGAATATGAACAATTTCTGTTAAGCTCAGTTCACATCCAGTTCTTGAGTAGAAAGTTTTCCATAAATGAAGGTTGAGCCATTTTTTAGGCAAGTAAATGAAGAGTGGGCTATTTTTGGGGCACAATGAACTGCCATGTATTTGGGCAGTCCGAACAGGTAAGCCCAAATGTCCTCTCCGATGAGTTACCCAATTTGCATACAATACGAATAGGTCATTGCATATCCAGGGCGTAATATGGGACAATGATATCGATAACCGAAACCAAGAAAACCCATTTATTGAATTCTTAATTCATTTAGTTTTCTTTAAAGGCATGGTGCGAACTTTCCTACTGCGAAGGGACCCTTAACTCCATGGACTCATGATCCTCACAAGTACATGGTGGTGGAAGCCAATAGAATTTTCATTTTCTTTCCCTTTTTTTCCTCGTGCATTTAAGATAGTTGAGAACTTTCTTAGTTTGCTATAATGCTATGTCTATAATGAAAATGAAGAAACAACAATGTAGACTAATCCATTTCAAAAATATAATCTAATTGATGGAAAAATCACCAAACAACCAGACACAGTAAGAACTAAATCCAGTAGCAAAACATAACCCGGTTAAGACTGGACAACATAATTCTAAAAAAAAGTCATTAGTCATAATAATTCTTCCACAGAAAAGACAAGAAAGTTTACAACACACTGAACATATCTAGTCACTCTGACTAACAATAGTAGTTTCTTGTCAGTTTACAACACACGAAAAGACAAGAAAGTTCAAGATACAAACATTAGTCATGTTCATGCTAACCGGCACACTAAACGTAAAGGAATCTGGTGCAGAAAGAAACTGGGGTTCCTAGCCCAATGTCCATATATAAACCTGGCCCCCACTTGTGGCTCCTGCAAGCATGCCAACATTGTATGGGTGTGCATCAAACCTGCATGGAATTGCTGACACATCCGGGCTTTGTAAAGTGAATATTGTTCTTCTTTGAGCTGGGGAGATAACATCAACTCCTCTTTTCATATTGCCAATGAAGAGGTATGAATCGTCCCAACCCCATATTGCTCTGCTCCCACCACAAAAAAAAAAAGAGCAGAAGTTAAAATCAATTTTTTTTCTCAGATTGCAAGGTCTAGTATTAATTTCTCTACAATAAATGTTTTGAAAGGTAACATGATAAATGTTTTGAAACTAGGACAACAGTACAACTTTCGCAGATAATTGATATAGTCCCTCCTGTCCAAGAACCTGCCTCAGAATATGAATCTACCAACTTGGTTATTCGTTGACAAAGGATCCTGATGTGGTTGGATATAAATAGGAAACATAGAAATACTATTTCTCATTCAATACAATCCATCTTTAGATTCAAAACCATTTCTACAGGAAATATGATAAAATTTAAGCACTGATATCCTGATGACAACATAGGCAACAATTTATTTTTTATTTTTGTCAATTATTTGCTTGAGACAAGATCTACAAACCAACGACAGGTTATTCTTAAGAAAAAGTTACAAATTGTAACAGAGAATGATTGTGGCATTTGCCATAGAACATCAAGCAGATAGTTCAGCAAAAAAGAAAAGTCACATCAGCATCTAATAATCAGGCAAAATTCATACCTGAAAGAAGAAATCCATCTGCCTGTCTGATTATCATGTTTAATCATTACCGTATTGTCAAAATTGATTCCGCTCGCTATACCAACCCTGTCATCCATGCTGCACGAAGATAATTGAAAATTAATTACAATTAAGAATCATTTACAACTGCTGCATTGTATACAACACTTTGGGCTTTAAACAAGATAACTAGCTCAATTAAGCAGTAGTGGCAAGTACAGCAGAAAGAACCTTGTAAGCAATATATTGCAATTAGGGGCAGCAAAAACAGAAGTCGACTGTTTGTGTACAGAACACAGGAAGTTGATAGCATCAAATGCCTAACATATCACAACCACAACTATAAAATAAAGGGATCAACTACGAAATAGAGCTTCTTTAGCAGGTAATGTATACACTAGATCAGCGTTTAACAAAAAAGCTTACTAATAAAAGAGTACATTTTGTTCATAAAACTTAAACTAATTATAAAATTATATAGATAAGCATAGATGATAATCTTTGAATAGTACTCACATCTAGTATGAACTGAACTAGCACAAATGTTTCTCACACAAGAGGTAAGATATTCAATCTCAAAGTCAGAGGTTCAATACAACACAAATACCTTGTCGTCGCAAGGAAGCTTCCTGAAGGTGAGAAGTAAGCAGACTGCACAGCTCTTTGGTGGCTAACTTCCTTCAGAGGTTTGGGTTGATCTGCAGCAATACTTCTCAAATCCCATATGCAGGCAGTTCCATCAGAGGAACTAGTAGCCATGACATTAGAGTTTTCCGAGTTAAAATCTATGGAGTTAATCCTATGTCCATGCAAATTCCATTGGGTTGAGCATTTCCCAATCCTCTCATCCCAGATATTCAAAACTCCATGACCCTCGCTAAAATATAAGCACTTCACATCATCTAGTCTTTGAGATAGAGAATATATAGTATCATCACTTGAATATACCAGATCAAATACCTCCTTCTCAGCATCCATCAATCGGATAAATCCATCATAACAACTGGTAAAGATCTGCACTTGAATTCAACGAGTATAATTCAGCTGAAGCCATATGAAACTCAACACCCACAATACAATACTTCTAGAGTGTGTGAACATGTAATTGGGAAGAAACAACTAGAGTCTAGTGACATACAAGAGCCACACTAAAACCATTGCACAGTACTATCCAAAGCAGACGACTCAACATGAAGATAAAGACAAAACAGACCCATGTACATTCATCATTACAATTCAATGGCCTCAAGATCTCCTAGCACATGTACCTCATTCATTTTTTTTTTTAAAAAAAATTATTTATTTATTTATTTTTTCAAGTACACAGAATCTTCAGCATACTTATTTAATCCGAATGTATTTGAAGATTTCTGGGCAATCAATGACAAACTATGGCTAAAGATTAAGTATTAACAATATTATGCAAGCAATATTCAATCCAAATCACCTTTGGCAAGCAATGTTGCTGAATCGAAATCCCCGAGATGGGACCTGGATGCGGGTGATACAAATAAATCCCATCTTTTTCCTCCGTATCACAGTCAACATTCCAAAAACCAACATTTCCAAACTTGTTCCCCACCACAACCATTCTCGAATCTTTACAAGGAAAAAACCGCACATTCATGATTCTCCCTGGCACAACACGCGCAATATTCTCTGGTTTCAGGCTCAAAGCCCCCAATTCCATACAACTCCCACTCCCACACGCACCCCTCATTGAACCCCCACCATTTTTATCACCAAATTCCTCATGGGGTTTCCTTGAAACGCCCAAAACTCTTTCAATTAGCACTTTATCGGACCCGGTTCCACAATACGCGTCTCTCGTACTAAGAGGCCCCAAATCGCTTGGCGAAGGCTTCGATGGGGTTGAAGATTTCGCAACCTTAGCGGCTGTTTCAACGATATCTTCTTGACCTTTGGAGTCTGAGTAATCTGGTGGCATTCCTCGAGTACGCAAGGACCGTCGGATCACGATTGGCGTCTCGGTTTTGGGTTTCTTCTCCGGACTCATTTTGTAAGACTTGGTTCCAACTCTGCCATGAAAAGAAGAAAACAATCACAGAAAGAAGAAAAATTGAAAATGGGGTTTTATTTTTTGGGCGAAAATAATGATGGGCTTTCGTTTTTTGATGAATACAAATATGGGTTTCATGGAAAAGTGAAACTTAGAGAGAGACCTTTGGCGCTTGGAAGAGGCGGAGAGCTCGGAGGCTCTGGACTGGAGTTTAAGGGCAGCCATCATTTGATCGTTTCGGAGAATGTTCTCGAGGCGCTTGCGCTCGTACTCTGTCAGGTTCTCAGACGACGCCATGGTAGAGCGAAGATTGAGAACTCACACACAGACACGCACACAGAGAGACAGAAAGAGAGAGATTGGGTGGTTATGTTGCCAATTTGAGAATTGTTGGGGGGTATATATGTCGTGGGTGTGGCGGGAATGACACTGGCGGGAATGAGATATTTTTTATAACATCATTTTCGATTTTTATTTTTTTTTCCAATTAACACCAAAATTCTTAAAAATCATACCTTCAACATTCTCAATTTTTATAATCCTTTTAGTCAAGAGTTGATTAAAACCGCCATGCCACTGAAGTAAAATAATAATATATATTTTTTTTTTTTGACTTGTTCATGCATGGACAGGGGAAAGGGAATTCGAACTTGTGACAACTGAAGTAAAATAATAGTAAAGATAAAAAAATATAATTTCTAACATTACTTTTATCAAAACAATAATTTATATGGTGATTCTTACATAGACTTTTAAGTCTTATCTTCTACTTTTTAATCATTTTTAAGTGGATAATTGAATAAATAAATTTTAGCTTTAAAACACCATGTATAGTATGTTAAATATTAATTAAATAATTTAAGTTCTTTTTGATAATGGGTGATTCAAAATAATATAATAGTAGATGTCATTAAGTTAGAACTCTTAACTCCATAATTTATTTCAGTGTTTGAACTTTACTTGTTGAGAGACGAGGGAATGTGAGCCCCCGCGCTTAAGAATTTGGATTGAACTTCTGATCCACCAAGACTTGGAGATCTATTTTCCTTGCATTATGGATATCAAGCGAGCAACATATCTTGCTGTTGATTTCAGAAATTAGTTGGTTTGTGGATATTATGTGCCAACAAAACGTAGAGGCAAAGAACTCTGAGCAAACAAACAAAAGGGGTACTGCAATACCAAAAGGAAATGGAAAACATAATGCTTATATTTTCAATCATAACTACAACCAAGTCTTACTAGATCAAAAAACAGGAGCCAAAATCCGGTGAGGAGAAAATGGCAACAGAGATTAACAATTTCTGGGAACAAAGATAAAGAAAGATAAAGGAGTTCTGACATGCTTCATTGTATCCCTTTGAGTTAATTTTTTGTTTTTTTATTTTTTTTTTTCCAATCTCCGAATCGGCTACAACTATCTCCTGAGATTGTTATTCCAGCAATTCTACCCCCTGTAATATACTAATATAGAAGAAAAGAAGAAAGAAAGAAGATAACAAATAGCTTCTTTTGACCTTCGGCCTCCATCTTTCTTATTACGCTACATACACTGATACACTTGCTTAACAAAAAAAAAAAAAAAAAAAACAAAAAAATCAGATTTGTTCCATCTTTCACGTTGTGTCTTAAACTGTGTAGTGCTGTTGGATGGTTTCAATGTCCAGGCCCTTCAGCTTCACCACCGATTCAACATGCCCCTTGAGAGTGTGCAGCTCCCTGAGCCTGCAAATGAAGAAAAGCTTATGCTTATGGGTTCTAGTAAAACTTGATAACAGTTGAATCCTTAACTAGATCATCAGATGTAGTTTTTTAGCTAGTCCAATTTAAGGTACATGCAAAATCTTAATAAAATAGACCTTCATGCTTCCAAAGCATTAGAATATTAATTGAATGATTAAATCAACTATTTTTTTTTTTCTTTTTATCAAGTTTAAACTTTTGAGACAAGTAGTCATTTAATATGATATTAGAGAAAAAATTCTGAATTCGAACATTATTTTCGTTATTCACCTCTCTTTCGTTTAAATGTTCGACATGTTGTGATTCAATTATTAAGGGGTAAAGGGCCGCTGGAAGTTTACAAGGAACTACAGAAAACCATGTGGAAAGTCACCAGCAATGACTTGTGCTTTTTTTTATATATGGGGCTTTAGACAGTTTTTCATATAGTTAGGCATGCGATTTTGGTCTCTTAGATGGATCTGGTTTCATAATTTACCTGGCAACTTCAGCACGCCTCTTGGCCTGCTCAGCAATCTCAGAAAGCTCCCGGTAGTTGTTTTTGTCATTAAACAGGCTTTCTGGTGGCTGGAGACCATGTATTGTACGTTGAGCCATGGCCCATTGTGCCTCCCTCTCACCCTTTCCATAATCCTTCTTTGTTGTGAATGCAGTCTGCATTAGGTACATACACAAAGAAAATGCAGTGATTTAGAACCCAAAAAAAAAAAAAGAAAAAAAAAGAAGAAGAAATAAATTGATTGACATATAGAGCATACAAAATTCATGGTGTTACGAACCTTGTTTTGGAGAAGGGTGTTCCAGGCCTTGCCTGTTAATGCATAGCGAATGGCGAACTTGATGACGTCGAGAGGAATGTAGGTAATGATGCTGTAGAGCCAGATCACTCCTGCCCATCCCCACCCAATGCCATGGATCCTCGCAAAACCCCAGTTTGCATACACAGCAATGATGGTGGCCACCTGTATTTTGTAGGTGCCAAAGTTAGGACAAGGTATGAGAATCATGCACAAGAAACTGGTAAGAATTAGGGCTAGAAATTTTTGACATGACTTACGAATTCGATGTTAACTCAACATGAAATTAGCGAGTTAAAATTAAAGGTATACTCCATTTAATTAAATGGGTAGAGTTGGCGTTAACCAATAAGTTAAATAGTCTTATATATATGCATTGACATGACCTGAACTCTACATGCAAACACGAATTGCCACCTAGCTTACTAAGAATTGGCTCAAAGTAAAACATAAAAATACTAACCAATTGTGCTGCAATGAAGGCAGCAACAAGCAGGAGACCAGGGCGTTCAACGAAGGACCAGCTCCTTGACCTGGTAACGAAGATGAGTGCTTGACTAATAATGCTCACTTGAAGGTAGAGAGCTGAGTTAAGCTCTTCCGGGTTTTTACCGATATGCCTGACACCAAATTTTTTCTGCAATAGTTGTATTCTTAGTATCCATCATGTATATGCAGCTATTGATATAATCATATAGTGCTAGTGTAATTCACTTACCGAGAAGAAGTCAGTGTCAGATGCAAGATAGAAGAACACCACAGTCATGATGGCCATGTAGGTACCGAGGACAACCCCAGTGGCAAAGATTTCCTTGAGCTTCCATGAGTCAGGCACAGGAGATGGCTTCACTCTGTCCTTAGAGATTGTCATGATGGTTCCGTCATTCAAAATGGCAATGATCAGGACCATGAAAGGTGAGAAGTCAAACTCCCAGATGAGAGCAACAAGCATGAATCCCAACACAATACGGATTGTGATGGAAACAGCATAGATTGTGTAGTTCTTCATCCTCTGGAAGATGGCCCTGCTTGTCAACACGGCACTTACAATCACACTCAAACCTGGTTCTGTCAAGACAATGTCTGATGCACTCCTGGCTGCATCAGTAGCATCAGCCACTGCAATACCAATGTCTGCCTTCTTGAGTGCTGGTGCATCATTGACACCATCTCCAGTCATTCCACAGATGTGTTTCCTTTCCTGCAGCCTCTTAACAATCTCATACTTGTGCTCTGCATGCCCCAAGATTGAATTGTTAACAGTACTATGCAATGCTATACCTATATTATCCCTCTGTAGAGGCTAAATGATAGTTTTATTACCTGGGAAGACACCGGCAAATCCATCAGCCTTTTCAATGAGCTCATCAACAGGAATAGAAGAGATGGACTCATCCTTGCTCTGGCCAAGGAGGGAGGAAGAGGGATACATGTTGGTGCCCATGCCAAGCCTGCGACCAGTCTCTTTTCCAATGGCGAGCTGATCACCAGTGATCATCTTAACATTGACGCCAAGGTCAAGAGCACGGCGGATGGTCTCTGCACTATCATGCCTTGGAGGGTCAAAGAGGGGCAAGAGACCCAGGAACTCCCAAGGCTCTCCAGCACTCTCCTTGGTCTTCTCTGAAACAGTCTGAAATGGAGAGTGCATAACCCAATTCAATTCAGCTAACATATTTTACTCCTGGATGACAAAAATCGTGAAGTTATTTGCTGTTAACTAATCTACCTGTCGAGCAACTCCCAAGGAACGAAGACCACGGTTAGCATAGTTGTCGATAACCTCATGTGCTTTCTTCTTCATATCCCCCTTTACCTCACAAAGCTCAAGAATCTGGTACACAAGTAAAATAGTTAGAAATCATATGTGAAAGGAAATAAACGTTACTGAAAGTATGTTTTACTGGATATCTGAATTCAAATGCTATAATCGTTCAAGAAGGAGGGATTCTCTAATTACTTGCTCAGGAGCACCTTTGCTGCTTCGGTGCCAGTTGCCATTATTGTCAATATAGGTGATTGCAGTGCGCTTACCCACAGGATTGAAGGGCAAGAAATGCACCTCAGTGATCCCTGCTCTTGCCTGCAAAGCCAACGGTTACTACATTAAAATGAATAGGAAGTAATTAACTTGGATAAAATGCATCCACCAAAAAGAGGAACGGAATTTCATACCTCCTTGGGGTCACCCAACATCCCAACAATCGAAGCATCAATGGCATCCTGGTTTTCAACCCTGGAAGCCCTAGCAGCCATCAAGATTACATTGTCCTTATCTAAATCCTTTACAAACACCTACAGTTAAAAAGAACACCCAGGATAAGTAGTGATCTAAAGAATGGTCACCGATTATTATCCTCTCGAAAATTATATACGATTTAGTTTTTAAGTCACCAACCTCAATCAGGTTCTTGTCAACACTAAGCTTGTTGAGAGTGAGAGTCCCAGTCTTGTCACTGCAGAGGACATCCATCCCTGCCATCTCCTCAATGGCTGTCATCCTCTTGGTGATGGCACCTTGTTGTGCCAGGCGGTGAGACCCAATAGCCATAGTCACAGACAAGACTGTTGGCATGGCAATTGGAATACCTCCAATGAGAAGTACCAACAGGTTGTCAATACCCTCTCTGTATGGCCTGCGTTGGATTGGGTACATCACCACAATCTCAATCACCATGCCCACCGCAATAGAGCAGATACAGAAGTTACCAATGGCTGTCAACACCTGATCAAATCATCAACAAGCACCAAAAATTACTTGAGGAAAAAAAGAAAAAAAGAAAAAAGTCCTGAAGGACTTCAAGTGAATCATTTAATATAGTATGCTATAAATTGGGCTGTGCATAAGTACTAGCCAGTATACCTTTTGAAAGTGACCAACTTGGTTGGTGCTATCCACAAGGTGAGCGGCCTTGCCAAAGAAGGTGTGGACACCAGTGGCGATGACAACAGCCTCAATCTCACCTTGTTTGCAGGTGGAACCAGAGAAGACCTCGTCGCCAGGGTTCTTGGTGACCGGCAGGGATTCACCAGTGAGAGCAGACTGGTCGATTTTGAGTGGATCACCCTCCAGGAGACGGGCATCAGCAGGGACGATATCTCCCAACTTGATGCTGATCAAATCTCCTGGTACCAGCATTGCTGCATCTTGCTCACTCCACTTTCCACTCCTCAACACCTGCAAATTGTTAGAATATTAATTAAATTATTAAAATTACTATTTATCAAGTAGTAATTTATTATGGCATAAGAACAAAAAAATTAAGTTTAAACCTTGTTTCTGTCATTCACCTCTCATTTTAATTAAATATCTCAAATGTTTGGCCTCCGTTTACCGTTTTCTACTAGCTTTAACCTTTTATAACAAGGGATAAGTACTGATTTAACACAAACTTAGTCGTTCATGTGCGCGCACGAACTCTTACATTTCTACATTAACATCAAAGGAAGCAGCAAGTGTAAGTTGTGGGAATGTAAATGAATGAACATATGTACCTTGGTTTTGGGCGCAAGGCCTGCCATCAGAGCAGCCGCAGCATTGCCTGCGTTATTTTCTTCAATGAAGCTGATCGTTGAGTTGATGACAAGCAACACAACAATACCAAGGAAGTCTTGCCAGTCCGGTGGCCTGCCCTGAATTGTTCAAAGTATTGTTAATAATTGAGAGGGAGAGAGAGGGAGAGGGAGGGAGATTTGAGAGTGTTACCCCTCCATTGGCCAGAGCAATGGCCATGATAGCAGCACACTCCATGACCCATGATAGGGGATTCCACATAAAGCCCAAGAACTTAAGGAGTTTACTCTCCTTTTTCTCCTCAAGCTTGTTCGGGCCAAAGATTTGTAGCCTTTTCTGGCCTTCCTCCTCTGTCAAACCCTCTCTTGTACATTTCAGCTGCTCAAAAACTTCCTCAATCGGAATTCGTTCCTACACACCCAATTCATCAAATTAACAACTTATTATTACCATTAGCACCAAAAACATTAAAATTAAGTCAAATGTTATAAAAAAAAAAAAAAAAAGTTCTCTGATAAAATAGGATCGTGCAATTTGAAGACGCTATTCTCAAAAACATATTAAACAATCAGTAAAATTTCAGTTTAACTTTTAAAATTGTAACTTAATCTTTAAAATTGTGAATTTTGAAAAGTGCACAACTTTCTTGCTATTTGAAAATAATTTTTTTTCTTTCTAATCTTAATTTTTTAAAAATATACTTTTAAATAATACATTTTAATGTAATTTGGTTTAGTTACACTTCTAATACGCAAAATTATAGTACTAAACGCAATCTAAATTCCAAGTTCACATTGTCCCAAATCTTTTGAGGACAAAATAAAGAACAAAAAATGAGAAAATAAAACCAATAAACGAATAAAACAAGCGGAACGTAAGACCTGCTATATGAAACTTTTCATGATTGAAATATATGAGAACTGTTTGGTGGCTGAGAAAACATACAAAATAAAGACTACCCATTTGGCTTATTTGAGTCATACTGAGTTTTTCATTATTCATGAAAACAAAATCCAACTAAAAGAAAATAGAAAAGAAAAGAAAAGATACATATATATCCAAATGAAAGGAAAGTAATAATGGGAAAAGAAAGTATGTCATATATTTGCTTACAAGATCAACAGTCTCGTTCTTGACATCTTCCAAGGAGAGCTCTTCGGCCACCATGATGAAAGATGAAAACCAAAAAGAACAAGTGGTTGTTCAAGGAAGATGGTGACGTCTATCTTCTGCGTTTTCTTTGTTGTGTGTGTGTGTGTGTCTCTCTCTCTCTCTCTCTATATATATATATATGTATGTATAAGGAAAGCTACCCTTTCTTTCGTCTTTCTTCTTTCTGTGAGAGAGACCTGTATTGATCTAGGCCTCCCCGTCCTCCATCCAAAGACACAGGAGAAAAGAGAAAGAAAGAGAGCTTAGAGGAATGAGATTCGTTGCCCCCAAGATGACAGCAATAACCTGAGTATCAAATGCGCGGCTTTTGCTTTATAATGAACGTTGGAGAGGGAAGCGAGGGAAGCCACAAAAGGGTTAAAGGCCACCCATGCTTGCCCGTTTATTGCTACTGCAGTTGACCGGTTACGTGCCGGTTTTGTGGCTCGCCAAAGTCTACGGCCATTTTTGGTTAAAAAAGTTAATTACGGAGGCCGGTTAATTTGTATGCTACCACAGTTCCACTTTCCTTTATTGTACGGTCATCTCTCATGATGAGGATGAAAGACAGATCAAGACCAACTATTTACTTGGTTTTTTTTTTTTTTTAATAACTATTTATTTGGTTATTAAAATATTGTATGGTTTGAGAATTTTTTTAGGGTTAAATATGTTTTTTATTACTTT
>CM017328.1:34706264-34757086 GCA_006937295.1 Carpinus fangiana | reverse complement strand
AAAAAAAAAAAAAACAAAAAAAAACAAAAAAAATGATGGGGTGGTTCAGCCACTCCAACATATTTCTTTTTTTTTTTTAAAAAAAAAAAAATATGTGATAGGGGCATTTTGGAAAAAAAAAAAGATCAAAGTGGTCGAATTGCCACAATTTGAAAATTTGGATGGGTTAAGTGTCACATTTGAAACTTTGGAGGTAAAAGTAAAAATGTTTGGATAGTTCAAGGAGGTAAAGTATAATTTCCCCTAGATTTTATGTTACATTTGTAATGTTTGTATTGAAGTCTTTGTTAAAGTTAATTTAATATTTTTTTTCCTCTCCATTAAAAAAGATAAAAATAAAAACACTTTTAAACAGTAATCATTAGGATAGTTTTCTTAGTTCTTGTGCTAAAAATAATAGGAGGACAACTTTTAGAATAAAACACTAATCAAAACACTTGCCTTAATTTTGGAAGACATGTGATGTCTCCAAGTTGTCTAGAAAAGAAAGGCTTGTGTCATGTGTTTATATGCAGAAGATACAAGTTAGGAGTGTTTGGAGACGCCAAAAAGTCTGTTTGAGATTGCGTTATAAAGAATAAAAAATATTTTTAAGACCGAAAAAGCTATATCAAACCAAAAGCTAACTTATTTAGTAAAAAATTTCAAAAGTACTTCTTTAACTTTTTACTATAAAATAACCAAAATGCATTTAAAAAAAAAAAAAAAAAAGCCTAAAAATGAGACTTTAGACAAAAAACACATTTTGAAAGACGTGATGTCTACAAATTGTCCGAAAAGAGAAAGGTTTAAGTCATGTGTCCAACGTACACATAATACAAGCAAGCAAGGAACCCAAATCGACTTGTCTCCTGTGTGCACAAGCAAGGAACCCAAATCAAATCCGTACGAGTAGTAGAGTCATAGTCTTTAGTTTCTCAATCCTTTCACTACGAATTAGCATTTGGTGAGTTATAGGTCCCATTGCTCGGATATGGTTTTGAAGGAAATAGATTGGGTGCAATTAGTCATTCATATTTGCATACAACGCAGACAACCATATTGGGGAAACTGCTTCAACAGATCTTTCTCAAGATTGGAATTGCACCGATTTGATGTTCTCAGACTAATGGTACTCTAAAAAAGCCCTTTATACCATCAATATTTACCACCAATTGCCTAAGCAAACTCTACATACATGCTATATCCATGTCCTGGAAAATCTAAGATCACTGTTTCTCCCACCCGCCAATCCAGTGATCCGTTTTCAAGTACGAGTAATGATATAAGGAGGACTAGAGTTCTCCTAGAATCATCCTAAATGTGATGTGACATTTAAAATCACCAATAGATTAAAATTTAATAATGATCATCTCAAATTGAATGGTAATTTTAAATGCCACATCACATTTGGAATGACTCTAGGAGGGCTCTAGTCCTCATTATAGCATTATTCAACCACATATATATAGCCAACACCAACGCTATTTCTTGTCCTAACCAAAATTATCTCAACACCCAATTATGCCTGCATTACAATTACACATCCTTTGAAAAAGCTTCGACATTACAGTCTACCTGATGAAATAGCAAGAAACCAATCCATATCTTTCAACACCAAATAAAGCTTAGCTGAAAAATCACCTGCATGTATTGACAAAGCTTCTAAGAAACATAAATAAGCATAATTCATACAAAATAACCAGGGTAAGCTGAAGAAATAGTAGGAACTAATTGATTCATTAGTGCAAAGAAGATGATCTTCTAACCATACAATTGCAAATCATGCTACTCCTAAACTATCTGGGATTGTATTGTTTTGACTCCTCATACTATCAAAACTTTTAGGTAGGGTAAGCTATGGATAAGGCCACCTTAGACATCAATGCTCCAATAGCGTCTTCGAAAGACTTTGCCTGCAATTCCCAAAAAGCCTATTTTCTCACATATTCTCACATATTAATGCCCTAAATTACAATCCATCCTTTCATCCTCTACTTGCCACAAAACACTACTATCAGCTTGCCAACAAACATTCCACTTCCGTCTATTAAGGGACCACTAACAAGAATCAGCCATTTTATGGTAATAACAAAGACCTACCCCCTTGTTCCGTAAATGCACTATCCCAATCACAAAGACCTACCCCATCCCTCCCTCTCCAACCCATAATTGTTTACTATAAACAAGTATTTTAGGACCTGCCAACATCTTCTGAATATCTGCTAAGCAATTGGGAGAGAACGAGGGAAAGAATAACAGGCAAAAGCCAAAGTATATCTCGTCCAACATATAGAGTTCGGAGAAATTACTGAACAAGCTCCTGCCCTTCTATGAAACTTTACAACCCTAGGGAACCAGACAGAAGTCCATCTAAACTATGATCAAACGCCCAACAATCGAAACCATTTTTTTTTCGAAGTTAAAATTTATCCAGACTGTAAGTTTTCTGAATAGGCAGCATATATAATAAGCAAGTCATTTGGGCTCAGAGGCTCAGAGCAGCTGGGACAGCTCTAGCCCCAAAAAACAAGGCACAGCACACAAAACGCACCCATCAGCATAATCAAACCACACAATTGAAACTAGATAGCCGAAACCCAATGAAAAAATTGGGGGTAAAAACAAAAAGCCGTAACAAAAATATAGGATTGAACCAAAAATAAGTCTAACCCATTACTTGAGATACCAAATAAACATCAAAATCTCCTCAGGAGTTCACAACTGATAAATCCAAATCTTTTAGTCTCACAAAAACAAACTAAAGTGCTTAAACAAAATCCAATAAAGCCAGGCTCATCCACCTTAGAACCCGAGCTTGGTGCGGCGCCAATGCCTGCGCTTAGCGTTGTACCTGAACAGAAAAAAAGATACCGTATCAGGCAAAAACTGGTGTTTCATTAAATCTCTAATAAAAACAAAGTACTGGAATTGTGAAAAAAAAGGTGAGGCTTTTGGGACCTGATGGTGTTATCCGTCCTCATCCGGATCCAGTGAGGAATGGGTCGGTTCTGCCTCATCTTCTTGGCCAGCTTCTTCTTGATCATGAAGGTCTTGTGCGACGGCTACGCAAACCACAGCTCATATTAAGCTCAAGTCGAATAAGGTACAGATCCAACACAAATCACACACACACACACAGAGACAGATGATTTACCATTTTCGCTGTGGGAGGTCGGGGCCGAGAGGGACGATCTGCAGAAGGAAACCCTAGCGATTGCAGAAAACCCTAAATCGTGAAATCTCGCACTTTATAGTAGCGTGCTTTCTTCTTCTCTTTCCTTTTCGGGTTGGAAGAGTTGGGCCTTTTGAGTGTTTCGGGAATTAAAGAGGCCTATAGTACGAGAAGTACTGGGCCTCCATACCAAAGGCCCATAAAAAATTTCCAAGAACGTTTACGCTGACCAGGGTCACCTTATAATCACGACTTTTTATGAATTTTATTTTTAATCAAATGAAAATTTTATAAGTCAGTCATTCATTTTTTTACTCATTACTTTTGCTTAAGACTAACTTGTCACGACATACAATCTCAAAATGAAATTAGTGGATTTAGAATAGAGGTGTTCAACCTATTTAATTAGATTAATCGGATTATAATTAATTTATATGATTTTATATTCATACTTTGATACGGTTCAAACTCAATATAAATTCAATAAAAAACTAACAAATTATGACTAAAAAGTCTGACCTAAATAATCTTATAGTCGTACATTAAGACGACTCGAATCAAACACGCATAATACACAAAGTAGCGCACCTAACCCTATCCTATGATTCCTATCCCTCTTTACTAGAAAGGCAATGACAGAGATCCAAATCCTACACCTTAAACGGAGCAGGCCAGGCCCAGGCCCAGACCCAAGGACAGGGAATCCGGTCACGGCTCACGCCTCTCCAGTCTAGAAGAGAAGCGTACTTTCACGTGCCAGAGCGCGCGTGTCCCTTTCGAAAAAAGTACCTCACCGACCCTTCTCCATCTCCTTCCCGTCTGTACTTGGAATCCGCACACTATAAATTCCCCTCCAAACCTCTCAGTCATGCTCTCACTCGCACACTGACTCACTCTCCTTCTCTCTCTATATCTCTCTATCTCTGTTCTCTTTCGATTAGGGTTCTTGACTACTGTGGTGTCAGATTCGGTCATCTGATCAAACGGTTGTGATCTATCCACGAAGATGCCTCCTCGCAAATCGAAAAGAAAAGCGTCCGCACAAGCCGTCAAATCGTCTGACGTCGACCCAGCTCCTCCCGGTACTCCAATCCTCCGAAATTCTCTGCACTTTCTGATTGGTTCCCGAGGAGGAAAAGAAAAGAAAAGAAAGGAATTGAAATTTGAAGCTTTAAAACTTATAATTTGGGTAACAATCGAGTAATTTGGATGTCACAGAATGCCTTGGCTGAGCTAACCTTATCAAGAAAGGAAAAGAATTTTAAAAAAGGAAAAGAATTTAAAACTTGATCTTTGCCTTCTGTATTCTTTTGTTTTCTTGGAGACCAAACAGGGAATTGCTTTTCTTTTCTTTTCTTTTCTTTGCTTTTCTTTGCTTTTCTGTTTTTAAATGTTTGCTCGCTGTTTTTACCGTCCCCTGCTGTGAATCTGATTAATATGTACTTTTTCTGGGAGTGGGTTGGCTTTGATTGCTTTTTTATTTAATTAATTAAAGCGATTTGTTGTCAATTGTAGAGGTCAATGGCTTTTTGCGGTATGCTGTAATAATGATCAGCCTCTGTTGTTGTTGTTGTGTGTGTGTTTTATTTTTATTTTTCAAATAATTTTCCTCAAGAATGCATTATGCGCCCCCTATTGTTCTTGTTGTATTTGTTGTGTATGCATATGGATGTGATAGAAAGGCGTGGCCTTGTTGATCTGTACCTTTAAATTTCTAGTTGCTGTTGATACTTCTGCGTTTTGTGGCAATGCATGCATGGGTAGCTTGCTTGATGTTAAGCATAGACTAAAAAGATTTTCTCTTTTTTTTTTTTTTAATTTGAATTTTTGCAAAATAGAGGCTGAATTGGTCAAAAGGTGACCAAATAGGCAAATACTCCCGGATCGGATCCGCTTGCATGCTAGAATTGCTGCAATTTGTGCACGGGGCAACCTGTCCAACCAAGTAGTCCTGCACTTTGCTAATTCCAATCCAATGCTCCGATTGCATGACCCTTCTACACAGTCGTTGCTTTAGGCCAATCAAAACGGGCCACATGTGCTTGTGGGTCCTACTTGTTTTCCACACATGCATGGGAAAATCCACAAATGTCATGCATGCCATATATTGGCATTAGGCGCAACTTCCTTGTATGATATTATTGTTGATTTTTCTTTTAAATGGGTGGACTGGAATTACTATCTTGCCCTACATATGTATGAATAAGACAGACTGCTTTGTCAAAAAGTGTTCTGGAACATGTCATGTTTTGTTGATATTGTAGGGCAGAATGGGGCCACATTTACGTAATATTTGTATTGATGATCTATGGTTTTTCTCCTCACATGGTTTCTGTAAATGAAAATAATACCCCTAAATTTGTGTCTGTAGTATCTTATGGCCAAATTGCACAATGGTAAACATGGTTAAATATAAGAGAAATGCTACACACTCTAACTCCTATACATTTAAGGGTATACTCTCTGACGTGGCAATAAAAATCACTATTGAATAAAAAATTCAATAGTGATCATTTCAAAATTTAATAGTGATTTTCATTGCCATGTGGGGGAGTGTGGGAGTGGGGATAGCATTTATCTTAAATCACTATTGGATAAAAAAATTCAATAGTGATCATTTCAAAATTTAATAGTGATTTTCATTGAGTGTGTACTTGGGAGTGTGGGAGTGGGAATAACATTTATCTTAAATATAATTTTGGGATGAGTGTGCACACTTTTTTTTGCCATATAAAGCCAACTGTTTAATAAGAATATGCACATTGATGTCATTATCTAATATGGTGGTGCCCAAAGAACAAAATGACATGACATCCGGATGATGGGGATAGAGTTGTTTGAAATGGCAATACGGCAGGGAAAGTCGTATAAGATGTCAATAGGATTATCTGTTAGATTGGAATGTTGTGAATGATAAGAAGTTATTCACATGTGTGCTTATTATTGAGCATCTTTTAGCTAGTAAGTGCTTCCACTGAAGTACTTTCTGGAAGCTTTTACAGATTAGCAACATGATCATGTTTGAGAATTTCTGCAAAATATGTCCTTATCTCTAGTATTTGAAGTCACAATTCAGAGTGTGAAGCCCTTTCCTCAATATTACATGTTTCAACATTTATTGGCGTAAGCCTTGACAATTGGAACTTTCCTATATCAAGCAAAGTCTGTATATCAATAAGGAAAATAAAATGAATAATTTTGTACAGTTTTTTGTTTTGGTTGTTTGGTATATATTAGTCTGCAAAGTGTATGGTTTTGCCATCATTTGATTGAGGTTTTCTTGTTTTTTCCTACATTATTAAGTGTTCTTACTATTCTATTTCATGTATTAATCCTCAGGTAAAGCTTTACTTAAAAAGGTGGGACGAATAGATGGCCTATATGATTTATATGCCAATCAATCTATAGGCCTGATTGAGTAAGTGATTTACAGTTCATCTGTGTTTGTTGTCAGGTTACTGTTATCTTCCCAACTAGTCATCTGAATGCACTAATTTTGTTGTTTGTTTTATGATTTATAGTTTACCATCTCTTACCCTTGAACTTTTTCTAATGTTTAATATTTGAGTTGGTTACTCATCAGGAACATTCCTTTATTTTATCATTTGCATTGGCTCATTGTGTGATTGCTCTAAGAATTTCTTTTGGGTACCTGGTAGTTCTTTTTCACTACTTGTGCATTGACCAATATAGATCTCCAGTTTCTTGCAAATAGCTTATGCATGCATGTTCGGACCTTTAATATGATTTTCTTGTTGCTTGTCAGTTCTTCAGCTTGTAGCTTGAACTATCCTGTTGCATTGCTGATCATGGTTAAATTTTGACTTTCATTATGGGATCATGTCATCTGACTTCCGCAGATGCATATTAGCCTCAAAAAGGGTTTTACTATCTAAATACTTGTAGGCCATATGATAATGATCCTTGGTCTTGTTATGAATTTTAATCGCATGCTTCAGGTACTACATGGTTAGACTGGTAATTAGCTCCAATCCCATGAGTGAAGTGATCAATCGTGAACATGGAACCAACTCATCGATTAAGAGTTTCCTAACATTATATCAAAAAAATTTCTGTTGTCTGGACTTTATTCTAAGAGTGTATCGTTGATTGTCAGTTTTTAACCTCTAGGGTAGGGATGCTTGACTTGTTTCTAATTCTAAAGTTCACAAGTGTCAAAAATTTAGTGTTTATGCTCTATATAATGTGTCCTATTTTTAAGATGACCTACAATTAAATGTGGGGTTACTATATATAACACGAACTAGTAGATGGTTTGTATTACACATAAATTATGCATTTCCATTGACAATTTGGATGTGCTCCATTTGTGGATATCTTTGAAACCGGTGTGCTCCAGTCTGTCAGGTTTGCCAATCCCGGTTACTGTTTACACTAATGGAAATTTGAGTAAATTAACCTTAGAATCATATGGCCCATTCTTTTGGGGGTGTTGTATTTCTAAATAATTGAACTGTTAGTCTTTTTGATAGAATTGACATTCCAGTCTTTTCCTTCTTTGTTCATCAATATGTGGTTTCAAGCCTATCTGCAATTTGTATCATATTATTCCTTCTCAGAAGTCAAGTTTGCTTTATTAATTTTTATTTTATTTATTTATTTCTTATTATGGGTAATTTCGTTGCATTTGTTAATAAATGTTAAAAACAATGTGCCAGCCAGTATGCGTTGTCATTTTCTTTCTTTGATGAAAATTCAGTCAATTTGGTTATGATGATACATAGAAAGAATACACATCTCTATCAATTCCTTGATTTGCTGGATGCCATGAATTGAAGAAGCTGATGTAACTCTAGTTGGTCAGATATGCATCCTTACATGGTTATTGATTTTCTCATTCACTTATATTTGCTTGAACAGTCCTGAAGGAATTGAAGCACTTTGTTCTGATGTGGGAGTGGACCATACTGATGTTAGGATCTTGATGCTTGCTTGGTATGTTGTTTTTTGTGGACATTTTACTGGGCCCATTATTCATTCTGATTTATATCCTAATGTTTATTATAAATGCGCTTGTCTACATACATTACAGGAAGATGAAAGCTGAAAGGCAGGGTTATTTTTCTAAGGTAAGCCTGAGAGTTGCTTCTCCTGTTGCTATTATAACATATATTCTTATTTCCTGGTTGTCAACCATATGACATGCTCTGATCCAAGAATGTGTAACTTATTTGATAGCTGACAAATCCGCACAAAACATGTACTTGTTCAAAAATATGTATAACAGATGAAGCACCCCGAGAATTACTAGTAAAGGGAGATACCCAAAGAAAATCTGCCACCTAAGTGAAGAAAAAGAATCTGTAACTGAAAAGGACGCCCTCCCACTCTTTATACCTCACTCTTCCACATACATCTTCTCCTTATGAAAAAGTAGAGTTTAATAGATGAGTTCTCAATGTCAAGTATATGCGTATATCTTCTCCCTGTAAATTCTGAAGTTGTCTTTTAAGTTTTGAGATACCTCAAGTGATAGCCAAGTGGAGGTGAATATTCAAAACTTCTATATCTCTGTGGCAAAAAGCTATATTCTGACTTTGAGATAATCGGTCAGTGACATGGGAATCACCCACGACAACCCAGTCTGAGGACCAAGACAGGATAGAAGCTGCAACCTGGAAATGAACTGAGAGGATAGTTAGTACCATGATGGGAGGAAGAATATACTGATTCATCTGATTTACTGTGAGTATTCAGTTCTGCATGGCTGTCGGTGAAAATGGAAATTTTAGACGGCATTGGGACAAAAGAAGAGCTTTTAGATGGATAATAAACTATTATTTTGGACAATCAAGGGTTATAAAGGACCTAATTTAGAACCACCTCTTAGGGCCCTAGGAACAGTCAAAATTATCTTCCTCTGCCACAATAAGAGACCATTAAGCAACTCCAAGAGATCTAGGATTAGCGAAATAGATTTTAAGAGCTGCANTGTAGAGACACATCGTTCCATGATGGGAGGAAGAATATACTGATTCATCTGATTTACTGTGAGTATTCAGTTCTGCATGGCTGTCGGTGAAAATGGAAATTTTAGACGGCATTGGGACAAAAGAAGAGCTTTTAGCTGGATAATAAACTATTATTTTGGACAATCAAGGGTTATAAAGGACCTAATTTAGAACCACCTCTTAGGGCCCTAGGAACAGTCAAAATTATCTTCCTCTGCCACAATAAGAGACCATTAAGCAACTCCAAGAGATCTAGGATTAGCGAAAAAGATTTTAAGAGCTGCAAGGTATTTTCTATATTAATCTAAATCTGGGGCTTATGGGGCTTATTAAGAATTGTAACATACTTCTTCAGGCTTATGGTGAGTGTTAGAACATCCTGCAATTGCTAATGTGGATGACATTCTATCCTTGACATGGCTCTCATTGCACTATCATAGTACTGTTAGTTACATTAGCTATCTTTATACACTACTTTCTTGATTTATTTGGAAATGCCAAAAATTTGCTGTATCTGTATTCTTGTAAACGAAGATTACTCTAGGAGCTCTCAATGTTTCCGTATTTTCAAAATTAACTTTTGGGGTCTCTAGGTGGTCCATAGACTTGCCATATGTATTGCCTATGCTATTCGTTGATCAAAAGTTACAGTAACTTGAATTTGCTTTTGTCTCATCTTTTGATGTTCATCAAAATGCTATGATCACACTGTTAGGATGAGTGGCGAACTGGCATGACAGCTCTAAAAGTCAACAGCCTGGACAAATTAAAGAAAGCACTTCCAGCACTTGAGAAAGAGGTACTTTTATTCTATGGGAGTCACCTGGAATAGTTATTTTCAGACATGGCACTGCCTGCTTCTGGAAAGGCAGAAAGTGGATGATGGTACTGATCTTGATTTTCTGTGTTGAATAGGTGATGAAGCCATCAAACTTCGGGGATTTCTATGCTTATGCGTTTCAATACTGCCTAACAGGTGAGCTTGATGTTGATTGGCATCCAACTTTCAATTAAATGGAAATGACATTTTTTTTTTCATGATAATGTTCTGTTATCTTCCTGCTCCCTCTCTCCCCCCACTTACATGCGCGTGTGCGCACTCACACAAAGACACATTGTTTAGCCGGTCTGATGTTGATGACATTTTCAGAAGATAAGCAAAGGTTCGTAGACATTGAGACCTTTTGTCAATTGCTGAATCTTGTTCTGGGTTCCCAATTTCCTGCCCAGGTTGATTCAATAACTGAATATCTAAAGGTGGGTTTCTATTATTCTTGGAGGTAATCCCCAGTACTTTTTGTTGGTCTAACATTTGTTTCATCATAAGTTTTGTGATATGCATGGACTTGAATTTTCTGGCAGCTACAGAGTGATTATCAGATGCTAAGCATGGACCAATGGATGAACTTCTATCGTTTTTGCTGTGAGGTAAGCAATTTGTTTTGACATAATTTTCTTCACTACTTTTTCTTACATTGATCTCTGGTGTAGTTGAAACCATGAAAAAGGGAAAAATAAAAACTCCATTGGATAGGTTATATTATTATCATGCCTACCCCAATAAAACTTCAGTATCCTGATGTCCTTTGATGTCCGATACTGCTCAAGAATGGGGAATGTTGTTCTATACTGGGAAATGTCTTGTGTTTAGATGGTTATACAGTCAATCTATCATGTATTCTATTCCTGGGATCCATTTATGAGTCTTCTGTGGCAGTAGAGAACTAATTAATCCCGGACATATGCTTCATTCATACAGTGTGGGGAAATGCATGCTATAATTCTGTAATATGATGCAGTTAATTGATGATAGGTATAAGCAACCCCTTTTACGCTGGTGCTTTTAGATACTATTGAAATCATTTGCGTTTCTTCTTTGGCAGATAAGTTTTCCAGATCTTGAACAATATGATCCCCTTGAATCTTGGGCCGTGATTGTTGATAATTTTGTTGAATGGTTGAGAAAAAAGCAAAGCTAATTTCAGTACCTTTGGCCGTAGAGTCCAATGCTGATAATAACGGTAATCATTTTTGTCTTTTCTTTTCCTTTTCAAGATCAGTTGTCTTGATATTTCAGCTATTGGCCTTCAAAGTGGAAGAGAGTTTGAATAAGGATGTGTGGTATTATATGCAATCTGCAGGACCTTACAAAAATTGAAGTAGGAATTGTATCTAACAAGCTATTGATGCTGACAACATTACTGAAGTCATTTCTCATGTCAAAAAGCCTCACTGTTGGTGGTCTGGACTCTGGAGATGCTTCAGGCATTCTTATTATATTGCTCAAGTTTTGCGGTTTTGTTTTTGTAAACCCTTGATCCTGTTGACTGGTCAATGATTTTTTTGGGTTAGAAATGAGTTTATACGCGAATTCAGAGGAGTCTATCTTTTCCTTTCATTTATGTTTGCTTTATGCGATAATTCAGCATGAAATTTTTTTTACCATACTTTTCTTTTGTTTTGGGGGGCGAGGATGAATAAGTCATTCCATTAAAGCATTGAAGTTCAAAACACAGCAACATAAACTCAAGCACAAAAACTAACACACTGCTAATCAGAGGATACAACAGCAGACATCGAAATGAATCAGCAAATGACTCATTTGCTAAGAACATCAAGGGGAATTCCCCATAGGAAACACATAGAAGCCTATTCAATACTATTCTTGGAAGACACATGAGACTTTATAACCGTTCTTACATTCCATGAGATGATGGTCTTCAATATGCACATTTCTTTGTAACCAAATATGCTACACTATGAAGTCCCAAGAGGTAGCTTAATTAGCTGGGACCTCATCTAATAAAGTGCAGGTCATTAGTTCGAATCTCCCACCCCAATCATTGTGCAGACATGCCAAAAAAAAAAAAAAAAAAAATGCTACACTATGGAATCTATAGAGAGCTCATAGCAGGAAAAATAATGAAAGCTCCAGTCTCATTTATCAACTATCCATGCCCTTGAAGCTGTATATCAACAAATTCAACCAAGTGTTAATAATTTGAATGAGAAATGTTGTCAACTTCCTCCTCTTAAAAATAGGATGGAAGATACAACGCCACACACTTAATAACATGCAAAATTGAAGAGCCAAATGAAATCTAAATAAACAAGAGAAAGATTTGTGGAATTTTTATTTAATTTGTTATTTAAAACTTTTATAAGAAAGGAGGATACCTTGTGTCGTGACTTTCCATTCGTTGTCATAACTGATGGCCCAAAAGAAATACCCACGAAGCCCAAGGGCTTGAGCAAACCCAATCTTCATTGTTATCGACAGGGCATCATCATACCCAACCCACGTTGTCCCGGTAAATGAAAAGACAGAAGCAGTGTCCACATCATATGCAATGGTGGCCTTTGTCCTCTTATTGAATGCCTCCACCTCTGAGAAAAGTAGCACACCTTCATCTCCAGGACCAACACCAATGGCGGGTGCTCCAACCCCATGCAAATTTGGGTCTTTGAGCTTCCATGTTTTCCCATAAAGCGGCAAGCCCATCACCACCTTTTTTCCAGGCACTCCAGCCTTGATCCACGACTTGAGCCCATAGATTGAGCTCAGATTAGTTTTCGGGTCAAACAATGCTGCATGAGCCCCCGTCACCGAAGTATCCCATGATCCATGATAATCGTAACACATCACATTGATCCAATCCAAGTTCTCCTTGATTGAAGCCGCCGGGTACGAGCGGCGGCTGCCATATATTAAGAAGTCCGCCGAGTAGTACACAGCGGCGGTGAGCAATAGGGGAGGCCTATTTGTGCTCCTAGCCTCCCTTTGGACTTCATGCCTCCATTCTCTCAATAAGTGGGCAAAATCATCCATTTCTTTCAAGCTTTCAGGGAACTCCCAATCAAGGTCAATCCCATCAAACCCATATTTACGTGCAACCTCTATAGTTGCATGTATGAAAGTTTGACGAGAGGAGGCGGCGGAGGCCATGGGAGCAAAAGGGTTGGGCTCAATACCACCTCCACCGATGGAGTAAAGAGTCTTCACTTGGGGGTTCTTGTGATGTAGTGTGGCGGTGAAGTTTGAGAGGATTGCAGCCTCTGAATTTGAAATGTTAAACTCAAAGGTAATGTTGTTGGGCACAAGAAAAGCATACAAGACGTGGGTGAGCAATGATGTGTTTATGGCTGAAGGTGGGAAATTATCTAATGCCCACGACGGATAATAACCCGCTTTGATGACTGGAGACGCCGCCATGACGCCGCCGCTTCTGGTGGTGATGATGAACAAGGAGTGTACAATAGAGAGAAAGTGCACAAACTTGAGGATTAATGCCATGTTGCTCGAAGGCTCCCGCCGGTGGAGGAGGATAATAAATATATAAAGAATGACAAATTGCGATGGATATGTATAAGAAGGGAAATTAATAAAGGTTGATATTTCTTTGTAGATAGTTGACATTTTTGGTGGATATGGTTATCTATGGGCCTACCAATGAAAGAATAGTATTTATGGTACAACAGGGTATGGTTTCTAGTAGCAAAGAACATGAAGAGATAATGTAAGTTGAATATGATAATACCTTAAAATTTGTTAGGTAAAAGTTGTGGGCTGGCCGGCTTTGTTGAAGTTTTCATATCTAGAAGGAGTTTACAATTCTTAAAAGATTTTTATAGATCGATGGAGTTGTGTCTTTCAAATGCCATCCATATGTGTTTGTTCTTGCCTTATTTATTGTAATTGTGATTGTTGTGTGCTTAATCCATACTTAAGCATGCTATTTATCTAAATGTGGATTGAGTATGCTACCTTAGTTGAGTATATTGAGAAAATGCAAAATAACACTTCTCTGTAATATAATAGGGAATATTCTAAAATATTCTAACTTTCTTTGATGATGATGATGAGATATCCCACCAAATCCAATGCCATTTATCTCTGACCTTTTGTTATATGATGGAACTTAATGGATTTTTATGGACACCCGCAAAAGGTTTTCTTTCCCCAATTAGCTTCTTCTTTTGTGTGGTAAAAGATTAATTTGATAATTGCTTTGAATCCCCACAATAAACATGATGATTTGATAAGGATAATGATCGTTCCATTATTTTCCGCACCTATTAAACTTTGGTGTACCCAAATTAGACCAAAAAAACAAGGCCCATATTAACATTTGAGTCCATGAAGGATTTGCTTTGGTCCATTACTAGCCATTCTGAGGCTAATAGGGGATGCGTTGCATAGGATCATCACTTCACCATGTCACCATAACCATCTCCTAAAGGATAAGGGTGACAATTGCAATGCATCAAGGAGCAGGGTCGGGCAACATTTAATTCCTAACGACCCTTGGTGACAAGAGAGAGGGACATTTAATGTCTAATTGCTTCTCATGACAAAGGGGATTGATGTTACCGAAATTGAATCCTCTTCAGTTTATTTGAGTCGGAGAACATCCAATTATTTATATTTAAAGGATATTTTTGTCATTTTATTTTTTGAGAAAACAAAAATTCCCCATAAATATAACTAACCGGATACTCTACAGTTTAAATGAATTAGAGAGAATTCAAATTCATTATCCCCATATATACCTTTTGGTTGTGATCTTTTTGAAAGTATGTTGACATGCTATGTCTTTTCCTTTTTCGAGAAAAGAAAAAGATTGTGTGCTACACAGCTTTCCTACACCTTCCATGCAGCCACTAAGACGGGTTGATAAGCCGGTTTGGACTTAAGCTAATCATCCCTTTAAACGTGCGTTTTTTCCATGGCCAATGACAGATTCAGATGTATCTATGTATATATCATGTGCTAAACAGAACTTCTGTCAAATTTCCAACAGACATCTTGGTTAATCTAAACTGGAATTAAGGATTCCGTACAAAGCAACAATCATTGATGAGCGAGTTGAAAATTTTGACTATTTTTAATCCAATTCTGCCTGTCACCATTAGACTTTTAAACAATTTGACCACATCGGCCAATGAGGGTAATCAGTCAATCGAAGTTGTTCATTGTATAATATATGGGGCTTAAAATATGCAGCTTCACTATTGTCTTTGCATTAGTGGAAGCTTCCGCTTGGTTTTTAGTCATTGTCGTGTTATTAGTGTGCCCATTTCCATGCACTTGTCTCTTCACTGTTCACTGTCCAGGCCGCATGCTTCACAAAGCATATATATTGGTGCAGGACAGCCAAATAATTCTACCCAATAAAAGTTAAAGACACTTTTAGATACATTATTTCATATAGTGTAATCATTACTTTAACCCCAAAAAAGAAACGCTCTAAATTATATTTTTATCTTTTATAATATTATTTATTATACTGTTATGTGATTATCATACAATTTGATGATTTGACAGTAAAAATTAATAATTTGATGAACAACTGGTTTCTATTGTGATATCATATCAATTATATAACAGTTGAGTAGCAATTTATCAAATAATATTATTCTTTGTTAAAAATCACACTTTTATCGTATCACCATCTCATTTTGCTAATATAGCGGTCTCAATTAACCTTATATGAGTACTTGGTTTAAAAAAAATCTAAGAATAAAGCAGTAGTGCCATGTGCATAATGGAATAGTGGCGGGATAAAACCTTGGATTCACTCCCCCTGCCCCTTATCCTAATACTAGCTACTTGCTCAGTGCTAAGAGTCAGTCAAAAACCTTAGGCTTGATTTCTACTTTTCACTTTGAATGAGCCAAGAAGTAGCTAGTATTAGTCAAGAATGTTGAATTATGCAATATTTATGTTGCCTTGCAGATATTTATAATTCTGTTGAATGAAAAATTTGTCCTTTATGTACATTATTTTTTTAATCTTAATTATATAACTTTTTTTAATGAATATAATCTACATTTATTTGTTGTAATAAACCATGAGACCCATTATAAAATCTATTTAATTAGACCTCACATATATGATTGGAATTGACATTAGGTGATATTGTGTAAAGGGATTTACTCTCAAAGACTAAAAAACTCAACATGAATGAAGAACGATAAAGTTTTCTCCTAAATTAAATTAGAAGATATTTTTTTTAATCTAATCCCCATTAAATTGAAACGTTTTTTTTAAACCGCCATATGATTCTCACATTCACGTTTTTTTTACACTTTTACGACACAAAGTAGAAATTAACTTCAAAACGTCCTTACTAGATAGGTTGTCTTTACTAATCAAAGTAAAGCATTCTCACTTTGTTCTTGCCTCCGGCCACTACGTTGTTGTCTCCATTAGTGATGTTAATCCCCTTCCGCTTTATTTATTTTTCTTTTTTCTTTTCACTTTGCTGTTTCATTTTCCCAGGCAAAAAAAAAAGAAAAAAGAAAAAAAAAAAGGACTGACGACAGTAGAGGTATAATCAATTTAAAGTCCTTATAAAGACATCTACAAAGACAAAAAGTTTCACCTAACGATTGAGTTTAAGGTATAATCAATTCAGTCATCTCTTACTTTTATTTGATATTAAAATCCATGCCTATCATATTCATAAATATATACTTGTCTTTTTTTTTCTTTTTTTTTTTTGACATGTTCACACAAAAGTAGGGGAGAGGGGTTTTGAACTTGTGACCTCCGCTTCATAAGACGTGGTTCACAGCCGATTGAGTTACCTCTTGGGGACTATATACTTGCCTTTCTATCTAGGAAGAAAGATCAAAGCCCCTAGAAGCTGTTTTTGTTTTCTATATAACATCTCCACTACTCTTCATAATGAATCCAGTTGAGAGACCTTTCCAACTATGGTAAGCGTCAACTTTATGCACTTCCTTTCTTTTGTATACTCTCTATGCATTATCACCACAGGATACGGGGTCATGGCCTCATCTTCAGCCGTCAAAGCAGGCTATTATAATTCGGGGGCTTCAGATAATTTCCCACCTTCAGCCATAAACACATCATTGCTCACCCACGTCTTGTATGCTTTTCTTGTGCCCAACAACGTTACCTTTGAGTTTGACATTTCAAATTTAAAGGCTGCGAGCCTCTCAAACTTCACCACCACCCTCCATCACAAGAACCCCCAAGTGAAGGCTCTTTACTCCATTGGTGGGGGTGGTATTGATCCAAACCCTTTTGCTGCCATGGCCTCCAAAGCCTCGTCTCATCGAACTTTCATACATGCAACCATAGAGGTTGCTCGTAAATATGGGTTTGATGGGCTTGACCTTGATTGGGAATATTCCAAAAGCCCAAAACAAATGGATGATTTTGCCCACTTACTAAAAGAATGGAGGCATGCAATCCAAGAGGAGGCCAGGAGCACAAATAGGCCTCCCCTATTGCTCACTGCTGCCGTGTACTACTCAGCGGAGTTCTTAACCTTCGGCAGCCACCGCTCGTACCCGGCGGCTTCGATCAAGGAGAACTTGGATTGGATCAATGTGATGAGTTACGATTATCACGGATTGTGGAACACTTCGGCAATGGGAGCCCATGCCGCACTGTTTGACCCAAAAACTAATTTGAGCTCGATCTATGGGCTCAAGTCGTGGATCAAGGCTGGAGTGCCTGGAAAAAAGGTGCTGATGGGCTTGCCGCTCTATGGGAAAACATGGAAGCTCAAAGACCCAAATTTGCATGGGGTTGGAGCACCCGCCATTGGTGTTGGCCCTGGAGATGTGGGTGTGCTTCTTTTCTCAGAGGTGGAGGCATTCAATAAGAGGACAAAGGCCACCATTGCATACGATGTGGACACTACTTCTGTCTATTCTTTTACCGGGACAACGTGGGTCGGGTACGATGACGCTCTATCGATAACAGTGAAGATTGGGTTTGCTCAAGCCCTTGGGCTTCGTGGGCATTTCTTTTGGGCCATCAGTTATGACAACAAATGGAAAATCACAACACAAGGTATATATTCTCCTTTCTCATAAATAATAATAATAATAATAATTTTTTTTTTTTAAAAAAAAAAAACCCAAAAACCTTTCTCATCTTGACCTAAAGCAGTTATACTGTCACTGTCCTTTTGTCTTTCAGATTATTAACATTTTGTTGAACTTGTTGATATGCAGCTTCTAATCCCTAGTTGACACCTCAATTTAAGTTAAAAAATTACACCAAAATAACATAAGACCAAATTCACTAGATTTCTTTTGATTTTTTTTTCTCTTTCTTTTCTTTTCTTTCCATGCCTGCCGACACCATCATTACTTTTTTTTTCCTTCTCTCCATGCCAGTGATGCCACACCTTCTTCTTCTTCCTTCTCTTTTTTCTTTTCTTCTTCTGCAACAAGATGGCAGGTTCCTTCTCTTTTTTCTTTTCTTCTTCTTCCTTCTCTTGCCGTGAGTCATCTTCTCAAGCAATTTTCGGTGCCGGAGCCATTTTTTCTGGCCTTTAGGGTGATAAAATCCCTAAAGAGTTAACTTTTCCTCTCTAGGTTTTAGATTTGAATAAAAAAACGAGTTTTGAGGTATTAGAAACGAAGTTTGAGGTATTAGAAACGATTTTTGAGGCACTAGGAATGGATTTTAGGCATTAGAATCGAGTTTTGAGGTGGATTTCGACGGGTTCGAAGTCGGGTTACGCCAGTGATGCCACACCTTCTTCTTCTTCCTTCTCTTTTTTCTTTTCTTCTTCTTCCTTCTCTTGCCATGAGTCATCTTCTCAAGCAATTTTCGGTGCCGGAACCATTTTTTCTGGCCTTTAGGGTGATAAAATCCCTAAAGAGTTAACTTTTCATCTCTAGGTTTTAGATTTGAATCAAAAAATGAGTTTTGAGGCATTAAAAACGAAGTTTGAGGCATTAGAAACGATTTTTGAGGCACTAGGAATGGATCTTAGGCATTAGAATCGAGTTTTGAGGCGGATTTCGACGGGTTCGAAGTCGGGTTACGGCCGGCGAAAGGCCAGACCCACTGCCAACGTGGGTCTGGCCGTCTGTGGCAATGGGTCTCTGGTGTGTGGGTCTCTGGTGCGTGGGTCTACCGACCGTGGGTCTCTGGTGCGTGGGTCTACCGGCCGTGGGTCTCTGGTGCGTGGGTCTACTGGCCGTGGGTCTTGGGTCTGCCGGCGTGGGTTTGTGGCAATGGGTCTCCGGCGTGGTTCTTTCTTGGTTGTTTGTTTGGGTTTATTTGGTGATTTGAGCTTATTTTGTCAAAATAAGCTTGGTGATGTGTCACCATGTGGTTGGATGCTGCAAAATACCCCTTTTACAGATGGACCGCATGGTAGGGGCTCTCATACCGAAAAATCTCGACACAAGCACATGGCCAGTAATCAAATGCTAATAAAAAAGAGTCAACCCAAGAGAAAAATCCAAAACAATACCCAAAGAAAGTGTCAATATTAAGAGATAAGAGGGATTAGTCATTCAAAAAGCTGATCCTATTTCGCAACCACCGGGTCACATGATCTCTCCCTTATCCACTCATTTCTTTTCTCATTTTCTATATGTTTGATGTACAATATTATTGCCTGTAATTTCATTTGATGAATCATTCAGTATATATATTTCGTTCTTATTATTGATATACCTCTGTACAAGTATACACAAGTTGAGGCAGAATCTTCAACGTGTGAAAGAAATATTGATCAGTTTGAGAATTTGCAGTGCAACATTCTTAGGGTGCGCTTGTTACTGCAATTTTGTAGATAAAAATTGTAATTACAGGTAATGAGGTGCTTTTTTAAAAACACACAATTTTAAAGGTTAAACTTCAATTTTACCGCATGCTTAGCTGCGTTTCTAAATCGCAAAACCAAACAGACCCTTAAAGTCATGACGTAAATCTCAAATTTCATTAGCTCCAAATTAAGAGAGCATTAATCAAGAAGCAAAAAGTAATGCATTATTCTTTGTAATCCTAAACGTTCTTCTCTATGCTCCTATACTTGGCTAAGAACCATCAAACTTAATTTATAAGCTATCGATGTTTATGCTAAAGACACTGCCATTGGACTTTTTACAATATGGGGTCCGTCGGTCCAACTATACCAGCCAAAAGCATACTCATCCTTGTCCGCAACCTTGCTGGCCGTCCGATCACCTCTTGCTTTTACCGTGATGGTGAAGCTCTTTTTCTGGCCAACATGATTAAAGATCAAAATGCTTGGGGAGGCCTTTATGGAGAATCCCAAAGGTGGTCTGGAAGTAAAGAAGTACACACTCTTGCGGTGACCAACATTTGTGACTGTCCTCTTAACGGTGACAGTGCCATTGAGTTTGGAGACAGCCAAAGATGGATAATTGAGGTTGATTGCTGGGGGTGGCACTGCTGGACACTTGAATGTTGGGTCAACGTTATTGATTGATCCAATGCTGCAGAAGTAGAGAAGGTAGTCGGTGTATGCGGCATCGTATACTAGACCGGGGTCTGCCGCTTTTGTGGGGCAGAAGTGGCCGGAGCCGTATGCAAAGGGAGTGGCTAGATTGCCAGATTCATCGCTCAATGGCAAACCCATGTTATTTGTTAACCCGGCTGCGAGAGGTAGGAATATGAAAACATCAGAGAATTTAATTTTAACAATGGTTGATGGCACAATCACTTCAACTCAATAGGATGAGAGCGTGATGGACCGGATATAGAAATTCATATTAGGAGGGGCGAAAAAATGAGGATTATGGGCCAGGATAAAAAACTAAAACAATTATCTTAATTTTTTTTTTAAAAAAAAAAGAAAAAGGGAGAGTGGGGGGCTTGCCCTTTTGCATCCGCCACTGGTGATGGAGATTAACATGTAGCATTACCTGGCCAGCTCGATAAAAATAAAAATGTGGTAAGATATTCATATATTATAAGTACCTGTGGTCATGAGAGCAGATCTGATTGCGGCACTGCTCCAAGTAGGGTGTATGGCTTTGAGAAGTGCAGCCGCAGCAGCCACATGAGGGCAAGACATTGAAGTTCCAGATAAAATATTGTACTTGGCAATTCGGTGATCTAGTGACAACTTCGTAGGAGGATCTCCCTCGCTCCATGCTGCCAGTATATTCAGCCCTGGTGCTGTGATGTCGGGCTGCAAAGTAAACCAGCCAACAATTGCAAGCAAAAATCAAATCCATCTATATAATTAAAAGGGTTATAATCCTTAATTCAAACCTGCTAATTTTGTATTGAAGTCTTGTCGAGATTTGAGAGTTGTGTAAAAAATTGTCAGTCTTAAAGTTATGTATTGAGTTCAAAGGCATTGATATAAGATTATATAGGTCGATTCTAACTTTCCTTATTTAAATAAACAAGTGAAACCTCTCAATCTTAACTCATTAATTTTGTGTTGGGTATGTGCCGAGTTCGTAGATCGATTCAACCCTAAATGGTGGCAATGGTGGGGGGTGTTGAGAACTAAAATGTATGCTTGAAAAAAGGGTTATTACCTTGAGAATATTAGGGTCAATAGGATTTGGACCTCTACTTGTGAATGCAGCCATGAATGGTGCTGGCTTGGTATGTAGCACTGTCTTTGCCGGTATGATTCTCGCGGTTGGATTCTCGGTAGAGTTGATGTAATTCATAATTCTGACCGCATCATTGTAACTTACGGCAGTGGCAGGAAGCAAATGAGGATCGACAGATAACTCAGCTCCGTTTGCCTGACTGTTTCCAATGATAAAACCAGCACCACCAGCCCTCTGCACTTCCAGGCCTTTTCCAACTCTTGTCCCATTACCTCTCATGCACAAAATTATCTTTCCTTTGACCTTTGCAGGTGAAAGAGAGCCAGGGAGGCATTGTCTGCAGCAATTAATCCAATTCAAATAAGTGATCATTAGGCAAAATGAGCAATCCATCTTTGTATTTGCCGAAACTAGAGAGAAGGTGGAGAGAAAAATTACCCAACAACGTCATTGGATATGCCTGGGTTAACAACATCTGCCGCGTATGCTAATGGATACAGCTTATTCTCCAGCTTGAATTCAGTCACAGTTTGCCCCTAATAATGATTCACAACAAAAAGTGAAACCGACAAGCTAAGGTACATAAAAGGGCTACAGAGAAAAAAAAAAAAAAAAGATTAACTATTGCATATTTGGTTAGCATCTTAGTCATACAATTTTTTGTTAAACGAATACTTATCTCAAAAGTTTAAGATGATAATAATGAATGAATTTAATTTTAAATTTATATTCAAACACTTTTCCCCATGAGTGAGTTCAAACTCACTTTTAATAAGTAAGGCTCAACACGTGAAATATTTAATTGAAATATTTAAGTGAACAATGGAAAAATGATTTAAAATTAGGACTTTGTTTTGGTATCATATTAAATTACTACTTATCCTAAAAATTTAAGCTGGTAGGAATGAATGAATTTAGTTATTAAATTTATAGTACTATAATAGTTTTTTCTTCTTAAAAGTGTTTAATTAGCATTGCGATTTCATACGTAGACTAAAAGTACGATCTTAAACTAAATCATAAAAAATGTAATGTAAAAAAATTTGCATTTTCAAATCATAGACAATGAGTGTGTTTTTAAAAGCACATGATTTTAAAAGCCAAGCTACGAATTTACCAAGCTATGAAATCCTAACCAAATGAGATCTAAATTATGCATAACCTGTCTAAATGTTCACCTCAATTTTCAAATGATTTCCTAGCACGACAGGAGAGACAAACTCACGGTCCAGACTACTAGCACCAACTGTGATCATCCATGGAGCCAGGTTCGACAAAGTTGAAGGTGCAGGGCCCGAGTTCCCAGCACTACATGCCACCACAATGTTTTTCTTCGAGGCATGGAGGGCTCCAATTGCGATGCCATCATTGATAAAAGGATAAGGTTTAGTAGTCCCAATGGAAATGCTCAGAACATCAACACCGTCAGCAATGGCATCGTCAATTGCTGCTAACATGTCTTCCTCAAAGCAAGTGTTCCCCCCTGCTTTTTCTTGGCCCGGTATTGCCCAGCAGACCTTGTATATAGCGAGCCGGACAAGTGGTGCTCCGCCAGAGGCAGTGCCACGAGCAAAGCCACCGATGGCGGAGGTATTGGGGACCCATCGGCCTCCAACGGTTGAGGCAGTGTGTGTTCCATGGCCATCTTTGTCACGAGCTGATTGGTAATCCTCAGTGGCGTTTAGAGGGCCTATGTTTGTCTCATAACCCTTGAGGTAGTATCGGGCTCCAATGAGCTTCCTGAGGATATGCCAATAGTGAAAGAAATTTTAGCCGAGGAAAGGAAATAATAGAAAGAATTTTTCATGTGTTTGTTTCTTTTTATATACTTTCAGGCACTTTCTTTAATGTGTAGAAAGTTTATAGCATCGATCGGTAATTAAACATGCTTAATTATCTGTAGTGAAAATTATCTATAGCCCTCTTTTTTTGTTGAAAAAAGAAGAAGCAACTTTCATGCAAGAATCAAGATAGTTAGAGATATATACTTCATTCCATCATACAATTAAGGATGTAACCAGACAATGGCTTTCAAACAAAGAGGAAAGACACCATGCATGATTAGAATTTAGAAGAGTTCATGCCTTATTTGATGGTGCTCTTCTACATCGTTCATATACACCATTAAATGGTTAAAATTCTTAAAAGCTCACTATATGATAACAAGAGGAGAAAAATATATTTGCCATCTTTAACTGTTATAGAGCTAAAGTTTCTAAGATAAATGATGATTTAATATGGTATCAAAATCAAAGATGTTGAGTTTGAACTTTGTTTTCATTATTCATTATTCTATCTTCTATTTTAATTAAATATTATATATGTTGGGTTATACCTATAAAAGAGAGTTTGATCCTACATGTGAGAGAAAATGCTAGAATATAAATTAAATAATTAATAGCTTTTAGAATAAATGATAATTTAACACTAACTACATAATTAGAGTATTTTTGTACAAAAGAGAGATATTGCAACCTCAATGATAGTTTGGAAAGGATATTGAAACAATTGAAAGTTTAAAATTACAAAATGTTTGATAGTGAAAGAGGAGTAAACCAAAGGACATGCAAACATATATTATATGTACTTCATCCAAACTAAAACATTTATTTCCCATTTCCCCTCCATGGTATGGGCATAAAATATGAGGGACATTATAATTGGGGGGCCCGGCACCCCAATCTTAGAGAGTCACCATTCAAGAAAATTAATCCTATTAAAGTCAACGGTTAAATGACATGGGTCCTAGCTTCTCAATCACAATCATTCGATATAGCTCCATGAAATGATATAGAAATGTCTTTGTGCTTTTGATTTAGGGAATTAATATTGTTTCTTTCCTCTATAATTGGAAGGTGTGGCCTCCAAATGTGGGTCACTTATAGACTTAGCACACATAGAAGAATGAGAAGAAACCAAATAAGATGACTTGAAACTTAAGAAAAGCTCACAAGATGGGGAATGAGAAAAAGCCAAAAGCAATTAAATCACTTTCCTGTTTGATTGAAATGGACAAGCAAGGGAGCTGGTATCTTCCACACAAAACAATAAATTTAATATACTATTTTACAATTAAACCTAAAATAATCCACAACAGAAATTTACAAAACGACAAGGTATAGGACGCAGTGCAGGCCCATTGAAAGCTGTCACTGGGAACAGCTTTAGAATAAGCCAGTGGCATTGAAATTCAATTAAAAGGATGATGTTCATTGAGAAAGCTACTAATGGGTCACCCATAAGAAAGGAACTCCATCAAAAGATTCCAAGGGTGGGGCAATTATTAGCCTTATGGTTTTGTGCTGCAAAGGCCCTAAGCAATGCCCCTCTAGATTCCAAGAGTGTGGCAATTATTAGCCTTATGGTTTTATGCTGCAAAGGTCCTAAGCAATGCCACTCTAATTGGAGTGGTTGCCAAACGTCTAGGGGTTGATAATTTATGTTGGCATATCAAGTTTGGGGAGTTTTCAAGCCTAACCCGTATTAGGATAGTAAGTTGTGTCAAAAATTATTAACATGTGACAAAACATAGATATATATAAAACTACGTAAATCAATATTATATGAAACACAAAAGGGAATATACATCACAGAGAGAAGAAAGCAAACTCACCTATTGCAATGGGATGAGTTAAAAGCAACTCCTGTTTGGCAGATTCCTTTCCATGATTTTGGGACAGGTCCCATCCCTTCATCGCTAAAGCTCTTTGATTCTGGCCAAACACCTGATAGAAAAACACACTCATTACATGCAATAATCATAATATTGCCCACATCCACATGTAATGATGTGATCATACACACATGCATACATATGATTGCTAAACTACAAAAACGATATCACATGTCAAACAGTCATATATATTGAGCACCAATAGCATGCATGTGATGATTTTTACCGCTATCCAAGAGCCCAACTATAACATCTTTCCCATATCTGGCTTTGGACCATAATTCTCCGCCTCTCCTCAAGTGCTTTTCATCTCCCTCTCCCTCTGCCAACCCTATAAACTCCCATGACCTTGTGGTGTGCAAAGAATACTTTTTCGGGTCGCTCCGAGACACTGCTATCACCTCCTCCAACTCTGTGCAAAGAAACGATACTATCAGAGAGCTGAATAAGAAAGAATGGGTCGTACGTAAACGGGATCCACGAAGGAAACCCCGGCGACGGTGACGGTTTCTTTTACCGGATAGCTTGGAGGCTTCTTCGGGCGTGAGCAATGCGGCGAAGCCATTGATGCTGTGCTTGTAGCTGTAAAGAAGAGAGGCTCTAGCTTCGTCCTCAGTCGCTTTCACAGAGAGCAGATAAGAATGATGAATGTCTTGAATCTCATGCAATGCTTTTTCTACATTGTGCCCTCCAAAGTACACTATGTAAACCTGTATAGTGGCCCCCCCACCCCCCCACAAAAAAAAAAAAAAAAAAAAGGTTTAATCACAAATCTTTGGCTAGAACATGCAAATCCCAATTAGAAAATATAAAAACGATAGAAATCTTTGAGGAGAGGAAAAAGACCTGTTTTTCACATGAAGCTAAGAGAGGAATGAGGAAGAGGAGGACGAAAGAGATTGAGAATCTCTTCATTTTACGTCCTCAAATCCCCACGCCAATTAACCCAAGACGGCAAGTCCTATATATATAGTTGATAGCTTACTATATCCTCATTCCCCATGCCAACCGATCGAATCTCCTCTATATATAGACGCATGCTATAATTATGAGAGGAAGGAGGAGAGGCCAGTCTATTTCGCTCTCTCTAGATCTCTCCATCTCTTTTTATTATTATTATTATTTTTTTTAATTTTAAAAAAGATAAAATTTGAATATGAAAAGAATAATGTTATCTACCACCGCATTTTATCTGCTGATGCACATCAACCAATTTTTTTTAGAATTTTTATTTTTATTATTTTTTATTTAAGGTTAACATTGTAATTTTATAGGCGAGAAGTGCGATTTTAAACAAAACCGCAAAAACAATAATTATTTGGCATTGCATTTTTTTAAAAAGGGAGATTTGAAAATGCGGAATTGTAAGTAAGGATGTGTGCTTTTTTTAAAACGCACAATTTTAAACATCAAACTGCAACTTTTCTAAACACTTTAACTATATTTTTAAAAATCACATATTTTAAAAATTGCTATTTTTATTCGAACTTTTTGAAATCGTAATCCCAAACAAACTCTTAACAATGTTTAAACACGGCCACATCAGCCAAGAAGATATATATGGTGAGACAGCTAGATAGAGTTGTAGTATATAACATATTGCTCTTCTATCTATATGATATTCTTTGGATTCCTTGTATGCTAAGGTTGTTTTGTTATCAACTTGAACTTAAAGTACAATCATGATATTAGTTGTAAGATTTATCAATATTAACTTTTTTAAATCCAATTCAATTTCAAATGAACCCACCATTTTATTCTCAGTAGAATCATAATAGATAACAACAAAAATTAAATGCATACTATTTCACCTAATTTTAGACTTTTATCCCAAGCAAGCGCGATGGCAGGAATTGCTTGATCGCAGAGTTCGATTTTGTGTTGGAATAGAGGGCAAAGTGCATACTATTTTACCTAATTTTAGACTTTTATCCCAAGAGTAATTTACAACACGTAATTAAGCAATAACAAATACAAGTTTTAATTAACCATTGAACACCCCCCCCCCCCCCCCCTCCCCCCTATTAGATGCCACATGCATGTTTATACACTATCATAAAAGAGCATTTCAATCTCTTATAGAAAATTCGATCATTTTGGGCAGATAGATCAAACTAAAATTAATTTATTTCAGAACCCCACTAGAGAATAGAGAAAAGACTGCATAGGGGGGGCAGTTCTAGATTTTTTGGAGTTGAGTTTTACATCTCTCTAAGTGGAGGTCAAAGTCCAATGGTGAGCCTAAAAGGACCACCAAATCCAAGGCATGCGCAAGAAAATTGAAGTAAAAAGATGGAAAGATCCTCGAAATTGTATGACTTTATTTCTGTGTTATCTTCTTCATCGATCTTGTGTCTCATAATTGTCTAAAATTTACACCATTGACGTCGATCCCTTGCTTACAAGTATGTCGAATAGTGTATTCTGTTGAGATTGGCCCATGCTACATGCTTTCATCACAGTTTAACCATCTCTCTCGGCGTGTAGTACTGCGCATTATACCACAACGTCAAACATATGGTGGCTATGCCAATTGCCTTTGCCCCAAGGCATTGTTGTGAGGACAGTGTTCATAATTATTGAAGAATTGTTGTAAAAATGAATATCTTAAAATAATCATGTTTTTCCAAGCAAAAGTTTATAAATAGACAAGATTTTGCCTGATTATGTGAAAGCTAGAACACAAACTGTTTGAGTTTGAAAAATATTCATCGCCCTCTCTACTTATCTTTGAAAGTTTCATTCAAAATATAATTGATGTGTTACAACAGTTTTTGTTTGATATAATAAAGACTAGAACAAAAGAGTTCTAAGTTTGAATACATCATGAATTAATCGCTTTTGAGTAGATAAGTTATTGGTAATCGATTGAGATCTATCTTGAGTATTAATTAGGAGATTGTGTTTGTTGATTCAGATAATTCAATATCCATATCCTTAATTAACATTACATATATGCTTTTCTCCTTTTTGGAACTTTCTTTCTCCTAGAATATTTGATATTATTATAGGTTGATTTATTTCCTTTTGTATTCTAGAGTTTCTTGGCCATTACTCATTTTCTATCTATGAATAAAGAGCAATGTAGCCTTATACTCTTTTTCTGCTTCCGCTCTTCTTCTCCATATCTCTTTTTTCAATATATCTCATTCAATTTATTTAACAATTTCTTCTTTGCTAGCTAGAGGGTGGTCCATATATCCATGATAAAAGAAACTTGCAACTTCCATGCACAAGGGCGATTTAGTTGTCACAACATGGCTTGTCTAATGCATCACGAGAGACCTCTTACCATCGCTTTCATGCTTGTCTTTGTCTACTACATTCTCCATTTATTTCCTAGTTTCAAAAATAAGACCACCTTTGTAACTATGTATAGCTAGCTTTCATTGGCATTGACATGCGCTGCTAGGATGTTCTGTTTTGTAGACTGAATCTTTAGATGCAGGGCCATATATAGAATGTTTTAGTCAAAATTGGTGGGCTGATCCACTTCGGGTAATTAGTTGTAGGATGTGTTTGGCATTTGCAATTTTAAACCAAAATCACATAATATTGAATATACAAGTGCAAGTGTAAAAATATTGAGTCCCACATTAATTAAAAAGATATTATAAGTGTAAATAGTTAATATATATGTTGGCAATTAAATATGTCTGTGTGTTTTTTTTTTTTTTTGAATTATTATTATTATTTTTTTGTTTCTAATTGGAATTAAATGTGTTATTTTCTTTATGTTTGCATAGGGGTGGGCGTCGGTCGGTTTCGGAGAAAGTCGGAAGGGTTTTTTCTTGACCGCACTAGAGTCGGTAAAGTCGGAAATTTCACCGACTTTACCGACCGGACCACTCTACCGAAATCGACCGACACCGACAAGTCGGTTACGGTTTCGGTCGGCTAAAGTCGGTTTGGGCTGGATCCGACGGCCAACGGTTCTCCATTTTCGATCGAAGCTGAGCTAGTGAAATCCTCTCATGCCGCGTCAGATTCAGATCTGCCGGATCCGACGGCCAGTGAGAAGATCTGCTTCTCTGATTCGCCGGCCAGGGAGACAGATTTGCGAATCTGAGAGAGAGAGAGGGGGTTGAGTTTTTGTGTGGTTGAAGCTGACCGGAGGTGAAGTGAGATGAAAGTGAGACAGAGAGAGGCGATGTCGAAGGTTCTGGACAGGTTCAGCCGAAGTCGGTAATGTCGGGGCGGTGTCGGTCGAAAACCGAATTTTTCCAAATCCCTACCGCCTACCGAACCGACATCGTCGGAAATGAAAAATTTGTACCGCCTACCGTCCGGCGAGTTGTCGGCGACGGTCGGTCACGGTCGGCCGACGGTCGGCACACGGCCGGTACACGGCAGGCGGTGAAAATGCCCACCCCTATGTTTGCATTCTATATATACCTTACTCTAGAATAGTCTAGGATGTGGGTTAGCGGGTCAGTCATCTCATGGGATGGGCTAGTCTTATGGGCCACCAACTGAGGCAGTTAGATCAGTCATGGGTCAGTCAGTTAAGTATAGTAGTGGGCGGGTCCATTACATTACGGGTCAGTTATTCAGTCCACGTAATGAAAATTTCATATTTGCCAAGTTTTTATAAAAAATATTTTCTTTAATAATTGCATCTTTTGGACTTATTTTTGAATGCTCTGCTTTCAAGAAAATACTAGACTATAATGGTGGATTTTCCATTAAATCCTGTAAAATTTTCCAAAGTAACCATTGTTCTTTCATTATAAAAAAAAAAAAAATTGTAAAAATTCAAGCGCCGGTTAAGATTTAACGGAATTTGTAAAAAAACTTATGCCTGAATCTTTGTAATTTTTTATTTTATTTTTTTATAATAAAAAAGCTAGGGGTATTTTTGGAAATTTTTGCTGAATTTAACTGATAATCTGAACGGAAGAATGGAGAATTTTGTAAAGTTTTCTCTATTATTATTATTATTATTATTTAAATTGTTAACAATTCGGACAAAATTTGCCGAATGAAATCATGTAAAAAAACCAAAACGTGAATAAGTGATATATATACATACCCAACAAACTCTCTCACCTAGCCCCTTTGTGTCTCGTATCCTATATTATATAAGTCGCTGTGTTAATTATTTGCCTTTTATTTATGAAGTTTATGTTCAATAATCTGCCTTTTGAGGCTAAATTATTATTGTTTCATTCTAGCTAACTTTCATTCTTCCCATTTGTAATGCCTTTATGATATTTATATAAAGTGTGTTTAGTTTAAAGCTCTAATGTCTAGTTTAAATTATTCAAGTGAGTTTTTTTTTTTTTTTTAAAAAAAAAAACAAAACAAAGAAGCGTGAATCAAATTAAGACTTTAATTTTATAGTAATGCCACATGAAAATAGCAACTTATTATTCTCAGTTGGGATGTTACATATTCGCACATAAAGAGATGATTGCTGAGTATACAAGTGTGAGTATAAAAAAATTAAGTAAATCACCTCCCTCAAGAGCCCGCCCTGGGCAGTCACCGGGGTATTATTTCGGAAATTGCTGTATCACTAACTGAACAACTTCTTTGCAGTGATGTTGATGTGCTCCCCACATTTTTATCACTTTTGGCTGAAAAACCTGGCTTTTGAGGGGTAGCAATATTTGGTCCAACATCATTTTTGAGCAATGAATAAACTTCCAACATTGTTGGTCTATCCACTGGGTTTTCTTGGACGCATAATAGAGCTACTTGCAAGCATCTCATGAGTTTGCAAGATGATGAAGAATCATCCAAAGATGGATCAATCAACTCCATCCCCTCATCTTCTTTCCACAACTCATATGCCTGAAATCATTCAATATATATTTGTTACCCATCTTTATATTTCAAATTAAAGGCAATTATTTAAATCACAAGAAAGTTTAATGAAGTTACTTACATAATCCAAAAGGCTTAAAGTTTCGTTTGGGCTATAGTAACATGCATTTCTCTTGCCACTTATGATTTGCAGAATTAGAACTCCGAAACTATCAACATCATACTTCATAGAGTATATACCTTTTCTAACATATTCTGGAGGAACATAGCCACTGCATTTTCATACATCGAATTAATTAAAAGAGATGTTGAGAATTTAACAAGGGAATTAATGCATGTGAGAAACTAAAACCATATAAAAGCTGAGAAATACTTACTATGTTCCAACAATCCTGTCTGTGTTTGCTTCATGTTCATCCTTTCCAAAAAGCTTAGCCATTCCGAAATCTGAGATCTTTGGATTCATGTCCTTGTCCAATAAAATGTTGCTAGCTTTGAGATCTCGGTGAATTATTGTAAAATTTGAGTATTCTTGGAGATATAGAAGCCCTTGAGTAACCTCCTCAATGATGTGAACACGCTTTGGCCAATCTAATTTATACCTTCTGGTTTGATCTACACAAAAATAAAATTGTGAGCAGTTAGCAGTCGTCAGACATAATGATACAAACCAAAGCATCAAAACGCATTGAATTAGCTAGCAAGACATTATGGCTTTTCAAGACTCTGGAAGCTTAAATTCTCACCTACTGCTGTTATGATTGAAATTAAGAAGGATCTTTTTTTGTTTTTAATTGAAGTTTTGTTATGTATCCATTTGGATTTTATATTGAAAAACCTATTGTGGATTGACCCAATTTTAATCGATTTCAATTAATCCCTTGTTACGGCAGCTAACGATTCGACTTTGATCGTTATGGATTGGTACCAAGATCTAGTCCTAGACAGGTAGACCTAATATTTGCTTTTCTCAAGATTGAATAATAGTGGGGCAATACATATCAAGTCTAATCAAGATATCTTACTTTAAATATTTTGTGACAACCCAAAAAATTAGTCCTACATTGAGAATACGTATTACTCACATAGAATGAATGGATTATAAAATGTGTTCATGAGTGCTAAGTTCCTTACTAAATAAAATTGTATTTTATAAGTGATTCTAAGGAATTTCAAATGCAAAACTTCAACTAGTCTATTTGAATTAAAAACATAGATGTGGGTAGTGGTTTAATTAGTTTGTAACAAATGGTATCAAAATAACCTAGTAATGCCATGTGGCACTAAGCCACTGCATCGCATGAGCCCTAATGAGGACTTTAGGGATTTGAATAGGAAAGATTATGGTACCTTAGAAAGTTAGTCCCACGTTGGGAAGATCTATTGCTCACGTGGGTTCGGAGTCTTCAATTCGTTATTTATTAGTTGAAAATGGACTTTATAAATGATTGTAGAAAGCTCCAATTGTAACTTAGATTAGTCCTTTTAGAGTAATAGTGTAGTTGTGGCTAGCATTTTTCCAGAGTCGTTATATGTTGGTATTTAGACCCATTTAGGCTGATAATATACAAAGTTAAATGTCACATAAGCCCAAATGATTGACTATAATCAGAAGCACAGAACGATTGCATACCAAAGAGGTAATAATCCAAGCTTTTGTTTGGCATCCACTCATAGATCAACATCTTTTCTTCTCTCTCTAAGCAATATCCCACAACCCTAGCTAGATTTATATGTTGAAGTCCTGTGGTAAGGGTAACCTCATTTGTGAACTCTTCTTGTCCTTGAGTTGAAGTTTTTGAGTCTCTTCACTGCTATTTCCTGTCCTCTTGGTAATTTACCCTGACAACATTGAAACCCACAGTTAGCATTGTCTGCTAAGCCAGAGCTACACAGCTATTATAAAATTCACATTATTCAAAAGCAAAACTAATTAGATCCAAGAAAATTAGCACATGAGCCAAACATTACCTTGTAAACAGGGCCACAACCACCCTCTCCAAGCTTGTTTGCACTTGAGAAGTTATTTGTAGCCGCTTTGATACTGGGAAAGCTGAATACTTGCATATTAGGAACTTGTGGTCAAGATTTTCAGGAGTTGATGGATTGGTTACTGGTCCAGAATCTAGTTTGCCTAAAAGAATCATGCCTGCATCCAAAGAGGAAAAAGAAAATAAATAAATAAATTATTGATATCTCAATTTCATACTGAGAAAAGAAAATTTCTTTTAATCCCATTGCTATAAGTGGCAAAGTCTTGCAGTTGTTTTATTACCTTTTGACTTCAGTACTCTGCCTTTTAGGTAACATAACAAGAAGGCTAGAAGGACAATGATCAAAGCTATTGGAAGAAAATTTTTTAACAGTAGCCTTCGCTTGTTTCCTTGGCCATCTTCTTTCTCTTGAGCTGTCAATGCAGTCCAGAAACTAAATTAAAAATTTCGCATCTAGATCTTGCAAGTTGATACCAAATTTCTCTGTTTTTAGAACTTCTAAACCAAAAACTTACCCTCCTCAATTGGGTCAACTCCCAACTTAGAGCTTGGGTGAAGATAGGCAAAGCATTCTGTTAGATGAAGAGTACTAAGCATTCTGCTATGCAAAGAGCTCCCATGATTGTTATTTTGCTTAAATGGATTAATCAAGTCATGATGACTAATCTTCTGTTATGTGCTTTTGCAAGGCAATTTTTCCCTTCCATTTCTAGATAAGCATATTCAAATGATGAGGTTCTATAAAAGGGTATGTAATGTCAATTCATTGAGTATAGCCATATAAAGTTCAGATGGTACCTGCTAGAGAAAGCACCCAATTGTCATCATTGATGACCTGAAACACATTGTAACCAAGTAGCTTCTTCTCCTTCACATAAGCAATCTTAGTTCTGATAGCCTCTACATCGTCGAAATTAATCCAAGTGGATCCAATAATGCAGTAATTCATTACATAAGTAGAATTGAAAATTATTGTAGCACCATAACTTCGAATGTACCACTTGATGTACTTGTAACTCATGCTCCCATCTTGTGTTACGGCCAGCCCTGATGATGGCGCACCAATGGCATCTTCTTTGGGATTTGAAAGAGCCCAAGCATAGCCATAGTAAGGCAAACCCAAAAGCAACTTGTTAGAGGGAAATCCTTTAGCCAACCACTCTTTTATGCCATAATCAGTATTAACATGGCTTGAAGGATCATATAAAGCTGCATGAGCATGTGTAAAGTTCTCCTTTGAAGGCAGGTGATAGTCATATGCCACAACATGTGCGGCGTGCCCAATCCATATTTCTCTGTATGGAATCAATCGGGTAACTTCCAAATTCAAAAGTTGGCAAGTAATGAAGGGCCATTGTCAAGATCAATTGTGCTTGGCCTGCCGTTCTTGACTCAGAATTTACTTCAGCTCGCCACTCATCCAGCAGAATTCCCATGTTGGTCATGTCTGTAGCCGTGTTAGGCCAAAGCCAGAACAAGTCTATGCCTTTAAATCCATATTTCCTTGCTGTTTTTACTGAAGATTCAATGAAAGACTTTCTGTAAGAAGATCGGCTGAGCATTAAAGACAATACTGATGCGTTGACTTTCTCACCCAAGATGAATTGCGCCGTTGCAGCTTGTCCATTCCATGTAGATAGAAGCGTGACCACTGATGGGTTCTTGCGTTTGACAATGTTTGTGAAGCTGGAGAAGTGTTGTTCATCAGCCGAGGATATGGAAAGCTGGTAGGTGGAGTTGATATCAGCAAAAGCGCATATAAGGTCTGTAAACAAGGCAGAATTCAGGTCAGGAATGGGGGATTCACTACCAGCATACCAATAACCAGCTTTGATCCAACTCTGAGCATTAGAGCTCTGCAAATGTTGAAAAAGAAACATGAAGGAGAGGAGGATGATATTCTTGGATGCCATGGTCAGAAAGAGAGTTGATATCTGTTTCCAGAGTTTGATAACATCTACTTAATGTGAAAACTCTCTGTTCTGCTATGAGCCGTACAAGTTCAGGTGGAAGGAACAGCATCTTGGGATTCTGTGGACTTGAATTTGGCCTTTTGATATGAAAGGAGGAAAGAAAAGAGACGTCCAACGTTATACATGTATGAAAACTATAGGTTCCCTTAGTCTTGTTGACATGACATTACTTTGATGTTTAGAAATGTTACCATGAGTAAGGGCCTGAAAATTTTGTTTTATTTTTGAAGCAGCTTCGTCCAAAGATGTGCATAAATATCTTGCATCTACTTTCTCGGTTGAATCATAAATGCATTACGCCATTAACAACCCCACAAGACTTTTGGGGTTAATATTGGATGGGTTTCTAGCCAAACAAATGAAACAGATTTTTCAAATACATCAGAAAGACTTTTGTTCCGGTATTAAAGAGGTTTTGAGGAGTACTAGAGGGGGTGTAATTCGTATTTGCGTGGTGGATATGGTCGTATTGAAGTATGGCTATATGACTACATAAGTCAATCATAACTTAATCGGTATTAATTAAACAGGTCATGTTGTGAGTATACATGTGAATGTTTTGTCCCACGTGTAAAAAGTATATATAGAAAAAAAGAAAAGAAAAGTACTTAATATACATAAATAGACCTAAGCTCATTAGTTTAGGCTTTTGGGCTGTTAAAGTAATGGTTAAGTGATTAATTTACCTCTTTCTATCAGCTTAAGCTTTTAGGATAACTGCCTCTTCTTATCAGCTTAAGCTTTTAGGATAACTGGTAATTTATCATGGGCTTCAAATATATATATTAATGTAATCTTGGTAAAAACTACAAAATTGTTTATCTCCCCAACTAGGCCTGTAAACGAGCCGACACACTCGACAGCTCGGCTCGAGCTCGGCTCGATTAAGCTCGAATCGAAATCGAGCTCGATACTGTTTAGCTCGGCTCGTTACTGTACAAGTTCGCTCGATTAGCAAATGAGCCGAGCTCGGCTCGCCCGACTAAACTCGATAAGGGCTCGTGAGCTCGACTCGTGAGCTCAATTTCATTCATAAATGAGTAGATTAAATGATTATTAATTAAGTAAGTAATGTATTTCTTACCATTTATAAATTATAATCACATTAATGTATACAAACTTAAATGACCTTAATGTATCTCTTTAGGGTGTGACAAATAACAATTGACATTATATACAATAATACAAACTTAAATGTTATATTAATTAATTGTATAAAATTAAATTAGTTTAACTTAGTTGTATACTTATAAATTAATAAATTATAATATATATTTATATATGATATGTTTATTATCTACAATATATGATATACATCATATACTAACTTAACTTTAACAAATAACAACTAACAAGTAATAAGTATCAAGTAAAGTATAGAGATAAATTATATCATTACTTGATATGAATATTAAAATTATCTCAAATTTAGTAACTAGGCTCTAAGAATCTAAGCAATTAAAAAACATAGGTGACAATTAGAAAGTTAGTCAACAATGTGCAGTTAATCAATGTACGTTACTCTTTAGGATGTGACAAATGACAATTGACATTATATTCAATAATACAAACTTAAATGTTATATTATATAAGATAAATTATATTATATAATAATTATACTATATAAATTATAAAATTAACAAGTAAAATATATAAATTATCTTTTAAGTTTATAGTTAATATAAATTTATTTAAATTATAGGAAAAATTAGGCTTGCAAATTAGCCGAGCGGCTCGTGAGCTCGCTCGACTCGGCTCGGTTACTATACAAGCTCGGCTCGGCTCGGCTCGGTTACTGTACAAGCTCGGCTCGAGTTCGGCTAAGCTCGCTCGGCTCGGATCGTTTACAGGCCTATCCCCAACAAGTGAGCTATAGTTAGCTTACTATGATGAATGTTTGGTTTCGGTACCAAATGATAAAAACTTTGGGAAGAACTCGCCCTTAAAAACCAACTTACAAGATAAAAATTTTATATGGATATATTTGTTGATTCATGGTATTTTTTTTTATTTGGTTTTTTTGATGAAAATCAAAGATACATAATATATAAAATGTTGTTCTAAAAGATGTGCATCTTTTGGACTTATTTTCACATGCCCTGCTTTCAAGAAAATACTAGACTATAACGCAACGTGAACTTTTTTTTCATTATAATATAATTTTAAAATTCAAAATATAACAATCAAACACCAAACAGCATCTCTTTTTTTCTTTTTCTTTCTCCTGTGTTACTAAATACTGAAAATGACTTGTTATTTAGAGGCCTTACTTAAGTTTTCAAGACACTGCAACTTGTAGCCCATAAAAATTACTTCTCGATCATGAAGTAAATTCCATTTCAATGAAATCTTGTTTACTGATTAAAAATATTCTGTTTTACTTGAAATGACCCATCACAATTTTACACAGATCTTTATTATATTATAATAAGTAAATTTAAGAAATAACACTACTAAACAGAGCATTTATCGATATATATCCCTTCAGGAATCCAATTTCCAAATGAATTTTCAGCTTCAAACAACTAGCACTTCTTCAGCAGCACTATTGGAAAGCATTTAACTACATTAAAAGCAACCCAATAATTACCTTAAAAAAATTTCAATACAAATACTCGTACGTAGCTTCTATTGGAGTAAATAGCATTTTTCAATGCAGACACTTCCTCTTGACCATAGTGTACAATGTCATTCATCTCATTTTTCAAACTCGGTCTCTTCTTCCTCTTCGTCTAGAACAATTGTTAGTGCTGTAGTCTTGTGAAAGCACCACCTGTGAAGACTCAAATCACCAAAGACACATGTATAAGTCAAGCCATTGCAAAGACTACCACATTCATCACATAGACGATGGTCGCCCTCACACTTGTCATCCAAAATGAGATGGTCACTCTCGCTCTTGTCATCCAAAATGAGGTGATGTTTTTGCATGCCAGATTGACAAGTCCTCCTACATTTGATATATGAAGATTTTCCAAGAATGTAGTCGGGATGAGCAGAAAAACTGAGATCTTTACAATGGTATAGAACCAGTGCTTTGGATCTCGTTTTTCTTCACAAATATCACAATAATATTCATTATCAAAATCATCTTCATCTTTATAACAAAGGGCAAATAGTTGTTTATACGGTCCGTATCTTATGGTGCGTAATAGTGTAGCGCATTTGAAATTTAGAGTAAATTCACAATTAGCTCAACGAAAGAAGGTTGTTCCTTTCAAATCACAAGAGCTGCACTTATCGGAATATGATGTGCTGGAGAGAACAATTCAATGCTCATGACCGTCATGGTTAAACTTGTCAGGCATCAAACTACATTGGACATCAAGGTCGAACTTGCATTTGTCACAATGGTAGGTCAAGCCATTACAAGTGCGACGACAAGCATTACACTCAAAAAAATTCCATTTCAACAAAAAGTCGGCTTTGGGGGTTTTGTCGCTGGAGAATGAGGGGATGTTTGTGAAGTGGGTGTGACTATTTTTTGGGTAATTCAACACAAGATTTGTTAAGAAAGAATCCGTATTCAGCACAACTATAAATCGGAGTGGAGATAAGCCACATACAAGCATCACATTTTTTGCTATTCTCAAATTGCTCATCAATAAGCTTTACGTCATGCTAATGACAAAAATATTTGATTTTGACGGGTTCTCCGAGTATAGATTTCAAGACAACATAAGTACTAAAAGAATCAATGGATTCATCATGGCATTCCGGCACAAATTTTTTACCCCACAATTTCTTATTTGCAGCACAATGAAGATGGGTAACAAAATCACAAGTTGAGCAATAATAGACCATGTAGTCTGTGTCCACATTTTTAACACAGAGTTGGCAAAGTGGTTGGTCGGATTGATGGAGCTGAAGAGAGTTTGTGAGGTTGAGAGGGTGGGTGTGACGAATATTCTTGACAGTCAATGGGAAGGAAGCACATTCTAGGTGGACCAAGAATGGGCAGACAACACATACGTAAAACATGCATTTGCCTTGTTTCCCACAAGCATCGCAAGTGAAAGAGACAGATCTCTGCAGGAGAGTCAATGGGTGGGCATGACTTTCAGGTTCGATGGTGAGCGGTAGAGAAGCACATTTTGTAGCAAGGTTAAAATTACAGTAAAAACAATTGTAAATGAAGCAGTAGCGGTATTGGTCTAGATGATCTCTATTGCAACCCTGGCACTTGTCTAGGCTCCCTTCGACGAGAAGAAGGGGATGTTTGGGGTGAAACGGGTGCCACAACTCGTGGGGTAGTTCGGCACATGATTTGTGAAGGAGAAACCAAATGCACGTTTTGCATCTGTAATTAGGACCCGATACTTGTTCCCGGCACCCATAGCAAATATTAAAATAATCCTCTCCTAGATCTTGGTTGAAGATCAACGGATGCCAGTGGCTGAAATGTTGAAGCTCCATCTCCTTCTCTAATGGTGAAACTTTTAAATGATTGAACTGGCTAACTTAGCCGAAATATGAACACGTACAGATAAAGCTTCTTCCAAAGAGATAGGTCCACTTACTCTCACAGAACACAGCCTTCTATAGAAGATTCACACTAATATGGTTTGGTGTTTTGAACTCACAAATATTTCTATTCATGCTCTATATATTTATACAACCTGAGGAGCCTAATTTTAGGCATTCAAAAATATGTAACTGAAAAGGAATTTACAATCACACTTAATAGCCATATTTACAGAAATAAATAATGGATCCTAAAATCATGGGAAGCACAAAATCTGGTGATGTTTATGGTGGCAGCTAGGCTTGAGTTGGCACTTGTTTGATTTCTTCAGTTTCCTTGATACGCCCCCGCAAGAACGGGCTACCATCGGATAGGCCGATCTTGTTTCGTAGGTAGTCTGTCAGTTGTCTTGAAAGTGGCTTGGTGAGTGAATCTGCGAGCTGGTCATTAGTGTGAACATGCTGAACATTAAGAATTTTTTTTTGAACTAAATCGCGCACAAAGTGAATGTCTATCTGGATGTGCTTCATCCGTGAATGCTGGACAGGATTAAAACTCAGCTGTGTTGCGCCTAAGTTATCACACAAGAGCAGAGGTGGCTGTGGTAATGTAAACTTCATTTCTTTGAATAGAGATAGCAGCCACATGGACTCTGCTGCAGCCATTGCCAAAGCCCTATACTCAGCTTCGGTTGATGACCTTGCAATGGCACGTTGCTTTTTGGAGCTCCAGAAAATGGGTGTGTGACCAAGGAAGATGAGATAAGCTGAAGTTGATTTTCTGTCATCCAAACTACCAACCCAATCAGCATCCGAGAAGCATGTGAGTGCTGGGCTTGATGTTTTGCTGATGTTGATGCCATGAAAAATGGTATTCTTCAAGTACCGCAACAGTCTTTTAGTGGTTGTCCAGTGGGTCTGTGTTGGGCTGTGCATAAACTGTGAGAGTTTATTCACTGCAAAACTTATATCAGGTCGAGTTAAGGACAGGTATTGCAATGCTCCAATCACTCTACGATATTCGGTTGAATCAACTGATGACGAACCATCTGCCAGCTTAAGAGAAACCGAGGTAGAGAGAGGAGTTGTGACATCCTTAGCTCCATCCATGCTTGTTTTAGCTAGTAGATCTCGGATATACTTATGCTGAGTTAGAAACAAGCCTTCTTCGGTAGGAACGACCTCAACACCAAGGAAAAAATGCAAGTACCCCAAATCTTTGATGGAGAATTTCTGTCCAAGTTGATCAATAACACTTGCAACAAATGTGGAATTGTTTCCAGTGAGAATCAAATCATCGACATAAACTAAGCAATAGGCAAGTGTAGAGCCATCATGAAAAACAAATAGAGAAGAGTCGGATTTAGCATTGATGAAACCAAATTCTAGCAGTGCTTGTTTGAGAGCAGAATACCAAGCACGAGGTGCTTGTTTTAGCCCATATATTGCCTTGGTAAGGCAGCAAACATGATTTGGTTTTTCCGGACTCCTGAAACCAGGTGGTTGCTTCATATAAACCTTTTCAGTGAGATGCCCATGAAGAAAGGCATTATTAACGTCTAATTGTCTTAGAGACCAACCTTGCATAACAGCAAGGGTTAAGACAGTGCGTATGGTGACTGGTTTTACAACAGGACTAAATGTCTCTGTGTAATCCAGACCTGGTCTCTGATTGAACCCTTTGGCCACAAGTCTGGCCTTGTATCGATCAATAGACCCATCAGCATGCCTCTTAATCCGAAACACCCACTTACAGCCAACAATATTACAATCAGTCGGAGGTGGTACAAGCTGCCATGTATTGTGACGCATTAACGCAGTCAATTCAGAGGACATGGCAGCACGCCATCTGGAATCAGTGAGTGCTTGAGTAACACTCGTGGGTTCCAAGGAGGATGGAAGAGGGTGTTTAGTGACTACAAAGGATTTTTTTGGCTTATAGATATTATTCATGGATCGGGTAGTCATTCTGTGGGTGCGTAATTCATCAGGCTCAGAGACAGCAGGTTCATGCACTCTTAATGGAGAAATTTGGCTTGGAATCAAGGGAGAAGAAGAGAGGGTACTTACCTGGAGAGGAGGCGGTTCAGGGGATGACCCATTCGCAGACAGTGGCGAGACTTCAGTACCCATGTCCGGAGTGTCGGTAGTTCCGAGTGGAGCCAAGAGGACTTGCGGCAACGAGATCGGGATAGAGGAGGCTTCGGCGGCTGATGGAGTGGAGACTGGTATAGGAGTGTTAGTGGTTGATTTTTGAAAAGGGAAAGTCCCTTCGTGGAAGATGACATGCCGAGAGTGAAAAATCTTTCGGGTATTGGGCTCAAGACAAAGATATGCATTTTGGGAGAGAGAGTAACCCACGAATGTGCATGATTTGGCCTTGGGCTCAAGTTTATGTTGATTATAAGGCCTAGTTAATGGATAACATAGACAACCAAATTGCTTGAGCTTGAGGTAATTTGGAATTTGTTGGAACAATTTTTCAAATGGAGATTGATTGTTCAACGTCGAGGTGGGCATTCGATTTATGAGGTAGGCAGCGGTCTGAAATGCGTATGGCCAATATGAGAGAGGCATGTGGGCATCTGTGAGTAAGGTGAGACCAGTCTCAACAAGATGGCGATGTCGTCTTTCAGACATACCATTTTGTTGTGGTGTATGGGGAGCGGTTGTGTAATGACTAATCCCATTAATGGAAAGGTAAGATTTGAGGCCAATATATTCCCCACCATTATCGGAATAAAGACTCTTAATTTTTGTGTTAAACTTATTTTCCACAAGATTTCGGAATTGCGGAAAAATTGTTTGAACATTGGATTTATGAGTCATAGGATAGAGAGAAATGTATTTGGTATAGTGGTCAACAAAAATAACATAATATTTTGAGCCATCAATACCGATTTCATGAGATGGGCCCCAAACATCCGTGTAAATCAAATGGTTGGGAGCGGTGCTAGTGAGACCATGAGTATTAAATGGTTGACGATGAGCTTTATTTTGAGAACATGAAGTACAAAGAGATAAATGACCATTCTTATTGGTGGGTAAAGAAAAAGCATGAATTAAATGATTGACCAATTTTGATGACGGATGACCAAGTCTTTTGTGCCATCCATCGGTGGTAGTACGTTCATGAACATAGGCAACGGCATTTTTGGAGTTTGATGGTAGATGCTCCGGAAATGGGTACACTCCATCTTCACATTCGCCTTTGAGTAGTGTCGCCCCCGTGATCCGATCCTTCACCAAAAAATAAGTAGGATGAAATTCAAGGTAAACATTATTATACTTGGTAAAGTGGTGAACGGAGATAAGATTTTTTTTAATTGTGGGAACACAAAGGGTATCACGTAAATGAAAGACACGATTAGACGATGCAAGAGATAATGAACCAATATGAGATACAGGCAAACCTGATCCATCACCAATTACCACCTCATCAGTACCATCATATTCAGAATTGATCGACATATTAGAAAGTTTGGTGGTCATATTGTGAGATGCCGCCGAGTCAACGAGCCACTTTTGATTTTTTCCAAGGGAGGATGCTGCACAGTTTGCTGTGAATTCAGCTGAAGATATTTTTGGGCAATTTTTAGCCGTATGGCCCACTTGATCACACCATTGGCACTTGGGCTTATATCTCCTTTGGCCCGAATTTGAGGGCCCGTTTTTGTGATGCCAATTGTTGCTACGAGTCTTGTTGAAGGAAGACTTAGGGCTCGGTTTATGCTGTCCAGGGGCACCTCCTTGTCGATGAGAGTAATTAGCAGTGGGAATAAATGTTGCTGCCGATTGATTCTCCAGCCGTCGAAGGTAACTCTCATGACCTACAAGAAGATCATGTATTTCCTCAAATTTCAGAGAGGTCTCACGAGCACGGATGGGTGCCACAATTTCTTTAAATTCGGGACCCAGTCCATTGAGAATGTAGAGGGTTAAATCATCATCCGAAACTGGATGATCAATGATTGCGAGGTCGTCGGCAATCATTTTGATTGCTTGAAGAAACTCAGTGACGGTGCGATTGCCACGAGTGCTCAAGGTCAAATCTTCCTTGAGTTGCATCGCACGCGTTCGTGATTTGCCCGCATATAAACGGGTAAGTGCTGTCCAAGCCTCATGGGATGTTTTGTATGCGGCAAGAAGTGGGGTAATAGTGGTGGAGGTGGAGGCAAGAATGGCGTGAAGGATGAGTTTGTCTTGGCGAACCCAGTGGGAGTTCGCAGCTTTGGAGGCAGCAGAGTTTGTTTCATCAATGGCAGGGCATTTTTTGACACCAGTAACAAAGTCAAGGAGATCATAACCAATGAGCAATGCTTCAAATTGAGCCCTCCACTGAGGAAAGGTAGAAGGGGTGAGTTTTTCGTTGATGGTGGTTGCAGGATTGATGGTGAGGATAGGTGAATCAGTGGTGGAGATAGAGATGGCAGCCATGTCACAAGAAGCAAGAAAGGAAAGCTACTCGTTAGAGGTTTGGTGCTCTGATACCATATAGAAGATTCACACTAATATGGTTTGGTGTTTTGAACTCACAAATATTTCTATTCATGCTCTATATATTTATACAACCTGAGGAGCCTAATTTTAGGCATTCAAAAATATGTAACTGAAAAGGAATTTACAATCACACTTAATAGCCATATTTACAGAAATAAATAATGGATCCTAAAATCATGGGAAGCACAAAATCTGGTGATGTTTATGGTGGCAGCTAGGCTTGAGTTGGCACTTGTTTGATTTCTTCAGTTTCCTTGATACCTTCAACCATACCCTGCAACACAACGAGACAAATACAATCATCTTCAAAGTACAAGTAGCATGATCACCAAAAAACAATATAAATAGAATGGGGCCAGCGACGACCTTCCAGTTTAGTGAACGAAATAAGCTCAAAAATGCATATCACAGTTCAAGTAAACTGTAGAGTTGTGACTTGTTTTCACAAGTCTTACCACGCGTGGACCCAGCCTTTATGGCTTCATTTATTTCCCAATTGCCCTTTTGTCTCTCATTTATTTTATTCTTCTAGAAGCTTTGACATTTTGCCTTTGTTGGTTGAATCATCCGGTTATTAAAGAAAAAGGAAGAAGGCAGAAGCTGCAGAAAAGAGAGAAAAATAGAAGAAAAGAGCGCAGAGAAGCTCCGTTTGAGGAAGAAGAGAGACTTGTGTTTTGCAAAAATATACACCCATTTTTCTTGTAGTTTGATCTCACTGTTTGGAGTGCTTTTAAGCTTAGAGAATTTTAGAGAATATTTTCTCTTTTGTATTTAATTCTCTTTTGTGTATTTTGTGAGATTGGGTGTATTGGGGCTTTTAGGTTTTAGTGGTTTTGTTTGTACCATACTTTGTACTCCACCTTTTGTTAGTGAATTTCTCCTAGATCGTCTCCACCAATGGATGTAGGCATGTTGTGCCGAACCACTTAAATCTTCGTGTTTTGTGTGGCTGTATTGTTTTTCTATTATGCACTTTTATATTTCTTTGTTGATCTTGGAATTTGCATTTGTCACAACAAACTGGTATCAAAGCCTGGATCTTTATTTTGCGGGATGCAAAATTTGAAATAGAGATTTTTGATGGTCAGAATAGTTTCAGCCTTTGGCGCATCAAGATGCGAGCTTTGTTACGACAACAAGGATTGGCGAAGGTTTTGGAACCACAAGAGGAGAAAATTGGTATTTCAACAATTGATGAAATTTTGGAACGTGGAGAACTTGAAGAAAAAGCCCACAGTATAATTTTGTTGTCTCTCTCAGATGGAGTTTTGAGAGAAGTTGCCAATGAAGAAACTACCGTTGGACTTTGGAAGAAGCTGGAGAGCTTGTACATGAAGAAATCCCTCACTAACCGTTTATTTATGAAGCAACGGTTATTTACCCTCAAGATGCAGGAATGTATGCCTCTTTGTGATCATCTTGATTACTTTAATAGAATTATTTTGGATATGAAAAATATTAATATTAAAGTAGATGATGAGGATCAAGCACTGATTTTGTTATGTTCACTAGCGGATTCCTTTGATAATTTTGTTAATTCAATGTTGTATGGTAGAGATACCATCTCCTTAGCTGATGTTAAATCTGCTTTAAATTCTATGGAGTTGAGAACAAAATTGAATAGTAAAGGTAGTGATAATCAGTCAGAGGGTTTATTTGTTAAGGGTCGTTCAGAAAATTCTTCTAATTTTAGAGGTCGATCCAGTGAGAGGGATTCAGGTAAAGGTAAATCAAGAGGTCGATCACAGTCCAAGTCGAAGAAGAAAGTAAAGTGTTATTATTGTAAAAAGTATGGGCATTATAAATCCGAGTGTCCGAAGTTGAAAAATAAAGAGAAAGGTGACAAGCAAAGTTCCTCTTCTGTGGCTGGTGTTGTCAAAGAAAATTATAAGGGTTCAAACCTTGTCCTTGCAATTTCCACTTCTGACGATCGCTCTAACGACAAGTGGGTCCTTGATACTGCTTGTACATTTCATATGTCCCCTAAAAGGGATTGGTTTACTACCTATGATTCAGTCAATGGTGGTTCAGTCTTGATGGGAAATAATGTTGCCTGCAAGATTGTTGGTATTGGTACAATCAGAATTAGGATGCATGATGGGATTGTGAGGACTTTGACAAATGTTCGACATATACTAGATTTGAAGAAAAATCTTATTTCATTGGGTACTTTGGACTCCCTTGGATACAAGTATTCCGGTGAAGGTGGAGTCATTCGGGTTAGCAAAGGCTCATTGGTTATAATGAAAGGTAACAAGGTTGATGGTCTCTACTTTCTTCAGGGTAGTACGGTAACAAGTTCAGCTGCTGTATCTTCTTCAGATGATCCAGATTTAGACACTACTCATTTATGGCATATGCGGTTGGGCCATATGAGTGAGAGGGATATGACAATCCTGAGCAAACGAGGTTTGCTTGGTGACCAGAAAACATGATCTCTTGGCTTTTGTGAGCATTGTGTGTTTGGGAAACAGTGCAGAGTCAAGTTCAATACAGGCATCCATAGCACAAGTGGTACATTGGATTATATCCATTCAGATCTATGGGGTCCCTCTCAGGTTCCATCAAAGGGTGGTGCTCGATATTTTGTTACATTTATTGATGATTATTCGAGAAAAGTCTGGGTGCATTTTTTGAAGAAGAAAAGTGATGTGTTTGTCATTTTCAAGCAATGGAAGACATTAATTGAGAATCAGACTGGGAAGAAAATCAAGCAACTCAGAACAGACAATGGCATGGAATTTTGTGGTGGTGAATTTAATAAATTCTGCAAGGATGAAGGCATCGCTAGACATCACACAGTTAGTCATACTCCACAGCAAAATGGGGTCACTGAGCGGATGAACAGGACTCTCTTGGAGAGAGCGCGTTGCTTACTTTCAAATGTCGGGTTGTCTAGAGATTTTTGGGCTGAGGCTGTCAATACTGCTTGCTATTTGGTCAACCGTTCTCCATCAACAACCATTGATTGTAAAACTCCTTATGAGGTATGGTCTGGTACTCCTGCTGATTATTCTTTTTTAAAAACTTTTGGTTGTCCTGCTTATTGTCATATGAATGATGGTAAGCTTGAGCCTAGGTCAAAGAAATGTATATTTCTAGGCTATGCGGATGGGGTGAAGGGGTATAGATTGTGGTGTTTAGATCCTAAATCACCTAAGTTTATAATCAGTAGAGATGTTGTATTTGATGAATCTACCATGCTTCACCCGAGAAAGGAGTCTGTTGTTTTTGCAGGAAAGGAGCAGGGTTCTAGCAAGGAGGTGGAGCTTTAAGTGGAGGCTTCACAGAGGGTGCAAGATAACACTCAAGATCAGCCTGTTACAGATGTTCATGATTCCAGTTCTGATGATGATGATCCACAAGAAGAGCAAGATACCAGTATTGCGGCTGGTAGACAGAGGAGGCATATTAGGCCACCTCAGAGATATGGCTATGCAGATTTGGTAGCATATGCACTTACTGTGGCAGTGGACACTGCAGTCCAAGAGCCTTCCACTTACTCAGAAGCTGTCATAAGTAGTGAGTCTGCTCAATGGGTTATTGCCATGAATGAGGAGATTGAGTCTCTTCATAAGAACCAAACATGGAAATTGGTGAAATTGCCTAAAGGCTCTCAAAGGGCTATAGTCAGAGAGAAGGTATGGACTTCAATGAAGTTTTCTCTCCTGTTGTTAGACATAGTTCTATTTGTGTTTTGCTTGCCATAGTTGCTCTATATGATTTGGAGCTTGAGCAACTTGATGTGAAAACTGCATTTCTGCATGGTGAGCTTGAGGAAACTATTTACATGCATCAGCCAGAGGGGTTCATTGTTGAAGGTAAAGAAGATCATGTTTGTCAGTTGAGGAGGTTGTTGTATGGTTTAAAACAATCTCCAAGACAGTGGTACAAGCGCTTTGACAGCTTTATGATCGGACATGGTTACACAAGAAGTAGCTATGACAGCTGTGTGTACAGTGTATTACAGGCAATTGGTTGATGGCTCTTTTGTTTATTTGTTACTCTATATAGATGACATGCTTATTGCTGCTAAAAGCATGTTGGAAATTAAAAGATTGAAATCTTTGTTGGGTGATGAGTTTGAAATGAAGGATTTGGGTGCTGCGAAGAAAATCCTTGGTATGGAGATTCACAGGGATAGAAAAGTGGGAAAGTTGTACTTGTCACAGAAAAAGTACATTGAGAAAGTACTTGAACGCTTTGGTATGCATAATTCTAAACCAGTGAGTACTCCACTTGGCGCTCATTTCAAACTTTCAGCAGCATTAGCACCACAGAATGAGGAGGAGGAGCAGTTCATGTCGCGTGTTCCTTACTCCAGTGCAGTTGGGAGAATCATGTATGCTATGGTGTGCACTCGTCCGGATATTTCATAGGCAGTCAGTGTTGTTAGTCGCTACATGGCTAATCCAGGCAAGGTTCACTAGCAGGCAGTGAAATGGATACTCCGTTATTTACGGGGCACTACAAATGTTGGTTTAGTCTATGATAGAGGCAGTGGTATCAGTTCTAGTGTCATTGGTTATGTTGATTCAGATTATGCTGGTGATTTGGATAAAAGAAGATCTCTGACAGGTTTTGTGTTCACTCTCTCGGGGTGTGCCATTAGTTGGAAAGCGGCTTTACAGTCGACAGTTGCTTTGTCTACTACGGAGGCAGAGTATATGGCAGCAGCAGAGGCAGTGAAAGAAGCAATTTGGCTCAGGGGTTTGGTTAGTGATCTGGGTTTGCAGCAGGATGAGACTGCTGTATTTTGTGATAGCCAGAGCGCAATTCATTTGACCAAAAATCAAATGTATCATGAGAGGACCAAACATATTGATGTTAGATATCATTTTCTTCGAGAGGTCGTGACACAAGGTGATATCACAATGAAGAAAATTGCTACAGCGGAAAATCCAGCAGACATGTTGACTAAGCCACTTCCGATACTCAAGTTCAAGCATTGCTTAGACTTGATTGGTGTTTGTAGTTTATAATTACCCTTAGGGGTGTTGGAGGAGACGTCCAGAGGAGATTTGAGACTTGTTGAAATACAAGTCAAGGTGGAGATTTGTAGAGTTGTGACTTGTTTTCACAAGTCTTACCACGTGTGGACCCAGCCTTTATGGCTTCATTTATTTCCCAATTGCCATTTTGTCTCTCATTTATTTTATTCTTCTAGAAGCTTTGACATTTTGCCTTTGTTGGTTGAACCATCCGGTTATTAAAGAAAAAAGAAGAAGGCAGAAGTTGCAGAAAATAGAGAAAAATAGAAGAAAAGAGCGCAGAGAAGCTCCGTTTGAGGAAGAAGAGAGACTTGTGTTTTGCAGAAATATACACCCATTTTTCTTGTAGTTTGATCTCACTGTTTGGAGTGCTTTTAAGCTTAGAGAATTTTAGAGAATATTTTCTCTTTTGTATTTAATTCTCTTTTGTGTATTTTGTGAGATTGGGTGTATTGGGGCTTTTGGGTTTGAGTGGTTTTGTTTGTACCATACTTTGTACTCCACCTTTTGTTAGTGAATTTCTCTTGAATCGTCTCCGCCAGTGGATGTAGGCATGTTGTACCGAACCACTTAAATCTTGATGTTTTGTGTGGCTATTTTGTTTTTCTATTCTGCACTTTTATATTTCCTTGTTGATCTTGGAATTTGCATTTGTCACAACATAAACAATAACAGCAAAACAGGACGGAAAGGCTCCCTGATTCCGACTCCTAAAACATATATATAGTGTAACATCCCTAGCCCAAAAGGGTTAGATTTGTTAATCATCTTTCTTACTTGCAAAGATTCCATAAGGTATATCAATTAAATAATACTATCATAAAAATAATGCATGAAACTCTAGAATATCATATCCTAAAAAAAACTAAAATCTTCCTGCTTAATAAAAATATGTCTCCCAAACAATAGAAGTGTTCCTTATTAAAATAAATTTAGCAATCTCTAGAAGAACTGTGCAAACGCACTTATTAGCTTGACCAATGTGAAATCATAAGAAAATTCCTAATTATGCCCGCCCCCATTCCGGCCTCCTAAATCAACCTGATCATCACCTGAAACAAGAAATAAAACTGATGAGCCCAAAGGGGGCCCAGTAAGTGAAATCCACAACCATAAACAGTTTTACTCCTTGTCCCGTTTTGAAAATGGAACTCATAACTACATATGTTCATAGTATATTTTTAAATAATAAAATAACATAAGAAACATAAATCATAATAAAAAAAATTATCATCAATAAAATTAATCATAAACTTTATCTCATACTAGGGCCCGTGTATACTGTTACCCCCGCATACTAGGGTTGCGCGGTCTTTGCGACCTGGGACGAGATACTGTGGCCGCAGCCCCATCCCCTAGCCAGCCGATTAACTCTGGGTGCACTCAACATGGCAAAATAAAACTGTGATGGAACCACCTTCTGGCAGAGCCTCTTTCAGCGGTTGCGCTTCCATCCTTAGCATCGGTACCGAGCTTCTTTATTCTTTCTCTTGGGCCAAAAATACTCTCCTCCATACATGTGCCCTCATTGTAAAACTTTTCTCATTTCTTGTACTTCTCTTAATACTTCTTTAAATACATCGTAGGGCATCATGTAGGAGGGTTTATCATCCTTTCTCAAAATTTCTTAAAGACATCATTATTTTCTCAACACTACTTTTTCTCAAACTTATCATGCATGTAACATAATTCAGTAATATAAACAAAAAGATCATTTGCAATTTGAAACAAAATTTCATAAATAACATGGCATGATAATTTTTCTGGAAGGGATAATAAATTCACTTACCTCTTAACTGTAGCAAAGAATTTCCTCTGACTGCTAACTAATCTCCTGAAGGAAATACAGACATGTTACTACCCTCATACACGTCATACTAATGCATTCTATTACTTCTATAAGTTGGCTTGTTAATTAATTGAGAATGAACTTTCTTAGGTATTTGGGTATACTTGCTCATAAATTCCAGATTTGGGTTCATATGCATATATTTATACAAAATCTTAATGTACT
>CM017328.1:34680308-34700413 GCA_006937295.1 Carpinus fangiana | reverse complement strand
TTTATTCACACAAAAAGACAAAATAGAGGTGAGATATGTTGCAGGAAGAGTACAAAAAATAACAAAAGAAAGCAACCTCTCCTTCCCTTATCAGATTACACGGCAACCAAGGCAAGAATACCAACCAAGGAACTTTGACCCACTTGTTTTCTAAATAAATATATATGAGAATGAGAGAAAGTTGTAAGTCCAAAAGGTGAAATACCTGGCTGCCACGAACGTTGAGGAGAGAGAGAGCACCTAGACTTGGTGTGTGGGAAGTACAGAGAGAGGCGCAGGGAATATGAGAGTCTGCTCTAGGGTTTGTTTTATACTTAAATAGGCTGAACAAAAGAAAATCACGGAAAAAGGGTTTTGGAAGGATGGGCTGCGTTTAGGGCCTTATATTTTATTATTTCTATTATTTTATTTAATTAATTAATTACTTATTTATTAACTATTATTATTATTATTATATTATATACCAATATATATCTATACATATATAATTACATATACTTTTATATTAATATAAATATTTTCAATGGTCCATTCTCAATATTAACTTAAGCCAACTCTCTATTTTATTTTATTTTATTTTTTTTTAACCTATGAGTCCATTAACATACCCTAAAAATTTTAGGATTGTCACATATAGCCTCTTTTGCTAATACCTTTTTAGGACCGATTTTTGCTTTTCAGCTTAAAAAATAAAAAGAAGCAAAATATTAGCAAATAATTCAACATATAAAGTAACCACAAAAACAATAAAACAAAAAACAAAAAATAGCAGATATATTTTCAGAGTACAAACCAGCCCACTATTTGATATAGGAAAACCAAAAAGGAAAAGATACTCAAATGATCACACAAGCAGGCACCAATTGATACTCACAGCTTGAAAAAATCTGGAATTTGGCTTCGGATAGACGTTAAGATCGGCTTAAAACTTATCTGCTACTTCTGCCATGCGATGGAAACGCTTGGAAAGAGTTGAAAGATGTCAATAATCAGAGGATAAGAAAAGTCAAGGATGGTTGGCGGCGGCCCGCGGGAGTCGTGGTACATTGTTGAGCTGGATTCATTATGAAGACGGTGATGGGGGCTAGATTTAATGGCCTACATTATTATTATTTTTAAGGTAACTTTACTTTACACTTCTAATTATTGTTTGTGCATTTTGATAAGACTTTCAAAAATGAAAAAAAAATAAAAAATCAATTTACATCACCAAACTTTGAATTTTAATCAATTTAACCCTTTTGTCAATTTTAGCCGTTAAATTCTAACAAAAATGCTTAAAAAAACCAAATTATCTTTTGATTTTTTTTAATTTTTAATTTGAAATTAATGTTAAATTTAGAATTTTATAAAAAAATTTGGGGTATAAACGTAATTTTATTTTTCACTTTTAAAGTTTAAAATTTAATAGGGGAGATAAATTGATTGAAATTGAAAGTTAATGAGTTAAATTGAGAGATTTTAAAATTTAGAGGGTCTTCTCAAAACCTGCGGTAATTCAAAGATTTTTAAATTTAGGAGGTCTTTTTTTAAAAAATAAAAAATAAAAAATAAAGGATTTTTATCATTTTAAATTTGTTTTAATTTTAATGTTTAATTAGATATATGAACATGTGTCGAGTTTTTAGGGGTTTTCCTCCGACACAGATGGTCTATAAAACTGTCAATGTCTTTTAGCCATGCAGCCTTGTTAGTCATGCCCGGGCCTTATAGTCTTGCATGTGTGAAGACTTGAATAACATTTGAATTGTTAAAATATATATTAAATATAAAATATGAAAGTACTAAAATGTGAAAGAGAAAGAAAAGATAGTGGAAGCGGAGAGAGACGTATGGGCTACATATTGTATATTCACTATATTAAACAATATTACATAACTCTCTTTTATAGAGAGACAATGAGTAGTGACCAAGAAACCCTAAAGTAAACCTTAAAGTAAATAAGGCAACATAATATACTAATATCAAATATTCTAACATCCCCTTCAAACTCAAGGTGGAATATTCTAGAACCTTGAGATTCCGACTCCTAAAACATATATATAGCCTCTTTTGCTAATACCTTTTTAGGACCGATTTTTGCTTTTCAGCTTAAAAAATAAAAAGAAGCAAAATATTAGCAAATAATTCAACATATAAAGTAACCACAAAAACAATAAAACAAAAAACAAAAAATAGCAGATATATTTTCAGAGTACAAACCAGCCCACTATTTGATATAGGAAAACCAAAAAGGAAAAGATACTCAAATGATCACACAAGCAGGCACCAATTGATACTCACAGCTTGAAAAAATCTGGAATTTGGCTTCGGATAGACGTTAAGATCGGCTTAAAACTTATCTGCTACTTCTGCCATGCGATGGAAACGCTTGGAAAGAGTTGAAAGATGTCAATAATCAGAGGATAAGAAAAGTCAAGGATGGTTGGCGGCGGCCCGCGGGAGTCGTGGTACATTGTTGAGCTGGATTCATTATGAAGACGGTGATGGGGGCTAGATTTAATGGCCTACATTATTATTATTTTTAAGGTAACTTTACTTTACACTTCTAATTATTGTTTGTGCATTTTGATAAGACTTTCAAAAATGAAAAAAAAATAAAAAATCAATTTACATCACCAAACTTTGAATTTTAATCAATTTAACCCTTTTGTCAATTTTAGCCGTTAAATTCTAACAAAAATGCTTAAAAAAACCAAATTATCTTTTGATTTTTTTTAATTTTTAATTTGAAATTAATGTTAAATTTAGAATTTTATAAAAAAATTTGGGGTATAAACGTAATTTTATTTTTCACTTTTAAAGTTTAAAATTTAATAGGGGAGATAAATTGATTGAAATTGAAAGTTAATGAGTTAAATTGAGAGATTTTAAAATTTAGAGGGTCTTCTCAAAACCTGCGGTAATTCAAAGATTTTTAAATTTAGGAGGTCTTTTTTTAAAAAATAAAAAATAAAAAATAAAGGATTTTTATCATTTTAAATTTGTTTTAATTTTAATGTTTAATTAGATATATGAACATGTGTCGAGTTTTTAGGGGTTTTCCTCCGACACAGATGGTCTATAAAACTGTCAATGTCTTTTAGCCATGCAGCCTTGTTAGTCATGCCCGGGCCTTATAGTCTTGCATGTGTGAAGACTTGAATAACATTTGAATTGTTAAAATATATATTAAATATAAAATATGAAAGTACTAAAATGTGAAAGAGAAAGAAAAGAGAGTGGAAGCGGAGAGAGACGTATGGGCTACATCTTGTATATTCACTATATTAAACAATATTACATAATTCTCTTTTATAGAGAGACAATGAGTAGTGACCAATAAACCCTAAAATAAATAAGGCAACATAATATACTAATATCAAATATTCTAACATGAATTTTGACACATTCATAAGTCAAGGCTGGCGGCGTCAAGCAACAGCAAATTAAGACTACCACATTCATTGTACATAAACCTAAGCATTAGTCAAGCTGATTGGAAAATACTTTTTATTTTTTTTTTTGACAACTTTTAAGAATTGATGAGTGTTGGAATGAGATTCTCTCAATTTCAAAAGAAATGGAGGAACCGGTTAGTTTGTACAATATAGGAGGATAAAATTGTTTTCTAAATTTTTTTTAAGACCATTTTGCCCTTTTATTTTACTTAATTGGTTCCTCTTTGTAATGGAGACGATCCTTTTAATTGGAGAAGTGTCTACCACTTTCGAGGATCAATAATCAGAGCAAAAGAAAAGCAAGGATGATGTCCAAAATCATGATCAGCATTCTTCTTTTCTCTGTCTTTCTTTCTTTACAGTATTCGAAGCCTTCAGCTGCACAAACTTGGATCAGAGCAGGTTACTGGTACTACGGCAGCGGTTATTTGTTACCCATTTCAGACATAAAATCAGCCCTCTTCACTCACCTTATTTGCGCTTTTGCTGATGTAGACCCTTCGTCCTCCGAGCTCTCTATCCCATACTCTGCTCAGCCATACTTCTCCACCTTCACCAACACCGTTAAACAAAAGAACCCATCAATCACCACCCTCCTTTCCATTGGGGGCTCAAGCGCAAACCACACAGTTATTTCATCGATGGTCAGCAACGCTTCCTCTAGAAAATCATTCATCGACTCTTCGATGAAAATGGCAAGGCTTTATGGCTTCCAGGGCCTCGACTTCAATTGGGTTTCAGCAAACACAAGCTCCCACATGGCCAATATGGGGATACTCTTTCAGGAGTGGCGAGCCGCCGTGGATTCTGAGGCAAAACAATCTAACCAGACACAATTGATCTTAACTGCTGCCGTTAGAAGCACACCAGATATATATTTGGGTAACGCTTCTTTCCCTGTGGACTCCATAAGGGATAACTTGGATTGGATTCATGTCATGGCTTTTGGCTACTATACGCCTCAGCAGTCAAACGTTACAGGTGCTCTTGCAGCCTTATTTGACCCATTAACCAATGCTAGCTCGGATTATGGCATTCGTGTATGGATTGATAGGGGCATGTCTTCTGGAAAGTTGGTCTTGGCCTTGCCTTTCCATGGCTATGCGTGGAAGTTAAAGAATCCCGACGTCTATTATATTGGTGCACCGGCTACAGGTCCAGCCATTACACCTGAAGGAGACATGAGCTATAAGGATATCAAGGCTTACATTCAGAGAAATAGGGGTGTTGTAACATACAATCCTACGTATGTTGTGAAAAGCTGCACAGTTGGATCGGTCTGGATCTGCTTTGATGATGCTGAGGTTGTCAAAAATAAGGTTTCTTATGCCAAGCAGAAGAAACTACTTGGTTACGTTGCGTGGCAACTCCCTTATGATGACAATTCGGAGCTTTCTCTAGCAGCAGGTAAGAGATGAAGCAGACTAATTTTTTATTTTCTCTCCACAATTTTAAAATAATAAACTTTAATTTTCTTTTTCTAATTAAAATAATATTCTTTTAGAATGTTAATTAATCTAATTGCCCACACCACATATGTAAAGAATTCAAATACGTCAAGATGTCAATGCCCTTTCCTCTTCGATTATATATATTTGAAATTTAACTTTTCTCTAAAAATTTGAAAAAACTTACAAAAAAGATGATTTAACAAACTCTTTACTCTATTTCAAATTCAAATTTTGAGTATCCACAATGACCTCTCCAAATGTGATGTTTAGCCAAATTTTCGCTAAAATTCACAAACGCCTTCATTTATCAAGCTCTTTTGTCATTTTCTATTATAAGTCGTGTCAAATTTGCACTCTATATTTGGAGAAACAATCTTCCTCCCTATCTTATTTTTATACTCTCTCTCTCGTCTCTCTCTCCACATGGGTGCCTTTTAGAATAAAATAAGATTTAGAGATTTTATTGTGTGATGATTTTGAAAAGTTGATAGTCAAACTTAAAAATATGAGTTTGTTAGCCAAATTTTAAAAAGAATAGAGTGTTTAATGAGAATGCTCTTAGACAAGCTCTATAAATACCAAGAGCCAAAAAGTAAAAAACTGAAAGCTATTTAATTTTTTACGCTTATATATTCATTTTCATTATTTCTCTCAAATACCAAAAACAAAGAAAGAATTGAAAAAGAATATTTAACTAAAATAGAAAAAGGCCTAGATAGTTTGATGTTTGGTTTCATTTAAAACTGGCTCTCCAAATTTGAAAAACTAAAATTTTCTTTTCAAATTTAACTTTTGTTTGAAGAGGTCCCTATACGTGCACTATGTTTTCTCTTGACTTGGCTGGCCTTATGAAACTGACTTTCAATTGAGTAATTGGGTTGGCTTTGACAGAGATAAGACATCCAATTATTTTAATAATTGGCTTTGGCTTTGACTTTCAATTTAATAACTAAACAAAACTATACAAACATCCAATTATTTCAGCAATCGAAAGTATTAGAAGCTTGACGGTGACATTGTTTTAAGATCTTTTTTGACATATTAGTCTCTCATAAATTCCATCATGAGATACTTTATCAGCTCAAGGGGAAGGACAACACAAAGGGCGATTATTAGTGATCGTTTTGACTACAACTGCTACCGTTGTTCTCCTACTGGGGCTTGTCATCTGTTGCTTACGCAGGAGAATGTTCAAATTAAAAGGTAAAGTCTTTCTACTGCATTTACTCACCATCTATAATTGGAAGTTAGGATTATTTACTATTAACCACCATGATTGAGGATCTGACACTTTGGGCATCTTCTCTTCTTCTTCTTCTTCTTCTTCTTCTTCTTCTTTTCCTCCTTTTTTTTTTTTGTTTTGTTTTGTTAATTAATATAGGAATGGTTGTTACATCCAAAGAATCGGATTCCAAAATTAATCATATGGAAGCTGCAGGAGATTTTAATGGCAATGTTCCTAATTTACAAGTCTTTAATTTAGCTGAGATTGAGGCAGCTACAGGTAGACTTTCAATTGAAAATAAACTTGGAGAGGGAGGTTATGGTCCTGTTTACAAGGTAAACTTCTATTATACTGCAAATATTGTGGCATTGCCGCATCATCATTACAAGTGCTTCAAGTTTACGACTAAACAAATATGCAGAAACATAACTCTTATCTATGAAATGCTACATTTTGGCAACAGGAGTTGAAAATGTCTTGCAGTATCTTAATGATGGAAAATTACCAATTAATCATGGGTGTCTATTTATTTTATCAGGGTGTATTATCAAATGGGCAAGAAATAGCAGTAAAAAAGCTTTCAAAAACATCTATGCAAGGGTTTGAGGAGTTTAAGAATGAGGTTATACTTACTGCAAAACTTCAACATATAAACCTTGTGCGGCTTCTGGGATTTTGCATTGAGAGGGATGAAAAAATTCTGATCTATGAGTACATGCCGAACAAAAGCTTGGACTTCTACCTCTTTGGTATGATATCCTTCCTGCAATTCAATTACCATGAATGAGAGAATGTCAAATGCAATAAGCTCTTGCATCTTTTGCATAGAAAGCTGCAGGCCAATAATTAATTATTGATGCTAACACTTGTGCCAAACACCCTTAAAGCTTAAAAAAAGCCAAGGTCATCTCAATTCAAGCTTATAGGGATACTGGCACAAGGTCTTTTTAAATTTTTTTGGGTAATTTTTTGCATCTTATTCCTTTATTGGCCACATGATAATTGAATGACTGACTTTTCATGATCTAATTTGATATAGACCCTATGAGACGGTATCTATTAGATTGGAAAAAACGCATCAATATTATTGAAGGGATTATTCAGGGGCTTCTATATCTCCAAGAATACTCAAGAATGAAAATTATTCATCGAGACTTGAAAGCTGGCAACATTTTATTAGATGACGAGATGAAACCCAAGATCTCAGACTTTGGTATGGCTAGAATTTTCAGGAGAAATGATCATGAAGCAAACACAGATCGGGTTGTTGGAACATAGTAAGTACATTGCCTAAAAAGCTTTATAACCTAAGCTTTCTTGTTAGTTAAATAATTAATTTTGATGTTAAAAAATCCAATGCAGTGGTTATATTCCTCCGGAGTATGTTAAAGATGGTGTGTACTCCATCAAATCTGATGTTTATAGCTTTGGAGTTCTACTTCTACAAATCATTAGTGGCAAGAAGACTGCTTGTTATTATGGTTTGGATGAGAGCCTAAACATCCTAGAATATGTAAGTAAACATTCCTAATTAAGACAGCTGCATGTGTATCAAAATGTTACACTTAATTGTTTTCTTTTGCCAAGTATTTAATTAATGCTTAATGTTCTATAATTTCAGGCATATAAGCTGTGGAAAGAAGGCAAAGGCATGGAATTTATGGATTCAACTTTGGATGACACACTTTCATCGTGCAAATTAATTACGTGTATGCAAATAGCTCTTTTATGCGTCCAGGAAAATGCTAATGACAGGCCATCTATGTTAGAAGTTTCATCAATGCTAAAAAAAGAAATTGCAGCTCTAACAATTCCAAAAAAGCCAGCTTTCTCAAGGAAAACAGATGAAGAGGAGGAAACTAAATCCACATTGCAGCCAGAAATTTGTTCTCATAATGATGCAACAATCTCAGAACTTGTAGCACGATGAGCGTGGAGGACTTGGGGGAAATATATATGTGACGCCCGGATTCCGGATTCCACAATGTACGGGCACATGCCCTGAAGCATAATTTCCTTTTTATTAAAACTTTCATGAGTATCTGTCTTTAAAAATTATCACAGATTAACTAGGACATCTATATTCTTTATTATGTTTTATAAATCATTAAATGATCATAATCTAAAGTACAATTCTTGATCCACATAATTAAATTGTAAAGACATCCATAATTCTATTGACTATGTAAAACTGTACTTGATTTTTTAAATCATGGAATTTTCGATAGTTCGTTAAATGATACAAATATTGTCCTAATTCCTAAATTGCAAAGTCCGGTCAGTGTTACTGATTTCCGGCCAATTAGTCTGTGCAATGTCTTATATAAGATTATTGCAAAAGTTTTGGCAAACCGAATGAAAACAGTTTTACCTCATATTATCTCTCATAGTCAAAGTGCTTTCATATCTGGTAGACATATCACTGATAATATTATTGTAGCGTATGAAGCATTTCATACTATGGCAAATCGTTTGAAGGGGAAACAAGGATTTATGGCTTTAAAGCTCGACATGAGTAAGGCGTACGACCGGGTGGAGTGAAATTTCTTGGAGGCAATTATGCACAAAATAGGCTTTGCAGATCAATGGGTCCATTTGATTATGACATGTGTCCGCATGGTAAAATATGCGGTGCTTATTAACGGACAACCGCATGGGCAGATTCACCCTTCGCGTGGTATAAGACAAGGTGACCCTCTATCTCCATATTTATTTTTAATTTGTGCTGAGGGGTTAAGTCATTTGTTGCAAAAAGCAGAATTAGATCATTCTATAATTGGTTTGGCAGTAGCAAGAGGAGGACCAAGGATCAATCATCTTTTCTTTGCTGATGATAGTGTCCTCTTCTGTAAAGCTAGTTCTCATGAATGGGGAAATGTCCAATCAATTTTGGAATTATATGAAAAGGCCTCAGGACAAAAGCTAAACAGGGACAAGACATCATTACTGTTCAGTAAGAATACGCCGCAAACTGTGAAGAACCATATTGCTTATGTGGTGGGGGTAACCCCAACAAATTGTTTTGAGAAGTATTTAGGTTTACCATCTATGGTGGGTAAGTCCTGAGTGGCATCCTTTGCGAGCATTAAGGGGCGCATTTGGGATAGAATAAATGGGTGGAAAGAGAAGTTCCTATCTCAAGCAGGAAAAGAAGTGTTATTGAAAGCTGTGCTTCAAGCAATACCCACATATACCATGAGTGTGTTCAAATTACCTAAATCACTATGTCAAGGGATTAATTCCTTGTTCTCAAAATTTTGGTGGGGCCAACAAAACAATAATTCAAAAATTGCATGGATGAGATGGAGTAAGATGGGCCTGGCAAAACAGAAAGGCAGTTTGGGGTATCGTGACTTGGAGCTCTTCAATAAGGCTTTGCTAGCTAAACAAGGGTGGAGAATAATGCAAAATGAAAGGAGTTTGGTAGCACAAGTTCTTAAAAAGAAGTATTTCTCCAAGGAGTCTTTTCTCATGTCTCAACTAAAGAGCAATCCCTCTTATGTATGGAGAAGTATCTGGGGAGCCAAAGATCTAGTGCAAGCCGGAATGTTATGGAGGGTAGGGGACGAAAATTCAATTAAGATTTGGGGCGACAAGTGGATTGATTCTACTCAATCGGGAATGATTCAATCCCCTGTGCGACTCTTGGAAGAAAATGCCAAAGTAAGGATTTAATTGATGTCTCAACCAATTGGTGGAATTATGAACTGATAAGAGAAATCTTTCCAGAAGACGAGGCTAAACGTATATGCCATATGGTTGTGAGTCCACTAGGTCAAAAAGATCAAATTGTTTGGGCAGGTACGAATTTCACGGTTCGAAGCGCATATCATTTGGCAAAGGAAATATCCTTAGCTGATGAAGGTGAAAGTTCAAATGAAGGGTGAAATGAGAGAATGTGGCAGACATTATGGAAGATTAATTGTCCACGAGTGGTACATTTATTTATGTGGAAGGCCAGCAATAACATACTCCCTACTAAAGCAAAATCTGGCTAGAAGATGTGTAACTCCTGACGATAAATGTCCAATATGCAAGCTGGAGAGGGAAACCGTCGGCCACAGTCTATGGAGTTGCCAAGCGGCCAAAGATGTATGGTTGGAATGTCCTATGAGGATTCAAAAAAGTCCGTGCGATGAGGACGACTTTTCGAGCATATTCAAGCGCTTAGTGGAGCGTCTATCGGTCGAGGATTTGAGGATGTTGGCTTATGTTGCAAGACAGATTTGGTTTCGACGCAATGGGGTTGTCTTCAAGGAGGTTTTCCAATCTCCGAAGGAAATTATTCAAGTTGCTTATAATCAGATGAACTAGTACAACCAAGCACAACTCAAGAGGAGCACAGACGTTTCCATTAAGGCAACTAAAACTGGGACAGGGCGTTGGACTAAACCACCGAGTGGAGTCATAAAAATCAATTGGGATGCTGCTATGGACACTCTTACAGGCAAGGCGGGTTTGGGCACGATAGCAAGAGACTATGAGGGAAGAGTGGTGGCCATGTCTAGTTCAATTCAACAGCACATCACCCATCCCACAATGGCTGAAACTTTAGCAGCTTGGCAAGCGGTGGTCTTAGGAATGCAACTGGGAGCAACTTATTTGGAGCTGGAGGGCGATGCTTTGGAGGTGGTTCAAGGACTCAACCAAGTTGATTACTGTTGTGGCCGAGATGGATCAGTTTTGAATGACATAAAGACGCTGTTCCAGAATTTTAACGCATGGCAAGTCAAGCATGTCCGACGAGAGGCCAATGGTGCTGCTCATAGTTTAGCTAAGTTGGCTCTATTGAATGGAAATGACCTTACATGGCATGATAATTTTCCTTTGTCAGTGATGAATATTGTAAGTGCGGAGCAAGATTCATGATTTATTTTAATAAAGTTCATTATTTATTTCAAAAATATATATATATATATATATATTGTGTGCTTCCAAAATTGATATAACTTTTAAAATTACCATGAAATTAAAATCTAATAATAATTTATAACAAATTCAATGATGATTTTGGAAGAACACGAAAGAGACACAAGTGAATCATTTAGCATTACTCCTGATAAATGTCTATTATAATTTGGTGGTTGTGTAAAAATATTAAATTTTTGTTAAGAGAGATATTATACTTCCGCCGCATTAAGATGAGCCTCTTTCTCCCCCGCATTAAGATGAGCCTCTTTCGATACACTTATGGTCATGATGTCTTAGACTTGCTGAATAGTAGTGGACTCACATATTCACCTATAAAATTGTAGACTATTTAACAGTTAATTAGCACCTCCAATGCTAAAAAGGGGTGAACAAATATTACCAAATGGGTGATTAATTCGGGTGAAATATGCCTAACAAAATATGTAAAAAAGGTTATAAATGAATGTTTATGTGGTATATATATGCTTAAGCTATATGATATGTATGTGTTGTTATTAAATTGTGTTTTACACTATGGCAAATCTTTTCTATTTTCGTAGCTCTAGTTTACAGAAATCATGGCCAGATTCTGATCAGAACCCCTAATTGGCTTAGAGCTCGCGTGATGACATGTCGTGTCGAAATAATTAGCATAATTTAGTAATATACCTCCTGTGGTACTGCATGCTTCTGCATATTTTTCGTAATGTCATGTCGAAATAATTAGCATAATTTAGTAATATACCTCTTGTGGTACTGCGTGCTTCTGCTTATTTTTCGTAATAATGGCATTTATTAAGCATTAAAAAAATAAATAGAAGATTTTATATCCAGAGATCTTAATCCTAGCCTGTAGTGTGAGCCAGTCCATGTTGGAAATAATTAATTAGGGTTTGACAGAAGAGTAAAAAGATAAAACAAGAATAGAAGGTTAATTAGTATTAGGAAAACGTGCTTGCTTTTATAGGTAGAGATAGGATTGTGATAGCTTTGGTCGTTGTTGGTGGTTGATTGGGTTTGAATTTTATGCTTTGTATCACAATTATGTTGGTTGGGAAAGGGCTATGCATGGCAGCACCTGCTGTGTTCTGATTTTAAGCTTCATTTGCAAACTTAATGAACCAACTATATATTAATTTGAAAATGCTGCACGTTTCAAATTGTTTCTCTACATATCGGTTCCTAAATGATGTGCACATGCCATGATCTTATGAAATTTATTATTTTAAAAAACGTGTCATCACTCCTCAAAATGGTGGCACATCATTTGAAAACTAACTTTTAAAAAAACATTTGGTAAGTATAACATTTCTCATATATATATATATAAAGATTCGAAGGTGGTTTAGAAAATAGATAAGTCAAGATTGAAGACCATTAGGTTGTGTTTGGGGTCAAGTGTCATTATTAATAGAGAAAAATGTCAAGACGCCATAGTTCATAGGGGATAAAAGATAATTACTCCAAAATTTTACATTAGTCACTGAAAAGGCGGTCGAAGAAGACCCATATGCACGCGTGTTTGGACTAGTGTCCATGAGGGTGGCAAGAGCCCTCCACCATTTGAACTTACCTGTGGGTATAGATATGTCAATATGACATTGTTTACTACTTGTATGATGTAAGAGTTTAATGGTAAATTTGGTTTCCTATAATTATTTATAATAAAATATAAAACTTATTTTTTTATTTTTTATATTTTTTTCATGTCAATAGTGGCAACCAACAAAGTTGTTGCTATTGACCCCTTATCAGTGGCAACTCTCAGGAGTCACCACTATTGACCCCTCATTAGTGGCAACATCATGATTGCCACTAATAATCTTTTTAATTTTAATTTTTTATTTTTCTCATCTCAATAGTGGCGACCCTCAGAGTTGCTGCTATTGACCACTCATTAGCAGTGACACTTCAGAGTTGCCGTTGTTAATCCCTCATTAGTGGCCAAATTACCCGTTGTTAATCCCTTATTAATCCGTTGTTAACAAATTACCCTTTGATTTTTGTTTCTTTTTTAAAATTTTTAATTTTAAATTAATGGTAAATTTAGAATTTTATAAACGTCATTTTTTTTTCTTCACTTTTAACATTTAAAATCTGATGTAGGGGGTAAATTGATTGAAATTGAAAGCTGTTGAGTTAAATTGAGAGATTTTGAAATTTAGAGGGTCTCCTCAAAACGCATGGTAGTTCATGAATTTTTAAATTTAGAGTTTTTTTTTTAAAAAAAAAAAAAAAATTAAAGGATTTTTACCATTTTAATTTTAATTTTTAATTAGGTATATGGACACATGTCGAGGTTTTAGGGGTGCTGATAGATGTGAGTTTCCTTCTAATTTTGGACATAAGTTAGACGGGGGTATTATCTTCATCTTTTTACCCATAACCGATGTACCAGCTATGATAAAATAATAATAATAATAAAGTTATTAAAATATAGGGATAAATAAAAAATTAGTCTTTGTGGTTGGCCTGATTTACAAATCACTCCATGTGATTAAAAAAAAAAAAAAAAAAAAAAAAAAAAATTTATAGGTCCTTAGGATAGGCCATACTCCCTAAACTCATTTTCAGTTAAATGACTTAACGGAAACTGTTTCATTGCCAGGTCACACCCAATAAAAATGCAACACATTTTTTTTTTTAATTTCTAATTTTAAAAAATGACAAGTAATCTTTTTGAAGATGGTTTCAATGCCCAAAAAATAAAGAACCTTTGAAAAGGTTAAACCCTATGGCTAAGAAGTTAAATCACAATGATGAATAATGTATTTAACCCTTTATATTCTTATATATAAAGGTAGGTGGTTAACGATTACTAACCGTTTTTCTTTACTCCTAAAATCACTAACCACTCCGCTGGTTAGTTATTTTTTATATCCGCCTATTAAAGCGGTTATAAGCGATTAATAGTTGCGACACGGTTATAACTACTTTGTTTATATACCCCTACAACCTACAATGTACATCCGCCCTAGCAGTAAACCAATTTGTCGAGCAGTACTCTGGACATAGGACACACATTTGTCGTTAAAACCATATGTCAAGGGTGTAAAACCATATTATATATCTAATCAAGATCTAGAGCCCTGCGATGTGGCTACCATGTTGCGGCAGCCTAGCGTAGGCCATGCCCTTTTTTTTTTTTTTTTTAGACCAATGTCAATTTTTTTTCTTTTAAACAGATTTGATTTTTTATGTTTTTTGCATTCTATATGTTTGATGAAATGTTTTAAATTGTATTTTGAGATATTTTAGTAATATTAGCTAAATATTTATGAGCTAATATTTGGGTTCTAATGCCTCAAAACTCATTTCTGGATTCAAAACTAAAACCTCAGAGTGAAAGGTTAACAATTTAAGGATGGTATAACCCTAAAAAGATTTGGTCATCCTAAATTTGATGCTAATACCTCAAAACTCGTTTTTATATTCAAAACTAAAATCTAAGGATGGAAAGTTAACCCTTTAGGGATAGTATGACTCTAAAGGGATTTGATCATCCTAAATTTGGTGCTAATGGGTTTAGGCCCCAAAATGCTATCTCAGTTTTATATAATTTTGCTGATACCAATTTATGATCAGTGATGCATGGAGGCCAATGAATTTGATATATAATTTAATCAATTTCTGATAAATATTCTCAATTTTAAATTTGGCAAGCACTTCCCTCTTTAACCTCTTTCCTATTTAATTAAAAAAAAAATGGTAGACGCTAGGCTGCCTCTTGGCAGCTGAAAAGCACTACTCGTATTGATCCCTGCTAGGCTGCTATACGGCTGCCATGTTGCGGCAGCCTAGCGTAGGCCATGCCCTTTTTTTTTTTTAGACCAGTGTCAAATTTATTTATTTTAAATAGATTTGTTTTTTTTATGTTTTTTGCATTTTATACGTTTGATGAATTGTTTTGAATTGTATTTTGAGATATTTGATTAATATTAGCTAAATATTCATAAGCTAATATTTGGGTTCTAATGCCTCAAAACTCATTTCTGTATTCAAAATTAAAACCTAAGAGTGAAAGGTTAACCCTTTAAGGATGGTATAACCCTAAAAGGATTTGGTCATCCTAAATTTGGTGTTTATACCTCAAAACTCGTTTATGGATCATAAATAAAAATTAAAGTTTGGTATTTTGAATTTAATTTTGTTCTTTTTTAATTTTTTAAATGACACGTAAGATAGAAATTGAGTCTTTGTTGAGTCTATGTTGTGGCTGTATCACATCTCTATGGTGAGATGATAGCTAGATAGAGTTGTAGTATGTAACATATTGCTCTTCTATATGATATTCTTTGGATTCCTTGTGTGCTAAGGTTGTTTTGTTATCAACTTGAACTTAAAGTACAATCATGATATTAGTTGTAAGATTTATCAATATTAACTTTTTTAAATCCAATTCAATTTCAAATGAACCCACTATTTTATTTTCAGTAGAATCATAATAGACAACAACAAAAATTAAATGCATACTATTTCACCTAATTTTAGACTTTTATCCCAAGCAAGCGCGATGGCAGGAATTGCTTGATCGCAGAGTTCGATTTTGTGTTGGAATAGAGGGCAAAGTGCATACTATCACCTAATTTTAGACTTTTATCCCAAGTAATTTACAACACGTAACTAAGCAATAATAAATGCAAGTTTAATTAACCATTGAACCACGCCCCCCCCCCCCCCCCCCCCCCCCNCCCCCCCCCCCCCCCCCCCCCCCCAATAGATGCCACATGCTTGTTTATACACTATCATAGAAGAACATTCAATCTCTTATAGAAAATTCGATCATTTTGGGCAGATAGATCAAACTAAAATTAATTTATTTCAGAACCCCACTAGAGAATAGAGAAAAGATTGCATAGGGGGGGCAGTTCTAGATTTTTTGGAGTTGAATTTTGCATCTCTCTAAGTGGAGGTCAAAGTCCAATGGTGAGCCTAAAAAGGACCACCAAATCCAAGGCATGCGCAAGAAAATTGAAGTAAAAAGATTGAAAGATCCTTGAAATTGTATGACTTTATTTCTGTACTGTTATCTTCTTCATCGATCTTGTGTCTCATAATTGTCTAAATTTTACACCATTGACGTCGATCCCTTGCTTAATTACAAGTATGTCGAATAGTGTATTCTGTTGAGATTGGCCCATGCTACATGCTTTCATCACAGTTTTACCATCTCTCTCGGCGTGTAGTACTGCGCATTATACCACAACGCAACATATGGTGCCCATGCCAATTGCCTTAATTTGCCCCAAGGCATTGTAATTGTGAGGACGGTGTTTATAATTATTGAAGAACTGTTGTAAAAATGAATATCTTAAAATAATCATGTTTTTCCAAGCAAAAGTTTATTAATAGACAAGATTTTGCCTGATTATGTGAAAGCTAGAACACAAACTGTTTGAGTTTGAAAAACATTCATCGCCCTCTCTACTCGTCTTTGAGAGTTTCATTCAAAATATATAATTGATGTGTTACAACAGTTTTTGTTTGATATAATAAAGACTAGAACAAAAGAGTTCTAAGTTTGAATACATAATGAATTAATCGCTTTTGAGTAGATAATTAGTTATTGGTAATAGATTGAGATCTATCTTCAGTATTAACTAGGAGATTGTGTTTGTTGATTCAGATAATTCAATATCCATATCCTTAATTAACATTACATATATGCTTTTCTCCTTTTTGGAACTTTCTTTCTGCTGAAATATTCGATATTATTATAGGTTGATTTATTTCCTTTTGTATTCTAGAATTTCTTGGCCATTACTCATTCTTTATCTATAAATAGAGAGCTATGTAGCTTTATACTCTTTTTACGCTTCTGCTCTTCTTCTCCATATCTCTTTTTTCAATATATCTCATTCAATTTATTTAACAATTTCTTCTTAGCTAGAGGGTGGTCCATGATATAGCCATGATAAAAGAAACTTGCAACTTCCATGCACAAGGGCGATTTAGTTGTCACAACATGGCTTGTCTAATGCATCACGAGAGACCTCTTACCATCGCTTGCATGCTTGTCTTTGTCTACAATATTCTCCATTTCCTAGTTTCAAAAATAAGACCACCTTTTCATCGGGCATTGACATGCACTACTGCTAGGATGTTCTGTTTTTGTAGACTGAATCTTTAGATGCAGGGCCATATATAGAATGTTTTAGTGCATGAGAATGACAACATAGCTAGGTGTTTCAGAATTGTCAAAATTGGTGGGCCGATCCATCTCGATCGGGTACGTAATTAGTTGTAGGATATGTTTGGCATTTGCAATTTAAACTAAAATCGCAGAATATTGAATGCACAAGTGCAAGTGTAAAAATATTGAGTCCCACATTAATTAAAAAGATATTATGATGTTGGCAATTAAATATGTGTGCGTTTTTTTTTTTTTTTTCTAATTGGAATTAAATGTGTTATTTGTTATTTTCTTTATATTTGCATTTTTTTTTTTTTTTTTTACACAAAAGAGTGGGGACGGAGTTTATATTTGCATTCTATACCTTACTCTAGAATAGTCTAGGATGTGGGTCCCGCAGTCATCTCAGGGAATGGGCTAGTCTTATGGGCCACCCACTGAGGCAGTTAGATCAGTAATGGGTCAGTCGGTTAAGTATGGTAGTGGTTGGGTCCATTACATTACGGGTCAGTTATTCAGTCCACTCATCTGTATTTAGTCCAAAGCAGTAATGAAAATTGCATCTTTGCCAAGTTTCTATAAAAAGTTATTTTCTTTTAAAAATTGCATCTTTTGTACTTATTTTTGCATTCTCTGCTTTCAAGAAAATGCTATAATGGTGGATTTTTTTTTTTTCATTATAATTTAATTTCAAAAATAAAAATATCACAATCAAATTAAACGCCAAGCAGCATCAATTTTTTTCTTCCATTTGCTGCTAAATCACTTGTACGTTGTTTATACTTAGAGCCCTTCCTCTTGATGTTTCAAGATGACACAATTTTTTTTAAACTAGTTTGAAGGAAATTTTTATTAATATATTATAATAAGTGACAAATGTGTTTAGTTTAAAGCTCTAATGTCTAGTTTAAATTATTCGAGTTTATTTATTTATTTATTTATTTGGACATAAGTTAGACAAAGATATTATCTATGTCCTTATCCATAACTGAGGTATCAGTTGTGATAAAATTAAAAATAAAAATAAAAATTAAAGTTATTAAAATATAGGGATAAATAAAAAATTGGTTCTTGTAGTTGACCTAGTTTACAAATCACTTCCTGTGGTATAAAAAAAATAATTTATAGGTCTCTAGGGTAGGCCAAAATAACATTTTACTCTCAAAACTCATTTTCCGTTAAATGACTTAACGGAAACCATTTCATTGCCACATCACACTCAATAAAAATGCGACACGTGTTTTTTAACTTTCTAATTTTAAAAAATGACAGGTAACCTTTTCAAAGATGGTGTTCTGGTACCCAAAAAATAAAGAATCTTCGAATAGGTTAAACCCTATGACTCAAAAAATAAAGAAGTTAAACCACAGTGATGAATAAGTTATTTAACCCTTTATATTATTATATATAAGAGTAGGCAGTTACTCCTAATTAAAACCACTAACCACTCTGCCCTAGAAGGTTAGTTATTTTTTATAAACGCCTATCAAAGCAGTTAATAGTTGCGGCATGGTTATAATTGCTCTGTTTATACACCCCTATACCCTACAACGTACATCCATCCCAGCAGTAAACCAATTTGTTGAGCAGTACTCTGGACACAAGACACAAATTTGTCGTTAAAACCATATGTCATGCACGGGCGCGTATAAAACCATATGATATATCTATCAAGATCTACTCATAAAAACTGCAGTCTTCGTCAATATTCTTCGACGACAAACTTGAAAATTTTCATCCAAAAAATCTTAAAAGCAGATACACACGTTTCATCAGATAATTTTAAAATGAGTTAGGTATTACAGTGTACGTATATGCTTATCAAAACCCTACTAATTTGATCGGCTTTTTCTTTCCACCTTTTGCACGTTGGAGTCTCTTTCTGATCCTGCGGAATGCGACCGCGTCCTCGATCTTCAACCAAATCAAACCACGGGTCGAATAAATATATATTATTTTGAGACATGACCAATACCCAATTGTACCTTATAATTAATTAAATGCCCTATAGCACCCAGCAACGTACAGCTTTGTCATATGGCAAAATATTTTCTATTTTCGTAGCTGTAGTTTACAAAAATCATGGCCAGATTCTGATCAGAACCCCTAGGGAAGGCTTATAAAAGAGCTTGCGTGATGACATGTCGTGTCAAAATAATTAGCATAATTTAGTAATATACCTCCTGTAGTACTGCATGCTTCTGCTTATTTTTCGTAATAATGACATTTACTAAGCATTAAAAAAATAAATAGAAGATTTTATATTCAGAGATCTTAATCCTAGGCTGTAGTGTGAGCCAGCCGCCCATGTTGGAAATGATTAGGGTTTGACAGAAGAGTAAAAAGATAAAACAAGAATAGAAGGTTAATTAGTATATATTAGGAAAACGTGCTGTTATAGGTAGAGATAGGATTGTGATAGCTTTGGTCGTTGTTGGTGGTTGATTGGGTTTGTATATCATGCTTTGTATATCACAATGTTGGTAGGGAAACGGATATGCGCTATGTTCTGATTTTAAGCTTCATTTGCAAAGCTTTATGAATCAACTATAAATTAATTTGAAAATGCTACACTTTCAAATTGTTTCTCTAAAGGGAATAACTTAAATTCGGTCTTGGCGTAAAGGGAGGGGTTTTTGCCCCCCAATCACAATTTGACACCTCACATAAAAGAAAAAAATGCACAAAATTATTCTACATCCTAAAACATTAGATTTTTTTTCTTATTTCTTCTTCTTCCTTCTTTTTTTTCTTCTCTCCCATTTCTTCTCCCTGCGACAACCTCTCCTCCCTCTCTTCTTCTTCCTTCTTCCTTCTTCTTGTCATTTAACAGAGAAAGAGAGATGGCTTGGGAGAAAGAAAGAAGAACCACGGCGTTGAGACCCATTGCCCGCCACCAATACCCACGGCTGGGTCTCGCCGGCGTTTTTTTTTTTTTTTTTTTT
>CM017328.1:34641585-34680092 GCA_006937295.1 Carpinus fangiana | reverse complement strand
GTTCGCCGGAGAGAGAGACATGGCCACTGAGGGTGGCCGGATCTCTCCCCCTGGCCGTTGGGGTGGATCGCGGCCACCCCCAGTGGCCGGATCTATCTTTTTTTTTTTTTTTTTGGTTCGCCGAAAATGTCGCCGGAGGTGGGCGGTTGGCGGCGGCGCTATTAGCCGGAGGTGGGCGGTGGGCAGCAGCGCTGTTAGCCGGAGGTGGGCGGTGGATTTTTTTGGTTGCCTGATTTGTTGATAGGGTGTTTTGATTTTATTTTAGGTTTGTGCATTTTTCTTAAAATGATGAGGTGTCAATTTATGAGTGGTGGGCAAAAAACCCCCCTTTTACACCCCATCCGAATGGTAGTTGCTCTCTTCTCTAAATATTGGTTCCTAAATGATGTGTACGTGTCATCATCTTATAAAATTTATTATTTTAAAAAATGTGTTGTCATTCCTCAAAATGGTGGCCCACCACTTGAAAACCAACTTTTAAGAAAACATTTGGTAAGTATAACATTCTCATATATATATATATATATATATAAAGATTTAAAGGCGGTTTAGAAAAGAGATAGGTCAAGACTGAAGGCCATTAGGTAAGTATAACATTTCTTATATATATATATATATATATATATAAAGATTCAAAGGCGGTTTAGAAAAAAGATAGGTCAAGACTGAAGACCATTAATGTTTTGGTCTTGTGAGTTCAGCCTTATCTTGCAGAAAATCATTGTGTGGCTTTTTCCGCCTTTAATGTCAACAACAATCATATGTATCTTAAAATGTTGATAGCTAATAATTATTGAAGTGTACTTTTCTGTTCATTGTTTTTCTGAGTAGATATTGTTTTGCTCAATCCCTTTTTTTTCCTTACAAATGCTGGATAGGATGATAAATATGATTAGTAGAGTTTTGTTCATATTGCAGCCCAGCAATGCTTCTAGCTTGTGGTTTCAGTTTGCCCTCATTTGTATATTTGCAAGAGTTGGACTGGTGATAACTAATGGGGAGGACCAATAGCATATCTCTAGTACTGTTAATGAGATGGAGCGGATCAATTGGTGGAATCGAGGAGTGGTGGAGAAATGAGTAATTTTGGGTGATTAATTGGAGAGGTTTCATGCAGCACATCTTTTTGCTGTGTTCCAAGAGTACATTGTTGAAGGCTTTATACAAACTTCCAGGGTTTCAACACATTTATGCTACAAGTTTTCTTGTATCCCTTCAAAACTGATGTATCTTTTAAAATTTCGATTGAATCAAAATCTAATAATAATTAATCACAAATTTAATGATAATTTTGAAAGTCATATTAATTTTGAGAGAACACAAATGAGGCACAAAGAAGACATTTAGCATTACTCCTCATTATAAATGCCTAATATAATTTGGTGTTTATGTAAATAATGAATGTTATATACTTCATTTTGTTAAATTATTTAATTATTTTGTTAGTTATTTTAATTAACTTTTGTTGAACTATTTTTTAATCTTGCCTCATATGAACCGAACTCCTAACTTTTTGAGATAATACACTTAACACTCCGATGCTAGAAGGGGGAGAGAATATTAGGCATCGTTTGGTTTGCTGATTGTCTAGTAAATTGGAAAAGAATTAGCTACCACTGGGATTAACTACCATTAGGAATATATTAGCTATTCCTATTCCTTTGTTTGGTTGTAATTAACGCTGGAATAAACTACCTAATCATATTCCTTAGTTTGGTACAATGTAATATGTTGGTGAATGGAATTGTATTGTGATCTTATTTCCAAAAATACCCTTATAATACGAATACAATTTATATTATTAAGGACCCTTTTTTTTTCTTCGAAACATAAACAACTATACTATAATTTTTTTATTTTTTTAATTATGTCATGTATTTGGGATTTTTTTTTTTTTTTTTGCAATTATGCTAGAAAATTAAAATTATCTGTATAAAAAATCACATAATCAAGAAACCCCAAAACTGAGAGAAGAAAAGAAAAATTGATTTAGATTCCAATCCAATTACATCCTTGATTCTTTTTAGGATTCCAATCCAATTATATCCGTGATTTTTGTTTGAATGAGAAAAAAAAAATTGAGAGAAGAAAAGAAAAACTCTGTGTGATTTGGGGGAAAAAAAAGGTTGAGAACAAAAAAAAAAAAAAAAATTGAGAGAGAAAAAAAAAATTGTGTGCAATTTTTTTTTTAAAAAAAAACCTATGAGAGAGAAGAGAATGAAAAAGAAAAATTGACAAAGAATGAAGAAAAACTGAGATAGAACAAAGAATGAAAATAATAATAATAATCCAATAAACATAAAGAGAATGAAATAACAAAAAAAAATAGAGATCGAAGAGAAAAAATAGGAGAGAGATACTTTGCTTTGAGAGATGGAGATCATTGCTTTGAGATATGAAGAACGTTGTTTTAAGAGATTGATAACATGAGAGGTGTGAGAAGTATAGGGTTTTTTTTTTTGCAATTTTACACTATATTTTTAATCCCACAAGAAATGATTAGCTAAACCACTCATTTTTTAATGACTTAGCTAAGCCTGTGTATATGGGATTAGTAGTCTATGGAAATAGACTACTCCCAAGAATATTATATATATGTATGCGTTGTTATTAAACTGTTTGTTATATTATAACATGATATAAACTGTTTTGACTCACTTCATATTATAGATCGAGTTGGAAGTTATATATATATATATATATATATATATGTGTGTAGAAAAGATCTAAAATGCAAAGGAAAATAAAGTTTGATTTTACTAGCTAGTATATATGGATAAACTCTCTCTCTAAAACGAGTGGCTTGCAAAATGGCTATAACATTTTATAAACCAACTTTTTTGAAAATCATGCACTGTTATTTTCAAAAAAGCATAGAAATAAGGAGGCTTTACACCTTTTGAAAATTAAGGCCAGAATATTGTACTTGTTGAGCCATGAACTCATACGTCCACATGTAAAATTGTGAAAATTTTATACATGTCACCAGGGGCAGAGGGAAGGGAGGTCGAGAGGGGTCAAATGCCCCTTCTCACCTCCCAAAAATTCATCTTAGCCCTGGAAGAATTTTTCTAAAAATCATGGTTGCCCACTCTCAAATATTCATCAAGGGTTAAATCTTTTCTAAAATGAGTGAGATTCATGATTCACGCGACCAAGCAAACACTCTATTACACATTTAAGAATTAGGTTAAACCAGACAAGGCACCAATCGAAGAAGATGAAGATGATGTATATTTTATATTGGAAAAAAATAAAAGGGCACCGTTTTGAGCTTTAAACAAAACATGCATTTAACTAAAGTCCAAAAAGGTGTCGTTCTCCTTTGGGCTGTATCTCACTCAGAAGAAGAAAAAAAATTATATAATAATAATAATAATGGGATAAGTCCGACTCTCTGGAAGCGTGATTTTCAATAAATTTGGAAAGTTGAAAGGCTTGGGATTTGGGATTATGGATTATGAGATGAGCACCAAATATAAAACTTTAACTTCTTTATTTATTAAAAAAAAAAAAAACCCTTAACCAACTTTAAATAGGTATATTATATTGAGATAATTTCATTTATGACTCTTGAATTATCATATATTTTGAGAAAATTTTTACAAATTTAAAAAACGGTCAATTTCACTTTTAAAACTTTCAAATTGATGCAATTGACTCCCTCTGTCAATTTTGTTCATTAAATTCACAGAAACTATTAAAAAAATTAAATTACTCTTCAAGTTTTCATTTTTTTTTAAATTTGAAATTAAAGTTAAATTCGGAATTTTATATAAGTTTCAGGGGTATATTTTTGAAATATTTTTAATAAATTTGTATTCAATTTTATTTTTTTTATTCATTAATAAAAAAAAAAAAAAAAAAAAAATTGACCCCTCTAGACTAAAATCCTGACTCCGCCACTACATGTCACCAAAAAAGACCCATACGCGTGTCTGGACTAGTGTCTAGCTATGAGAGTGGCAGGACCACGTACTCAACCTTTTGAATAACTTACCTATGTTAAGCCAGGGTATATATATATAGATATGCCAATCTACGTGGCATCGTTTGGAATATTGTAAGGACAAGTTTTTATACTAATATGATATGTTCCAAAACAACATATATATATTGATAGTTGGCCTTATATATTGTAGATAATACAAGCTTCTTAACATAACATATATGATACAAGCCTTATTGTTGATATATCATATATAGGCTTCGATGTTACAAAGTGTAAATACACGCCCGTCTGATCATTGGCCTTACGACACATCTGATAATTATACAAGCTTCTAAACACGCACCACATATCTGATTACTGACCTTAATATTGTTGATAATACAAGCTATGCGCTTTTGAACAAGTACTCATCATAAGGGTGAGTGTGGTCACATGCGTGGAAAGCTGCAACAACAGTAAAAATTACACCTTAATATGTTGGAATATTAATGAGGACTAGAAATCCAAAGAGAAATAGTAATAACCAAATTAATTCATACTAATTAATTACCTTCGGTTGAAAGAGTCCAATCAGCGGTGTCGTCGCCCACATGCCATGCAAAGTAACCAAGCAAATGAAGCCATCCACTTTCCTTTGCATATCTAACCTTAGTAAAGATGCTCATCTTACCATCATAACCAATCCATCTGGACCCATTATAGCGATAGTATGTGACATACACATAGTCGGGCGTTTTATTGGCACTTATGTTACCGATATCTCTATACGATATGGGTTCTACAGGTAGCGTTTCGGGCGCAGCCGGTGAGAACAATCCATGGTCATCTTGATTTACCAAAACCCAACGGCGGCCATAAAATGGAAGGCCGAGGACTATGTTGCCAGCTGGCACACCTGTTGATATAGAATATAAATATATTAAATGATTAAATTCATTATTTTTAAAAAATATATATATAAATAAACAGTGATTTAACCGCGCACCGGCATCCTTCCAAGCTCTAACGCCAGAGTCCACACTACAATTAGGGTATCTTGGATTGTACAATGGAGCAGGTGGTGCAGTGAAATTGGGTGAGTAATAAGGGGTATACAAGTCATAGGCCATTACGTTGATCCAGTCCAAGCTAGCTGAGATATTCTGAATGGGATACTCGGACCCTTGATACTCCGACGAGTAAAAGACATCGGCAGTTAGAAGAAGCCGGACTTTGCCAGTGCGGTTGGCCTCTTCGTCGACGGCAGCTCGCCATTCAGTGAGGAGTAAGCCAAGGTCGGCCATTTCATCTTGGAGTCGGGATACTGCCAGCTGAGGCTAAGGCCAGAGTAGTTATAGGTCCTGGCTACACGAATGGAGGAGTTTATGAATGCTCCTCGGGAACTGTTATGGCTAGCCATTGCAGCAAAGATGGAATGATCAGAGTCATTTCCACCGATGGATAAAAGGGCTTTAACAGAAGAATTTATGCATGTTTCGGTGAAGTTTTGAAACTGTACGTCTCTCATAAGCGGTAGGAAAAGTAACTTGGTTGGTGGTATCGTTGACATAAGCAAAGGCAGCAAAGAGATGGGTGAAAAGGTCGCAGTTTATGTTGACCGCCGGGAAATTACTCGGGGCATACCAGTATCCGGCTTTCACGACCTCATTGGCCAAATCCAGAGAAGGCCGGGGCTTGGAAGGCTGTTGATGGTGGTCATGAGCTAGTGAGGCAGTAGTGCTGAGAAGCACCACCCCAGTGATGGAGAGCAAGAGTAGTAGAGAGTATTTGCTAGTCATTTTAATTTGGTCTCTTCAGTCTTGATTATGGTCGAAAACAACAACAATTACTGGCCTTTTTATATTGCCATCAGAACCTATTACGCATAATCCACTCGTGAAGTATGCTTTAAACATGCATGAGCCTTTTTTCAAAAGATATTAAGTGAGGTCTTTAAAAATTCTTTAAAAAAAATATGATGCTAGAATATTTAAACAATACTTTTTTATATGATTAAGGGAAAATGTTGACGTCTAGATGGAGTGATAAGTGAAGTTTTCCTTATCATTTAAACATTTTACGTACTATGCATTTTCTATTTTTTGTATGTGTCATTTTTCTTAAGCATTTTCTATATGTGTGGGGTTTTCTGCTCCCAAAGGCCGAGAAAAATGAGCTACCTAAATATTGAGTTGAATCTGTCTGAAACAGATCTGATGTTACAACTGAAAATTAGTCATTCATTTCTATTCCAGCAACAAGTCAAAGAGCCCAAAGTCTTAATTTCATTGCAATTTCATTAAGGTATTCTTATCACGGATCTCATTTCAAATCTATGTTTTTCTTCATTCTCTTGCTGATTTGCTGCCTTAAAATCTATGTTTATTGAAGAAAAGATAATAAAATAAACTTAAATCGGAATAAAGGAAATTGAGATAAGAATTTTATGTGATTCGGTTTATGCATGTAATAAAACTTTAAGGACTACATTAATTTACTATTATTAAATAAATAGTTTTATAATACAAATAATCCAAATATATAAGAAAATGGAAATAATACAAAATGGTACGGCATTGAAGATTGAATCAAATCAGATTTAAGTATATTTAAATTTGATTTGATTTGATTACGTACAATATATGCTAAAATTAATTTTCTCATAAAATCATATATATCTAAGAATAGATTCTAACTTTTAGCTGTAATATTGCTTTATGTCTAATGGAAGCCACAATGCAATTGGTTATAAACCAATTATGGCGGTTTTATAACCATTTTTTTATGTATGAACTTTTTGGCTTTTTAAGATATATACTTTGGGCATTTTTTGGGCTTTAAATAGTTTTGAGTTAAAGTGTTCAAAAAAAAAAAAAAAAAAAAGAATATGATGAAACTCTATCCCTAACTTTAATTTAAAACGAAACCGTTTTTATGTTTAACACTATATATATATATGTACATAATATATATATTAACACAATTTCCGGGTCACGGGGAGATTTAAGTTAAAACACATGCACCAGCTAAATAACAAAGATTAATGGGAACACAGGTAAGAGTTCAAGGCAAGGAATAGAGAGCTAGAAAGGAAGAAGAAAATAGTTGTAATCTGAATTTTCCTACCAATTACATGGTCAAGGATTTGCATAGTCATACAATCGGACAACCCCTGGAGGTCCTCCTCTATCCACCGTTAGATTTCCTTGGGATCTGCGTCGCCAGTGCATTGCCGACGTTGTGCCAAGTGGATCGCTGGGAACAAGTCCGGTATGGCTTCTGCAAAAGGTGGGCCACCACTTATGTACGTGTGTGAAGACAAATCCCATACCCTTTGTAGGGTGGAAATGCGCCCTTTACAATGTGATCGCCACTGCTGTTTATAGTTCAGAGGTTAGGCAGGAAAGGCATGGCGCTGCTTAACAACAGCCTAAAATTTATTTACAATGTACGGCTTGCTGTTGTTAGAGAGGAGGATCGCTAAGGCAAGCCCTCTTCCTCTTGTGGATGGTTCGTCGGGGCAGGATTAGACTGGACGGGTTCGACATATTGGTTCTCTCGGCGATCCAAAGATCTTGACAGCTGTCCCTCTAGGCGTAACCCAGAGTGACGAGACTTTCGCGTGGAAAGGCATCACAACTGGCAAAACTTGATTATCGGTTTTCTCCCTAACAATATATATTTATATTATTATATATAAAAATAGGCGGTTAAAGGTTATAAATTGTTTTTTCTTATACTTAAAACCACTATCCATTTCACCATAGGCGGTTATCTGTTTTTTTATAACCGCTTATTAAAGCAGTTTTAAGCGATTAACAGTTGCGGGCAGTGGCGAAGCTAGACAACTCGTATTGGAGGTACCTTTAAATTTTTTTTGGTATCCTAAAAATTTTCTTTAACCTAAAAATTTGGTAATTTACACAATATATATATCACAAAAAAATATTTATAAAAGTTTATAAATATGTACTCAAATTGATATATTAAAAATTTAACATGTCGGCACTGCACTATATCACAGAAATATGAAAAAAAAATGTTTAGAACTGTACTTTACGGTCTCTTAGAACTACAAAATTATCAATTTTCATTTCAATATAAAGAACTAAACTAAGAATTTTTTTTTATTTCTTTTTATTTTGGGGTGAAAAAAATATTTTAAAAATCTTTGGGTGTGCCGTGGCACCCCCAAAGAGTGTTGTGGCACATAAACTAAGAATCCTAACACATCATCTAAATCACAAAAAATGCAAAAACATAACCTACAACTAAATACACTGAATTTTTGTTGAAACAAGCCATCTCTCCGTGGATTTGCACAAGAGACCCAAATCCAAACCCACAACCATAGTAGACCAATTTCCTCATCGACGACCGTTTCCTTGCTGAACCGTCGGCGATTGACGCCGTATAATCTCCTGGTCTTCCTTCTTCGCCATTTGAGGTTCGTTCTTGAGCCCCTCTACTCTCTCTCTCGCCAGACTCGTGGGTCTCTGAAACGCTGGCCGTGGGTCAGGCGTGACCCACGGCCGGCCAGATTGTGGCACCCAGCCATGACCCACGGCTGGGTCATGGCAAGTAGCATCCCTCTCCGATGGATTCCTTTAGGGTGATAAAATCCCTAAATGAATAACCTTCCCCTCTAGAATTTAGTTTTGAATAAAAAATGAATTTTGAGGCATTAAAAATAAGTTTTTAAAGTATTAGAATCGAGTTCTGGGACATTAGAATGGAGGCTTGAGGTTGGGGTTAGTAGAAAAGTGGCCGAAAAAGGTGACCCATGGGTCACACCGATGGAGAGCCGGTGATGTTGGAGAAGCAGATGGAGAGCGATCCTCCGGTGAGACCGAAAGAGAGAGATAGTGAGGCAGAAAAGCTTTGCATGGGATGAAGAAGAAATGTTTGTAAAAATCAACTGTTTTCAATCCTATTCTATGAGCTTATCTTCCCTTACGTGTCTAATAGATATTGGGGGCTGCAAAAGTGGCCTTTTACAAACCAACCGCATAGTAGGGGTTCCTATATAAAAATTGCAGCCTTCTCGTGACCTCTTCTCTGTGCAAGCTGCCATTTGTAGGGACTCAACAAGGAAAATTGTAAAGGCTATATCGCATACCAATTCTCCTTATGATCCAAACTTTGGTGAAGCTCTAGTAGGAGCGGCTTGCTGCATCTTTAGTAGCTTCTTTGAAGCTAATATTTTTTATCTCTTGAAGGTGACTCAATGGTGATTATAGCTGCACTAAACAATCTTGCCATTTCTTTAGATTGGCATATAGAATCTGTAATTGCCAACACTTTATTCATGTTACCGTCTTCCTCTTTTTGGGAAGCTAAAAATATTCACAAAAATGCTAACTTCTGTGCCCATCATATGACTTATTAGGTCGTGACAAAAATTTTCTTTGACTGCATTTCTACTTATTTCCCCCTCCATCCTATTCCATTTGTAGTGAAAAAGATCTCTCTCTCACTCTCTTTGACTTGTTATAAGGCTTTTGGCTCTCTTGTTTGTTGAATGGACGTCTTGTTTAAAAAAAAAAAAAAAAACTTCAGCCTTCGTCAATATTCTTCGACGACAAAGGTGAAAATTTTCATCCAAAAAAATCTTTAAAAGCAGATGCATACATTTCATCAAATAATTTTAAATGAGGTATTACGGTGTACGCATATGCTTATCAAAACACTACTAATTTGATCGGCTTTTCTTCCCACCTTTTGCACGTAAGAGTCTCTTTTTTATCCAGGGGAATGCGACTGCGTCCTCGATCTTCAACCGGATCATACCACGTGTCGAATATACATATGTTATTTTGAGACATGACCAATAACCAACTATACCGTACAATTCTAATTAAATGCCCTAGCTAGCTAGCACTTAGCACTACAAAAAAAATAGGTTTAATGACATTTGATTATTGACATTTTTTAGAAAATAAACCTCCACCTTACAATATGTTGATTTCTAGCTAATAACCAAGTAATTGATCAAATGCCATTAAAAAGTGCCACTATTCCAATGTCATTAAACTTGATTTTTTTTTTGTAGTGTAGTTACAGTTTTTTCCCATGGAGATTGGATCTGAATCCTCTCCTATTATGGGGAAATATGAGAATCTCATATTTGTAATCTTGGCCCTCTGATTAATCTAAGGTCCACAATAACTCTGTTGAAATAAAGAATGAGCGGAATATAAGAATGGAAGAAAATGAGAGAGAGAAGAGAGAGCGAAAGTAAATGTAAGGACTACATTGTATTGAGTCTGATATATTATATGGATATAGAGGCCTCAATATATAGAGAGGCTATGAGTGATAAACAAGAAACCCTAGACTAATTAAGGTAGAAAATAAATTATAATAAAAGACAATAAATATAGAGAATAAAATATTCTAACATCCCCTCTCAAACTCAATGTGAAATATTCTGCAACATTGAGTTTGAAATCTGAAATCATGATGACGGCGGTGGCGGAGGCGGGGAACGGTCTATAAATGGTGGAGACTGCCAAAGAAGATAGAGGCTGGCGGGTGGCCAACGACGGCGGCAGGTGGCTGGTGAATGCAGATTCAAAAGGACCGACAACAAGCCAAACTCCAAAATGGGCTGACAACGGGTTAGGGCTGATAATGAGCCAAACTTCAAAAGGGTCGACAATGGGCCAGGGCTGACAATGAGCCAAACTTTGAAATGGGACGACGACGGGCCAAATTTTTTTCAAAAAATAGGGGCCGACAACGGGCCAGGGCTAACAATGAGCCAAATTTTAAAAGGGCCGACAATAGGCCAGGGCCGACTTGGGCCAAAAATAAAAAGGAAAATGAGCCCATTTGGGTAGTTATCAGATCAGCGCAATGAACCTGACCGGCGTGTGGCGCGCGTAATGTGGTCTCTCAAACCGCTTCTTCTTCTTCTTCTTCAAAAGGGCCGACAACAGGCTTGGGCCGACTAGAGCCAAAACATAAAAAGAAAAATGAGCCCACTTGGGCGGTTATCAGATTGGCGCACCGAACCTGACTGACGCGTGGTGCGTGTGATGTGGTCTCTCAGACCGCTTCTTCTTCTTCAAAAGGACCGACAATGGGCCTAGGCCGACTAGGGCCAAAACACAAAAAGGAAAATGAGCCCACTTGGGCGATTATCAGATTGGCGCATTGAACCTGACCGGCGCGTGACACGCGTGATGTTGAACTGGCAAAGAGTTTTGGGCGGAGTGTGGCGAAGGACTTGAACATTGAGATTATCGGACGGAACGCGAGGAAACACAAGGATGTTGAAGGCCACAAGAAAGTGGCTCTGATACCATGTTGAAATAAAGAATGAGCGGAATATAAGAATGGAAGAAAATGAGAGAGAGAAGAGAGAGCGAAAGTAAATGTAATGACTACATTGTATTGAGTCTGATATATTATATGGATACAGAGGCCTCAATATATAGAGAGGCTATGAATGATAAACAAGAAACCCTAGACTAATTAAGGTAGAAAATAAATTATAATAAAAGACAATAAATATAGAGAATAAAATATTCTAACAAACTCAATCTCAAAATAAACACAGCCACACTCAATTATATATCACATTGGAATTAAAAATTTAATTAATAATTATTATTTTCTTAAGAGGAGAAGCCACCCAGGGGCGGCGAGCCGCCACTCCTGCCCACTCAGTCACCCTCCAGTGGAATCCGGATCCTGTTTTCTATTTTCATAGCTAGCTGAAGTTTACAGAAATCATGACCAGATTCTGATCAGAACCCCTAGGGAAGGCGTATAATAGAGCTCGCTTGATGACATGTCGTGTCGAAATAATTAGCATAATTTAGTACGTAATATACCTCCTGCGGTACTGCATGCTTCTGCTTATTTTTCATAATAATGACATTTACTGAGCATTAACAAAGTAAATAGAAGATTTTATATTCAGAGATCTTAATCCTAGCTAACCTGTACGTGTACGTAGTGTCAGCCAGCCCATGTTGGGAATAATTAGGGTTTGACAGAAGAGTAAAACATAAAATAAAGAATAGAAGGTTAATTAGTATTAGGAAAACGTGCTGTTATAGGTAGAGATAGGATTGTGATAGCTTTGGTCGTTGTTGGTGGTTGATTGGGTTTGTATATCATACTTTGTATCACAATGTTGGTTGGGTCCGTTGGGAAAGGGCTATGGCAGCACCTGCGCTGAGTTCTGATCATTTTGAGCTTCATTTGCAAAGCTTAACGAATAAACTATCTATTAATGCAACACTTCTCAAATTTTCTCTCTAAATATTAGTTCTTAAATGATATGCCATTATCTCATGAAATTTATTATTTTGAAAAATATGTTATCATTCCTCAAAATATATAATGACACATTACTTAAAAATCAACTTTTAAGAAAACATTTGAGAAATAAAACATTTCTCATAGGTCAAGACTGAAGACCATTGTTTTGGTCTTGTGAGTTGTGAGTTTAAAGACAACCTTATCTTGCGGAAAATCATGTTTTTAGTTTTAATCATTGTGTACGTGGCTTTTTCCGTCTTTAATGTCAACAACAATCATATCTTAAAATGTTGATAGCTAAGTTATTATTGAAGTGTACTAGTTTCTGTTCACTGTTTTTCTTTTGATAATTTTTTGCTCATTCCCTTTTTTTCCCTTACACACGCGCTGGATATATGATGGTAAATTTAATTAATATATAGAGTTTTGTTTATATTGCAGCTCAGCAATGTTTCTAGCTAGCTTGTGGTTTTAGTTTGCCCTCATGAGTTGTATATTTGCAAGAGTTGGCCAGGCGATAACCAATGGAGAGGACAAACAACATGTATCTACTGGAAAAGAGATGGAGCGGGTCAGTTGGTGGAATCGATGAGTGGTGGAGAAATGAGTAATTTTGGGTGACCGGAGGGGTTTCAGCACATCTTTTTGCTGTGTTCCAAGAGTTGTTGAAGGTTATACGAACTTTAAGGTTTCAACACATTTTTGCAACAAGTTTTTCTTGTGTTTTCTCAAAATTAATGTGTCTTTTAAAATTATCATTGTTATTAAACTATTTGTTATATTATAACATGATATAAACTGTTTGACTCGCTTCATATTATAAAGTTGGATGTTATATATATATATATATATATATATATGTAGAAAAGAAAATGCAGAGGAAAATAAATTAAGTTTGATTTTACTAGCTAGCGCTAGTATGTATAAACTCTAGCTCTCTAAAACGTGTGGCTTGCAAAATGGCTACAACATTTTATAAACATACTTTTTTGAAAATCATGCATTGTGATTGCTGCTTTACAAGCACAGAAGAAGAAATTTTTGAACGATAATGGGGCTCACACCTTTCGAAATGTACCAAGGCAAGGATATTTATATTTATTGAGATGTGAATTACAGTGTTTTAACACTTTTTTTATTAACTGTCAACTATGACACTTAACTCTATTATCAAACTATTATCTTATGATACTTTTCTCTCTTCTGTCAGTCAAATAGTTTAAAATTAACGATCAACGATTATATGACTTACATGTACTATTTTAAAAAAAAATTTTCCTTCAATTTTTGCCATCACTTCAAATCACATAAACTGTTATTGTCTTCTTCCTAAACCCTAAAAAAAAATTGACGCACTTCGCCAATATTGAGAGGGTAATACCCATTGTTGATGTTGGTCTTCCTCTTCTTCCGAGACACGGCCGAGTTGTCATCATCCTCACCCGCTGAGTCGCCGAGTTTGCTCCGTTTTAGACTCGGCATTTGGAATTTCAAATTCTGCTTGATTATCATTGTGTCGTACGAAGAAAGATGTCGAACACCCACGATTATGAATTCGAATTGCCCTTGAATTTCACATCAAACCCCCAATCCCGAAAACACCAATAAACCCTATTTTCGAAAGAAACAAAGCAATTGCAAACAATAGGGTCTGAAAGCCTCTATTTTCCCAAAACAGACACAAAGAAACGCGAATTTGCAAGAGAAAAGAGAGAACCCAGAGAAATAATGTCAAAGAAATTGATTGAAAAGCTCGAATCGATGGACTCTGTGAGAATACGGATCTGCTCTCTCTTTCTCTAACTACTTTCAGAGTACAAAGAGAGAGAGAATATAATAAATAAAACAATTCTGTACAAATACATTGTAGCACGTAATTATAGAGAAATAGGAAATAATAAAAACAGGATTGTAGTTTTTTTTTTTTTTTTTTTTTTTTTAAGGCAGTGTGATGGGAATTTTTATTTACTTTTTGTAATATTCTTGTGGTGGGTGTTCTTGATTTGCCTGGGACGAAGAAGAGGAAGAGGGTCTTTAGTTTTCAGGGGTACTCTGTTACAGATCATACAGATGGCTGTCTTTGGCCAGTAATAATTAGTGTTCATAGTTTTTTTTTTTTTTTTTAGATTAGTGTTCATAGTTTTGGTCAACGATATAAGGAATATCTTGGTTCTGAACTGATGATAACAAACATGGCAGTTTTTGGCTTTTTTTAAAATTTTTTTTTTTTTTAGGGTTTACGAAGAAGACGATGACATTTTAATATAAAAAGTGGAAGGAAAAAAATGGAGGGTATAGCCGTCTTTTCAAGATCTAAAGTGAGGGCAAAAATAGATGAAAAAAATTTTAAATGGCATATGCAAGTCACATGACCGTTGACGATTAGTTTTAACCTCTTTGATTGATGGAAGGAGGAAAAATGTCATTAGATGGTAGTTTGATACGATCAAGTGTCATAATTGGTAATTAACGAGAAAAAAATGTCAAAATACTGTAGTTTATAAAGGCAAAAGATAATTACCCCAAAATTTTACATTAGTCACCAAAAAGGCGGTTGAAGAAGACCCATACGCACGCGTGTCTGGACTAGTGTCCATAAGGGTGGCAGGAGCCCTCCACCTTTTGAAGAACTTACCTATGGGTATAGATATGCCAATATGGCATCGTTTACTACTTGTATGATGTAAGAGTTTAATGGTAAGTTTGGTTTCCTATAATTATTTATAATAAAATCTAAAATTTATTTATTTATTTTAATTTTTTTTCATGTTAATAGTGGCGACCAACAAAGTTGTCGTTATTGACCCCTTATTAGTGGCAACTCTCAGGAGTCTCTGTTGTTGACCACACATTAGTGGCAACATCATGATCACTGCTAATAGTCTTTTTAATTTTTCTCATCTTAATAGTGGCGACCCTCAAAGTTGCCGCCATTGACTACTCATCAGTGGCGACACTTCAGAGTTGCCACTGTTGATCCCTCGTTAGCGGCAACAACAAGGTTGCCGCTAATGATCTTTTTTATTTTTTTTCATCTCAATAGTGGAAACATTCAAAGTCGCTGCTATTTACCACTTATTAGCAGGAACTCTGTTGAGTCATCGCTATTGACCACTCATCAGCGACAACACATCAACAGTGACTTCATAGTGTTGTCGTTGTTGACCCCTTATTAGCGGCAAATCTCGGTTGCCGCTAATGATCTTTTTAATTTTTTTTTAATTATTTTCATCTGAATAGTGGTGACCCCTGTACTACTACGTGTTTTGAGAAGACCCAAAAAATTTTAAAAACTCTCAATATACACTCAAAAACTTTCAATTTCAGTCAATTTACCCCTTTTGTTAGTTTTAGCTGTTAATTTCTAACGAAAATGCCTAAAAATAACAAATTACCCTTTGATTTTTGTTTCTTTTTAAAAAAAATTTAATTTTAAATTAATGGTAAATTTAGAATTTTATAAAAAATTTAGGGGTATAAACATCATTTTTTTTTCTTCACTTTTAATGTTTAAAATTTGATATATGGGGTAAATTGATTGAAATTGAAAGTTCAAGAGTTAAATTGAGAGATTTTAAAATTTAGGGGGTCTTTTCAAAATGCATGGTAGTTCATGAATTTTTAAATTTAGAAGATCTTTTTTTTTAAAAACAAAAATTAAAGGATTTTTATCATTTTAATTTTAATTTTAATTAGGTATATAGACACATGTCAAGGTTTTAGGGGTGCTGATAGATGTGAATTTCCGTCTAATTTTGGACATAAGTTAGACGGAGGTATTATCTCCATCTTTATCCATAACCGAGGTACTAACTGTGATAAAATAATAATAATAATAAAGTTATTAAAATATAGGGATAAATAAAAAATTGGTCCTCGTGGTTTGCCTAATTTACAAATCACTCAATATAGTATAAAAATAATTTATAAGTCCTTAGGGTAGGCTAAAATAACATTTTACTCGCTAAACTCATTTTCCGTTAAATGACTTAACTGAAACCGTTTCATTGTCAGGTCACACCCAATAAAAATGTGACCATGTTTTTTTTTTTTAAAAAAAAAAAAAAAAAAATCTAATTTTAAAAAATGACAGGTAACCTTTTCGAAGATGGTTTCGATGCCCAAAAAATAAAGAATCTTCGAAAAGGTTAAACCTTATGACTCAAAAAATAAAGAAGTAAAACCACAATGATGTATAAGATATTTAACTCTTTATATTATTATATATAAGAATAAACGGTTAGTGATTACTAACTGCTTTTCTTTACTTCTAAAACCACTAATCACTCCGCCCTAGACGGTTAATTATTTTTTATAACTGCCAATTATAGGCAATTAACAGTTGCAGCACAATTATAACCGCACTGTTTATACACCCTTACACCTTACAATGTAAATTCGCCCCAGCAATAAACCAATTTTTCAAGCAGTACTCTAGACACAGGACACAAATTTGTCGTTAAAACCATATGTCAAGGGTATAAAACCATATGATATATCTAATCAAGATATACCCATAAAAACTGCAGCCCTCGTCAATATTCTTCGACGACAAACATGAAAATTTTCATCCAAAAAATCTTTAAAAGCAGATACAGTTTCATTAGATAATTTTAAATAAGGTATTACAGTGTACGTATATGCGTATTAAAACCCTACTAATTTGATCGGCTTTTTCTTCCCACCTTTTGTACATTGGAGTCTCTTTCTGATCCAGTGGAATGCGACTGTGTCCTTGATCTTCAACCAAATCACACCACTTGTCTAATAAATATATATTATTTTGAGACATGACCAATACCCAATAGTACCTTAAAATTAATTAAATGCCCTACAGCACCCACCTACGCACAGCTTTGTCCTATGGCAAATCTTTTCTATTTTCGTAGCTTTAGCTAGTTTACACAAATCACGGCCAGATTCTGATTAGAACCCCTAGGGAAGGCTTATAATAGAGTTTGAATGATGACATGTCGTGTCGAAATAATTAATTAGTAATACACCTCCTGTGGTACTGCATGTTTCTGCTTATTTTTCGTAATAATTAATGACATTTACTAAGCATTAAAAAAATAAATAGAAGTTTTATATTCAGAGATCTTAATCCTAGGATGTAGTGTGAGGCAGCCCATGTTGGAATTGATTAGGGTTTGACAGAAGATTAAAAAGATAAAACAAGAATATATAGAAGGTTAATTAGTATTAGGAAAACGTGCTGTTATAGGTGGAGATAGGATTGTGATAGATTGGTTGTTGGTGGTTGATTGGGTTTGTATATCACGATGTTGGTAGGCCAGGGAAGGGTTATGCATGGCAGCACCTGCTGTGTTCTGATTTTAAGCTTCATTTGCAAAGCTTAATGAATCAACTATATATTAATTTGAAAATGCTACACCTTTCAAATTGTTTCTCTAAATATTGGTTCCTAAATGATGTGCACGTGCCATCATCTTATGAAATTTATTATTTTAAAATATGTATTATTATTCCTCAAAATGATAACGCATCACTTGAAAACTAACTTTTTAAAAAATATTTGGTAAGTATAACATTTCTCATATATATATATATATATATAAAGATTCGAAGGCGGTTTAGAAAAGAGATAGATCAAGACTGAAGACCATTAGGCTATGTTTGGGGAAGGGCCGGACCCAAAGGACCCAAAGTCCTAATTTTTTTTTTCCCTCAAAATCAATCCAAACATTTTTACTTTTTACATCCCATCAATTACTTTTTATTATTATTCAAATAAAAAAAATCACTATAAAACAATTTTTTTTCACTTTTACATTCAAAATATATATATATTTTCTCACATCAATCAAATCTACTACAAATTCTACAATACTGACTAACTTCCTTTTTCAAGCCCATTCCAAAGCACGTACAGATTAATGTTTTGGTCCTGTGAGTTCAGCCTTATCTTGGGGAAAATCATTGTGTGGCTTTTTCGGTCTTTAATGTCAACAACAATCATATCTTAAAATATTGCTAGCTAATTATTATTGAAGTGTACTTTTCTGTTCATTGTTTTTCTGAGTTGATATTTTTTTCGCTCAATCCCTTTTTTTCCCTTACAAATGCTGGATAGGATGATAAATTTGATTAGTAGAGTTTTGTTCATATTGCAGCTCAGCAATGTTTCCAGCTTGTGGTTTCAGTTTGCCCTCATTTGTATATTTGCAAGAATTGGACTGGTGATAACTAATGAGGAGGACCAATAACATGTCTCTATTGTAAATGAGATGGAGCGGATCAGTTGGTGGAATCGATGAGTGGTGGAGAAATGAGTAATTTTGGGTGATTAATTGGAGAGGTTTCCACACATCTTTTTGCTGTGTTCCAAGAGTTGTCAAAGGTTTTAAACAAACTTCCAGGGTTTCAACACATTTATGCTACAAGTTTTTTTTTTTTTTTTATCCCCTTAAAAATGATATGTTTTTTAAAATTACTATAGATAAAAATCTAATAATAATTAATTCCAAATTCAATGATAATTTTGAAAGTTATATTAATTTTGAGAGAACACGAATAAGACACAATGAAGACATTTAGCATTATCCTCATTATAAATGCCTAATATATTTGGTGGCCGGTTATGTAAATAATGAATGTTTGTTAAGAGAGATATACTTCCTTTTGTTAATTTATTTTGTTATTTTGTTAGTTATGTTTTCTTTAATATTTTTAATTAACTTTTGTTCAACTGTTTTTTAATTTTGCCTCATATGAACCAAAATCCTAACTTTTGAGATAATACACTTATCAAGCTTTGACGATTAAGTGAGAATGATACACTTACCACCTCAATGCTAGAAAGGGTGAGAAAATATTAGCAAATCCGATGGTTAGGCGGGTAAAATTAAATATGGCTAACAAAATATGTAAAGAATGTTATAAGTAAATGTTTATGTGGTATATGCACAAGCTATATGATATGTATGCGTTGTTATTAAGCTGTTAGTTATATTATAACATGATATAAACTGTTTGACTAGCTTCATATTATAGAGTTGGAAGTTATATATGTAGAAAAGAAAATGCAGAGGAAAATAAAGTTTGATTTTACTAGCTAGTATGTGATGTATAAACTCTCTCTAAAACGAGTGGCTTGCAAAAGGGCTATTACATTTATAGACAAACTTTTTTGAAAATGATGCATCGTGATTATTGCTACTTTACAAGCATAGAAAAAGGAATTTTTGAATGGTAATGAGGCTTACACCTTTTGAAAACTAAGGCCAGAATATTATACTTGTTGAGCCATGAACTCACACGTACTCATGTAAAATTGTGAAAATTTTATAGGTGTCACCAAAAAAGGCAGTCGAAAAAGATCCATACGCATGTATGGACTAGTGTCTAGCTATGAGAGTGGCAGGAGCACGTACTCCACCTTTTGAATAACTTACTTATGTTAAGAGTATTCATATCCGTCTCAATAGATGTTTGGCTAAATTTAGTAAAAAAAACTCACATTTATCTATTTTAACTACATACTTTTTTAAAACACTCATATCTGACTTAACATTTTAACTTATCACTTTTATTATCTCATTTAAATATTTTTTACCTAACATTTAAATATTATTTCTCTATTCTTTTTTATTTTTTATTATTATTTTATGTCCTTCAAATGGTCATCAACCAATAGAAATGATTCTAAATAGAAAAAGTGGAGAGAGAAACGATTTTTTATTAAGAGAGAAAGATAGTGGACTAATTGTTAATTATAAACCATATACATAAAGTTGCTAAAGTAGGTAAGCAAATTTGCCTACCTATTGTAGCTGCTCAACATCCCCGGGCCATTTTGGCTAACTAGATGGGGAGCCTTTTTAAGGCTTCGGCTCACTGTGAATGTTCTAAGTCAGGTATATATAGATATGCCAATGTGGCATTGTTTGGAATATTGTAAAGACAAGTTTTTATACTACAAATAACACATCTGATTATTGGCCTTCATATTATCGAAATTACATGCTTCTAATATTATATCTTCCAAAACACATAGCACATCCTATTAATATTGGCCTTACAACAGAACATAAATATATTGATATATAGTTGGCCTTATTAATTGTAGATAATACAAGTTTCTTATAGTTGGCCTTATTAATTGTACTCCACCTTTTGAATAACTTACTTATGTTAAGAGTATTCATATCCGTCTCAATAGATGTTTGGCTAAATTTAGTCAAAAAAACTCACATTTATTTATTTTAGCTACCTACTTTTTTAAAGCATCCATATCTGACTCAACATTTTAATTTATCACGTTTATTATCTTATTTAAATATTTTTTACCTAACATTTAAATATTATTTCTCTATTCGTTTTTTATTTTTTATTATTATTTTATGTCCTTCAAATGGTCATCAACCAATAGAAATGATGCTAAATAGAAAAAGTGAAAAGAGAAACGATTTTTTATTAAGAGAGAAAAGTAGTGCACTAATTGTTAATTATAAACCACATACATAAAGTTGCTAAAGTAGGTAAGCAAATTTGCTTACCTATTGTAGCTGCTCAACATCTCCGGGCCATTTTGGCTAACTAGATGGGGAGCCTTTTTAAGGCTTCGGCTCACTGTGAGTGTTCTAAGCCAGGTATATATAGATATGCCAATGTGGCATCGTTTGGAATATTGTAAAGACAAGTTTTTATACTACAAATAACACATCTGATTATTGGTCTTCATATTATCGAAATTACATGCTTCTAATATTATATCTTCCAAAACACACAGCACATCCTATTAATATTGGCCTTACAACAGAACATAAATATATTGATACATAGTTGGCCTTATTAATTGTAGATAATACAAGTTTCTTAACATGACATATATGATTCAGGTCATATTGTTGATATATCATACAAGCTTCGATGTTACGAAGTACAAAAATACATGCCCGTCCGATTATTTGCCGTACAACACATCTGATAATTATATAAGCTTCTAAACACGCACCACATATCTAATTACTGGCCTTAATATTGTTGATAATACATGCTAAGCGCTTTTGAACAAGCACTCATCATCAGCGTCCCATGCGTTGAAAGCTGCAACAACAGTAAAAATTACACGTTAACAATATGTTAATTAGAATATTAATGAAGACTAGAGATCCAAAGAGAAACAGTTGATAACCAAATTAATTCATACTAATTAATTACCTTGGTTTGAAAGAATCCAGTCAGCAGTGTCGTCGTCCACATGCCATGCAAAGTAACCAAGCAATCCCTTGTCCTTTGCATAATTGCATATCTAACCTTATATGAGATGCTCTTCTTACCATCATAACCAATCCATGTGGACCCATAATAGAGATAGTCTGTGACATACGAGGGATCGAACTCGATCTGCCTCGGCAGTAGGTAATAAGATCACGATTTTGCGATAAGATATGGGGTCATTTCCAGGTAGCGGTCTCTTAACCGGTGAGAATATTTCATGGTCATCTGCATATACCAAAACCCAACTGCGCCCATGAAATGGAAGGCCGAGGACTATGTTGCTAGCTGACACACCTGTTGATATCGAATATAAATATATTAAATGATAAATTTTTTTTTTTTTTGAAATAAACAGTGATTTAACCACGCACCTGCATGGATCCAAGCTCTAACGCCAGAGTCCACGCTAAATAGATAGTTTGTTGGATTGTACAATGGAGCAGGTGGTCCAGTCAAATTGGGTAAGGAAATAGGGGTATACAAGTCATAGGCCATTAAGTTGATCCAGTCCAAGCTAGCTAAGATAGCCTGAATGGGATACTCCGACGAGTAAAAGACATCGGCGGTTAGAAGCAGCCGGACATTGCCTTTGCCGTTAGCCTCTTCCTCGACGGCAGCTCGTCATTCAGTGAGGGTAAGCCAAGGTCGGCCATTTGATCCCTGGTGCAGGGATACTGCCAGTTGAGGCTAAGGTCAAGGTCAGCCCAACCGCTAGGCGAGTTAGGCCGGCACGTAAGGTCCAATTTTTTTTTTAAAGAAGGCCCAAATTATTATTATTTTTTTAAAAAAAAGTGTATGGCCAAAATAAATAAATTAATAAATTAATTAATAAGGCCTAAAAAAATTTTCATCAAAATATAAGATCTTTAATCATAATAAATAAGTAATTTAAAAAGGCTCTAATACAATAAGGCCCCAGTTTAATAAGACCCATAAAATAATAACATTTCAAAAAATAAATTATAATAAACCCACCCATCCCACTAAGGCACATTCCTTTCTTGGCCGTAGAGCATACTACACAAGGCCACAAGCACAAGACTCCAAGTTTCCAAGCACAATGAGAATAAAATATTATTCATTTAAGGGCATAAGTAGGGATGGAGCCAGCAAGTCCTATGGCCTGGGGCCTGCAGGTGAATGGGTTTATGGGTATAAGCCTAAAAAAAAATCTAGGGCCAAAAAATTGATTGGACATGGCAAAAAATATATTGGATTGGGCCAAAAATATATATTGGGACAGGACCAATGGGCCTAAATTATTATTATTTTTTATTTTTTACTTGGAAAAATTTTTTATTGCAAAATTGGGGGAAGGCCCTAGCCTAGACGAGCCCTCCCCTTCTTTAGTCCCTGAGCATAAGCACAAGTTGCCGCACAACCGATATAAGCAAAACTATAGACTCTAGAGAGTAGAGATAATAATGATTGTTGACTTGTTGTACAATATATTTTACATACTAGGGGCCAAACAAAATTCATTCCAATCTACAAAACAGCATAATGAGATTTTCTTTTCAAAACCTTCAATCTTCATCTTCCATTCTTCGTGCTCAAATTTTTCTCTTGCCCTAGTTCTATTGTTCAATTTGTTCCATTGTTCCTTTAACAAATCAGGTCCTATTATTCCATTTTTATAATTTATTTTATTATAGTCAGAATATTTTTTTTGTTGATAAATTGTGTTTGTTTAATTTGTTAATATTTTGAATAAAGTGTATCAAAGAGGTAATGATTCATAAAAAAATAAAAAAAAAAAAAAAAATCTTTTTGTAATATTTATTTTTGTACTTATGATTTTTCTGGTGGGTTTTGAATAAGTTTTTGACAATTTTTTTGGTTTTTTTTGTTTTTTCAACTCAATTGGTTGGTTGGTTTTGTTTTTTTCAGCTCATAATTCTTTTGCCAAATCAGGTTTTATTGTTCTATTTTTGTAATTTATCTTATTATATTTAGATTTTTTTTTAAAATCGTATTTGTTTAATTTGTTAATATTTTTAATTAAACATGCCTATTAAAAAATATGCATCTGGATATGAAAAACTTTAAAAAAAAGAAAAAAAAAAAAATAGAAGAAGAAGACAAAAATAGAAAAACTCATTGAATCTCAAAGAGGAGTTTTAAAAAAATTTGTTATTAACTATAAACAAAATATTGAGGATAATTTAAGTGAAAAACTAATAAATGAACAAAAAATTCATAAAAAAAAATTAGAAGATATTGAAAATATAATTTAGTCAGGGCCAATGACTACTTAGGCCTTAGGCTTCAAATTCTTTTGAAGCCTAAGGCCTAAGTAGTCATTGGCCCTGACTACATGAATGGAGGAGCTCAGGAGCTTATGAATGCTTCACGGGAACTGTTATTGCTAGTCATTGCAGCTAGGGGTGAAATAGCGATTGCGGTTAGCGGTTAGTGGCTAAAACCGCTAACCGCTAACCGCCTAAGCGGTTAGTAGATTACTAACCGCATCCGCTAACCATTAGCGGTTAACCGCCTAGGCGGTTAACCGCCCGGTTAGCGGTTAACCGCTTTTTCTACTAACCGCTTTTTATTGGGCTTTTTTTTTTTGCCGGTTTTGGGCTCACTTTAAACCCTTGTTTTGCTCACTTTAAACATTTTTTTTTCCTCTTTCATGGCCATTTTAGCATTAAAAATTGTTGGTTTAAAGTGAGTGTTATATGTTGGACTATTATACCAAAATCTTGTTGTTCACCTTGTACAATATATAACATATGAATAAAATAACAACAAAATTATCATTTTGGGTTAGGTAAAAATGAATATATAAAAGTGTAAAACTATGTCGTTTTGCACTTCTATATTATATAAATAATAAAAATAAGGTGGAGGGAATCGAAATCGGGACTCTTGAGTAAAATAGGTTTACAATAACCACTAGGCTACAATAAATTATTGTTATTTATTATATGAAATATATATATAATATAAATATATATTATATTTTAAAAAAAGGCGGTTAGCGGTTAACGGTTAGCGGTTAGGCGGTTTTTCAAAATCCACTAACCGCCTAGGTGGTTAGCGGTTTTTACTAACCGCTTTCAAAGCGGTTAGTGCGGATAGCAATTAGCGATTAATGCGGATAGCAATTAGCGATTAGTGCGGTTAGCGGTTAGCAGATGCGGTTAGGCGGTTTTAAATTTCACCCCTAATTGCAGCAAAGGTGGAAGGATCAAAGGCTCCTCCACCGATGGATAAAAGGGTTTTAACATCATAATTTTTGGATTGCACTGTTTCGTTGAAGGATTGAAACTGGCCTTCATAAGCGGTAGGAAAGGTAACTTGGTAGGTGGTAGCGTTGACATAAGCGAAGGCAGAAAAAAGATAGGTGAAAAGGGCGGAGTTTATGTTGGCCACCGGGAAGTCACTCTGGGAATACCGGCCTGTATCCGGCTTTCACGACCTCATTTTGGCCAAATCCAGAGAAGGCCGGGGCTTGGAAGGCTGTTGATGGTGGTCATGAGCTAGTGAGGCAGTAGTGCTGGGAAGCACCACCCCAGTGATGGAGAGCAAGAGTAGTAGAGTGTATTAATTTGCTAGTCATTTTAATTTGGTCTCTTGAGTCTTGATTATGGTCGAAAACAACAACAATTATTGGCCTTTTTATAATGTCATCAGAACCTATTACGCTATATAATCAACTCGTGAAGTATGCTTTAAACATACATGAGCCTTTTTTCAGAAGAGACTACGTGAGGTCTTTAAAAACTCATTAAAAAAATATGATGTTAGAATATTTAAACAATACTTTTTTATATGATTAAGGGAAAATGTTGATAACTAGATCGGGGTGAAGAGTGGAGTTTTCCTTATCATTTAAACATTTTACTATGCATTTTGCATTTTTTGTGTATGTGTAGTACTTCTTGAGCATTTTCTATATATGTGTAGGTCAACTGAGGGTTCATTTTGATACCGATTCCTGTATCTTATCGTGTTTACTCCTAACATGTGCATTTTAAAGGAATTAAAGTATGCATCTTGGTATTTCCATCTATATCTCTACCATGTAACACTCTATATAATGGGAATGTTGATTACTAAAATTAATGATATGAGAAGATTATTATTATTATTATTATTATTATTCAGCTCTTGTATTTGTTTTGGGACGTGTTAGCTAGATTCTTCAAATTGTCCTAAATTTATCCGTTACAAGAGCTCATGAATAATAATAATCTTCTCAAATCAACATTTTTATTTTTTTATTTATTTTTAATTCTCTAGTGTTAATTGAGATCCGAGCAGTTTAAGGGAATTGAATTTTTATATGCATCCATAGCTTTGTCTATAAATGCGTACATATAATTACTCATTGTGTAATCTGCATTCTCTACGATATGCTTAAGTTGATGCTGTCCTGCCCAAAACTGTACATAGTTCCTTTCCTGCCTTTCCAAAGGACCCAAAATAGTTCTTTACTGTTCTTTCTTGTATTTGAAAGTGCATTCTCCACGATATTCTATCCGAAAGTGCATTTGAAAAAAAAAAAAAAAAAAAAACCGAAGGCAAATGTGTATTTTTAAAAAATGCAACAAAATTTCAAAGGTAAAAGTACAGTTTTACTGAACTTTTAACTACGTTTTTAGAAAATTGTATTTTTATTAACGGCGTTTGAAATCATTATTGTCCAAATTGCAATAAAACCGCTCAAAGTGATCTCCATCCATATTTTGATTGAAAAAATGATATTTGGTCTGCAATTGCCATACAATTAGCTAGGATAATGTATATAGAAGCGAAAACTAACAATTAATTTTAAGATTTAACTACATATATATAAAAAAAATAAAAATTAAAAAATTAAAAAAATTAAGATTTAACTTTGGTCCAATGAGCCTTAAAAGGGTACTTTTACAGCCCTCTATCACAAAGCGACACATAAGCAAAAAACAAAAAAAATTCACAAAAATATCATACACCTCTACACACTATATTTGAGCTCAAAAGAGAGAGGTTCGCTGCTGGGTGGCGGGTCACACCAGACCCGTGGGGCGGCTTGGCTTGCTCCGGCAGTGGCGGTTCTTTTATCAAAACCAGTTTGCTCTGGTGGGCTGATCGGCATGCTTGCCTTGGAGATCTGTTACGTTGCAGTCCGGAGATCGGTGATGCTGCGGGTCTAGAGGCCGGCGATGCTGCGGCTGTCTGGAGATCGGCGGTGCTACAGGTCTAAAGGTCCGGCAGTGCTGCAGGCCTGGAGGTCCGGCGATCTGCGGGTCTGGAGGTCCAGCGGTGCTGCAGGTCTGCATGCTGCGATGCTGCGGTGCTACGGGTCTGGGCTCCGACGGTCCAGAGGTCGGTGAACAGCAGCGGCGGTCTGGTAGCAGTGAAGGCAGCTCCAGCAGTGACTGTTGGGCTGATCGCTGGGGTCTCCGGTAGTGGCAGTTTGGATTGGTCACTTGGGTCAGTGAACGTGGATGGCTGGGTCTGGCGGCAGGGGTATTTTTTTTTTTGTGGAGGTACGAATACGATACAACTCAACTTTTTTCTCAACAAATGTTTAATTTTTTTTTTTTTTAATTTTTTATAATTTTAAAAAATAAAAAATGAAAAATGAAAAAAAGTTTGAAGTAATAATAAATATTTTTTGTCTATCTTTTTTTGGTATTTTTTAAATAATAAAAAATTGTATTTTTTTTCTTCATAATAATGTTATTTTTTTAAAAAATTATTATTATTATAAAGAAAAATATTATTTTATATTTTTTAAAAAATACTAAAAAAAACAAAAATATATATTATTGCTTCAGATATATATTTTTTTTATTTTTTTTAATTATAAAAGAAGGTAAAAATTAGAAATTTGTTAGATAAAAAAGTTGAATTTATATCATTCATCTTTCTTAAAATAATGACGTGTTCAGATGGAGATTAGATGCTTCGAAATAACCTTTTTAAGTCCTGACTTAGAGACACTTTTATATATATATATATATATATATATATATAAAGGTTCATTGCTAATCCAAATGTTGATTTTTAAAACGTGATCCCAAATAAGCAAATACTCTTGTTTTCCAATTATGTTGAATATTGGCATATATTTAAGCCGAGAGATCTAGAAGCTGTGAAAATTTAATTCCCACTTTAAGAAAATCAAAGAGGGACATCCTGTCATGTACTTAGCATTAAAAAAACAAATAGAGAATATTTTATGGGTTAAATAAGGTCTTATTTTCACTGTAATTTAGTTTTTATTTTTTTATTTTTGGTCTCCTAAGGATTTTATTTTTTATCAGTTTACATAAAAACAGAGGTGGTACATATTTTTGTTTAAATTTCGTCCAAAATTTGATGTAACACCACGTTAGCACCAATAATAAATTAATACGTTTTCATAAATTAATTAAAAATAATAATTTTTTTAAAAATTAAAAATTATTAAAAAAAATTATTTATTTATTTATTAAAAAAGAAAAGAAAAAAGGTTTCGGGTGGCACCCATCAGGCCGGATTGGGGTGGTTTCAGTTTGGGTGGAATATGATGGTGTCGAGAAGAAAATCGAGGTCACTATGGCTCCAACTAATGTGGGAAAACCCAAAACTCCGCTCTTGTCTTTGTTCTATGATCTTTCACCGATCATTGAAGACAACATGCATGTATGTTGGCTTCTCTTCCTCAACCGGCTCAGTCCTAACAGCTCATTATGTTACGGGTTGGAGCTTTAAGGTGGACGGCCAGGCTCCAGAACTTGATCTCTCTCAACTTTCCAAGCTACCTCGGATTGGAGGTAAACCTAGATCTAAATTTTTGGCAATTGGGTTGCCTGTGATTATTGTCAGTTTAGTCTCTATAGCAATTTCAGTGGTAGTTTATGTCGTAAAAAGGAAAAGGAAGTTTGCAGAATTGCTAGAAGACTTGGAGCTTCAATATGGGCCTAGCTCATAGATTCAAATTCAAAGATCTTTATATTGCCACAAAAGGATTTAGGGATAAAGAGTTGTTGGGCGCCGGTGGATTTGGTAGGATGTATAAAGGTATACTACCTACCTCAAAAATTGAGATTGCAGTCCCATGAATCAAGGCAGGAGATGAAAGAATTTGTTGTATAAATTGTAAGCATTGGTTGGCTTTGTCACAGGAATTTAGTTCTAATGGGTGGCTGAAACCATGCACCCCCAAATGCCTTTGAGGTGGTTTTGGCCACCCCCATTTGGCCGAATGGGAGTGGCCAAACCACACCCTGCCAGATGGGGGTGGCTGAACCACCCCCATTGGCCACCCCATTGCCCAAGGGGGTGGCCAGCCACCTCCAAATAGCCAAGGGGTGGTGGTACTTTTTTTTAAAATATATATATATATATAATTTTTTAAGGTTTTTAATTTTTTTAAAAATTATTATTTTTTAATTAATTATATAATATAGACACGTGTCAATTTGTTATTTGTGCTAATGTGGATTTCTACCAAATTTTGAACGGAATTTAGACGGAGATACCATTTTCGTCTTTAGACAAACTAGAGGTACCTCCTGTGATAAAAAATAAACCATACCAGCTTAATCCATATTTTATATGCAGAAATCTTAATCCTATACCAGCTGTAGTGTGAGCGAGCCAGCCCATGTTGGAATTGATATAACAAGAAGAATAAAAAGATAAAAACATGAATAGAAGGTTAGTATTAGGAAAACGTTGGGTTGTTGGTGGTTGATATGGTTTGTGTGTGTATATATATATTACTATTTTTTTTTTCTTTCTAATTTATATGGTTTGTATATGAATGTTAGGTTTCATGAATTTGGACTTACTCATACTTTTTGTATATCACAATACTATGTTGGTAGGGATAGGGTTAGGACCACTAAACAGAATACTGCTCTAAATGATTAAATAGAATCAAAACCCAAAAAAAAAAAAAAAAAAAAAAAAAACTTCATCTCCTAAATCGTTACTAAAAGCAAATTTAAAGAGAAGACAAACGGTAAATATTGCACTTTGCCGTTCATTGTTTTTTCTGTTGATATTTTTTGCTCAATCCGTTTTTTTCCCTTACAGATGCTGGATATAAATAGGATGGTAAATTTATTAATTAATAGTCTGTTCATATTGCAGCTCAACAATGTTTCTAGCCTTGGTTTCAGTTTTCCCTCATTTGTATATTTACAAGAGTTGGACGGGGAGATCGAGGACAGCTAGCCATCGGAGTTCAGCAGTAGATCGATTTGGCTAAGGTGTGATACTCCTCTTCTTATATATATGAATCTTTCTGAACACTAGTAACTGTTCAGAAAGATAAATACTTATGATCATGTAAATGCTCTGCAATTTCCACAACTTGCTTAAGTACTTGATTGCCTGTCCAGCCCAAAAATGTTGTTATTTCCCGTCTTCAAAGGATCCCAGGAAGATGTACTAAGCTTTCCGCAAAGTAATTAATTAATCCAAATTAAATGTCATTACAATGATACGAAAGACATGTAAATGAAACTATATTGCAGAAACACCTGCTAGCTCCATGCTTAGTAATTATCGGGGAACAAATTGGGAGATTGTTGTATCATTAATAGAAAAAATTTCTAGCGGCAACTCAGATTTATTTTCCTCATCTTCATTTCTTTTTGTAGAAAAAGCTGGCACTTTTGGAATTGTCAGAGCAGCAATTTCACTTTTTAGCATTGAAGAAACCTCCAATATGGATGGCCTATCAGCTGCATTTTCTTGAACGCACAAAAGAGCTATTTGCAGGCATCTGTTTAGTTTACATGATGAAAGTGTATCATCCAGAGATGGTTCCATAAACTCCATGCCTTTGCCTGATTTCCACAGCTCATATGCCTGAGATAAATGAAACCATCATACCAATTTAGCTGATCATTAGCAAACTTCAACTAGCAATTACACAAAACACAAAAGCATGATTAAACAAACTTACGTAATCTAGGAGGTTTAAATTTTCATTTGCACCATAACAACATGCATTCCTCTTCCCACTTATGATGTGTAGGAGTAGAACTCCGAAGCTATAAACATCAGATTTGGTAGAGTACAAACCTCGTCTAACATATTCAGGAGGAACGTAACCATTGCATATATGCAATATTAATTATTTGTCTGGAATGTTTAAATTACTAAACTTCAATCTTTAAATTACTTACTATGTTCCAACAATTCGGCCTGTATTTGCTTCATGTTCATCTTTCATGAAAATTTTAGCCATACCAAAATCTGAAATCTTAGGTTTCATTTCGATGTCAAGTAAAATGTTGCTAGCTTTGAGGTCTCGATGAATGATTGTAAATCGTGAGTATTCTTGGAGATATAGAAGACCTTGAGTAATCCCTTCAATGATATCAACTCGTTTTCTCCAATCCAAAAGAGATTTCCTAGCAAGATCTACATCAATAAGATCATCAAGAAAAAAATGTTACATGTGTTCCTAAATATGATTCTTCAATTAAGTATAAGCAAATTAAAAAGATTCTAACCAAAGAGGTAGAAGTCCAAGCTCTTGTTAGGCATGTACTCATAGATTAGCATTTGTTCATTCCTTTCGATGCAAAATCCCAAAACTCTCACAAGATTAACATGTTGCAGTTTTGCTGTGAGTGTAACCTCATTCTTAAACTCCTCAAATCCCTGTGTGGAAGCTTTTGAAAGTTTTTTAACTGCTATTTCCTCTCCGTTTGCTAGTATACCCTACGACATACACAATCGTAGTCAATACTCGTGGTAAGAAAATGTGCAGATCGAAGAATTTTGTGGGGATCACATGGCTGGAGGATGAAGAAGCCAATTAGAATATTTCTTCTTCATTCTTTTGTAACTAGCTGAATACAAGTTGGATGATTGGCTAAGTGGCTTATCTTGTCACTTGATTTAGGATTAGTTTTGTTATTACAGTTATCTTAGGGTTAGAATTCTTCCCATTTTTGTAGTGATAGTAATTATGGACTAATTATACAAAGCCCAATTGTAATTAACCTATGACTAATTAAAAAAAGTTAATTTACCTTGTAAACGGGACCATAACCACCCTCTCCTAGCTTATTTTCAAATGCAAATTTGTTTGTAGCCTCATCAATATCAGCATAACTAAAGACTTGAAGATCAGGAACATTGCTATTGAACTTCCCAACAGCTACTATGCTGTCTTTTTTGCCTTCTGCTTCTTTATCTGCTTCCACCGTCATATTTTAAAGCATCAAATTTTCCCTCTTGTTTTTTTCCTTTGTTAAATAAGCAGTAAATAATAAAAATCAAAAGGTAGAAGAGAAATTTTACCTTGTGCTTTTAGCTTTCTCTTCCTTAAATAACACATCACTGACACTAGGAGGAAGAAAATTGCAGCAATACTTGTAACCAAAACGATCACTAACAATCTCCATTTTTGGTGCTTATTGTTGTCAATACCGTTATGAACCCCTTGAACGGAAGCTAAAATCATCATGCAAGAGATAGAAACATGTCATAAAAATAATGCTATATTACAATATTGTCAAGTAGTTTTAATTGTTAGTATTCGTAAAAATTGGATGATATGGTAATCTATTTAGGAGACTCATGTATATCTGCTATATATATATATATATACACACACAAATATTGGATGGCGTGGTAATACAAGCTAACCCTAGTCATAAAAAATAAAAATAAAAGAGGTCTAATTTTTTATTACCACATCATCTAAGTTTTTTAGAAATCGTACGGGAGTTTATTAAATAAAATTATTCAAATAATATATATTCCGAGATTAATGCAAAATAATAGCTAGCATGCATGTTCTTACATGTTAATCTCATATATGCATGTGTTTGCTGGATTAGCTGATACATCATACTACATATATGGACATAAATTAGTGTATCATATTTGTTAAATCATCACCAGTAGTTATACCGATAGCTTAAAAGCTAATAAAAAGAGATGAATTTAATCGTTTAATTAACGCTCCCCTCCAAGCAGTGGTGGAGCCACGGTAGTCTTTGGGGGTGCCCAAAGATTTTTTTTAAAAAAATATTTTTTACACCCAAAAAAAAAAAAAAAAAAGAAAAAAGAAAAAAATCATTCTACCTACCCATTTCATGGCACCCCCAATATTACTTGTACTACCATTACTTCCCAACACACAGTTTCTACCTTGTGGTCTTCAATAAGGTTGTCAAGCAAAGTGGGTTGAGGATCTTTTGTCCCATATCGTGTCTAGATGCCGCCATCATCATCATCAAGCAAAGTAACTCCCCACACCCCCAACACCCCCCCCCCCCCCCTTTGTTTTGTTTTGTTTTGTTTTTTTTTTTTTTTTGACTCTTGGTCGCTTTTGTATTAGATTTTTGTTCTAATTAATGTCTTTCTTTTACCTAGTTTTAATTTTGGATTTTTCGATTTATTTTATCATTTCTTGAGGTTATATGGTGCACTTGGCGTGGGAACGATTAGGTCTTGATCTGATCTTTCTGATTATTAATTCCCACAAACTTATCTTTTTTATTTGTAATTTTTTTTGTTGTTTTCGTTTAATTATCTTTTGTTTGGTTGCCTAGAAAATTGAATAAAAGTTAGTAAATCTATATGTATGTATCTATGGAGTCTGGTTCTTCATAAATGAAAAAACCCATAGGAACTAACTACGTACTAAGTGAGATTTGACTATTCGTGATAAGTTGTGTTATATTGCCCGAGTTGATTTTTTTTGTATTTGAATTTTTTAACATATTTATGATCTTTTATATATGTTGTATGAATTACCAAATTTTTGGAGTAGAAAAAATTTGTAAGACAAAAAAAAATTTTAACGGCACCCCCAATATGGATCACCTGGCTCCGCCACTGCCTCCAAGTAGTAGTTAATGCATGCCTAACTCATGAAATATTTAATTAAAACAAAAGGGTGAATTGATGAAATAAAGGCTTGAACTCGTGAACTCTCGCCATTTACTCTAAAAATTTAAACTAATTATAAGAAGACATGAGTTTAATTATTTAATCAATACTTTAATGGACTTGGATGTTGAGCTATTACAAATAAGTTGCTGTTTTTTTTTTTTTTCTTTTTTCTTACGGGAAATATTGATCTTCTGAAGAGATAAAGCAGGGTAAACAGATATAGGAAAGGCAATAAACTATATTCTCCACTAGCGAAGGGAAAGTGAAGAAAAAAAATATATAATATAGAAATTATGAAGAATATTATAGATTATAATTAATTAAAGAGAGAGAATAATATTCCTACCTGCAGTAAGAGAAAGCACCCAATTGTCATCGTTGGCGACATGCCAAACATAGTAACCGAGCAGGCTCATCTCCTTGGCATATAAAACCTTATTTTGGACAGCCTCAACATCATCAAAAGTAATCCAATTGGATCCAATTACGCAGTAATTTACTACAAAAGTAGCATTGTACGTTAAAGCAGGGCTATATGTCTGAATATAATGTCGCTTGATATCCTTGTAGGCAATACTTCCTTTATCATTGGTGTCTGTGCTATTGGTTACTAGACCAGTGACAGGTGCACCTATTCCATTCTTCTGGGAATTCTTAAGCGTCCACATATACCCAAAGAAAGGCAATCCCAAAACCAACTTGTTGGCAGATAATCCCCTAGCAATCCATGCCTTTATACCACCATCAGTATCAGCGTGAGTCTCTGGATCATGCAAAGCTGCAACCGCGCGCGTATAATTTGCCGAAAATGGGGAGTAGTAGTGATAAGCCACAACATTTAACCAATCCAAGTTCTTTTGCATTGAATCCACCGGCAAAGAATAAACAGAATCAGGAGATATAAAATCTGGTGAGTAATGAGCTGCAGCAGTCAAGATGAGCTGTGGCTGGCTAGAGTTGTTAGCCTCAGACTCTACAGCTACTCGACACTCTTCCAAGAGGGTGGTCATGTTGGTCACATCAGAGCTTGTTTTAGGCCAAACCCAGTAAAGGTCTATGCCCTGAAAGCCATAGAGCCTGGCTGTTTTTATCGAAGAGTCAATGAAAGACTTTCTGTTAACGGAGCTATTGGCCATGAGTGAGTAGCTCGAAGGGTTGGCGTTTGCACCTCCGATGGAAAGTAGGGTGGTGATTGACGGATTCTTTTGTTTTACAGTGGCCGTGAAGTTGGAGAAGTAGTACTGCTGACCACTGGACAAGAAGGATAGCTCGTAGGTTGAGGAGTTGATGCCGGCAAAAGCACAAAATAGGTGAGTAAAGAGCGTTGTGTTTATGTCAGAAATGGGGAATCGTGTGCCAGAATACCAGGCTTTCACCCATGTTTGTGCTTCTGAAGGGTGAAATATTGTTAGAGATAGGAAGATACAAAAGGGGACGATAAATTTTTGGACAGCATTGAAGAAAGGTTGTTGATGCTCAGGAACAGAGATCAAATGTCGTAGTAGAACAGAGGTGATCGATAAGGTTGTTTGTTGTGACAAATACAAATTCCAAGATCTCCAAAGAAATAAAAAGCGTAGAATAGAAAATAACACAGTCACACAAGACACAAAGATTTAAGTGATTTGGCCCAATAAGCCTAAATCCACTAGCGGAGAAGATCCAGGGGAAATTCACTAACACTATTTTTCCTTCCATACATTTAAATGTTCAAACAACATTAATTAATGTCAGTTCATTATTCAACAACACTACTTAAAATTAATGTAATTTGATCTCCAAGAGGTAGCTCAATCAGCTATGAATTACGCCTTATGAGGCGGAGGTCACTAATTTAAATTCTCTCTCCCCCTATCCTTATGTAGACATGTCAAAAAAAAAAAAGTGTCGTTTTATCAATAAAATGACATTAAACAATAACGTTTTTTCAAACTATCATAATTAAAAACATCATTAAATGTTTTTTTTTTTTTTTTTGTATAGTGCATCAATCTTCAAATTACTAACTATGTTTAAACAATTTGGCCTGTTTTTGCTTTATGTTCATCTTTCATGAAAATTTTAGGCATATCAAAATCTGAAATCTTCGGTTTCATTTTGTTATCAAGTAAAATGTTGCTAACTTTAAGGTTCCGATAAATTATTGTAAATTGTGAGTATTCTTAGAGATATAGAAGTCCTTGAGTAATCCGTTGGATGATATCAACGCATTTTCTCCAACCCAAAAGAAATCGTTTAACAATAACTGCATCAATGAGATTATGAAGAAAAAAGTTGTTAGCTGTGGATTGCACTTTGCTAACAGTTACATGTGCTCCTAAATATGATGATGCTTCAATTAAATTGAACTTGTTTAAAGCTTAAACTAATTTTCAAACCCAATTTTGGCTTATGCCTTGCACACTAAAAAATTGTAAAAAGTAGGCGGGTAGAAGATGATGCTACGAAAATATTTATTGACAATAAATCAGCGGTTGCATTGGCGAAAAATCGGGTATTCGACCATCGAAGTGCATAGATAAATGATTTGTTGTTCAGAGGGCTTACTTCTTGTTTCAAGACACTGCAACTTGATACTCTGTATTGGTAACAATAAAATTAGAAATTCTTCGACCTTGCTGCCAATATCTGCGGATTGTCTATGAGCACCACTGCGTATAATATATGGAAGAACCGAAATGCATGAGGTTAAGTATGGAAGTCATCAAAAGACAGAGGAGCAGATTTTACGCTCAATTTATTGGGAGGTTCGAACAAGAATATTGGGGGGCAGGGGAAGTTTATAAGGAATGAGGAGACTTTGCTTATTTACCGTAACTGGAGTATCAAAGAGGAGTTGCTTTTTTGATTTGTACGTAGTTGGGTTTGAGTTTGTTTTGTAGCTGGTTTGAAAGAGTCCGGCCAGGCAGTTGTACGTGTCGTCGTTGCCCACATGCATGCCATGCAAAGTAACCAAGCAATCCCTTTTCCATGGCATTTCGAGACTTATCAAAGATGCTATATATATTTACCATCATAACCAATCCATGTCGTCCCGGCATAGCAAAAGTTTGTGACGTAGGAGGGATTAATCACTTCTACGTTCTTTATTAATTTGGATTCCATCAACTTAATAATTATTCTAATCGATGGAATCCAAATTAATAAAGAACGTGGGATATCTAACTATATGTATCTTCTTTATATAAAAAGAGCGAATAAACAAGAAATGTTTGATATGGAGGGACCATTTTGCCCTTTATTTTTATACGAAATTACCCTTTTGTTTCAGACGAAAGTACCCTTTTGCCCTCATTAGTCTTCACATGAATTAGATATCTCATCGGTTGTTTTGGTATTTCACTCCTCTTTCTGATCTTCCAGCACCTTCTTCTCTCTCAAAACAAAATGGAGCAAAAATTTCGCCCATTTGGTACGCTCTTTCCTTTGTGTTTTTTTCTTTTCTTCTTCCTCATCTCCTTCCCCTTTTTCTTCACACGCATGCACGGCTGGGAGTGAGAGATGCTGAGATTGAGAGAGAAAGAGATGCCGAGTAAGAGGGAGAGAGATGCAAACTGAAGAAGCGAACTGAGAGAGAGTGAAGCGAAAGAGTAAGAGAAGAAGTGGCAGTCTGGGTAAGCATTCATAAAAATAAAAAATAAAAAAGATTTATTTTTTATAGTGTTTATTTATGTGCTTGATGATTTTCTTCGTGGGTTTTGTATGGATTTTTGACAATTTTTTTGGTGGATTTTGTGGGTTGAGCAGGAGAAAACAAAAGAAAGGGAAAACACCCCATTTGTTTGTGCTGGTCTGCAACGAGTGAGAGAGTAACATAGCGATCGTCAGAGAGAGACAGAGCGATCGTATGAGGGAGAGAGCCAGAGAGGTGAGATTTTGAAGCGGGTCGTTGGAGCTGGGGGCTGGGCGGCGCCGTGGGTGGTAGAGAGTGGCGAATGGTGGAATGGACCAATCTGCCTTATATACTGTTTTCTTACCGATTTTTGAAGCCGATTTCAGGGCTGTTCTTTAGGGAAATGAACAAAATGAGTTGGAGATTTGGTTGGAATCTGGTATGGAAAAAATAGAATCCTTGGTATTTATTTCTCTAATCAGTGTATTGTCATTTGGGATGTCTTTAAAATGATGATGAAAATTGTGGTTTCTTGCAGGAGATCCTCTTCCTCTGTTTTTCCCCATTTCGTACCATTCCCTTTCTCTTCTTCAATGATGAGAGAGAGATTGAATCAGTGGGTTCAGTCGGATGAAATGATTAGGTTCTTCAAAGGTAAAATTCTTCCTCTTTGCTGCTTTGCAGTTGATTCTTGAATTAAGTTAGGTATTTGATTTTGGATGTTTTTTTATCGAGTGGGTAGTGCTATGTTCTTTGTGAATTTGGTGTTCATGTCGGTTCAGTTGTGTGTGTATGTGAGTTTGGTTTATAGTGCTTTTGGGGATGGTTTGGCCGAATGGGTTTGGGATGGATTTTAATGGGCTGATATTGTTGGGATTTTCTTTCGGTATTGCGATTTGGGTCGAATTCAATACCAGAAGTCTTCGTCGATGTTGCTGTTTTTGTTGTCTTTCGGTTTTTTTTTTTTTGGTAATTTCTTGCTTCTTTTGTTTTCATTCCCTGTAATTTCTTGCTTCTCTGTTTTCGATTATTTCCCTGTAATTATTTTTTGATTGCTTTTCTTCTCTGTAATTTCTTAGTTTTATTTCTATTTGCCTATAATCCTTTCCTCCAAGTCATCACTGACCCGCTGTTGCAACTTGGAAAATAAGAAGAAAAGGTTTAAATGTAACTACAGTGTGAAATGTACATGTATTTAACAATGCTAATTTTTGAAATAAAATTGAAATTTATTCTTATATTTATAAAGTAGTTGTTATTTCTCTCATTTGTGACTGACGTTTAGAATATTTTCAGATTTCAAGAGATGGTTATTTCTTGAAAAAAATTAAAATCCATTTCTAATTTATTTTCAGATTTTAACATTAAATGTAAGGTTATCTACATGACTACTAATTTATTTTTTTCCTTTTTCTTCTCAGGTGATAGTCATACATAACTTTTGTGTGCAAATGCTGCGTTTCGGTTTTGTTTTCTGTGCTTTTAGTTTCACTATTTCACTGTCTAGACCCTAATCTAAGTATCCATACTAAGTGGCACTGATTTCATTGTTAAACTACCCAAACATTGTCAACTTGGGTACAAATTCAATTTTTTTTT